>CM049603.1:6148370-6793370 GCA_026979955.1 Megalurothrips usitatus
GTGCCGAGTATCTGCCTGACCCCACCAAACAGGCGTGACACATCGTCAGCGAGAGTTAAGCCGTGCAAATTTTTTTTCGCCAAACGCCGGTGTCGGGGATACTTACTGCTGCTGAGGTTTCCCCTCGCATACCCGCGTTCTGGTTCCGGCTTGGACGTCTCCGGGATGCCCTATCCATAATAACGCGCCCGCGGAGACCACCGCCTGCGTATGTAGGCGGCGGACCCGAGCGCTGCGCCTCTGATGTGCCGTGCATGCTCCGCACGCTGTGTGCATCTGTTGCGCATGCGGTCAGAAGCTCATCCATTACTGCGGCATGCGTGTGTGTGTGTGTGTGTGTGTGTGTGTGTGTGTGTGTGTGTGTGTCTGTTTCGGTGAGCCGCCGCCGAGCACCATACCGCATACCGTTGTTGAAGATGCGGTGTAAGAGCTCTGGTATGGGATTCGGTCGGACCCTCAAGGCCACACGGCGGGCGGCAGGACCCGGGCAGACCCGGGCTCTCCGTGAGTGCAGGTGCAGCACCGTGGCACCGGCCTTTTTAAAAATAAATATTTAACAAATTGTGCAGCCCGGTATTGTTCTTTCCCATGCCCCGAGACACTTCCAATTTAACTTTGCGGGGCGCCAAGTGTGCGGCGGGTTGCGAGTGGCAGACCGCTTCCGGGGAGCAGCGGGGCAGCTCAAGCTCAGCTGGGCCGTGGCCGTGCCGTGCCGTGCCGTGAGCTGCCGTGCCGTGCCGTACCGCGGCTGCGCACCGCGGCGCGAGCCACGCTGATGCGTTCTCACGGCGGCCGCAGCGCTGTCCCGCTGCCCGCCGCGCCCTCTCTCTCTCTCTCTCTCTCTCTCTCTCTCTCTCTCACACACACACACACACACTCCCTCTCACGCACACACACACACACACACACACACAGGGGGCGGACTGCGCATTTGCATCTCTATTGCCATTTCATCGTACACTGCGGAACGGAATGCGATTTCTGAAAATAAAAATAAAAGTGGCAAACCCCCTGCCTTTGCCGCGGCGGCGTGCGGCGCCGTGGGCACCTCCCTCTGCCGAGTCACGGGAGGACAGGCGCGCACGAAGCGGGAGGCGCGAGGAGCACCAGAGGCGTACGGCACCACAGAAGTACGGTTCATTACGGGGGGCTGCGGCCCGGGCACCAACGCGGCGGCCTCCGCGTGCGAGCTCTATGCGCGCGGCAGAGACAGAGACCGCACATATAAGCGGAAGAGGAAGGGAAGATTTCTTAAGAGCACTCTCTCTCTCTCCCTCTCTTTCTCTTGCTCTCTCTCCCCCTCTCTCTCTCTCTCTCTCTCTCTCTCTTCTCACACGTCCGCACTATGTAGAGGCCTAAGTCGTTCCCTCCTCGACGCCACTTTGTTGTCGCGTATGCACGTTAGTGTGTGTGTGTGTGTGTGTTTCAGCACGTGTATGTGTGCGGCCCTTTAAATGTTGCGCTGAGCACATCTCCACGTTGATCTCGCGAAACCCTTCCCCCCTCCCTTCCCTCCCCTCCTCCTTTCCCCACCTGTCACCAGCTCTGACACCCACTCCCCTACCCCCTTCCCTCTCACTCACTCACTCACATGCCGTTCTAATGGATCTCACCGCACGCACGACCGCACCTGCACGCGCGCACACCACACACGCACACACACACGCACACACGTAGCGCACACTGACACACTCGCTGCCGCGTCTAGTTTCCGAGTCGACGCCGCTGCATCCCCCTCTCTGCCGCTGAGAGTATTCCTCTCATCGGGGCCATCCCTTCCCGCTTCCGCCCCCTACGGTGAGTGCCGAGTCCAGCGCTGCCGCCACTCGCAGCTCGGTGCGGCCGCGGGGTCGGAGGGAAGGAGGCGGGCAGAGAGGGGGGAGGGAGGGGTTAATGTTGTTGCTGCCTCGAGGAATTGAACGGTCGGCAGTGTTGTCAGCAACAGCAGCAGCACTGCGGGGCGCCCGGCACACGAGCGTTCAGGTGTACAAGGTGGATAAGGGGAGGAAACACTCGGGGGGGGGGGGGGGGGACCATAAGCAACGTGTAGAAAGGTATTTTTTGTAGCAAACCCTGAGCTTAGTTTTTGCAAACGCAAACAAGGAATTGCACTGTATCAAAAAATTGGACCATAAAGCTAAAATCTTAGCTGTCTTGCCAGTTGTGCCTGAGCTACAACATTTTAGCATGTATGCTAACGTCTCTAGCCACGCCGTGTACTTGTTATGTGTTGTTATGTGTTATGGTAAATTTTTAGCACCGATGCTAAAAATTTGGCTTCCTTGCGAAAACCAGTGGCTACGTCCTCTTTGATAATTTGGCACGGGGTAGAAGATTTTTTTTTTTGCGTGCAGAATAGCGATGTTTTCAGCTGGTTAATAGCTAGCTAGAGCTGAAAAAATTTGGGTAGATACTGAAAATGTCTAATGCCAGTAACCCAGGTAGAATTTTTCTCCGAGTATCAGGAAGGCGTTGACTTAGTTCCACTCGTTGCCCAGCCTCTCTCCTTCGTGCTCCTGGCGCTCCAGTCGTTCGTGGAAAGTGTTAACGGTGGACGCTTTTGGCGTGTTCCAGGCCCAACATATGCCGATCGCGGTACAGGAACTACTGCTGCCCGGGCTGGACGCTGCGCCACGGCCTCTGCATCGTCCGTGAGTACACCAACGGCCGCCCGAGAGCGGGGTATCGACCGGAGTATTCACCCCATTTGTATCGCCCCGTCTGCCCGCAGCCGTCTGCGTCCGCACCTGCTCCGCTGGCAGCTGCGTCAAGCCCAACGTGTGCAGCTGCCCGCCCGGGGACCAGGAGTGCCGCGACCAGCTGCGAGGTGAGAGCTGTAGGACAGCTGACGACAGCTGACCGGCAGTTTTGTCCGGCAGATTTGCGTTCCATTTTTTTTTTAACGCTTCCGGCGTGCCCACCGCAACTCCGGGGGAATATCCATGTTCGTGTTTTCATCTGCACTCCTTGAGTTTGTCGCTCTGTTCAGGCAACGGCACGGTGGGCGCCTCGGGGTGGGGCTCGCGCCGAGGGGGCTCCGGACCAGGGGGCTCCACCGGCCCCGGCGGCTGCCCCATCACCTGCCTCAACGGTGGCTCCTGCGTCAACGGCACCTGCGCCTGCCGGCCCGGCTACCAGGGCCCCTACTGCGGGGAGCGTGAGTATGACATGACGGGAACCGACAGACGTTATTGACACGACATTGCCGACAGACGTTATTGACACGACATTTTAAGTGACGGCCGGTGACGACCGCGGTGTAACGACCCACTGTTCCCGCAGCTATCTGCAAAGAGCCCTGCCTCCACGGCGGCCGCTGCATCGGGCCTGACCGCTGCGCCTGCGTGTACGGGTTCAGCGGGAGGCGTTGCGAAGCAGGTGAGCCACGATGAGAACGGAGAGGAACGGAGAGGCGACACTGTCGCGGCGCTTCCGATAGGCGCGGTCGTGCGGATAACGACTCTGGGACCTGTCGGCAGACTACCGCACGGGCCCGTGCTACACCAAGGTGACGGCCGACTCCTGCCACAGCCAGCTCGAGGGCGTGGTGTGCACCAAGCAGCTGTGCTGCGCCACGGTGGGCAAGGCCTGGGGCCACCCGTGCGAGAAGTGCCAGAAGCTGGACTGCGACCCCGGCCACCTCAAGAACATCCACACCGGCAAGTGCTACGGTGAGTCGTCGTCTCAATATCCGAAACCTGATCTGCAAGTTGTTATTATTGGCCTCGAGCCGATTGTTCCCGCTGACGTGACGGTCGTGTGCCGTGTGCCGTGGGGCCGCGGGGCCGCTGTGGGACTTTTACTGCGGCGCGCCGAACCAGCGGAACCAGGGGAGCCCCGTGTTCCAGTCACGGCCCGGGCGTGATTAGCGCTCGCAGCCGTAGGGGTGACGGAAGGGTTGGAACAATGCGCGCTTTCATGCTGCACTTGGTACACGCGTGCCGCGGGGGGCCGCCGGGGGCCCCGACGGCGCACTCCGATAAGACCGTGCAGCTGATTGGGGACCGGGCGGCGCCCGGCCAGGCCCGGCTCGGCGCCCGCCGCCGCCGCCCGACCGTGAAAATTATTGTGGACGGCGATGAAGGTCGCGGAAAGAGACTTTGTCATCGTTGCGTCGGTGACGCGATCGTTAAGAAATGGTCAGCTGCTTCCGCCGGGAGTCTCGCGTCGGAAGCATGGGGGATGCTGGGGTCCGGAGGAGACACGCGTCCGTGACAAGCCAACGCAGGCCGAGGCCACACCGGCGGCGGCGCATGGTGACGGACTTCTCTGGTTGCAGACATCGACGAGTGCGAGGCCATCCCCGGGCTGTGCCGCGGCGGCAAGTGCATCAACTCGGTGGGCTCCTTCACGTGCGAGTGCCCCGAGGGGCAGACGCGCAACCCGGAGAACAACGAGTGCGAGGACCGGGACGAGTGCCGCGACGGCCTGAGCGGCAGCGGGGAGCCCGTGTGCAAGGACGGGCACTGCGTCAACACGCAGGGCGGCTTCTACTGCGTCTGCAACCCGGGCTTCATCCCGCGCCAGGACCGCAAGGGCTGCATCGGTGAGTGCCCGGCTCCGCGGGGCCCCGCCCCCACCCCCCGCTGCGTATGCGGACACGCCTTTTCCATCTGCCGCATCGCGGCGCCGGCGACAAGCCCCGCTAAGCGCCCTGAGCCCCCCGGGCCGCCCTTTTGTGTTCCAGACGCGCGCCAGGGCTTCTGCTACGCCGCGGTCTCGGACGCGGGCCTCTGCCAGAACCGGCTGCCGATCCGCCTCTCGAAGAAGGACTGCTGCTGCGGCGTCAACATGGGCAAGGGCTGGGGCGACGCGTGCGAGCGCTGCCCCGCCGTCGGTGACAGTAAGTGACCGCCCCGCGCCGCGCGCCGCCGGCCCTGGCCGCCCCCCGGACCGGGTAAGTGACTTTGACAAACGACTTGCCCCCAGGTGCCTACCGCAACCTCTGCGTGGACGGCTACCCCGGCGCGGGCTACCCCGACGGACCTGTTGGCCCCGGCGGGGACCTCTCCGGTCCGGGCGGCTTCGCCCGGGGCCCGGCTGGCATCCCGAGCGGGTCGGGGGGTTGGCCAGGCTCGCGGCCCAGCGGCCCCGCGGCGCGGCCCGGCGCTTCCACCTGGGACAGACCGACAGGGTCTCACGGAGGTGAGTGCACGCTACACGCCAAAGTTCCAGATCGCGGCAGCTGGGCGGTGGACAGCGGGCACTGCGGGGGCGGGGCGGGCGGCGCAGGGCGTGCCGCGTGCCCGCCCCGCCGGCCCCGCCGGCTGCAGGCCCTGCCGGCTCTGCCCGCGGCCTTGATAGTTCGCCTCTTATCTCGGGGCACGACGCCAACTTCCGTCCAAGTGCCACAAAACGGAGGTCAGGAATGTGAGCCAGCCGGGCAGCCGTGAGCCCGCGGGCCGCCGGACCTGCCCAGGACGCGGCGCGGCCCCGGGCGTGAGGTTTCCTCGCCGCCCAAGTTTCTCCAAGTGAAATCTCCTCTCCTCTCCCGCCAAGCGGGCCCGCCTTGACGTGACAGTGACAGTCTTGTTTTCGTCTGTGCCGCAGGACCGGCAACTGTTGGCTTGCCTGGCTCGCCAGGAACGTACCCCGGAGGGCTGGGAGGCTACCCAAGTGGACCAGGTAGCTACCCAGGCGGACCAGGTAGCTACCCAGGCGGACCAGGAAGCTACCCCGGAGGACCTGGAAGTTACCCCGGCGGACCAGGAAGTTACCCCGGCGGACCAGGAAGTTACCCCGGCGGACCAGGAAGTTACCCCGGTGGACCGGGAAGCTACCCCGGCGGTCCTGGCTCAGGTCCCGGCGGAGCGGGAGGCCCCACTGGCCCCCGCTTCGGCCCTGGCGGCTCTGGCGGCCCTGGCGGCCGAGGTCCCGGGGGCTTCGGCCCTGGAGGAGTGTCGGCCCCGGGGGGCGGCCCCGGAGGCTGGGCCGGGCCCGGACTCAGCGGCCTCTCGCACCGCGTCGACGAGTGCAGCATGCTGCCCAACATCTGCGGCCACGGCCGCTGCATCGACCAGCCGATGGGCTACACCTGCGAGTGTGACGCTGGCTTCAAGCAGGGCCCCTCCCAAGTGTGTGAAGGCCAGTTGCACTTACTGACACTCTAGCTTAGGCGTGGAGCGCAGGCGTGGCCGTAGCCACGACCGTAGGCATGGCTTAGCTTTCTATCCTCTCCTTTCACCCCAAAAAACAAGAAAAAAAAAAGAAACTGTGCTTTTAATCTTGGGTTCAAGGGCATTCGAATCAAGACTAAAATAAGCATGCCCCAAGTGCGATTTATTCTGTAGATTCAGTCCATAAACACGTGGCGAAGAACAAGTAGGGGGTGGTTTTCAGGGCCTGAAGCTAACCTCTTTCTGTTTCCCCCCCCCTCTCTCTCTCTCTCTCTCTCTCTCTCTCTCTCTCTCTCTCTCTCTCTCTCTCTCCCTCCCTCTCCCTCCCTCTCCCTCTCTTTCTCCCTATCCCTCTCCCCCTCTCCCTTTCTCCCTCTCTCCTTCTCCACGCCCACCAACGCCACAAATGTCCTCCCCCTCGCTCGCCGGCGCGTCTCGCGCTCAAAATCCCGCTCTCAGATAATAACTCGGTTCTGCGAGGGCGGCGCTCCAATTTACGGTATGGAATTGTGTGTGTGTGTGTGTGTCACAAGAGACGTAATTGTGGCCGTGGGCCCTCCGTGAGTCTGGCTGGCATGGGCGGCTCCGGCCGTGGGCGGCCCCGCGTCCCGCGCCGTCCGGGATGGCATGGGCGGCTCCACGCGGCTCCAGGCGGCACGGCTCGGGGCTCGCCCCACGAGTGCCCTCATCCTTTCCTGCTCATTCCCCTTGTTTTTCGCCCGTTTCCCATTTGTCGCCGTCAGCGGAGGGCTTTGCCCGGCCCCGCGGGGCCCCCGCTGCCCTCGGAGTACGCCCTCGGGCCCTTGATGAAGTAGGAGAACGGTAAACACGGCACGCGGCCGGCGGCCGGCAGCCGGCGGGCACGCGCGCGGTGCATGTGAGCGTCCGTCCCTGGCGCCGCCGTCCCGCGGTCCGAGCCCTTCGCCCCCACAAGCCCCCCTCCCTCCCGACTCCACGTCATGACCACGACCTGGCCGCTATTCGTTCGATTACCCCTAAGTGCGAGGCGAACACAAGGCGTGCAGTAACACTCGCCCGTCTCCACCCCCCGCAGACATCGACGAGTGCACGGACCTGCACTACTGCCAGGGCGGCACCTGCACCAACACGCTGGGCGGCTTCACGTGCGTCTGCCCGCCGGGCTTCGACCTGTCCGCCGACAACAAACAGTGCCTAGGTAAGTACTCTCCATTCATTTATTAAGACTTCCGTTGTTTCTGTTGCTGCTGATGACACGTTTATGTCCGTTATTTCCCCCCCGTAGACCACGACGAGTGCCAGGAGAACGGCATGTGCGCCAACGGCATGTGCGTCAACATGCACGGCTCCTTCAAGTGTCAGTGCAACAGCGGCTTCATCCTCTCGCCCACCGGACACTCCTGCATCGGTAGGTGCCGCCTCCCCGCCCCCTACTTAACTTAAACTGACGAGAGAGAGAGAGAGAGAGAGAGAGAGAGAGAGAGAGAACACAGCAGGCGTCGGCGGAGGATGGATGGCGACGACGACGCGGCTCTCATCATCATTGCGATATCGTAACGGCGGCAGTACAAAGGCGTTCTGCATGAAAAATTGCGACGACCCGCAGGAGATTGTGAGTCTGGTGACGGCAGGGCGGCGCGGCAGCGGCGGCGGCCGTCCTTCTGGCCACAATGAATGGCGTCGTGCTCCTCTACCCGGTGTCGTCGGGTCGCGGTACGGCGGCGGCGGGTCGCCGTCTTGTGATGAATTCTGTCACCCCCCCCCCCTCCCTCTACCAACTAATCTCGCACCGCCGCCGCCGTCACAGCTCCTGCTGTTGTCCGCACAAAAAAGAGAAGGATAACTCTTGCATCCCGCGGCACGACGGCCACAAAGGCCACTGCCACTGTGGTACTATTCGCCCCGCGGGCGCGCCGCGTCGGCGCGTCGCACGTCGCAGCGTCGCGCGGCGTGCCAAGTGGATTCTGCGAAGACATAGTGGCGCACGGTCGGCAATGTAAGCAGCATAAGTCGTGCAGCGCCTCCGCACCCCTCCAACAGCTCCCCCCCCCCCTCCTCCTCCTCCTCCTCCTCCTCCTCCTCCTCCTCCTCGCGGACACCATCACCCCCGTCCCACAACACAGCGGAGTCGACCGTTGTTGAAAGTTATAGCACAAAGTAATGAATGATTATGATGCGTACACTTCATCACGCTTCACCGCAGCGATTTATACATAGGGTATTTCAGTGCGTGCGAAGCGGACTCGAATAGTTTTCGGCGTCACGATGCTTTTCTTTGGTTCCGGTTCGGAGTTCGTGAAATGCCCTATTCGGGCGATTTTTATGTCGATTGTTTGGTAGTGCACACGATTAGCACAGGGCTGATCATGAGTTTGATTTTGTTGTTGTGCGTGTGTTTCAGACGTGGACGAGTGCTTCGAGAACCCCCGGATGTGCCTGCACGGCCGGTGCCGCAACACCCCCGGCTCGTACGACTGCGAGTGCAGCCCGGGCTTCACGGCCTCCCCGGACCGCTCCTACTGCGTGGACACGGACGAGTGCGCCGAGACGGGCATGTGCGGCAAGGGGCGCTGCGTCAACATCGACGGCTCCTTCCGCTGCGTCTGCGACCCCGGCTTCCGGCTCGGCGCCGACCACAAGCAGTGTGTGGACATCGACGAGTGCACGGCGCGGCCCTGCCAGAACGGGCGCTGCGTCAACACGGAGGGCAGCTTCCGCTGCGAGTGCCCGCCCGGCTTCGTGCTGGGCCCCGGCGGCCGGGCCTGCGAGGGTGAGTGAGCGGGGCGTCACGACCCCTCCCCATGGCGCGGTGGCCTCTCTGACGACCACGCCCTCCTCCTCCTCCCCCAGACACGCGCCGGGACCTGTGCTACTCGACGTTCCGCGACGGCGTGTGCTCGGGGCCGAGCACGCTGCCGGTAACGCGGTCCAGCTGCTGCTGCTGCACCGTCATCTTCGGCCAGCCGTCCGGCTGGGGCACGCCCTGCCAGCAGTGCCCCCTGCAGGGCACGGCCGAGTTTGACCAGCTGTGCCCCCACGGCCCGGGCATGACCTTCAGCGGCGACGGTAAGCAGAGTGAGGCCCGCGGGGCCGGCGGGGCGGCGGGGGAGGCCGCCGGCGCCGCCTCCGCCCCGTCAGCTCCGGGACAAACAGGGCGGCCGCGTCCCCGGCCAGGACCAGCAGGCCACCGGGACCCTCCCGCGCGCCGCTGCCGTCGGCCGGAAAGTGAAACTATCGGAACCGGGATGGGATGAGCGAGGTGACTTGGTGACTGCTCTCGGCTCAACTCGCCCGCCGACCTGGCCCTCGTCCTGAGGGGGGTGGGCAAGGAGCCCCCGAGCCCCTGGCGCTCCCGGGACCCCACGGGGGTCTCCCCTGGGCCCGAGGGGTGGGCGTGATAAATATACCCAGAGCCGAGGCCCTCCCCGGCCCCGGCCCCGGTCCCTTCCGACAACTTAGTTTGGCGCCGACTGAGTCGACTTCCCATACTGTCACCCGCGGCGTGCGTCGGCCGCCGTGCCGCACCCTGTGTGCTGCTCGCGAAAACTTTTGGGCCTAGCGACGCCTCGGCCGGCCCGCACCCTGCCGCCCCTCCCCCCCCCCCCTCCAGTGGCTTAGCCACGCCCCCCTGCTGCCGCAGACATCAACGAGTGCGCGCAGAACCCGAGCCTGTGCGCCAACGGCGCCTGCGAGAACCTGATGGGCAGCCACCGGTGCATCTGCAACCCGGGCTACCAGGTGGACGCGACCGGCAAGGTGTGCAACGACATCAACGAGTGCGAGCTGGACAACATGGTCTGCAACGGCGGCCAGTGCCGCAACACGCCCGGCAGCTTCCAGGTTCGTAGCGCGAGCCGCGTGCGGCTCATGCCGAGCACGGTGCTCGGATGACATTTGTCCGCGCGGCTCACCGAGACCGCTGTGCCTCCGCAGTGCATCTGCGACGCGGGCACGCGCTTCAACGCCAGCACGCAGACGTGCGAGGACATCGACGAGTGCCGCGAGCTGGGGCCGGAGGCGTGCGTCGGCGGCGAGTGCTCCAACACGCGCGGCTCGTACGAGTGCACGTGCGGGCCCGGCACGATGCTGGACAACACGGGCCGCGTCTGCATCGGTGAGTACGGTGCTCAGAGCCGGCGCACGGCGCTCAGCTGCCCGTGGCCCGGCCTCCAGCACGGTGTACGGTGCTCTGCCGCAGACAACCGCCGCGGCTCCTGCTGGACGCGCATGACGGCCGGCCGCTGCGAGAACAACCTGGCGCGGCTGACGCTGCGCGCCGAGTGCTGCTGCTCGGTGGGCGTGGCCTGGGGCAGCCCCTGCGAGGCGTGCCGGCCCGACGAGTGCGGCGGCTGCCCCAAGGGGTACGCCAAGCTGGACGGCAAGGCGTGCTCCGACATCAACGAGTGCGACCTGAACGAGGGCCTCTGCCGCGGCGGCGGCACCTGCGTCAACACGGAGGGCTCCTTCACCTGCCAGTGCCCGCCGGGGCTCAGCCTGGACCCCACCGGTGAGTAGCAGCTGCGGTGGGACGGGTGCTCCGGCGTACGGCGTTCTGACGCGGACGCTGCGCAGGGACGCTGTGCCAGGACCTGCGGCAGGAGCGCTGCTTCCTGGACTACCGCCACGGCGAGTGCGTCAACGCGCTGCCCGGCCTCTTCCCGCGGTCCATCTGCTGCTGCACCACGGTGGGCCGCGGCTGGGGCGGCGCGGACGGCGGCAAGTGCGAGTCGTGTCCCAAGCAGGGCTCGCAGGCGTACCAGGAGCTCTGCCCGCGGGTGAGTCCGGCCGGCCTCCTGCTGGCGCGCCGCGCGGCCGCCGGCTGAGTGATGCCCTGCGCGGCGTGCTCCGGGCCCGGCTGCTGCCGAGGCGGCTGCCCAGAGAAAAGCTCTTTGTGGCCACAGATTGCCACAGCGCCGGCCCCCCGGGGGCGTGCGCAGCGTGCTCCGTGCCCGAGGCCGTGCGGCTTTCTGTCGCAGCTCCACGCTAGAGTATGTGTGTGTCGTTCTTCCCTCTCAGGGCACGGGCTTCGTGGACCGGCGCGACATCAACGAGTGCACCGAGTTCCCCGGCATCTGCGAGAACGGGCGCTGCAAGAACACACCCGGGGGCTACTCGTGCCGCTGCAACCAGGGCTACTCGCTGGACGAGAACGGCGTTAAGTGCCTTGGTCAGTGCCGACCAACCTATTTTTTCCTAAAAAAAATTATTTTAGATTACAGATTAGATTTTAGATTTTTTTCATATTTTAATATATAAAGTTTACCGCGGCTTTGTTAATTTTTTTGCCCTTTTATAAATGGCTTCTAGATTTTCCGGACTCTATTTACCCCTGTGCGCCGATTTTTTTAAAAAAAGAGCACAGATGTTTGAGTACACCGGTACGCCAGCTATAACATCCCCGCTCGCCTCCTTGCAGACATCGACGAGTGCACCATCATGTCCGGCACCTGCGGCGACGGCGTCTGCCAGAACACGCCGGGCAGCTTCGTCTGCAAGTGCAACGAGGGCTACGAGAACACAAAAGTGATGCAGGTTTGCATGGGTAATTGCCAGCGTTCCTCCAGCTCGAGTCGGTGAGGCCGGGTCGGCCTCGAGGCCCGCCGTGGTGTGACGCGCGCGTCCTGCTGCCCGCAGACATCAACGAGTGCGAGAGGATCCCCGGGCTGTGCCGCGGCGGCTCCTGCGTCAACACCCAGGGCAGCTACAAGTGCGAGTGCCCCCCGGGACACGAGCTGGCTCCGAACCAGAAGTCGTGCAAAGGTAAAGAGGGGGGCCGGTGGCGGCGCTTGTCCGAGCACGGCGCCTGTGAGACGCGGGGTAGGCCGGCCCGCACGACATACGCGCGTGGCGAGGCCGGTGGCTGCCTACCCGGCAGGCGCTCCGCTGCTCCGGTCAGCGTCCCCACTCACGCCCGACTGCGCCCCGCAGACATCGACGAGTGCTCGAGGACGAGCGGCATCTGCTCCAACGGCGTCTGCGAGAACATGATGGGCACGTACCAGTGCATCTGCGACGACGGCTACCAGCAGTCGGGCGCCCAGGGCTCCCACTGCGAGGACCTCAACGAGTGCGACGGCGGCAACGGCGGCTGCGAGGACATCTGCGTCAACACGCCGGGCAGCTTCTCCTGTGCCTGCAGGTGAGGATCGCCAAGACGCCCCTGGTCCTCGCCACAAGCCCGCGGACGCGGTGTTTATGAACCCCTGGCTCTGCCCGCAGCCCCGGCTTCACGCTGCAGCTGGACGGACGCTCGTGCAAGGACGTGGACGAGTGCAAGGAGAGCAAGCGCATCTGCAACGGCGGCCAGTGCACCAACACGCTCGGCTCCTTCTACTGCACTTGCGGCGACGGCCTGCTGTCGGGGCCCGGTGGGGGCCCGTGCGTCGGTAAGGGGTGGGGCGGGGGGAGAACCAATCAAAACTTGGGCTCTTAATAAACCGGGCACCGTATCCATTAATAAAGCAGCGAGAGGGGTCCCGTGCCCCCGAGCCGCCGCCGCCGCCGTGCCGCCGCCGTGCCTCCAACAAGGAGTCGTTCCAGAAAGGAGGCGGCGGTCGGGCTGGCTGCGCGCGGAGGCAGCGGAGGAGAGTGCGGCGGCGGCGGCCGGCGGCGGTAGGGAGGGCTGGGAGCACACGTGCACACGCGCGCCGCTGCTGCCCGGCTAGCCCGGCACCCCAGCACTCTCCAAGGAGTGCCGCGCCGCGTGCCGCACCGCGCGCCCCTTATGAGGTTCGACTCTTTAAAGAGCCCCGGGGCGGCCGGGCAGCAGGCGAAGCACTCTCTGCACTCCCCCTCCGCTCCCCGTCACATTTACAGAACGACTGAATAAAGTTTCACAAATGTACATGACTTGCCCGTCCCGCAGACATCGACGAGTGCAAGGAACGCGGCCCCGACGTGTGCGGGCCCGGCACCTGCTACAACTCGCTGGGCTCGTACCAGTGCCAGTGCGAGGACGGCTACTCGGCCAAGCCCGGCGCCGGCGAGATGTGCTCGGACGACGACGAGTGCCAGCTCAACGTGCACACGTGCGACAACAACGCCGACTGCCTCAACACGCCGGTGAGCGACAAGTCCGCGAGTGGCTCGCCGCGAACTCAATTAAACAAAAAACGAACAAAAAAAAAAACTACCCGCTGTACAACGGCACGTGCTCCCTTGCAAGCGAACTTTCTTTTCCTGACGCCTACAAAATGACACATGCCCTAAAGACACTGCTGGGAGAGCGAATGATTCTTTTAGGAGCCGAGAGGACAGATGTGTATGTGGTGTTTGTGACGCTGTGTCGTGTCTGTGTTCGGCGAAGGGTTCGTTCGCGTGCCGCTGCAAGGATGGGTTCACTGGCAACGGTGCGTCGTGCCGCGACGTCAACGAGTGCCTGACCAACAACGGCGGCTGCGACCAGAACGCCCAGTGCGTCAACACGGAGGGCTCCTTCAAGGTGAGAGGGTGACCGCAGAGGAGGGTGGGCCAGAGGGTGGACCCCCGTCCGCCCCACATGAAGAAAAAGATTAGTTGTGACAACAAATCCGTTCGTTAATTTTGCACCCACTACCACTTTCACTTCTGAGAAGTAATATCGTTGTCAACAAAAAGTAAGTTGCTTCAGCAAAAAGATGGTTGCGGAAACTAATCATTTTTTCTTCGTGTCTGAACGCCGCCCCTCCGCCATTATTTTGACATTTGTTTTTCATGAGCCTCATGCCCCTAGAAGAGTTAACAGTTTGGTGTGTGTTGGCAATCCCAGCCGGACTTCGCTCCGCGTATTGGCAGCCCTTGCCCCCCCCCCCCCCCCCCACCCCTCCCTCCTCCCCCAACCTGTCGCTGGCAGTCTGGCTGCGAGCTCGCCGGGGCGGGCTGCTGGAGCGCTGCTGGAGCGCTGCGGGAAAGCTGCTGGAGCGCTGGAGCGCCCTGGGGGGTTCTGGAATGAAGTACCAGCGCTGCGGTGCCCCGGGGCTGTTTGTGGAACGCAGCCGCTGCTGTGCTTATCACGGTATCGATTACACTGATTACTCGCACGACAAATAACAATCTACCCTCGCCGTGTCGCAGATAACAAACGCTCGTATTTATAGATATGTTGTGCGGGGAAAACGATAGGGTCTGCGAATTGGAGGCAATCAGTGTTCCGTCAATGTGGCGTTTAAAAAAAAATTAACGGTATGCGATAAACTGCTCCAAGTCTCTATGGAGCAACACTCGGCGCAGTTTGGTGTGCCGTCAGCACTGTGCAACTCGCCCTCCTCCTTGCAGTGCGTGTGCGACGCCGGCTTCCGCGGCGACGGCTACTCGTGCGTGGACATCGACGAGTGCGCCGAGGACGACAAGCTGTGCGAGAACGGCCACTGCCTCAACTACCCGGGCTCGTACCGCTGCGAGTGCGAGATGGGCTTCGTGCACAAGGACGACCGCTTCCAGCAGACCTGCGTCGGTAAGCCGGGCGCCCTGCTCTCTCCTTTGTTAGTTCCCCACACACACACACCAAAAAATGGATTCTTGATTTTAGTCTCAAATTGCATATACTTGGTTTTCGCAAGTAAATCTTACCTGTATTTTACATGAATCAAGTAAATTTTACTTAAGTCAAGTATATTTTACGTGGCAAAACCAAGTATCAGTAAAATCAAGAATCAATTTTTCTGGGTGCAGTTTGCGGCGACCGATTCTTACGCGGTGGTCTCTGGAGTGGGGACAAACTATCAAGAAATAAATTATCAGCCGTGGCGGGAGTTTGGTACAAACTTTTAATCAACGTTAAGCAAAACAAACTGAGCTAAGGCAGCTAAGGCCAGCAGCGGGCGAACGGGCGGCGCTATTACTTTCCCAGCTACTCTCCGCCCGGCCCTGACAACAGCCCCAGGTGGCAGCGGGGCTGCAAGCTGTCCGCGGGAAGTGGCACGATGTTTTCCTCCGAGTTAACTCTGTTTAACTCGGGGCGCAGCGGAACGCGTGCTCTTCATCTCGAATGCCTCCCATGTTGTCAGACATCAACGAGTGCGAGAGCTTCAGCAACCTGTGCGTGTTCGGCCGGTGCATCAACACCATCGGCATGTTCCAGTGCAAGTGCAACGAGGGCTACGAGCTGGACGACTCGAAGGGTGAGTAGCGAGCCTTTTGCGGCTGGCGAGGGGGTCCAAACATAGGGCCGGGGAATTGGGGGGGGGGGATCACGACAAAAAGTGGTAAAAAATGTTTTTAATCTCATAAAGACAAGAAAAGTCTCATGTCTCAGAGTCTCTGGCAAGGCCATCTTTAATAATACACTAGTCGAAATAGTCAAACAAGTAATTTGACTTTGAACCATTACACACACCTGTTGGTGGCTGTCGTCAGACAGGGTGGGCTGAAATGTCATATCATAATGTGCCCCAACCCGCCCCCTGCAGGCAACTGTACCGACATCAACGAGTGCGACAGCCCCGGCGCCTGCCTCTACGGCCAGTGCCTCAACACCCAGGGCAGCTTCGTGTGCCAGTGTCCGCCCAACTACGAGCTCGAGGGCAACGCGTGCATCGGTGAGTCCTGCGGGGCCATGTGCTCCTCCATTTTATACTGTTTTCCTCCTCGCCCCCCCCCCCCCCCCTCTTTCTCTCCTCTCTCTCTCTCTCTCTCTCTCTCTCTCTCTCTCTCTCTCTCTCCCATGGTTTGCAAACAGCAGTATTGTACCGAAGCGGACGCCGCACAACTGACACAACAGGACACATTCCTGCTGGCAGGGCCAAACTCATGCAGAGTCACGCTTTTAAATGCGCCGCCCTCCATGCGTCGGGTCGTGTGGAAGGTCGCTCCCTGGCCAAACAAACTGCCCCCGACGCCCCCGCCGCCCCCAGCGCAGCCCTTTGCTCGCCGGTATGGCCGCGTGGCAATTCAAACGCAAATGAGCCCTGCGTGGGCATAACACGAAGGGGGCCGCGGGGGGCGCGCGCGCGACGGACGGCCTACTGCAAATTCCGAGTGGCGTTGGAGCGTCGGGGGCGCCGAGCCCGTCGCCCGTCGCCCCCGCCGTCCTGCCCCGCCCCGGCCGGGGGATCGGACAATCGGAATCAGTCTGTCACCGCGCGGCCGCGGTGCGGAGGGAACGGGAACGGCACAGGACTGGAACGGCTGCAATTCAACGGGGCAATTTGAGGGAACACACACTACTGCTGCTGCTGCTGCTGCTGCTGCCGCCCATCACACTGACGGGGATCCCTCTCTATTAGCCTCCCCCCTGCCAACCTAGCGATAAATCGCGTTCGTGTCGACCATGGATTAAACAACAGGGCGCAGCATTCGTGTCCCAGCACCCCGCCGCTGGTCCGCACCGCAGTGATCTCCGTCGGCCGGGTGTGCCGTCACGAATCTGGCAACACAAAAAAAAATGTAAAGAAAAAAATCGATAAAACGAATGTGTTTGGACGGCGCGCTTTAAAAAAAGAAGAGAAGGGACACCGCGTCCGAGTCGGGCAAAATGCCATTCATCCAGGCGCCATTTTTAAAACGAAAAGTCCAGTTTTCAACGGTGCCCAACCTAACCACCAAACCTATTACACCCGTAGTAACTGACTTATAAATAATTTAAATAGAAAACTAGAACGGTGTTGCCATAGTTGTTTTCCTAATTTTGTGTTTGTTTTGTTTAAAATCACATTTTAAATCACGTTGGATGTCACATTGTATGCTGAGGCGTCCGCATGGTTTCCCGGCAGACAAGCGCATGTCCAGCTGCTGGATGGACGAGCGCTGCAGCCACGAGATGGGCCACGGGTCGCGGTCCACCTGCTGCTGCTCCATGGGCCGCGCCTGGGGCCCGCAGTGCGAGCCGTGCCCCGAGGAGGGCAGCGCCGAGATGGAGGCCCTCTGCCCCACCGGCCCCGGCTTCCGCCCCAACAACAGGACGGTGAGTCATTCCCGCCGGCTCCGGCTCACGGCGCTCGATCCACTGATCGACTGACTGAAAACTTTTTTTTTTCGTCGAAAACATTAAGGATTTTTTTTCGGAAAAGCTAAATCAATTTCCAAAAAAATAATAATTAAAAATAAGTCCCTCCGGAATCAATTCCCCGTTTGTTTTTTTGGAGCGCGGCGCCGAGTGCTTCGGCGCCCCGCCCTACCACCCCAGCACAAGACTGTTGCTCCTTTTTCTTTCCCCACTGCATAACTATGCGCCACGCATGCCCCCGCAGTCAATCCCCGAGGACATCAACGAGTGCGACGACATGCACGGCATGTGCAAGAACGGCCACTGCACCAACACGTTCGGCAGCTTCATCTGCTCGTGCCGCGTCGGCTACCGCCTCGACAACGCCTCCATGATGTGCGTCGACGTAGACGAGTGCCGCGAGAACCCGGGGCTGTGCGGCGTGGGCGCGTGCGAGAACTCGCCCGGCTCCTACCGCTGCATCTGCCCGGACGGCTTCGTGCTCCGGCCCGGCAGCCGTGAGTATTGACGAGGACGGCGGCGAGGACGAGGGCGAGGACCGGCCTCACGGTGTTGTTGTTGTTGTCGCCAGAGGACTGCGTGGACACGCGGCGCGAGGAGTGCTACACCGTGCTGGACGACGGCGGCTGCTCCGCGCCCATGTCCAGCCCCCAGACCCACATGCTGTGCTGCTGCTCCATGGGCGCCGCCTGGGGCAGCAACTGCCAGCCGTGCCCCACCGCCAACACGGGTGCGTAGCGTGGCGTGGCGCGCCCAGAAAAATGAGTTCTCGGTTTGAGACCAGAATGAGATGTTCTCGACATTATTGAGAGCATTGGGATCGGGTCGAGACCATTCCTCTTAAAAGGATGCCGACGCTCTCAAAAATGTTGAGAACATCTTTTTTTTTTGAGAATTCACTTTTCTGGGTGCGTACCAAACGTTGTACCAAGCTCATCTTTATTTTTCATCTCTGCCTATTTTTGTTTTCGAGGAACATGTTTAATGATCTTATATTATCCGGCACTCGGCCACTGATTTTCCTTTATTTTATGCATTATTTTATTCACTGCGTGTGAGATGGCTCTGACGAGGTACCCGCTTGCAGCCGAGTACCACCAGCTGTGCGGCGTAATGAAGCCCGGCCAGCTGGTGGACCCCTGGACCAACAAGACGGAGGAGATCGACGAGTGCCGCCTCATGCCGCAGATGTGCAGCCACGGCGTGTGCCTCAACGTGCCGGGCAGCTTCGAGTGCCAGTGCCACCGCGGCTACGTGTACGACCTTGACTCGCACCAGTGCATAGGTGAGTCAGCCGGGCCCAGAGGGCTGTAGAAAGTGACTCACATTCCTCCATACTCGGTATTTTAGCGTGGTGAAAATAGCTCGTCCTTTGTTTTAATTATTTGCACTGATTTTAAGGACTCCTCCGAAGCTCGACAGGCGTTTGTATGAAAACATGTCCCTGCTTCATGAAATATCGAAAATATTTTCTCTTTTTCTGGGACATACCAGGTGATTCAGAAACGCCGCGCATTTCCGAGGATAGGCAGTCTCACAGAGTACTATCCCCGTCCCTTTCTGTCTCACGCGTCCGGCCGAGCGAGAAAGAGGCGGAGATAGTGGTTGCCTATCCCAGAGATGCGCGGCGTTTCTGAATCACCTGGTATACCGTATCGGTGGTCGCAGACTCGTTGGATTTCTGATCCCCTTAATTGGCCTGGGCCACCCCCCGGCATCCGCCGGGCGTCCCCGTGGCATCCACTGCCCCCTCCCCGCAGGGCACCCGGCCTCACTCACAGCGCCGCACCGCGCGCCGCCGCCGCCAAGGGATCAGGTCGGGTCTCAAGATCCCCCGCGGAGAATAGCACAACGGCAAATACTAAGACCCGCTCCGCCGGAGGGTATTTCTGTTTCGAGTTTCTCCCCGACCCCACCGACACGGCCGCGGGCCGCAGCGAGGGCGCCTGCTGTGGCTCCGGGAGTGGGGAGAGAGAGAGGGAGGGAGGGAGGGAGGGAGGGAGGGAGGGAGGGAGGGAGGGAGGGGGGGGGGGAGGAGTTAAGTCTGCCGGTTCGGCAGCGCCAACGCTCCTAATGAATTCATAGACGGCGGCGGGATATACACAGCGCTGCGCGGGCTGCGCGGGCTGCGCGGGCACCTCGGGTGCGCTTCGGAGACGGTGAGCGCACGGCGACGGCTGGCGAGAGCAAGCCCCCAACCCCATCCCTCCTCTGCCCCTTCTCCCTTGTGAAGCTCCCCCTCTCTCTCGCACTCCCCGCCGTGTCGCCGCCACCCTCTGCAGATAGATTCCGAACACTGTCTTCTCGGACGTGTCTCTCTCGCTCTCTGGAGCGCCCCAACGAGTGTGACAGCAACAGCGCTACGAGGGCAGTGCTCGGCACCAGCCGCGGCTGGCACCGCTGCTCGCACCCGCGCCTCGCCTCACCTCACCACCCTCCGTGTGATTGCAGACGACAACGAGTGCATCCGCTTCCCCAGCCCCTGCGAGGGCAACGCGCAGTGCGTCAACACGCCGGGCAGCTTCCAGTGCCAGTGCTCGCCGGGGTACACGCTGGGCCTCAGCATGAGAGACTGCGAGGGTGAGTGTGGCAAACAAGAGGAGGCGGAGGCGTCAAACACTTCACACACACACACACATACACATACACACAGACTCAGTAAATAAAGACAGATTTGCAAAAGTACGCGTACAAAATGTGTATAGCCTAAATATTTTTTTTTTCAAATCGACAGACATTGACGAGTGCGCGGAGCGGCCGGGCATCTGCCGGGACGGCACGTGCCACAACCTGCAGGGCAGCTTCCAGTGCCAGTGCCGGCCGGGCTTCCAGCTGAGCGCGGCGCGCGACACCTGCGTGGACGTGGACGAGTGCGCGCGCCAGCCCGCGGCCTGCGGCAACGGCACCTGCGTCAACAGCCTGGGCTCCTACCGCTGCCACTGCTACCCGGGCTTCAAGGTCGGCCCCAACGGCGACTGCATCGGTAAGGAGGCGGTAAAACACTGTGGGAGAGATACGTCCGTCGTTGTCGCATGAGGACGGGCGCGGCCCAGGGAGGTGTGGGGCGCCAATGCTGCCCACGGATGCGTCCTTAATCCGTATTGTTTTCCTAGTCATGAAATGGTGATGACGGGGCGATGTCGGGTGTAGAGGCGCGCCTAGCCTCGCCTAGCCTAGTCTAGCCCAGCGCTGGCCGGAGATTATACAAAACTGCAGCGGCGGAGCAAATAATCCGCTCCCGTGGGCGTCGGAGCCGTCGGAGCTGCCGGGGCCGCTGGGGCCGCCAGTCCTGCATGGACGGGGTCCGCAGGTCCTCACGGGCCGCGCGGCCGGCCGCCGCCCACCTGGCTGTGGGGCCCGGGCTCCCCGTGCAGCTTAGCGCATGAATGATGGAAAGCGCGAGAGGGAAGTTCTGCAAAAGGGACAGGAGGGGGGGCGGTCTGAATCCCAGGCGGAATCCCAACCCACGCGCGTCGAACAATACTGCGCTAAATGCACCGCACGCGTTCCGTGGAGCGGCGTAGCAGCCCGCCGCCCATCGGCCGCCCCACCCGGCCATCCACGGCCATCGGGCGGGTTAGTCGGGTAACGCACATCTCCCGTCTCGCTCCCACTCACACTAGCGTCCAGTGTCCAGCAGTAAGTGGGAGAGAGAGAGTGTGTGTGTGTGTGAGAGAGAGAGAGAGAGAGAGAGAGAGAGAGAGAGAGAGAAAGGCAGACCCGGCTAAGCCGCCCGACCGTACAGAGGCGCGCACAGGGTCGGCTCTCGGAGGGGGCAGTGCAGGTCTTTTTGCCTACTTACAGGCAGAAAAGGACGCGGGTTGCCTACATTTTAGGCGCCCTTCGGGCTTCCCCTCCCCCCTCCCCCTTGTGCACGCCTCTGCGACCGTACCTCCTGGTATTGGGAGGAGGAGGCCAGCAGCATGACGCCGCTCTCTGCCGCAGACACGGACGAGTGCCGCACGGCGCCCTTCCTCTGCCGCAACGGCCGCTGCCGCAACAGCATGGGCTCCTTCCACTGCGAGTGCGCCGAGGGCTACACGCTGTCCGTGGACGGCCAGCACTGCAGGGACCTGGACGAGTGCAGGGAGGTGAGGGTCGCGGAAGAAAAAGACTAGTTGGCATAACGAATTTGTTTGTTGATTTTGGGACGATCACAAAATTTAGTTACGAGAACTAAAATGTTGCCAAACTTCGTTAGAGGAACTTATTTTTGGTTGTATCAGCAAAAATTTGACAAAACAGAAATTTTGCTGTGGGATCCGAGCATTGGTTGCCTTAACGAATACTCAGTTCCCGTAACTGAATTTCGTGGTTGTCTCAAAAATGAACAAATAAATTAGTTGTGCCGACAAATCATTTTTCTGCGTGATCGTGGGGTCGCACCGACCGCCGCGAGCGCTGCGAGCGCTGCGGGCGGCGGCGGACCGAAGTTATCGCTCACCCGCTGCCACTCTGTCCGACAGCAACCCGGCCTGTGCCCGGCGCCCGGCAAGTGCCTCAACCTGATGGGCTCCTACCAGTGCACGTGCCCGCCGGGCTACCAGCTTGACCCGCGGAACCACGTCTGCGTTGGTGAGTTCCGGTCGATAGGGTAGATGTATGATCTTTTACCCTGCACTGACCCTATTTCGGAGATGTCTAAACCGAAGGCTGTTTTCTTTTTCGCGTGATTCTTTTTAACCGTTGATGACGGTGACGGCCTTGTGCTGCTTCTCCAGACGTCGACGAGTGCCTGTCGTCCTCCAACCTGTGCGAGGGCGGCACCTGCGTGAACCGGGAGGGCGGCTTCGACTGCAAGTGCCCGCCCGGCTGGGAGCTGAGCCCCACCGAGGTCAAGTGTTTGGACCGCCGGCAGGACTTCTGCTACGACACCGCCTTCCGGGGCGCCATAAGTAAGGCTTCGACGTGCCGACCAAACCGAACGTCACCCTCTGTCGCGCTCTTGCGTTTCCTCCTGTCGGCATACGGTGCGGCATGCCAGAGTTATCTTTGGAAGACTGTTAATGGTGCCCTTTCTCTCTCAGGCACGTGCGCCGACCCCCGCATGAAGGCCATCACCATGATGGAGTGCTGCTGCTCCATGGGGGCGGCGTGGGGCCGCGGCTGCCAGGAGTGCCCGATGCCGGGCTCAGGTCAGTTCCCGCCGCCCCGCACGCGGCGCGGTGGTCCGCGTTTATTCTTTAACCGCGCGCCGCCAGCCGGACGCTCCGTCACGTGTGCCTTCGAATTATTGCCTTGTCCCGCTCACAACGAATGTCCTCATACGGCACTCACGGCCGCGGCGGGACCGTGTGGTGGCGTGCCCCAGCAGTGCAAGAGAGACGGGACGCCCCATTTGACTGTAGTACAAGAGGGGTGGCCGACCAGGGTATTCCCAGCCGGGTGTCTCTCTTGCACGCGTCAAAACTGATAGGTCAAAACTCAAGGTTATGATTTTTGGCGTTTGCCGGGGAAGGTGTACACGCCGTTACCACAGCGGTTTCTCTCTTGAAAACGTGTCTTTTTAGTTATTTTCTTTTTATTCGGGGGAAGTGGTGCTGTACGTTTGGAGAAATTGTATGGCGTGACGCCCACGACTGAGCCCCCGGACACACTCACACACTGCCACACACACGCACACACACACAGGAGGAGATATGTCGCGCCTCGCGGCGGGAGCGCATGGAAATTGCTTTTCGCGTCTCAGGGCCGGCGGGTAGTAAAACCGTGTGACATGATGTAATATGCCGGGCCGGTGGGAGGGGGAAGGGGGGGGGGCAATCCCTGTCCAGACGGTTTTATCTCCCGGCGCACCGTGTCCCCGGGGGCCACACCGGACGGGGCGCGCGAGAGTGTCCCTCTCATTAGAAATCCAATATGGGGACACAAACACACACGACGCTCGCACACACACACACACACACACACACACACGCGCACACACACACACACGAGGGAGAGAGAGGTGATTTATTAGCCGGGTGCCGCCCGGGGAAAGTCATTCATACTCAATCACCCGACGCGAGCCGCGGAGGCTGCGAGATGATGAAAAGCGGCAAGCGTCCCTGCCGTGGGGTAGGGACGCGGCGGGGGGGGGGGGGGGGGGGGTGCTACAGCCAGCGGCGGCGGGCACAGAGGCGCGGGTAGGCAACAGGCATGCATGCGTGTCGGTCGCGTTGCCTACCCTCCGATGGTAAGGCGCTCTGCCTGCCCGGCGGCCCCGCACAGCGCCACAGCTCTACTGTACTGTACCTGACTGTACTCTCTCACTGCCGTCCACAGACGAGTTCCGGAAGCTGTGCCCGATGGGAGAGGGCCACGGCGAGCGCGGCGAGGACCTCAACGAGTGCGACATGATGCCGGACGCGTGCGTGGGCGGCGAGTGCATCAACACGGACGGCTCCTTCCGCTGCGAGTGCCCGCAGGGCTACAAGCTAGACCCCACCGGCAAGAAGTGCATCGGTGAGTGCGGCGACCGTCCTGCCTCTGTCTGTCTCTTCCCCTCCCCTCCCTCTATCTCTGCCTCTCTCTCTACCTCTCTCTCTCTCTGTCTCCCTCTCTCCCTCTCCCTCCCTCTGTCCCCCCCCCCCCTCTCTCTCTCTCGCTCTCTGTCTATCTGCCTCTCTCTCTCGCTCTCTGTCTATCTGCCCCTCTCTCTCTCTCTGTCTATCTGCCTCTCTCTCTTTCTCCCTCTCTGAGCCGAGCCCAGCACCCCGATGTCGGGGCCGACTGAAACAGAGTTGTACGAACGGCGAACACCTGCAGCAGTTCGGTCGGTCTTTATAGCAGTATGGTCGCCTCTTTCCATTCATTTCGTTATAAATGACGATACAAAGGACTGCGCCGTTCGCTGTCGCCCCTTGGCCCTTTTTCGTCTCCGCTTTGGGGAGGCAGTCTCGTCGCGCTCGTGCGACCATCACATCGGGGGTAGCCCCGCTCCAACCCCCCACCCCCGTCCTCCACCTCCGCAGGGGACGAGCGGGAGCTCGGAACCACGTGAACACATTGATTTCGAGTTGTGACGCACATCAACCGGTCATGTTTTGTTTTATTTGTTGTTTCTTCCTTCTTCTGTTTCCTGTTTCCTTATTTTATTTTCTCTCTGTTCTTATCCCCAGATGAAAATGAATGCTTGTTGCAAAGCGGCATTTGTGGTAACGGCACGTGCACGAACGTGGAAGGTAGCTTCGAGTGCTCGTGCAGCGACGGCTTCGCGCCGGGCCCCATGCAGGTACACAGCCACACTCGCATACAAACTTAGTACATATTTTTGCCATTAATCATACACGAAACCTTCGATACTATCTTGAATGTCAGGCCAAAATTCTCAGGAGAGAAAAAAAAATAATAATGGAGCCGAAATTTTGTGTACACGAGGTGTAGTCCGAGTGCCATCTCATTTTCTTCTCGTTTGACCTTTGACCCCGTCTGGTTGGCCGCGCGCTGCGCACGCCGCTCACGTACACAGGTTTGTGAGGACGTGAACGAATGCCGCGAGATGGGCAACCAGTGCGCCTTCCGCTGCCACAACGTGCCGGGCTCCTTCCGCTGCTTCTGTCCGTACGGGTACGCCCTCGCACCCGACGGCCGGCACTGCGAAGGTGCGTTCTGTCTCTGTCTCACGCCTGCCTTTTTGTTGTTGGTGTTGTTGCTACTTTCGCATCGTGCCATACAAATAAAAACACTCGTGTGCCATGCACGAGGTGGGACATCGGCCGGAAGTGTGTATCTCATCTGGTGCTGTTTTCTCCTCCTCTCCGCTCCCCCGGTTCCGGCCGTCAGATGTCGACGAGTGCTCCACGCCCGCCAACAACTGCAAGTACCAGTGCAAGAACCTGATCGGCTCCTTCATGTGCATCTGTCCGGAAGGCTACACGCAGGTGAGGACCGTACCCTGGCACGCTACCTGTCACGTACACTACAGGCGTGAGGAACACTGCACTCCATCACACTCTAACCTCACGTCAGCTGCAGCTGTAGCATTTTTCACTTATCACAGTTAACTGTGATGGGTTCATCACACTTAGCTGCGATGAAGCTCCATCTGTGATGTTCATTGCAGATAAGTGTGATGAGCCTGCAGTAGAGCATAGTGACGAGGTGTACCACAGGGTCGCAATATGCAACAACACCCCGTGTCATGAGACTACAGTCGTCGTGAAAAAATATGAGTGTGAATAGAAAGCAGTCGACGAGACAACGTGCCTCTGCCGCGCAGGTCGGCTCCTCGGAGGACTGCCGCGACGTGGACGAGTGCTCGACCAAGCCGGGCCTGTGCCGCAACGGCAACTGCATCAACCTCCAGGGCTCCTACCGCTGCGACTGCTTCGAGGGCTACCGGCGCAGTCCCGACGGCAAGTCGTGCCTGGGTGAGTGTCCTGGAACCGAGTCTTGTGGGAGTGGCCGAGGGGGTAACAACTCCGCGTCTCCGCTGGAAAACTGGGTACTCCGGAGTCGGTACTCCGGGTATTCCGGGGTACTCCGATGTATTTATGGGTACTCCTTTGTACTCCGGGGTACTCTGGAAAACTGGGTACTCCGGAGTCGGTACTCCGGGTATTATGCCGGGGTACTCCGATGTATTTATGGGTACTCCTTTGTACTCCGGGGTACTCCTGGTACTCCGGGTAGTCCGGGATACTCCGGGGTACTCCGAGGTACTCCGGGATACTCCGGGGTACTCTGAGGTACTCCGGGGGTACTCGGAAGTACTCCGGGGATGCTCCTGGTACTCCGGGGTACTCCGCCTCCGCTGGACCGTCATTTTCGGAGTTTTTACCCCCGCGGAGTGGCGGGCCGTCGGAGCCCCGAGTGTCACACCGCGCCCCGTCCCCGTCCCGCAGACGTGAGGCTGGGCTACTGCTTCAAGCAGCTGATGGGCGGCCAGTGCAGCGCGCGCACCGACAGCCTCACGCCCGTCACCAAGATGGACTGCTGCTGCACCATCGGCGCCGCCTGGGGCCCGCAGTGCGAGGCCTGCCCGTCCCCCGCCTCGCTCGAGTACCAGGAGCTCTGCCTGGAGGCCGGCATCACCAAGGACGGCCAGGGTGAGTGGAGTGCCGGCGAGGGCCGCCCGCTTGCACGTTACGCACCGTCACGTCTTACCCCCGCCACTTTTTCGTTCTTCTTTTTCATTTCCGCGCAGACATCGACGAGTGCGCCACCATCCCGGACCTGTGCAGGAACGGCAAGTGCATCAACACGATGGGGTCGTACCGCTGCATGTGCAACAAGGGCTACAAGCCGGACCACAACGGCAAGAACTGCATAGGTGCGTGTGCGGCCGGGACTTGCTCTCATCATTTTGCTGAGATGCATCGGAAGTTTTCCGGAAGGAAATATATTTGAAAAAGTGTAAGAAGGACGGCTGGGTAATGCTCTGACTCTTCCGCAGACGTGAACGAGTGCGAGGCGTCGCCGTGCGAGTTCTCCTGCCAGAACACGGACGGCAGCTTCACGTGCGGCTGCAAGGCGGGCTACGTCCTCGCGGCCGACCGCACGTCCTGCGTGGACCTGGACGAGTGCGCGACGGGCCAGCACCGCTGCCAGAACGAGTGCGCCAACACGCCGGGCAGCTACACCTGCTCCTGCCCCAAGGGCTTCACCAGCGAGGGCGACGCCTGCATCGACGTGGACGAGTGCGATGACCCGGCCGTCTGCCCCTCGCCCGGCACCTGCATCAACACGCGCGGCTCCTTCAAGTGCATGTGTCCGCGCGGCTTCAAGCTCGACCGCAGCGGCACCTTCTGCACCGACAAGGACGAGTGCGCCGACGACTCCAAGTGCGAGCACGGCTGCCAGGTGAGGCACCGCAGCAGGGAGTAGCTCCGCCGCGAGCGCCAGCGGCAGCGGCCAGCAGCGGCCACGGCCGGACTGAAAAATCTCCGAGCCTTCACCCTCACTGTCGACGTGGCCCTCTGCTCTCCTCTCACCAGCCCGGTTTCTGTCTCAGAACCTCATCGGGAGCTACCGCTGCCGCTGCCCGGAGGGCTTCGCGCCGCACTCCTACTTCAACGACTGCGTGGACCAGAACGAATGTGCGTCCGGGACCAGCCCCTGCGGCGGCGGCAACTGCATCAACACGATGGGGAGTTACCGGTGCGGCTGCCCCGACGGCTACCAGTACGACAGCGGCACGGCGGTGTGCCTGCAGGTGGGTCCCCTCCCCACCCCCTCCCAAACCCTCCTACCCGAGTGCCGTGCTAGAGTCCTCGACGTACTGGGGTGCGAGAACACCCCATGGCGTGTATGCGCACGTGTCGTGCAGACTGCTATCGCAGGGCTGTCCGGTTGGTGCGGATCCCGCGTTTTCGCTTATATCACGCGGCCAAACCTGTATATTTTCGGATGGGGACTGGGGCCCGGTGGAACAGGGGGAAACGGATTGGACCCCAACTCAGAGGTCGGACGGGGCAGCCCGCACCAGCTAATCCACGGTTGATTCAACCTAACCGAAGGCGGAAGGTAGGCCACCCCGAGGTATACATGCTCGGGTGTTGCCTACCTCCCGCCCCAGGTTACGAAGAACCGACCACGAGGTAGCTCACACGGGGTGCTCCGCGGGGTCCGGCGGAACGTTGGAAATGGATCCGCAAAGTGGACAGACCCCCCCCCCCCCCCCACCCCCCTCCCCAGCATCTACAGGCGCTCGGTAAGCGATGATTTAACTCTGGTCTGCGACTTGTATTCTAGGCCGCCACTGCGTGCCTGGGCAGTCCTTGTTCGTTCGGATGCTCACCCATGGGCAGCGGGGGCTTTGCCTGCGGCTGTCCCACAGGATACCAGAGCATTGGCCAGGTAAGTACACCGATGATCTCGGTTCTCACCGATGAAGCTGCCATATTTGTAATGTTCTCTCTCTTTTCTTGACCTCAGGGACATTGCCTTTCCACAATCAGTCCGATGGGGCATATACCAGACTTAGGGGTTCCTACCTACCCCATTGACCCAGCAAATGACCCCTACCAGGTGCCACATGAAAAGATCATTTCCACAGAGGGATGCTTCTCCTGCAAGGTGGGTCTTACCCTAGATTTTTTTTCTTGTTTCCCTTGGAGGTAGGCCTTAATCTAGCCCCTTTCCCTCTACATTTCTTTTGTTTTTCTTTTTTTATAGAATGGACGAGGAAGGAGTAAGAGAGACACCAATCAGAATGTATCACTAGCAGCTCATAGATTTTTCTGGCAAGACAGGGTCAGTCAGGCGCAGGTAAATTTTTTGTTCTTTATTCTATAATCTTGTTCTGTGAAATGATATAATTTCTTCTAGAATAATAATAATATTCTTTTACAATTATTTCAGTCTGCTGCGCCAGTGACACGGTCGAAACGTCACCAACATGGTTCTGAAGAGTACCGGGAGGTAAAAATATACCTACCCCAAACAAAGCATCGCATGAGAATAGTGAAACTCCAACCAGCTGTAAAGGCTAGTAAACGACTAGAATTAAAAATTCAAATTCAATATAAAGACAATAAAACTTTTTTGACTTCTGTCTCTAACTGACTCTTTTTCTTTTTGTGTTTTTCTTCCCAACAGAATGACTTTGAGTACACAATTCAGCATGGTAATGAGAGTGGACTGTTCGAGCTTATTCGGAAACATGGGGTATGGGCTCTTCATTTCCGTCACCGACTCAAGGCTCCAGGTGTATTCCACTTAGAAATTAAAGGACGATCATCAAATGCAGAGGTTGACGGCAAATGGGAAAAGCCATTGATACTGCGACTCAAAATAGTTGTTGAGTCCTAAAATATTTAACTGCTTTCTTCTGTATCAGTCTGCCGAAGGGTGCCCAAATAAGAAGTTACTAGAAAACAATTACTTCAGGTCACAATGTAATTGCTATATTTTATCCTACAGGAGACAGTATCTGTCTATATTAAGACTACTGTGATGTGTTTGATCAGCATACACTAATCTAAGCTTCTGTGATAAAATTGTAAATAGTATATAGTTCGTTATTGGATCAAAAATTAGAAAAACAATGAAGGGCACCCCTAGCATGTTATGTAAGGATGTATTATATATGCTTTCCTGCATTTATTTAGGTAATTGTAAGTTCTTGTTTTTTTTTTTTTGTCTAGAAAATGGTGAGCCATATTGAGTGAATTTATTTATGACAAGATATTTAAAGTAGACAATCGGTACACTCATGATGAAGCATCTCATTAAAATGTAAGTGACACAGCATTTTGTGTGCAGGTCTGCTTGTTCCGTATGAGTGCGTGAGTGAATGGATTAAATGAAAGTGATTGTGAGCCATAGCGTTAGCAATTTAATGTGGGAATTTAAAAAATGCTAAACCACCAAATAATGTATGTTTTGTGTATTGAAATGAATTTACTTTTATCTACCACTGTAATTCTTTATTAAGTAGTTGCAAGCACACTGGTATTTAATTCCTTTGTAAGTCCATAACTGTACAGAAACAGGAAGAAAGATGCTATGCGATGACAGTTAATATTATAGCTCCTCCACCAAGTGGGAAGACACGCATAGGCATCAAGCTTGTAAAGATTCTGTGATTTTTCACTGCCTTCAAGTGTTTACAAATAAAGAAAAGAAAGAGATTGCTGGGCCATGTCTCTACCCCTCTACCCATTAGTAGTCACCCCTAACAGATACATGGCAAAAGTAGCTGGTGAGAGGCAGAGTCACAGGATAAGAAGCAAGAAGCCAGGCAAAACTTAACTGGAACTTAATTTTTATTAGACAATAACTTGAACTACATATACACACTCATGACACCTCGATCAGCTCCGGAGCCGTATCAGAATCATTCATTTCTTCTTCAATGTCCTTTTCTTCATTCGTGACATTCATCTCTTCCATTTCTTCATCAGAATCATGGATCTCTTCTACCACACCTTCAGCGGCACGCCTGTTCCTTTCTTGCATATCAGCCACCGGAAGACGAATCAAGTGCATGTCCCTCTTCACAATCTTGACATCGTGTTGTAATTCAAGCTCGCGTGCCTTTCTTAGCCGCTGCATGACAAAGTGGTTTGCTCTTCTTTGCCGAATAATGTCAATTTTTCTTATGGCTTCAACTGCAAAGGGAAGCAAAGAAACAAGATTAAATTTCCACAAATTTGAACGCTTATTGAAGATAAGATCAAGAGCAACAGTGGTATAAATTTAACAACAAAGCCTAGTACTTACGAGACTTGATGAAGAACTCTCGGTTGTATTTAACGGGAACATTCCTCCTCTTCTCAAATTCAAATGATGGATCGACAGTAAGCTCTTTCCCATTAGCTTTCCTGTACGCCTTAGTCCATCCAACTTTCCTGGGGTTCTTCTTCCTCTTAAATGCCTTATGACACTTCGATCTGCAGAATTTGAATATCTGTAACCAAGAATGCAAATTCTTAAAAACGAGCATGAGGAAGACTAGCATCTCAGAGATAGAAATTGACAAGTGAAGTAATGGAAAGCGGACGACATTATATGTTGTGACGAATCAAAAATTAAAGATGTACATAACAAGCACGCGATAACATAACCCCTGTTCCTTTAAAATTACACACACTTGTCAAGTCAGAGCAACAACACTTTAAGAAACTTAACCCACCTTGCTGTCATTTCTCACAAACTGCATTCCATGGCCAGGATATATTTTGGAGGAGCAAAAGTAACACGTTTCAATTCTCATGATAAATTGTGTGCCACATGTGGTGGTCTTGCACGGTTTCAAAGGATTCGAGGAAAGGAAAACGTGTGGAGGACGTGGAAGAAGTAAAACACAACAAACAAAGGCAAGGAACGACTCCGGGCAGGGATGGCAGAGGGCAGAGGCAGAGGTGCACAGAAACTAATGTTAATGCTTCCTGTACTTTAGTTCATGCCGTTCCCTTTTTTGAAAGAATGATTTATTTTTCAAAATAAAATAGAAAATCCTTAATTAACTTAATTAACAGACCGTTAACATCCCATGGTAGTAGGTGACATCACCGATCAACGTTGGCCGCGAAGTCAGCATCTCTTAGCCGCAACTTCGTTTGTTTCCAGCAGTATCGCTTGGTCTCTGTGTTGTGGATTTGTTCGGTTGGTTGCTGGTTTTTAGTACTTGAGCATTCCTTCTATTCCTGAACAGTTTGTCATAACAACAGTGGAGGATTTACATTTTTGACACACTCGTTGCATACCTACTGCTGCAATGGATAGCATGGGTCTGATGATGAAGAAGAATGAGTAAGTTGCCTGTTTGCCGAAGCTTGTTTATGGCCTATGGCTCGTTTGCCGGCTTGCAGTTTTCCAGATTTCTTTTTACTCTCTTGGTTTGAATCGCTTCTCGTATAGTTCATGCCTCTATCAATACTATGTTCTTTGTGTAACATGTGTTCATTGCTGTTTACTCATTGTGATAAATTCGCTAGTGTGGTGTATCTCACCTGTTCAAAACTGCTAGTGTAATATTTATTCGCTGTAAACTGGGTCCAACTCTCTCAGATTCCGTATTTTTCTAGAAGTCCAGATAGAGATCGTGGACGGGAGCGGGAGAGATCAAGACGTGGTGACAGGCCAAGCAGATTTTCCAGTAACACAAGAGATCGGAGTCCTGTCAGAGAGCGTCGCTCTAAACCCAATGATCGGAAAGTTTACGTTTCGAATGTCGCATATGAATCCAAGTGGCAGGACATCAAAGACCTATTTAGATCTGAAGGTACCCATTGTCTTCAACGTCATGTGGTTTCTTGCAATTTTAGCTCTATGTATATATTTGTGTTCTTGCTTTTGTTTCTAGTTGGTGAAGTATCATATGTTGAATTATTTAATGATGAGAATGACAAGCCACGCGGTTGTGGTATTGTTGAGTTTGAAACAGCTGAAATGGCAGCAAAAGCTGTTGAAAAGATGCATAGATATGACCTTAAAGGGAGGAAGCTGGTGGTTAAAGAGGTAAGGTACCTTATTTTCTATGACTGAAATTAGATTATTGTACACGATGAAGAGAGTTGTATACTATGTGATAAATACAGGCATCTTCTGTGAAGGATCCTGACATTGATCGTGACAAGTATGGGAGACAAGGTGGAGGAGGAGGAGGAGGCGGAGGCGGCGGCGGTGGAAGTGGAGGTCGTAGTGGTGGCAGGAGCGAGAGCAACAGTACTAGCCGCAGAGATGATCCACCAAGATCCAATACTTGGGATGGTAACAATCAAATGTCTGCCATGAATTCCAATTCCTCCTTGGTAGGCCCTACTGGTGGAAATTCTGGTGGAAACTCGAAGTTTGGTAACACATACGGATTGAGCCCTTCATTTTTAGAAAATCTTTGGATTAATGGACCTCTGGTTACCAAAGTGTTTGTTGCAAATGTAGGTCTTACTTAAGTATTTTGTATTAATGTTTATGTGTAATGTTTGTTTTCTACATTTGCCCATTTCTTTTGTTTCCAGCTTGATTACAAAGTAGATGAGAAGAAATTGATTGAGGTTTTTAAGCTGGCTGGAAGAGTGATACATGCAGAAATAAGTATGGATAAGGAAGGAAAAAGTAGAGGATTTGGTGTTGTGGAATATGATCACCCAGTGGAGGCAGTTCAAGCTATATGTATCCTTTCATTGTGGAATGTATTATTTAACTGTCACCTAATGCTGGTCAGTTTATAGTGCAATGTGCGTCTTGATGTATTTATCCTTAATACCCTATCAACAGCTCTACTTCACAACCAATTTCTCTTTGACCGAAGACTCACAGTCCGAATGGACCGTGTTGACAAAGTTGATGGTCCTCCTAAATTACCTGAAGGACTAAAGGGTATAGGCATGGGATTAGGCACCAATGGCTCAATATTGAATGATGTTTCAAGTACGTTTGAGCCGCACACACTTCTGGTTGCTCCTTGTCGTGTTTTTGTTAATTTTAAATCATTTTCCTTAAATTTTTCTCACTAGGAAACCTACCCTCTATGAATAGCACACCATTGGTTTCAAATATACAACAGTTGCAGGCAGCAGCTGCTGCTGCAGCAGCGGCAGCTGCGCAGGCACAGCTTGCCCAGGGAGCACAACTTGGTATGTCACGTGATTAATTCACAATGTTTCCATATTCATTCTGAGTCCCCCCCACAGGAAGCAGGCCCTTGGGCCTGGAAAGAAATAGTTGTGGGGTGGGCTTGAGCTTGATGTATGATAATTGACACCGAATTGTTATAGTTCAAAGGGCATTTAGTAGTAATTTTTTTTGTGTTTTATTTTTACATTAATTGGTATATTGTTGGTTTGTTTTTGTAATCTTGTTGTACAGCTGTAGTCTTTAGATTGCATCTTGCACAGCTTTCGTTGGATGAAGGAAGGGTCGTGTCATTGTGTATGATGTACTTTAACAGCATGTTTTTTTTTTTCTTTTTGTAAGAGTTGTAACAAGAATTTACTTTTCAGGACAAGCATCATTAAATCCTGTGAATCAAGGCCCCCTAGGTATACCCAACTCCTCCTCAATTCTTTTTTTTTTTTTTTATCCTTGTTTCTTTTTTTTAAGTAGCCCAAGCCCCTTGTTTAAAGCTGTGGTAGACAGTTTGTGCTTTCTCTTGCATCATAGAGAACTACAATTTTATTTCTTTTTTCCAGCTGCTCATTTGGCAGGTTCAAATACATTGGCTCCAAACTTAAGCAGTGTTCTTGGACCATCCATTAATGTTTCTGACCTACCAAATTTTGGAGGATCTAATCAATCCATGGGTGGCTCTGGGATACCTGGTATCTCAAGCTTAAATGCAAGTTTGACTGCGGGATTGGGAGTTGGGGGAAGTGGAGGTAAGTGAAATGGCAATGTTGAATTAATTTTGTCCAAGAAATTAAGAATAATGTACTATATCTATGATTTTAATGTGTGTTTAAAGGTATGAACTCCAGTTTTAATTCTATGAACAATCAAAATTCCTTGATGGGAAACAACAATTCATTCAATAATTCCGGTAGTGGCCTGCACAGTCCAGTTTCACGGTTTGGCCAAACCCGTGATTTTGACTCTATGAGTGCTGCACTTAGTGGTAACAATTCAGGGGGATACGGGTAAGCAGGAAAAGATTTACATCTTAGAAATGCTAAAAATTATTTCTCTGCTCACTGTATTTAACAACTTACTTGTTCATTTCTTAGCAACTTTGACAAGGATAACTTCAGGGGACCAAGGGATAACAATAATTACAACAATAGCTCTTACAGACCAGTGGGAAACGGTACAAACAACTCAAGTCGTATAATTCGTGTGCAGAATGTAAGTTATAAAAGTCTTGACTTTTTAAAATTTCTTGATTTTCTTGCTGATTTATTTAATATAATATAACTTCCTTATTTTGACCAGTTGCCTCCAAATACTACAAAGCAGCAGTTATTTGATAAGTTTCGTGATATGGGAGAAATATGCAACATTGAATTGCTGAAGGACTGTGGACTCATCCAATTTAATACAGACAGGGAGGCTGAAAGAGCAGTCGGTATCCTTTCTTAATTCTATTATTTATGTGCTTTTAATATTTTGCTCATGGGCGGTATTCATCTGTTGACATTAATTATGGGGTTTGATTATATACATTCTGTTCCTATTTTTTGGGAGCAACTCTCATATTTGGTCTTAAAATTTAGGTGCTGCTATCTGAAGGTGAACTTTGGAACGTAGAAGAAATCTCTCAGCTACAACTCTCAGTGTTAGAAAAGACATATTGCAGAACATTGGTTACCATAGACAATACCAGCCTAGTTTCTAATAATTTAGCCAATCCCTCATGTGCTAGAAAACGACATGTGACTGATATGATGATAAAAAATGAACCAGATGCTGATATTGACTACCCACATATTAAGCAGGAGATTCTGGATGATGAAATGTAGGCAGGAACGTGGAGATTGAAAGGTACTTCATTTAAAGTTTCTGCCTTTTGTGCATGCTGTCTATGAGAAAGTACATCAAACTTTGTAGGTTGAGTGGGGTTTTATTTTGACAATGGGCATGTCTTTTCTTTAGTCAAAGTCAATTTTCTGGGATCAATCTGCAAGTTTGTTTTACTTTACTGCTAAGCTTATTATGTGCTCAACACAAACTCCATACAAACTCTCAATGTTATGATTTAATTGGATCTTTTAAGGACTGCGCAGTCGGGCTCCAGATGGAGCAAAGTGTCCAATGAACCTTGTCCCATCTTCTTGCATCATATCAGCTCAAATATATTTCTAATTTCCTTTTGTCAGTTAATGGGTTACATGTCACAGTTTCAGTGCTCTCATTAGTTTACACTTACACTGGTTGTGCTGAAGGGTTTCCTCTACCTTTTCCGTTAGATGTGGTTGGTATTGCCACTCATCACTGTTTCTTCAGTCGCAAAATTTTACAGGTTTACCAGTTTCCTAATTCGCAGTCACACGTGCCTTTCGTCGTTTTCCTTAACAACTTTTCCAGACATGCTTGATAGGACGAGATACGAAGGCCGGACCATCGATGTTCGGCTGTATTTCCACCATTAAGATTTTCCCCAAAAGAATATTTTGCTGCTTTGAGAATTTGTCTTGGTCCTGCTGGAAGTGGTCTCCCACAAGCGTGTGCTCATCATACTTCCTACTAGGGTCATCATGTTTGCAGGAACATTACTCCAGCATCCTTAAATGGAGTTTAGTTATAATGATTTATATTACTATTATTGAAAAGCACTGTCCTGTTACTTCTATTATATTTTTTGACAAAAGGACACAAGTTTACTGCCTGTGTTGTAGGGTTTATACTAATATGCCCTTCCTCCGCCTGCTCCCATTTCCCATACTATTAGAGGTTCTTCTTTCTCATTAGAACGAATTAATTTTTTTGTTGGGAGGGTATTAAGCTTGTTATGAAATTCTCATTTTAATTGTTAACTTGTTATGACAACAAATTATTAAGGCAAAGCAGTTATGCCCATTAACTTTTTGCTTTCATGAATTTGAGCTGGTAAAACTATGTTTCTCAACTACCTCGTTTTCTTTTATTGATTTGACAAGTGATGTAATGTGTCTGGCCACAATCAGAGAATGATGTTATGCAGGCACAATTTAGTAGTGCAAAGAAAATTGAGAGTAACTTCTGACTTTTAGTTTAACCACTCGTTTGTTTTGTGTTCTACAATTATGAACTTATTTGTCAGATCACATTCTTTCTCTTGCCTTCTGTTTTCATATTCTGCCAAGATGCTGGAATATGTATGCACATATTCTCCATTTCCAGCTTCATATCTTTTTCACTAGTTTGCTTCTTAAAGATTTCACAGTTCTTATATATTTGGCTATAATTTTAAGCTGCAGGAAATACATTCTATTGTGTGGTTGTTTTCAGAGGTGGTGTTTTCTTTTATTCCTTGTTGGACTTTTTTTTCAGGTGCCAGCCTGTTGCACTGTTACTGGCCTGGTTAACTAAAAGGCTCTTTAGAGTTTGACACCTATTTTGGAGTTGGTCTTTAGCCTGCTAGCATATTCGGCATTGGAAGTTCAGTTCTAAGGTTTAACGAGGAGATGGCCTTTGTTTTCAAATTTGGGTACCTCTCAGAGGTTCTCAATCCAGTCGCACTCCATTTTCATTTCGAGGTCATGTTTGGTGAATTGATATTGTGTCGTTTTATGTTTTAGTTTTTTCTTTGCTCTGAAAGAAATGAGACATTCCCCCCCCCCCCCCTCCCCTCGGAGTTCGGTCTGGGGTGTGGAGGAGTGCGGACGTGTTTTGGGGCGCTCCAGGGTACGGCGTAGGGCTCTTGAGCCGGCGGGCGACGCCCGACGGGGCCCAGACCTCCCCCTCGGTCTCGGCCGTACCCCAAGGGCTGGGAGCAGGAGCACAGCCTTACCAGTGTCAGTGTCCCACCAGTGTTCAGTGCAGTGTAGTGCAGTGTAGTGTAGTACAGTGTAGTGTAGAGTAGGGCGCCGCAGAGTGAGATTGCCGCGTGCAGTGCTAGTGCAATGCGGAGCGTCACGCTCCCAGGACGCCGCGGCGCAGCCAGGCCCCCAACCCTGACCCCAGGAGAGGCGGCCACGCACTTTGCTAAGTATAACCCGCAATCCTGGGTGAGTCTCCATCCGCCGCAGTCCAGCAGTCGCAGTGCCCATGCAGGCCGCAGAACAACAGTCACCGCAGCCGAGGGAAGGCCCACCCTAAGGCCCATTCCCACTATGCATGCCCTCTCCCCGCCGCGGTTCATTATCGCCCAGCTTCACGCTCTTGCAATGGCTCCTATCGGGTGCCCCCCCCCCCCTCTTCCCTACGCATTTGCTGCATGAGCAATTGCAGGAAATACATTCTCGAGAAGATCTCCAGACGCCAGCCTGACAGCGCCAAAACATCGCACGTCCTCGGCCACGCCCCTCCCGCTCCTAGCCCGGGCGGAAGAGGGCGAGTGGGGCTCGAGAGGGAAAGTGCCGCCCGGCCCAGCCGACACATGACCCCGGGCACGCACTTGGCCCGCCTAGGCCAGCCCGGACCGATCCGCCTGACAGCTGCGCTCATAAAATCCACTGATCTACGACAAGTGTTACCAAGAACACCAGAAACAGACGATGTGGGCGGCCATGCAACGCCTTGCGACCGCTCCGGGGCTGCGAGAGCACATGCGGCAGGGCTGCTTTTACGCCCTGTTCATCGACTTCAAGAAGGCGTACCTTGTTACGCCGCACTGGCCGAGGCGGGTGTCCCGGCCACCCTTCGCCTGGATCCGGACCGCGCTGGAGGGGGCGCAGTGCGCGGTGCGCTACCGCGGCGCCCTCTCCGCCTTCTTCGCGGTGGCCTGGCCTCAAGCAGGGGGACCCCCTCGCCCCCATTCTATTCAACCTCTGCCTGGAGTGTATCGTGGGGGACCTGCACGAGGACCAGCTAACCCGGCCGAGTTAGCCGCTCATCCTGGCTTTTGCGGACGACATCGCCATCGTCGCGTCCAAAGAAGAGCTCGTCCGGGTGGCCACCGTCATCAAGCAGAGGGCAGCGCGGTTCGGGCTGCTGATCTCCCCGAAGACAGAGTACATTTTGGAGTTGGTCTTTAGCCTGCTAGCATATTCGGCATTGGAAGCCCAACCTCGCTCCCAGCAGACGCCGACCGCGAGTCCGAGCACGCAGACCCCGTACTGAGGTATCACCATCAAAATTGTCGCCCCCACCGAGCTGGTCGGACCTGGCTTTAGGACGAGGAGTGACTCGGTGGTACGGTGGCGACCGCGGGCGTGGCGCACCCCGTCGGAGGTTCTCAATCCAGTCGCACTCCATTTTCATTTCGAGGTCATGTTTCCGGCTTTGCCAAAGGGTCCTTGGGGCCTATGGTGAGTACGGACAGCTTGCGCCCCAGGTGTCAGTGAAGTACCTTCGGAGGCCTCAAGACCCCCCGCGGGAGGAAACAGCGCGACTCATGAGTTTTTTCTTTGCTCTGAAAGAAATGAGACATTGCCAGAGAAGACCATTGCGCCCCCCCCCCCTCCCCTTCCCCTGCATCATTGTTGTGTATATAATCTCAGGGTTGTTTTCTGTGTAACCCCTCCCCTCCCCTGCATCATTGTTGTGTATATAATCTCAGGGTTGTTTTCTGTGTAAGTCAACTGCAAAGTTGAGCGTGTCCATTTCAATAAATATTCATTCATTACCCAAAGCTGTCTTCTTGATTATCACCCTTTGTATGTGGTTCCCACGGCGAGGAAAGTTGACATTTCTCATGTTTCCTCGGTGGAATGATTTGTACGTCAAAATTGGTCCTTCATGCCAACAAAGTCTCATCGGGGGCTCTTTCCCAGAGTGGAGATGGTACTCTGATTGGGTGCGGAGTTGTTGGAACCCGTAGAGTTGCACTGGTTCAGACGTCCTCTTTGTCTTGTGGTATGTTCTTGTTTTCTACAATACTGTTCAAGTTAAAGATTTTGAGCATGTTTATGTGGTGAGCCTGCAGTGGATACTTAAACTGAATGGTACACGTTTGGTCTGGCTTGTGTGGTGCCGATGAATTCCCCTGCTGGTTTATTTCTTACACTTCTATCGATTTAAGAAATGAAGTGCACTTCCTTTGACCTTCGGATCCATCTTCCATACCTTCTTACATTTCAAAGTCTTGCAGTTAATTCACACATCTAACACAAAAGCTGACATATGTTTTACAAGGTGTTTTTACTAAAGAAAACCCTTGGTGTGCTTTGTTTCAGCGCCCGAGCTACGCAGTGAGAGGACTGCATGAAAGTTAATTTTGAAAGTAATTCGAAATCGCCTGACCCTAGACAGACACTTAAGTTATTCTTTTCAGACGGCGCTTGACACCCACTAAACGCTGCTCATTTAAGTTGTCTACCTAATTGCTGGGATCCAAATTCCATTTTTATTTTATTTTTTGCGAATGGTAGGATCTATTTGAGAAACGCTTGTGGGTGATAACATTATTTCTGATTTTATGTTCACATCAAAACAAAATGCACAGTTTACTTGTTAACAAACATAATGTATGGAGTTATAATCTCCTTCACAAGTCTCAAATGTACATGGTGAAAGGAGGAGTTTTGCAGAAAATAAATAAATAAAACATTATTTGATTGTTTTTTTTTCTTTCTTTACAAAACCTTACAATAAGAGCACATTCTTGGTTATACACAAGAAAACAGATGAAAAATAAATAAATGTGCATGAATTGGAGCTCATGACTATTTGACAAACTTTAAATTACTCAATCACTCTTGGGCACTGTAACAAATCTTGTGCACAGCTTTTCACAGGGATGAATGAAGACGAGTAGCACAAATCAAGTAAGACACAACCGGCCCTAAAGCATGGCTCAGTATCAGTCGGACAATGCAGCACCGTTGATTCTTGATTCACAGTATTTGCAAATACAGAACGAAATAATGATGACCATCATCATTCTGACGTAAAACCATCGCTCCAATAAATCAATGAGTCAATTTAACCTGTGCTGCTCATTACAAATATAAATGAATGGCAGAACAGCAGAAATGGTACTGGTCATCACAATTTCATTTACAGTGACATTCTGCAGGTGAAAACAAAAAGAGTAGCTTTAATGATGTGGAACATGAATGTAATGTACAGAGAGATCTTGTCTATGGTTATGAGTACTCACTTTACAACTCAAACTAGTAGTGAAAGGAATCTTTACATTACAGCAAGTTAACTTTTGCAAGGTGAAAGTAGAACTCACTTTCAACAGCAGCAAGCATATCTTTGCACAGTTCACAGCACTTTGATCAACAGCCTCATTAGTTTACAGAAATACATTAAAAGCTTAGAGATAAAATCATAACTCAAGAAGTAAGGTGCATACATTGAATTAGCTTAAAAAATATATTAACTTTAACAACTTCTGAATAGCTTTGCCATATGTGGGGGGAGAGCTACCAGTACAACCAGGCACTTCTGTGTTGAAGAAAATGATGAAGGCATCATAGCACAAAACAGTTTACATTCAGCCGGAACAGTCTTTATTTACAACCTTAACTTCCTCTTCAGCTTTTGATGCAGTCGTCCAGCTCCCTCTAATTTTATTGGAACAAAAGTTGTAGTTAATATAATATGAAAGGGGGCAAGCCCAAACATCCCTATCCTTCCTGACCATTTCCACAGTACGGTAGATACTTAAAATAAGTAAACTGCCCCTTCAAAATTTCATTGGTCAAAACTCACAAGAAGTTAAAATATTAAAGATACTTATGAAAAGTTTCAATGCAAATCTAACAAATACTGCAACATTAAAAACAAAAAGACTAATAACATCACATGTGGGGTCACAAATATCACATACATCACTGGCGGGTGATCTGCAATCGTATCTCTGTACTGGATGTGTAATGCTGAATTTATGGCACAACAACAAAAATAAATTAAGATACTCAGCAATAAGAAAACAAATTGATTCATTCACACAATAAAATAAGCAAATAAGCAGCTTCAATTCACAAAAAAAATAACTAAAAATAGGAGTGATGTTTAAGAGATAAGAGATTAAATTTGAACTCTTGGCCAGTTTTTTCATGCCTATACTAAATATAACCTACAAATTTGAAAATGGAGTCTTCAACCCAAAAAATAGCTCCATTGCACCACAGACAGTACACAGCACTTCTCACACGGTTTGGTCCTTGACAGCATATTTCACACTCACAGCAGGATTCCACGCCAATTGCAAATAAGTCAACCCTTCTGATACACTTTCAATTTATTTAACAAATGGTTATTGCTCTCCAATGATAGCTCAAAGACATTAAGCAGTTCAGTATCAGAATTTGACTATGGAAAATACCACAAAATAGTTTGAAAACAAAATATTTTTATTATGCATCTGGAAAATCAGAAAATTATTTCTTGCACTCTCCATAAGATGGTTTGGACTTGAAAATCTACTCAAATTATGATGAAGTGTGGAAAGCAGTAAATTATAAATGTTAAAAACAAGTTCACAGATCTAATACTTAAATGCTTTCTATTTTGATATGTCAATGCTGAATACTTCAGCTGCCACGGAAGTAACATGTGTTTCAAGCAAATCAAAAGGGTCAACTAAATGAATAACTTTATTAAAATGAGATTTTTTTCCCCAGTTAAGATGAGGAGGTTCATAGATCATGTCCATGGTTTTTAACAAATGATTCTAATGCTTTGGGAATTTTTCCTATGTATTCAATCTTATGTTTTCGAATAACACGTGAAGCTAGGCAAGAAAGCTTAGTGGATGACACAGGGTTGACTATGGTATGGAGGGGCTGTCCTCTCTCAGCCAGAATGTCTTCAAAGGTTCGACCGTGGTCGTTCACATAATCAAGATGAGCACCATGCTTCAGTAGTGTTCTTGGAAGGTCTGGAGAACAGGAATGATAAGTTGCTGAAGTGTGGAGAGCCGTGTTGCCCTCTTCATCTTTTGCCTGGAAATGTAAAAAGAGTTTTATAAAGAAAATTAATCTGCAGCATGACAAATATATAACAAAGAGGTAAATACGTACGTTGACGTCTGCACCAACAGTCAGTAAGAGATCTGCTAAAGCTGGACTTGGGAACTGACAGGCTGGATACCTTCCTACAAGAGCCGAATCTCGAGCACAAGCAAGGTGTAACACAGACCGACCAGCGCGTCCGCGCACCCCTAAGTGAACTAATCTGTAAGTAGATTTGTGCAGGTGGAAGGACTCTGCCTCAGTTAATGTGGGCATCAACCTTGTCAAAAGACAGGCTAGGTGGAGGCATATAACAACAACTCTGTGTAGGTAAGTAAGGTCTCTCTCTGCTGCAGGAAGTTTCTCTACTAAGGCGATTCCCATTTCTACTTCCTTCACAGCCTTGTCGAAGACAGTTATCTGGAGATAAGAAGCAGACTGTTTAGTAAGAACACTTTGAAAGAGTTCACATGGCAATTAAAAATATGAACACTTACAAGATCATTAAATGAAACTGGAGGAACTCGTCTACCTCTTGACGGTATTCTTCCTTCCTCACCCATCATATATGAAAAAAGCTCCGTGAAAGAGAAGAATGAACTCTGAGTCATTGGGTTAAGAGGCTCTAGCATTCTTTGCTGCATGTCTAATGCATAGCTCCACAATGACACACAACGTCCAAACTGTCCTGCATCAGCATAAAAGGCTCCACGATACCGTACATAATAAGAGGTATCAGGGTGAGCAGGCCCAAGAATCCGTTCTCGTATTACAAGAGCCTGTAAATGATAAGGGTTGATGGTAAAATATTGTAATGAGCATACCTTAAAGAATTTACTATAACACCAATAATATATCATACATATAGATTTCCAAATTACCTGCATTCTCATCTCATCTGGATCTGATAGGAGGTCATCTAATTGTTGAGGATCCCTGATCTCTTTCACGTGGTCATAGGCCTCAACAGTTGTCTTTTGGAAAGGCTTAGGCAGTTCAGTCTTACCATTGTATCTGGAAATTAAATATAACATTAAATATAGCAAAAATAATGTTTAATCTACTAAAATCATGTTTTCTTGATTATTCATTTTTATTTTTTTAGGAATGGGAAGAAGAGGGGGGAGGGGAGGGGGGAACTTTTTCAGATTCAGACATTAATTGAGCTTGTAAAATAGGCATGGAAGAAACACAAAGCTTAATGCTACAAACCTTTCATTCATTGCTTGTTTCCAGTAATTTAATGCTCCCACCATATCTCTCTTCTTGTCTACATATGTGGCTCCAAGTAGTTCCAGTGCGTCCACCTTTTCTTTTTGTGATACTAAGTTTTCTCGCATAATCAGGTACTCTACTATGTGCGCATGTCCTGTGACACTAGCAGCTAGCAGTGGAGTCATTCCTGTCAAACATGGTAATAGGATGACGCTCATGAAATTAAAGGGACGATTTCAGTCAAGAAACATACACAATCACCAGATACTTTACCATAGGAATCAACATCCATCTTTGCATTGTGTTGAAGAAGTAACTTTAGGATGTCCCAAGAACCAGACTCTGCACAATCATGAAGTGCGGTGTTCCCTTTCACACTGCGCCGATTCACGTCAGCTCCGAGTGAAACCAAGTAATGTGCTATTTGCTTGTGCCCCTTGTAGCACGCGATCATCAAGCAGGTATGACCGTGCCTGTTGGCGATCTCAAAATCTGCAAGCGACAGGACAAGCGTAAGGACACCCGGCTCCTCGGTAGCTCCCCCAATGTTCCAAACAGCCCACGCGGCCACACCACTCCAGGACAAGGAGCCGACCTGACCTGCTCTGTGATCGATGAGCAGCTTGACAATCTCAAAGTGGCCGTCGTAGCACGCCGCCCTCAGCGGCGTGGAGTTGGTGCGCGTTGTGCTGTTGACCCGGGCGCCGTGGCTCAGCAGCAGGCTCGCCAGCGGGTAGTGGCCGGCCGCGGCCGCGCACCACAGCGGAGGGGCACCCTCGATGGTCTCCCCGTCAAACACAACTGCAACACGCAAGACCAGGGTTCGTCACGGAGAGAAGGCACAAACATCCATTCTTATCAATTTACAAAAAAATATTATTAATTTTTAAATCACACGACGGCGGGGTGGTTTTAAAAAGCGACTCTCATTTTAAACACAATGCAAAACCCCATTATTTTTTTTTTCAAACAAACCACAAAATCACATGCCATTAAAAAATAACCCCCCAAAAAATGACATTAGCGCAAGCTTACCAGATCCTCGTTGTTCGATGTCCGCGTGACAATGCTCGATGAGGTATTCGGCCACATCGTAGTGCCCATTCCTGCACGCCATGACGAGAGGAGTGGCACCGTTGATCTTGGCCGACACCAGCGTGGGGATCTCATCCGGACGGTCGTAGTCCTCGATAAATCCCTGCAACACAAGGGCGGCGCCGCGTTAAGCAAACGTCGTGACCCAACGGGCACGGGAAAGTCCACAGGAGGGAGAGAGAGGGGGGGGGGGGGGTTACACAGTGCAAAAGATGTCAACTGATGAACAATCTTCGCTTTAAACTTTCAGACATCTGAAAAAATACATACATACATACATACATACATACATACATACATACATACATACATACATACATACAGTATTCAGAGTTTTAAATTCGGTGTGCAACAGTCGTCAAAGTTCGGGACTCTCTCTAAAAATTGTACCTCCCACAGTGACTGTTCCCTTCGACCCGGTCCAGTTTCTCTTGTGGCGGCGGCGCACAGTTCGAATAAAAACTGCACGAGCTTGACAGTCATAAAATAAATAAGAAAGGAAGGATAGGGGAGGGGGAGAGGCGTGGTGAGGTGGGGCGGGGGCGCTTTTCTAGGGGTCGCGGCGCGCTGCTGGCGGCACGGCTGGCCGACGGCGGTGGCCCCCGCCCGCCTCGCGGTGCTCGCGGCTTGTGCAGCGCTAACTATAGCCGGCCGTCGGCACGCCGCCACGCACGCCGCGGCCAGCCGCAGGCACACGGTGCAATGCAGCGCGGGCAGCACAAGCCCGGGACCCGGGACTTTCACACCCCTGGGAGACGCGCGGTCTGGCGGCGAGCCACGCAGCCCCGCCCCCTCCCCCCGCCCCCTCCCCCCGCCGCGCCGGTGGCAGCCAACAAGGGTCATGGTGCCAAGGATCGCCAAGGGCCACTTCCACCACTCGCGGCGTAGGACAGGGAAGGACAAGCGGCAAGCGGGCGGGCGCGGCGCACAGCTGCTGCCGGCCATCCGCGCGGCCGCCGGGGGGCGGGTCTCTCGCGGCCCCCGACACACCAATGCACTCGCCACCCGCAGCAGCCAAGGCACTACACAACCGCACAACCAGGGTCTCTAGTCCCGAAAATCTCGAGGAAACTTTCGGATAAAACCCATAATATTGCCAAAATTTGACAAATGTCCCGGAAATTTCTTCCGTACAATTCTGGATTATTTTTTTTCAAAAATTTCTATTAATATTTCGGGACATAAAACTCCACCACAACTATGCCTCACAACTATGCCCCACAACTATCTCCGTAGAGGAATTTCTTCACAAAAGTTTTCCCGAGCGCAATTTCCGAGAGTGCACGACGTGAGGAGTCCACGACGGCGAACTCGCGCTCTTCTATTCCTGAACGACCGCGTGCGCCGCCTATAGCCGCCCATGGCCGCCTGTATGGCCGCCCATGGCTGGTCCGCAGGGGAGAGCGAGAGGGCGGGAGGGAGGCGCCCTCCACAGCGCGCGGGGTGCATTTCCAAGCAGCAAGCTGGCAACCTGATGCACGGGGGCGGAGCCGGGGAGTGGGATGGCGGTACACCGCCCCGCCCCGCCCCGCCCCGCCCCGCCCCGCCCCGCCCCGCCCCGCCCCAGCGCCCGGCAGCGCCCCCGCGGCCGCTTCATCTGGGTCACAGTGTCATGGTCCCGCGGCAGAAGCCCCGACTAGCCACGGCCCCGGCCACTGCCACCACCGCAGCAGCAGCAACAGCAGCAGCAGCAGGGGGCGTTCACACCCTTCCCTCGGGGGAGGAAGGGGGCGTCAGGGCACGTCCTGGCCACCCAGCCACGACCACGCACTGCTCGGGCGGGGGCGGTGAGGCGGGCTCCAAGACGTTGCACACTGACAAGCACACTGACGCTTTACGTGCTGTGTACACAATTTCTCGACAGGCCCTCTCGGGGTGGGCATTGCCGATGTACCCCAGTTCGCAGCAGTCTTCTCCTGAAACTACAAAATTTTCGCCGACAGTGTCGAGGCAGGCAATATGCAACCGGTCAAGGACCATGCTGAGAGGGCGCGTCGCGACGAGTCGAGCGTTGTTCGCAGAGCCGTCGCTGCCGCCGCTGCCGCCCCGCGGCCCGGCTACACAAGAGCGGGCGGCCGAGGCCAGGAAAATCACCACCGCGGTCCGACCCGCCGACGCCAATAATACGCCGGTTCCATCTGGGTGCCCCTCCCGTGCCATCCCGTCCCGGCCGTCCCGACGAGCGACCGACGGAAACGTCCACTCTGATAGTGCAGCATGGAGGAGGACGCCGGGAAGGGAAAGGGGCCGAGCCGCCGCCGGCCCGGGAGGACGGTTTCTAGTCAAGAAAATCTCAAGGAAATTTCCGAGTAAAAATCCATAATATTTCAGAAAAATTTCACAAACTTTCAAACAAAAATTTTTTTCTCAAAAATTCTGTGTTTTATGCCGAATGTTCCTTTGAAAATTTCGGGCTTTGGGCGGGCGGGGGCGATGCGAACGCAGCAGCAGCAGCAGCAGCAGCGCGACCAGGCAGAGACCCGGAAGGCCCGCGCCGCCCGGCGCCGCCGCACAGCACCTCAGCACCTCCCTTGCTCCTTCTCAGCCATGTACGTCCCCCGTCCGCTCAAGTCAGCAGCGCCGCACGCCGCGGGCAAGTTCAAGGCCCGCGGGTCCGGCCAGGGCACGGCGCGGCACGGCGCGGCAGGGCACGCCGCTCCATACACGGCTCGGCGTTGCATGGCGTGGCGTGGCGCGGCGGCGACAGCCGGCACCAGAGAGCAGGAGAGGTGTATGTATACGCATGCAACTGAGTGATCGAACCGAGCACAACAGAACAGAGGAGGTGGCAGGCGGCAGAGAGCCGGTGCCGGTCGGGCCGCGGCTGCTGCCACTGCTGCTTGGCTGGCGTGGCGCGGCGTGGCGTGGCGCGGCGTGGCGTGGCGTGGCGCGGAGGGGTACTGACCCTTCCAGACAAGTACCGCGCGCTGTATAAGGAGCGGAGACCTTCTTACGAGCCGGCAGAGGCTGAGGCATACGGCCTGCCCGCCCCGCCCGCCCCCGACGGAGCCGCCTGCCGCTTCCGCCAGCCGCAAGCGAGTCCGCCAAACAAAACTTATTTGCCTCAGATCTTACGTGTAATCTTGACATACGGCACTGCTTAAGTAAATGCAACATTGCGAGGGGGGGGGGGGTGCTCAGCAAGGTTCCCGTAATACAAAGCATCCATGTTGTTCGACACGAAGTGAGGAGTTTGCGACGGCGGCGCTACACTAAACAAACACGACGGACTGCTAGACACTTGCGTTTGCAGAAAACGACCAATCGCGACGAGAAAAGAAAATCATTATATTTTTTTTTCCTTTTCAACGGAAAGTGATAGCGATTCGGTCGCACCCACACGCTGCCGCTGCCGCCCGCGAGCGTCCCCTTCCTGCTACAGCATTTTATCAATTGAAAAAGAGAGCGCGATACTAACACACATTTCATCATTAAGCATCTACGGGGAAGCCGTCGCGGCCCTGGGGACAACTTATCAAAACTTTCATGGCCAAAAATTTCGCTGTCGTCAAAACGGACGGGGAACGCAGAACTTGACCAATTTAAAAATAAAAAAAAATTATCGAAATGCAGATTTTTTTTTCTAAATATATAATGTGCGTGTTGACCTCTGAAAGAAAAACCCGCACCTCTCCTCCGGTCTGGACGCTCTCTTTCCCAGCAGCAGCAGCGATGCCGCGTCGCACGCGTGCGCGCCTCTCGCCGCGGACAGTCACAGTACAGTACGGAGCAGTGCGAACGCATATAACAGTGCGGAGACGCCGCCGCGCCGCCGCGCCGCCGCGCAGACATGCCGAGATAAAAGGCAACACTCAGACAATGCCGATTTATCTCCCACGGCTCTGGAACGCTAATGTCTTGTCTCATACCGCACCGCACCGCACCGCACCGCCCCGCGCCGAGCAGAGCAGAGGCTCACACGCCACGGCGTCCGTCGTGCGCGGGGAGCGGGCCGCCGCGGCCGCCGCGCTGGATAACCGTAAACACCACTATCTAATCCGCGGCCCAAGAGTACGAGTGCACGCCGCCAGGCTGTAGGAAACTACCTGAGAAAATTTGGCCATTTTTAACTTAGAAAATTATTTCTATCCCAATTTCATATGTTTCTTTTTGAAACCTCACGCAAAAAGTCATTTGCGACAATTTTGTCCACGGCTAGTGACGCGATTCTACACGTCAATTAGGGCTAAATTGTGCCTTCAGACAGAAAAAATTAAAACTTTGTCTAGGTAGCAAAACTGTGTTTTTTTTACTCACAAATTTGTTCCTGATGCAGAATCACTAGTCATGGACAAAACTGTCCATAAATCTTTTTCAGTGCTGTTATAAAAAACATGTAACTATTATTTGATTGATCCTAAACCTCAAATTCGGTTTAGAACAAAAAAATAAAAAAAATGCTTGGAAATCGTATGGAAAATTTCTACCTCAAATTCTTTGGATATTTTAAAGAAAAATCGTGGGGTCCAACACAATCATCGAATGTACGTGCGCGTGTGTGTGTGTGTGTGTGTGTGTGTGTGTGGCAAGACTGCGGTTGCGCTCCCCGCGACACTCAACCGCCAAAACCAGAGAACGGGATGGAACGGGCTTCGAAACCCTAGAGAGCTGTGCCGTGTGCGAGCCGAGGCCGATTGGAAACGCCGCTGCGTGCTTAAGAAGGCCGCGCATGGACACACACACACACACACACACACACACAGACATGGCGCGGCGTAGCGGCAAACGTCCACACCACCAAGGAATCATCGTCATCATATCGTCAGCATCAGCACGACGGAGTGACTGGACTGGACACGCGCCAACGCGCCACGCCGCGCCTCGGACGCTGCCACTCCCGGCGTGTGTCTGAATACGGACGGCCCGGTTATCGGGTAAACAACACGCCGCCACCGCTGCCGCCGCCGCCACCGCCACCGCTGCCGCCGAGGCGCAAACCGAAAATCATCACCATCATCATCGTCGGTTGTCTTTCCGAATAAATGGCAAACGTCAGCGAGCGCGTGCGGCCGAGGGGGAAGGCGATTTTACTATCGGCTGCAGCCGATCAGGAGGGGGCAAGTTAAAACTTCCGTGGCACACCACACTTTTTTTTTGGTCAAGTTGACACGTTGAAAGTTGAACCGTTTTTGTTGGGACTAATGCCATTTATTTTTTGTCATTTTACAAGATTTTCGTTAAGCAAACGAAATGAAAATTTCGTTGCTCATGCTCTCTTCAATGCACAAAGTAATTTCCCAGTGCACCTAAACATACATCGTCCAACTGAAGGACTCAAAAACTGGAAGTAGTGATCGGTGCCGAAGTGTCCACATTGTGTATCGTATAGTAGCATATTTAAGGCGTTTCACGGCCGTTTCTTGCCAAACACAATGAGGTCAAAATCTCTTCCTAGTCCGCATTCACCCTGGTTTTTGAATCGACGACCGCGCGTTTGATGTTACCCTTAAAACGCGTACGCACTCTGACTGTTATTCAAGGTGTGCGGTGTGCGTGGACCCCCCGCGGCCCCTCTGCCTGACATGTCCGCGCCGCCATGCGAGCGGTGGTGCACCTGCCGCACGCGGTGCCACGCGGTGCCACGCGGTGCCACGCGCCGCCACGGCACACGCACAGCACGCGGCGCGGCGCGGCACGGCTCGGCTGTGCCGGCGGCGGCGGGGAGCTGGCTGGCTGGGCTCACGGCCCGGCTGGACGCCGGAGAGTGGTCTGCCGCCGCCGGGTCCGGAGCCCGTGCGTGAGTGTGTGTCTGTGTGTGCGCGTGTCTGTGAGCGTGCGTGTGCGTGTTGTGTCTGAGTGTGGTGGACGGCCTTGGAGACCACTCGCTTCCTCTTCCAGGACAGGACCTACTACAACCGGGCATATCAATCCGGCCGTGCGCCGCCGCCGCCGCGCCGCGCACCTTAAGCGGTGGCCGGCAGAGAGCGCAGAGCGGCGCATATATAGCCACCGCTACCTAGATCCCAAACCAAATAAAAACAACTCTTGTCGCGCTGCTGCTGCCGCTGGTCGCCTCTCCCTTCCTTCCTCCTCCTCCTCTCCCTTCCTCCTCCTTCTCTCCCTTCCTCCTCTTCCTCTCCCTTCCTCCTCCTCGCAGTAGCCGCCCCGCGCCGCTGCGCCTGCCGCACGATGGTGTATGGGCCGCGCGATTTCGCTCCCATTTGGCCGTCCGGGCGGACCGCGGACCTCTCTGCTGTCTTTTTGGCGTCTGTCTGTCTGTCCGTACGATCGGATGCTTAAGTACCTTAGCCATACCGCACACCCCAGCCCTCCTTCACTTGTGTGCGAACGTGCACGCACACACACACACACGCACACACATGCACACGTCGGGCGCGGCGGCAGGCACCGCTGCTCGAGCCCCGCGAGCGAGAAAGCGAAAGTCTTACAGCGCAGCGGCGGCACAAGCGCTGCGCTGCACCGCGAGACCCGCCCGAGGAGCAGGAGTGGCAGTGGGCGTGGCGTGGCGTGGCGTGGCGGGGCGTGGCGGGCGTGGCGGGGCGTGGCGGGGCGCGGCGGTGCGTGGCGGGGCGTGGCGGGGCGGGGCGCGTCGTGGCGTGGCGCGGCTAACGCCGCCCTGCACCGGCACGGGGACGCCCGGCAGGTAGGCAGTCCCGGCCGCTGCGCGCACGCGTGTCGTGCGGGCCGGCCCACCCCGGCGTTCGCAGGCGCTCGCCTCGGCGGCCGCGCAGCAGCGACTCTGGAGAGAGAGAGCACCGCGGCGCGCTCGGCGGGGTGGAACGGGGCGGCCGGCGGCGCCTCGCCTCGCCGTCCTCCCGCAGCTCCTCTCGGACACACTTTCCCACGTGCGAGCGGCACAAGAGGCGCCAGTGTCGCGCGCCGAGCGGGCGAAAGGTCCGCGGAGAGCGGAGAGTGGAGGGGGGGGGGGCGGTGCTTGCAGCGGGGCACTCGGCTTTGTCGCGCGCCGCCGCGGGAGAGGAAAGTGGTTCGGTGCGGATCCACAGTGAAACCACCGTCAAAACTACAGCGAGAGCCCAAACTGAAGTTCCGTCAACTGTAGTTTCATCGTAGTTGAACTCCCACTAAAGTGTATCCAGCGGGGAAAACTACAGTTTTTCTCAAGCGGAACTGCAGTTTTCCGTAGTGTAACTTTAGGTCATTGGTGTAGTTATTTGCACTGGAGATCATTTCTCCCGCGGGCAAGCCAGCCGCCCCCCCCCCCCCCCCCCTCCCGCGGCCAGCGGTCGCTGCTGCCGTTCGGAGGACAAACAGGCGCGTGAACAGCTGTTCCGCCCCGTGCCAAAAGCCCGCGCCGCGCCGCGGACCGCCACGAAAATAACCTTTAGCAGCGGCGGCGCCGTGTGTCGGTTGGAGGGGGGGGGGGGGGATCACTCCTCAGACACCCGAGTGATCCGTGTGCTTCCAGGGCACATCTATGTGCGACGAACACATTCCGCTATGTACGCCAAACACACTAAATGCTTTATGTACAAGTTCTGTACATAAATATGTACAGATATAAACCGCCATAGGTTGTGCACGAAATCGTACATAATCATGCATAAAATCACACGTAATCATGTACAAATAGTGCATAATCGAACTCGAAAATAAGCTATGACGGTTTACGTCTGCACATAATTACGTATAAAAAATTGTACACACATATAAGCATTTAGTGCGAAAGCATCTCTGCGGCCAGAATGTTCGCCGCGCTGACGACACTTCGTGCGACGCGTTGCGCCTCATAATGTGTTTCCTCGGCGAGCGGCACTTCACCCTTCTGCCGGGATACCGGAACACAAGTCGAGACTAAAAATTCCCTTGGCAAAGACGTAAACTCCTGGCAACAAACGAAAAAAAAAACACAAAAAAAAAACAACATCAACGAAAACAACGAAAACATACTGCCACCGCGCGCGCCGCCCTCGCCATGACGGGCTTCTAGCACAAGCAACGGCAACATAGCCACCGCCACCGCCACCGCCACCGCGGGAGTAAAAAAAAAATAAAACTAAGGGAAAAAACTGAGCCGGAAGCTTGAGTTTAAAAAAACCCTCCCACACGCACTCTAAAAATTGTCTGAAGTAAGCGAAAAATGATTCGCTACAGTAATTCGCGGAACTTTATACTCATTAAGAATTTCGGGGGGTGAGCGGTCCGCCCACCCGCGTACCGTGTCATTCCAATCAGCTGCCGCGCTACCTGGCGCTACCGCTCACGCCCCGCAGCACCCAACACAACCAAGGTCTGGGCGCCAAACAGCCGCAGCGACGCGCCTAAGTACACGGCACACGCGGGCTAAACGGGTACCTCGTTGCCTTCGGTGGCCTATCGCCACGCCCGCCCGCGTCCGTCCGCACGGGAAGTGCGGCCACGGGTGACGCCGCGCCGCTGCACGCAGAGATTGTTCAGCGAGTGCCAAAGCTGACGTTTGCGGGGCTTGTTTTGACGACAAAACCTTCCGCACACACACTCGGCTTCTCCGTCCGTCTTTCTTTATCTCTATGTCTGTCTCTGTCTCTCTCTCTGTCTCTCTCTCTGTCTCTCTCTCTCCCCCCCCCCCCCCTCCTCGTACCTGATACAGCCCTGGAGGAGCCGTACGCGAAAGAGAGAGACACACAAAGTCGCAAGTCGGTGTCCGACAACAACAGTCCAATACCCGGCCGCGGCCGCGTGTTCGCGCGGACCCGGCTCTGCCTGCTCGCCAGATAAACATGTGTATGTACGCATTTTTACTTGACCTCATTTTTTTTCTTCCTCTAAAACACAACGCAGCGCGCAAACACACACACACACACACACTCACAAACACACACATACACGCCCTTCGTCGTGTCCGCGCGTGATAAGAATAGAGTCCAAAATCGACAAGGCATGAGGGAGACGCGGTTATAAATAAAAGTCGAAAAAAATTACAAAAAATAAAATAATAAAAAACAAAGAGCGCGGCAGCCGCGTGTTGCGTGCGTATACACATACAGCTGACCCGACAACCGTCTCGGTGCGCCATCGTCAAGGAAACAAATAACAAGCAGAAGAGCGGTTAAAAATACTCTCGCGAGCCACTGTGAAAAAAGTTACATCTTGATTCTTTTGAGGGGCGGAGGGAGGAGCTCAAGGAGAAGCTCCGACTGGACGGGCAAATAATAAATCACAGGCAGCTGCAGCAGCTGCAGCAGCTGCAGCAGCTGCACACATGATGCACCCCGCGCCGCCGGCCGCACGCACGCACCTTCCAGTGCACAATGCTTCTGCCATCCTGCCCTGCCGTGCCGTGCCGCCGTGGGCGCGGCTCTCTTCGGTCTCCTCCTGCTTCCCCTGCTAGACGCACGCGGCGCCACGGACAGCCCGCCCAGCCTGCCTAGCCTGCTCCCGGGGAGGAGCAGAGACAATCGCTCCGTGGGTGAAAGCAATTTGGCGTCGGGGCGGGGAGGAGCCCATCGCCACGCTGCACCGCCGCTCTGCCTGCCCGGGGCGCTCAGGGACTCGCAGCACGGCGCCGCGCGTCGTCGTCCCGGCATCCACGATACGCCGTCTCCCCGCCTCGTTTGCATAGAATGTAATGGTATAGGAAAGGGTTTTATTTTGACGGGGACAGTAACAAATATTTTCCTTTCATGTAATTTTTTTAAGTTACTTCTATCTCACTACCATATAGCTGGCGGTCATGAGGGAAAAAAAAGAAAACGACCTTCACATTGTGCACGTGTCACACACGTGTCACGACGAGAAATCAACGCAGACAGACAGGCAGAGAGAGACAGACAGAGAGAGACACAGAAGACAGACAGCGAGAGACAGTCAGAGAGACAGTCAGAGACAGACAGAGAGAGAGACAGACAGAGATAGACAGAGAGAGAGAGACAGAGAGACTGCAGTTCGCCGGCTGCCACTCCGCCGATCACCGGCGCACTTGTATTTGCTTCCTTATTACGCGTAGTGCGACAGGCAGGCAGACCGGCCGGCCGGCCCGCGTCGTGCTAGGCAGCGCGAAACACAATGGTGTGATGATGATGATGACGATGACGCTGAGTGGCAGCGGAGTCAATAACGATAAGCGGCGGCGCTCGGACGACACATGCGTCAGACGGCGGGGCGGCGGCGGCGAGGGCGGCGGGCCCTGCAGCGGCACAGGGTGCGGCCCTCCGCAGAGAGAGAGAGAGAGAGAGAGAGAGAGAGAGAGAGAGAGAGAGAGAGAGGGGGTGAGAGGGAGTGAGAGAGAGAGGGAGTGAGAGAGAAGAGAGGGAGACGGAGAGGGAGAGGGAGTGGGAGAGAGAGAGGGAGTGGGAGAGAGAGAGAGGGAGTGAGAGAGAGAGAAGAGAGGGAGACGGAGAGGGAGACGGAGAGGGAGACGGAGAGGGAGACGGAGAGGGAGACGGAGAAGGAGAGAGAGACAGAGAGAGGCGCCACAGGCCGACCAGACAAGCCGCGACGTCGGCGAAGGAGAAAGAGGAAAAGAGTGCGCGGCCCAAAACACACACGGCACGCCGCCGGCGCGCGGGCACAGCGTTAGGCGGGTAACTGAACCCGCGCGTTAAGGGGCCGCGGGGCCGGCCGGCCGGCCCCCTGGGTGACTCACCTCGGCAGCCGTTCGCCGCGCACGGGCTGCGGGCCGCACTCTTGCACCGCACCGCACCGCGGCTCCTCCGATACCGATGTCGCAGCAGCACGCAGCGGTCAACCGGCCGACCAGTCCGGGCAGGGAGCACTCAATGTGCTCCCTGAGTCCGGACCGCCGCCGCCGCCGCCCTCGCCGGGAGCGCCTGCGAACGCCGGGGTAGGCCGGCCCGCACGGCACGCGTGTGCGGCAGCGGCAGGGACTGCCTACCCGCCGGGCGGCCGCTGAGCGCGCACCGCCGCGCGCTCGCAGTGTAAGCCTTCTCAATCGGGGCGGGCGTAACTGCAGGCCTTGCCCGGAAATCTCCCGTCTCTCTCTTTTCCTATGCGACTGTGGCACGAGTGTGACGGAGGCAGACGCGGGCCCGATTGGGAACACCGCGCGGCGGGTGCCGGCGGGGGCGGGCCGCCCGGAGCATCACCTCCATGACGGCTGGCTGCGTCGCGTCGCCTCCTCGCCTGGCTTCCGCCTCGGCGCCGGGTCGCGCAGCTGCGCTGTGTGCACCGCGGCACGGCACCCCGGCGCCCCATCAGCCAGCGCGGAGCGCGGCCGGCCTAGCCTTTCTCCCCTAATCAGGAGCCCGGCACGACCTTGCATGCTCCGCCGCGCGCCGCCGAGGAGGTATGGAGAGGAGAGGAGAGGAGAGGAGGGAGGAGGGGAGAGGAGGGATGAGGGGGCGAGGGGAGGAGGAGGAGGAGGAGGAGGAGGAGGAGGAGGAGGAGGAGGAGGAAGAGCGACCGGCGACAGGAATGCTCCCGGTGACGGCGCGTGCCAAACCCTCGGAGATGCCGCCGCCGCCTCGCAGGCGCACGCAGACAACTCTCTCAAAAAATATGAGAAAACCATTCCTCGTACCGCTGTCCCGTGTGCCGTACCCTACAGACAGGCGCCGGTTCGCTGCCCTAATTTCACCATAATTGTATTTTTGTTGCTTTCCGGGAGCCGAGGCAGGCAGGCTGCGGATGCTTGCTCAACTTAGCATAACAACTGTCTCTGTTCCCTCGCGCCCGTAAAGACTTTCCCCCTCGTTCATCATACCTGCTAATTCCGCGAAGCCCAAAGGAGTAAAAAGGAGGGGGGAGGGGGCAAGAGTAAAAGGGGAGGAAGGAAGAGGGGTGGAGGGGGGGGGGGCGAGACACGTCATCGCGAGCGAACGCCCCCCCCCTCCTCCCCCTCCGCCCCGCAAGCAGTGAGGGCCCGTTCGTTGAGTAACAGGTTGGGCGCAAACTTATCACAGCGCAGTTAGGTTGCGTAATCCGAAAGCCACACCGCCGCGCGGCCACCGCCACCACAACTCCCACAGTCGCCACGCTTCACCACGCCGCCGCCACCGCCACCACCACCGCCACCGCCACCACCACCACCAGGGGGGAGAGGAGGGCAGCGGGAGAGAACTCGGGCGGTGCCGCCGGCTCCCGACACGCGCCCGGCCGCCCGCCGCCGCCAATTTAAATAGCAGAGGGCGGCGACACGGACGGCGAGCCCCGCGGAAGGCAAGGCAGGGGGAGGAGGGGGGGGGGGGGCTGCAGGGGTCTACGGCTAAGGGGCCGGGCGTACCAGCGACGTACTGCCCGAGTGCCGGCCGGCCGGTGCGGTGCGCTGTGGACGCTGCGTGTTAGGGTTCCTGGGAGCGCCCCCTCAGTGTACAGCCCCGACAACGCCTGGCACCACCACTACACCGCCCCGCTTGCCGCCCCGCTTGCCGCCCCGTACCGCTGCTGTGCCGCTGACTCCGCAGACGGGGCGGGACGAGGTGGCCTTGGCCGTCGTCCAGGGTATTGGCAGAGGCCCTCCTCCTCCTCCCCCCAGCCACAGGCGGCCGACCGAGGCAAGCAGAAGGATTTCGTGACGACGAACCTTCTACAAAGCACGAGGGCGAGGAAGACTCGCGAAAGAGCGAGAGCGATACAGACAAGGAGAGAGAGAGAGAGAGAGAGAGAGAGAGAGCGCAAGAGAGCGAGGGTGACAGGGGGGGGGGGCACATGAGAGAGAGAGAGAGAGAGAGAGAGAGAGAGAGAGAGGGGGGGGGGAGACTTTTAAAAACAATTCATTGTGCTCACAACATGCAATATAACATACACACTGAGACAGCTGGGAGACAGGGTGGCTACTTCTTCGCCGGAGGTGTGCTCCTCATTAGATGAGACGCTCACGTCTGCTCCGCGGGCCCAGCGGCCCCGCGGCACGTATTCACCGATCAAACGCACACATATAGAGTGGCACATACAGCGGGCAGACGGAGCACGCACAGAGGTCCCCCCCCGCGCCCCCCGCGCCGCCCCCCCCCCCCCCGCCGTGTTCGACATGGCATTCTCACACACGCACACAATGTACGCCACTAGTAGCAGCGGCGGCGCCGTGTGGGCGAGGCACAGGCCTGTACAGCGCATGAGGAGCGGGGTGCGGGCCGGGAGTGATCGACACACACACACACACACACACACACACACAGCTCACACACGGCTACACACCGATGCCATTCACGAGTGCACTTGCTAACAACAATCACACTTGCTAAAATCACGACGGACCACATACTGATCAGAAACCTCTGATCACAAAAAAAAAGAAAAAGAAATAAAAGAAGGAAGAATTTGGATGAGGAGAAAATGTCGGAGCGGCGGTGGCGCGGCAGCACGAACGGCCAGCCAGCCATCCGCCCCAAATCACGTACTCTCTGGAGGAGCAAATAGCGGCCATCGCCACGGACGCGCGCGGCCTTCGGCTCCACTTCGGCGGCCGCCGTGTCATGCCACCGCGCAGCGCGGCGCAGCGTCCACTTCCCACTGGCGTGGCGTGGCGTGGCGTGGCGTGGCGTGGCGTGGCACGGCGTGGCAGGGCGCGTGCGGAGCACGTGTGCGAGCGAGCCTGGCCGCGATAAAGCCGCCGCCAACCAAGCGTCCTGCAGGCCCACATTCCGCGCCGGACCCCCGCATTTCCGCACCGTCATTATTATGACCATTATTATTAAGAACAGTGTTTCGATTATGAACTATTCGCATCCTGGCAAAAATCTGCTCCGGAATACAAAACATTATTGTACCGGGGAATGAACTCGATGAGAACACAGATCCGCACGGCTAGAGGGAGAGAGAGAGAGAGAGAGAGAGAGAGAGAGAGAGAGAGAGAGAGAGAGGGGGGGGGGGGAGAGAGAGAGAGAGAGAGAGGGAGAGTTTAGGACTGACTGACTGGCGCGGAGGACACAAAGAGAGCCTTTTCGACGTCTCGCACGTGACGGCTGGCCGCCAGGCTGTCTGACCGACACGGTGCGTTGACGCGGCAGGCGTGTGTGTGTGTGTGAGAGAGAGAAATACGAGAAAGAGAGAGAGAAAGAGAGAGAGAGAAAGAGAGAGACATACGAAAGCGAGAGAGAGAGAGAGAGAGAGAGAGAGAGAGAGAGAGAGAGGCGTCGGTCGTACTGCCGGGGTGAGGGTCATCCCCCTCGCAGCGCACGGCGGTGACGAGCCGCGATCAGGTTTCGCACCAACGACCGCGACCGCCGGTATTTGAACCCGCCGCGCCAATATTGGCGATCAGCAGCAGCAGCAGCTGCAGCGACAGCGGCGGCGGCGGCAGCAGCAGCGGCAGCAGCGGCAGCAGCGGCCTTGTGCAGGCCTTGGTGCGGTACGGTACAGTGCGCCGGCGGGCCCCGGCAGCGCCTCGGCAGAACAGCGCGCCCCGGCGCCGCGCCCTTGGCCCACTCCCGTTGACCCGGGCCACCACCACGGCGGGTTGACCAACGCCTTGGGTGGCCGCACGCCGATGTCGCCAATGCCACCGAACCGAAGCGCGAGGGCCCCGCGAGGGCCGGCGGATAGACCGGGTCGTGTTCCGTACCGGTACATCTCACGGTCCATGCCAGTCAAACACGTGAAAAAAAAATTAAACTCCTAATTTATTTTTTTTGCTGGCAGTCGCCGTTTAAATGGAAATATAGGGACTGGTAAAAGTGAAGTTTTCAAATGTTCGAACGACCAATGTTCCTGCTTTCTCTTGTCACAAGAACATGACGCGCAGCAGGACGTGTGGGAAGAAGACCTTCCGCCTTGCGGCGATTCCCGGAAAAATAAAGAGAAAATATTCAAACGCATTATCTGAGGTGATTTGGCCACGGTACATACAGAACCTGCTTTCAATTAACCGCGCGCGTCCGCGAATTCGATTTTACTCCATTTTCGCACGCGTGCGAGGTCTCGAGCCGGCGGGAAGAGACGGGGGTCGCGGTTCCAAGGCCCCCGCAGCACCCCAAGCGCGTGTCGCGGCGGCACGCTTCATTTGACTACATTTGAATGGGGAATTGGGGCAGGGTGCCGCCGCGCCGCGCGGCAGCCAGCCGCGGCCGGCGGCGGCCTCCCTCGCGGCCTCCTCTTCCTCCTCGGACGGCCTCCCTCGCGGCCTCCTCTTCCTCCTCGGACGGCCTCCCTCGCGGCCTCCTCTTCCTCCTCAGACGGCCTCCCTCGCGGCCTCCTCTTCCTCCTCGGACGGCCTCCCTCGCGGCCTCCTCTTCCTCCTCGGACGGCCTCCCTCGCGGCCTCCTCTTCCTCCTGGGCGCGCCGCGCCCGCCCACCCGCTCTACTGCCGCTGCTGCTCCCGCGAGAGAATCGGGGTCACACACACACACAAGCGGCGCGCACGGCGGAAGTCGCCAACAAGTACCAGAAGCGCAGAGAGGAGCGCGGGATGAGCAATAGACTGGCCGCGGACCGCCGCCCCGCCGCCGGCACTTTCGGCAACCTCCCCCGCCCGCCCCGCCCCGCCCCGCCCCCCGCCGCGACTCGGCCGCGGTCCGCCCGGGCGCCACAATACATCCCTCCGGACCCCCCGCAAAGCTGAGCGCCGGCGCCACTTTGTACTGTGGCAGCGAGCCCGCGGCCTCCGCGGCCGTGCCGCGGCCCCCGCGCCAACCGCCGGCCTCCAGCCTGCAGCCTGCAGCCTGCACGCGAGCGCCGCCGCAGCACTACCGCCAGACACGAGAGCGCCACGCGCGCCTCTGCCCAGACCACAACGTCAAGATTACGTACCCGCGCCCTTAGGGGTCGTCTGCATGACGTAACGCGCGTTATCTTTAACTCTCACTCTCTCTCTCTCTCTCTCCCTCCCTCTAGCCCCCTCTAACTCTCTCTCCCCCTTAACTCACTCCCTGTAACTCCCCCTCCCTCCTCTAACTCTCCCCCCTGTCAGCTAGGCAGCCGCGGTGTCTGCCCCACACCCGTGCCGCGCGGGCCGGCCTACCCAGCACCCAGCAGGCGCTCTCTGCGCCGCGTCATCGGGATCCAGGCCCCCATACTTTCCCGATGACACTGAGGACGTCTTCCGACTCGAACGCCGCAGGGGTGTAGTCATCATCCAGACCGTCTTCGAAACAAAACCACCATATCAAAGCGACCGTCGTGACGCCTGGACTGTGAGGCGGCCGCCGCGAGCGGGTCGGCGGGGGGCCGAACGAGTGACGTCGTACAGTATGGGGTACGTCTGCTGCTGCGCGGCGCTGCGCGGCCGGCCGGGTCGATATGGCTGGGCCCCACTTTTGGACGCGAAGGGCGCCCCCTCCCCTCTCTGCTGTCGCACGCCGTCTAAACCTTTTCCCCAACTAATTCGAAGACGACCTTCCGAATCGCGGTGACGAAGGCTCCGCCGGGCGGCACACACGCGCACACGCACACGCACCCGCGGGCCCGCGCCCTTGCCCCCGTAGCTGCGAGGACCCGGCGGGTACCCGGCAGCGACCGGCAGTGCATCACCACCGGCGGGAGGGCGGGCGAACCCCGGGCGGCCGGGGCGACGGCCTTGGTGACAGCCGCGTGGCGCCTGCCGCCCCGACCGCCACCGCCACCACCCGGACGAAGCGACCTGTGATACACTATTTATACCGCGTCTAGCGAGAGCCCCCCTGCAGCCATCAAAGCTTTCATCCGACCACTTCTGCAATTTTGATTTAATAATTATTTTATTATCAGGTTTTTGTGTTTTTTTTCGGGGGGGGGGCATCTTTCTTTGGTGGCCACCCGTACTACTCGGCCCGGGCGGGGGCCCGCGGGCTGTGCGGCTTATCAGCAGGCCTCGATGCTTCAGCCCGCAGGGGGCGGCGGGCCCGCCGTGGAGCAGCGGCAGCGGCCGGCGGACTGGTTCGGTTCCCCCCCGTGCGGCTGCGGCGCCCGCCTTGCCTTCCTCGTTTGATACTGCAAAACGGCCAAAAACATATGGCGGCGGTGCGACCGGACGCTCCTTCTTCCTGCTCCTCGGCACGGCCCGCGGGCGTGGTTGTAGCCGTAGCGTAGCACAGCGTAGCGCGCCCGGCGGCGTGCGGGCCACGGAAACGGGCGGGCAGCGTATACCCGGACGCATCCGGGTCAGCAGAAGTGTATCTTCCGTCTCTGTCGTCCTGCCGAGGCAGACACGGACAGAGGACGTGTTCGGATGCGTCCGGGTGTACGCTGCCCGCCCGACTCCGGGCCCTGGCGGGCCACCACCAGCGTCGGCCACCGTCCCCCCCACCGTGCCATGCGAATCAGAGTCACGGTGGCGGAGGTCGGCTGCTCGCGGGGCGCTGCAGCCTTGGCTGGAGCTGCCAGGCCGCAGCTTTCGTAGCCCCGCGTCCGTCGCACGCAGGGACGGTGTGCCCTGGGGGTGCGAGCGGGATGAGCACGTCCTCTGTCTAGAGTTTGGGGAAGGAGTCGCATCCCGTCATCCCGAAAAAGTCAATAAAAGTTCGATATTTGAACAGCAAATTAAGGGGTCACACCCTGAGGAAAATACTTCAAATCCTAAAATCTGTGTGTGTATGTGTGTGTGCAAGTTTTGGTCGTGCCTGTCCCCCCCCCCCCCTCGGGTGGCCGTGCCAGGTTGCACGCCTTCAGCCGGCCGCCGTGTCGACTGACTCACTCGTCGTGGAAACTGGCGACGGCGGCGATGAGACGAAATGTCACCAGCGGCTGCAGCAGCCTCGGCCGAGGGGGGAGGGAGGAACCACACGGCCAGAACTTGCACGCAGATTCCAGGAACACCTTTGAGTCATTTTGCCTGGCTGCTGCCTCTACAGTACTTGTCTGAATTTCGAACATCTGTGGACGTTTTCGGTCGAATGACGGCCAATATAACACGCTTAACTTGACGTATCGACTCCGGTCGGAATTGGGTTCATTTCGCCGCGAGTTCTCCGAGAGCATTTCACAAAGTTTGTACTGTACAGTGCACAGGATTTCATGAGTGGCTGGCGCTCCCTGAGCACCAGGCAAGTGACAAGAGGAGCCCACGACCCGGGCCCGGCATCAACGCGGGGCGGGCACGACGGGGGGCCCCGTGGCCCCGCGGGGGTCAAAGACCGGCCTTGGGAGAGTTCTCGCGCACTCGACGTCCATATAGGTGCAAGTAGCCCTCGGTGCTGGAGGCAGGAGAGGGAGGAGAGGGAGGAGAGGGAGGTGGGGGAGGAGGGGGAGGAGGGGAGGAGGGGGAGGAAGATTCTCGGAGGCCGGACTTCTTGGAGAGGACGAGCGACGCGCCGCGCCGCGCGCGCTTCTGGACCGGACTGGTCTGGAGGGCTTCTGGACTGGAGTCGGGCGGGCCTGTCTGGAGGAGCGAGTGCGGGTAGGTAGGCCCACGAGGTCCGGGCGGGATGAGGGGGAGGGGGCAGTAGGCGACCGCGACGACACCCGGACCGACCGTCGCCACGGTGCCCAATGCGCCAAAATCCACACCCCGACGCACGTCATAAACTGGCCCAATGAGCGCGAAGACGAGAAAGAGACAGAGATATCCAAAGCGAGAATAAATAAAACGGCGACGTGCATGTCGGAGATTAGGTCGGACAAGAGCGACACGACCGGCACGCGGGCAGCGAGGAATGAGAGAGGGGAAATGGGGCTTATCTCACTGCTCTAGTTATCTTATAACAAATTCGTGGTTACATGATTAAGTATAAATCGTTTTCAAAAAAGAAAAGTGAAAAAACTTATCACAGAGCACACGGACTGGCACGTGCAGCACTGCTTAATGTCCCCCTCATCTCCCGAGGAGAAAGAATAATAGAAAGGGGTGAGCAGATCCTTGGTTTCAGAGTATTCAAAAGGCTCAACAGGTGGGGCTTAAAAACAAACCGCTCACAAATTGACAAACGCCGAAGTGGCCTGACACCATCGGTGAGAGGGAAGTGCGAATGCCAAAGCGGTCAGGACGGTCACTGTCAGGGGGATGATTTAGAGCACAAGTAATAGTGTATCCCACATGTACAATAGTACACAACTTGTCAGAAGCGTTTTCAAGGAAACTGGTTCCCGTCACGGCGGCAAACGTTATGTAAAGAATGTGACGCTCCACAATCTAGGCTATGATATCACTCTCGCCGCCACCGCCTGGTTACACAATAACAATATCCCCCAGGAGCGTTAAGACATAACCCCACTTCTGGCAGGAGCTGCTCTCCAGCCGAGGTGTGTGGCACTTGGGAGGGTGGGTCCTCGCCAGTGCTCACGGCGCACCCCAGCAGACGACAGTCCGCACGGGGGCCGCGGGGAGTTGTCAGGGCGGGGCACGCGCGCCAAACAGCACCCCATCGATTTCCGCACAGCCAGAAAATTGGCTAACCTTCGCGGGGTGCGGAGCAGACACAATGGTGGCGCTGCTTCCAGAGCCTACTTTCGTTCGCGCTCCGCCAGTGACCGCAGCGGGGAACCCGAGCCCGACGACCACTGCTCTCACCTTTAGACGTCGTAGATTGCCGTCCCTCGCGGCGTAAAACACGACGATTTTGATATCCATTTTTGCATAATTGTCACACTAACATGAATTCGGAGGATCGCACAGCGCACAAAAAACCGTCCCGTTCCGTCAAGCTCTCTTCTCAGCAGCTGTGACGGAACAACTAACGATTATCGTACTGACAACAACACACGAGCTCGGGTCGGGCCTCGGCTCGGGCCTCCGCTTCGGGTCGGCCCCGCATCCGCATCTTCGGCGTGCAGCCGACAGCAGCAGAACCCGATCCCGAGCGGCGCCCGAGCGGGGCCCGAGCGGCGCGCGGACCGAGTTCGCCCGCTGGCCGTCAGATGGCGCCCGCGGCCGGCCTCTACTCGCGCGCCCGCGTTTCGCCTCGGGGACTCGGGTTTGGTTCGGGTGTCGGGTTCGGTTCGGCTCGGGCTCGGCCAACACCTTGCCACCGCGCGAGCCCAAAGCCGACGGACCGAGCCGAGTGCCGAGCGGAGCGGGCAGTGCCGAGTGCCGAGCCGATCTGCTTGACTTGATGGGAATCTGTCATTTTCGGGAAAAGGAAGGGAGAGAGGAACGCGGCCAGGCATTTCGGGGAGAAACGTAACGATTGGTTTTAAAATAGTGGCGGACTATTTCGGAACACGTGCGACATAATGCGCCAGTGCGGGCGGGTTTCTAGCGCCGTGTGTTTTGGGACAATGGACGAGTAGCGCCGCCGCCACCACCGCCGCCGCCGCTGCTGCTGCTGCTGCTAGTGCCGAAAGGTGGCGTTTTTGTGAAATCCGAATCTGATACGCTTTACGATTGAACTGAACGGACGAACGGAACGGCCACTCGCCGCCGCCGCGAGGAGGAAGCGCTGAGGACCGCGACGCGGACAGAAAGCGGGGGCGCGGGTGTGGAAGCGAGCGTGTGTGGTGGTTGTTGTGATGAATCAAGAAACAGTGTTGTGAAGATACCCGCTGGAAGTCTGCGCGGTGCAATGAAGTGTGCCCGAGTCTCGTAAGGAAAATAACCGCAGGAGGGCTCCGCGGCTCCGCATCACCGTCGGCTATTGTGTGTGTGTGTGAGTGCGTGCGCGCGAGAGATAGTGCGCGGGCCCGGATCGGAGAGAAGCAGCACTCGGAGGCGGAAGAGACGAGAGAAACATGTTTAGTTGATGAGCTAGTTTCGTGACAGCCAACATGTATCCTGCCCCAGCCAGGCACCCGACTGCGGCGGTAAGTAGCGCTATAACCTAAAAATGGTTCGGTGGAGGCGGAGCAGCGGGGTCACTAGGCCCGCGCTGCGGTCCCGCGGCGTCGCATACGCCGTGTGATGTACAATGTGTCTCGATGCCAAATGATTTTCCGAGCGATCGCGTCAATTCTCGCGCCCCTCCTTCTGTCCTCGCATGTTGCGCGCACGGCGATATGGGAACTTCCAGTCCTGATTGCGTTTTTATTTGACTGTTGTTTTGTTGTATTTGGTGCTTGAAATATGCTATTTTCCAATCTATTTCATTGTGTGTGTTTGTCCCTGGAGGGAGCATGTGAATTCTTCTTTGCATCTAAAGGGAATGAAATCTAATGGTATACGTTGCGATCTAACCTATTTCTTTAATTTTAAAATCGAGATTTCTATTTCTTGATTAAGACTTGTTCCCTGAAAATAATATAAATAAATAAGTATATTTGCTTTGTAGGTTAGAACTAAATTTTGAAGTATGAGTATTCAATATTACATCTAATTTATTATGGAATACATTAATATGTGTTTGTACTCCACAATTATGCACGTCCATCTTTTATGATTTTGTGTGAACCCACTTCATGCGCGAGACCAATTGTGGGCAGAATTCACTTTTGCTATACCGCCAAAGTTATGTCTGTTGTATCTATGTTGTCCCAGTTTCAAAGTACTTTGTGACCATTTACATTTGTCTTTTATCTTATGCCAAACATATTGCCTGGTTAATGTGCCTTTTTATTTTTCTTTATTGATTGCTTGTTTGACACCACATTTTGTTTGGTGTTTACTATATCAGTTGAGGAACTACATTGTGGTTAGATGTAGGTGTATATTTTTTGTGCTGTGAAAAATAATGGCCGGAATTATTTTTCTTAAGCCTGATGGTTTTCCAGATTTGCATGGTGGGGGAGGTGGGGGGCAGCCCCCTCAATGTCAACGTTGCTGCGAATGGACGCGGTGTGGGGAGGGGGGGGGGGGGGGTTGGCGCCCGAATTATGCCCGGACCATCACCTGGAGGCCCCTCTCTGTAGGCTTGGCACGAACCGGGAAAGAAATGTTGATTGGTCCCGCGGTGGTGGGGCGTGCGGGGCGGGGGCCGCGGGGAGCGGGGCGAGCGGGCACCCTAAAGCCCTAAAAGGGTGAGCATGACTGCCCGGCCAAGAGGGGCGTGGCGGGGCGTGGCGGGGCGGAGGGCGCACGGCACGACGCGGCGGGGCCGGCGGGGCCGGGCACCGATTGTTCCCGCCTGACCCCCCACACCTCGGGGCCCCGGAGGGCCGCGCGGCGCGCCGCCCCGCCTCCCCCTTTGCCGCGCCGCCCGCCGCAGAGAGCATCGAGCCCAAGACAGCCGGACGGGACGGGACGGCAGACGGCGCGGCGGACGGCCGGGCGTCGTCCGGGGCCCCGTCGGGCCGCGGCCCCACCGAGGAGTATTGTCTTCCAGGATGATGATCCGCGTGGACTTGTAGCTCTGCGGGTGGAGCCGCGCCGCCGCTGCCGCTCGGATCGGATGGGAGTGGTTGAGCTCCCCGGAGCGCCTCGCCAAGCTGAGCGGCCGGCGCGGGGGGAGAAGGTGGGGGCGGGGAGCGGAGTGGCCGGTGGATGTGATTGATGGTGACGGCCACGGCGGTACCGAGTCCAGTCCAGTCCCCGCTTCACTACGGCCCCTCCGCTGCGCGCCGCGCCACGCCAATGTGTCCGGCGAGGTGGCCGGGGGCCCCTTCCCTTCGCTGCTGCTGCTGCTGCTGCTGCTCTGACTGGACAATTAACCCCCTCCGCCCCCCCCCCTCCCCGGTTTCCTCTGGCCTGGCCTTCCGCGGCCGACTTCTCACCCCACCTCCTCTCTCCGTCTCTCTCTCTCTCTCTCTGTATCGCGGCTGGCTAGGCCGAGGCGCGCTAGGCCAGGGGGGATTTGGAAGGGGGTGGGGGGGAGAGGCACCACCACCACCACCACCACCGCGCTCCCACGACCAGGAGGATGGAACAGGACAGGTTGCGCGGCGTTGGACACGAAGCTCACCGCCACCGCGGCCGCAGCCCCCCCCCCCCCCCCTCCCCCCTTCGCCGCATCTTATCGACCAAAATGAGGGCCGACGGAGCGACCGACTATATACACTATGAGGGGTTGTATGACGCGCGACGCGACCGTCTCGCTGGGCCGGACACACACACACACACACACACACACAACCGCGCACCTCGGTGGGGTGGGGGCGGGCTGTCGGGGCGCGCCTGGCGTGTGCGACGCGCGCACCTCCCGCCGCACCGGACTGCCGCCACTGCCGCCCCCGTCGAGCCGTTTGAGGGCTGAGCTGGAAGGGCGCCCGTCTGCTTAGCCAACCTATGTGACTGCGGCGCCGCGGGGGGCGGGGCGGGGCGGGAGGCCGGTGACTGGACGATGTGGCCCCTGGGCCTCGGGTCTGGAGGGGCACTGGTGAGCGACACCGTTGCAGGTCGGCTGACGACTCACCCTCTGCCTCCCCCTTTCCCCCGCGTCCCCCGGAGTGGACTGTGCTGACTGTGTTGGACGCCCCGCACCCGCGCCGCCTGGGAATGCACACAGGTGTTATACGTGTGTACTCCCACCGAACCAAATGGTACTCCTTCACCACGTGCGAGGACCGTTAAAAAATTATTAGCGGAATTTCATGCCTGCCTTATGTTATAAACCACCAAAAAAAATGGTGTGGTATTTTTTATCTGACAACATATGTACCGACTGCGCTGTATGTAGTATTGTGGTGGGTGAGGAAAAGGAGTGTGCATACGGCTGGAAGATTGGTAGCACAGCAGTGGAGGAAAAAGGGGGGGGGGGGGGGGGGCGGGTCTCTCGGGTCGCGAGCGCGTCGCCATATACTGCAGCTGGAGAAAGAGTTGTCTTTGTGAAACACTGGCATACACAGTACGACTTCCAGAGGTGGATCGATCTTGTTGTTGCTCTCACTGTGTCTCTCTCGTTCTCTCATTCTCTCTGTCTCTCTCTCTTCCTCCGCTGTATGGTATGGGGAGAAAGAGAGAGAGAGACGACGGAAGGGGACGACGAGAGAGCACTTGTGCCCTGCAGCGCCGTAGCGCCTCGCTTCGCTCCCTGGGGGGAGGTTCTCTCTCTCTCTCTCTCTCTCTCTCTCTCTCTCTCTCTCTCTCACACACACACACAGTGTACGGGGACACCGTGCTCTCTCTCTCTCTCGCTCGCTCGTTCTCCCCCTCCCTCTCCCCCTCTCTCCTGCTCCTGCGGCATGCAGCTGGGCAGGGCTTGCTTGGGGCTGGATGGAGGTGGGTTTGCACCTCGCTTGCTTCCGTCCCGTGAAGCAGGTCCTCGGGAGACGGTAGCGGACCCGCTGGCGGCGGAGCCACAGGCGGGCCGGGGCCGGCAGCGCCACACGTGTCTGTTGGAGTCCAGGACTGTAGTGTCTGTCCGCCGGGACCCCCCGCCGGGATGGAGGGCCTTGCCGCTCATGTCGCTGTTGCTGCTGCTGCTGTGTAACGCAACCAAACGACGCCGCCGCCGCCGGGTGAGGCCGTGTGGGCGTCGCTCTGATTGGCTAGCCGGGTGTCTTGGTCGGGGGCCTGTGCGGCGGCCACGCGCCCGCTGCGCGCCAGCGAAGCTGTGGCTTTTGCGGCAGCGGCGGCTGTGTGCCGCTCGCGTCGCGTGCTCCGAGGGGGGCGTGGCGCGTGGCGGGGGGTGCGGGGGCAGAGGGACCGCGGCGGCGCGGCGGAGGGGGCTGCCAGAGACGCCCTGTCTTCCCGCATGTCCTCCTGCTCCACCACCAGGACCGGACTGATGTGAGGGCACCGCAAGCCGCTAGAAACGAGTCGTGTTTTCCAGAAAGTTTCTGTAAAATTGTTTGAATTGATGTACACAACGAGCACAAATGGTGTACTGTACACACACTTGGGTCACGGTTGTGGTTCCCTTTGGGCGGCCTGCCTGCCTGCCTGCCTGCCTGCCTGCCTGTGGCTAGGCTGCGTGCCGCAGCGCACTGCATCGCCACAGCGTCCTGACAGCTGACCGGGATGTGGGTGTGCCACACGTCCTGTGCCGCGCCGCCGTGCCGCTGCCCGGGTCCCGGTCTGCGAGCGCGACGCCGCTGCTTCGGCCAGGCTCTCCGCTTATCGCTGACATTCGATCGTCACCGCGCGTGCCGTGCCGTGCCGTGCCGTGCCGTGCCGTGCCGTGGGCGCGCATGCACTGCGCAGCGGACGAAAAAAATCGGCAAAACTGCTTCATCGGTTGATCGATAGCGAAGCCCTTTACCCGACTAGCCCAAAAATGTTTTGTCCGTTTGTCCGCGCGATTTCTCGAGAACGGTCAGACGTAGGAAGCTCTCGTTTGGACCACACCTTTCTCGCATCGCACCGGAGTCAGCCTCACCTCGAGCGGTTTTCTTAGATAATTTCACAAGTGGCGGAACAGTGATTCGCGAGGAGCGACGCCACGGCGCCTACTCTGTGATAATGGAATCTCGAGGGGAATGAAGAGTGTCTAACGTGCATGGTGGCGCGCGCCAGGAGCGGAGGTGGGTGTGATGCGCGGCGCCTGCGGGGCTGGCAGCCACGGCCCGGTCGCGTGCCGTGCGGGCCGGCCTGCCCGCGCCTGCCCTGCCGGGGCTGCCGGGGCTGCCCACGAGGGCCTCGTACAGGACTACAGCACACAGCCGGCGGGGGCTCTCGGTTTGACTCTGCTCGCTGATCGATTCCGACTGGCGGCGAAGGAGGAAGGGGAGGAGGAAGGGCGCGAGTGAGTGACAGAGAGGGGGAGAGATAGATATATTTATATATATAGAGAGAGAGAGGGAGAGAGAGACGAAGGGATCTGAGGACGGCCACACCCCTTCCACAATCCGCCGGGCAGCCGCCGCCGTGCGGACGCCATGCGCGGGGCAGGGGGACGTCTGTGTAAACACGGGAGACAGCGCGCGGGGCGGAGGCGGACCCCGAGTCTCGGGCTGTAGTCAGTCCTTTTGCCTCTACCTATCCGTCTCTCTCTCTCTCTCTCTCTCTCTCTCTCTCTCTCTCTCTCTCTCTCTCTCTCTCTCTCTCTCTCTCTCTCTCTCTCGCCATGTCTCTCTCTCTCTCTCGCCATGTCTCTATTTCTCTCTTACCGTGTCTCTTTCTCTCCCTCACTGTCTCTTTCTCTCACCATGTCTATCCCTGCCTCCTCTCTCTCTCCCTCCAACACACGCGCACGCACGCACTCGTGGCGCGCCGTGTAAAGCAGTGTGTCAACAGACCCGCCCTCCCCCCGCTCGCCCCGTGTTCATCGGGCAGCACCCCCTTCTTCCCTCCAACAACACCACCCACTCGCCCTCCCCTCCCTGTCCTGTTCACCTCCCGCCCGGCACGGGAGGCGCTCCTTTCGACAATTTGTCGGGATTTGCCTGAGCTGGCGGCGGCGCGGGGTTTAGCGCGGTCCGCGGTGGGGTGGCGGTGAGGTGGGCCTGGGGCAGCTGCGGCAGCTGGGGCAGCTGGGGCAGCTGCGGCAGCCTGGTGGCCCCCGCGGACGGCTGCTGTGCATGAAGTTCTCCGGAAGCGTCCCGCGTGGACTCGCACTGCGGAGCACGGACTGTCTCTCTCCGCCTGCTCTCCTCGGCCCTCCAGCCCTGCCACGGCGTTTCGGTGTATGATTCACCCCTTCCCTCTCGCAAGCTCGTGTGTGTGTGTGCGTGTGCGTGTGTTGCCGGCTGCCCATGCCAACCTCTGTATAGCCTCTCCCTTTCTCGCTTGCGTCCTCCAGCTTCGTCCCCCTCCCCTTTCGCCGGCACGTTTCTTTTTCCATTCCTTGCCCCCCCCCCCCCCACTCTTCTGCTCGTCCTTGTCACCCCACCCCTCCCCTTTTTCCTCTTCCGCCTTTTGCGTCCAGAGGGACCAGGAGCGGTGGTGGTGGCGGTGGCGCCGCCGCCCCTGCTGCTGCTGCTGCTGCTGCTGCTGCTGCTGCCGCCGCTGCCGCTGCATGTGTCAAATCGATAGCAAACGTCGAGGGGTGACGGGAGGGGCGGCGGGGAGGGAGGGGAGGAAAGATAAATGGAAAAAGCGCGGCGGGCGTGCAGGCCGAGAGTGAGGTGTAGCGGTGAGCCCCTCGCACCCTGCGACACACCCTGCGCTATATTCTCTCGCCCCCTCCCTCCCCCCCTCCCCCCGCCCTTCCCTCACCTCGTGCACAATCAGTACGCGCACTTCATTATACGCGGAAGAGGGGGGGGGGGGTAGGGAGGGGGTCGCCATAGGCCAACGCCTGCGTTTGGTTACGTGAGTCTGTCACCTGTTCAGCCGCGGCCCGGCGTCCGCTCGAGTCTCGACTCTCTCCTGCCTCCTTTTTATTCTGCTCTGTACTGCTCTCATCCTCATTTGCGTCTCCCGTACACTTTCTTTCACCGTCTCTCTGTCTTTCTCTCTCTCTCTCTCTCTCTCTCTCTCTCTCTCTCTCTCTCTCTCTCTCTCTCTCTCTCTCTCTCTCTCTCTCTCTCTCTCTCTCTCTCTCTCTCTCTCTCTCTCTCTCTCTCTCTCTCTCTCTCTCTCTCTCTCTCTCTCTCTCTCTCTCTCTCTCTCTCTCAGCAGCACCGCGAAGTGTGCGTTTGTGCTTCCTTCCCGACCGCAGACGTTTTGATTGTGCACCATCCCTGCCTCCCCTGCTCCTCCATTACACACACACACACACACACACACACACACACACACACACACTCGTGCGGTGCCCCTGTGCTTCGATTATTCTCCCCGCGTTTAAGCCCTGCCCCCTCCCCTCCTCGCCGTCTTTTCATGCTTATGTCTTCTTGTACTCGCTCTATTTCTCCGCTTCGCCCTCTGACTCCACTCGGGCTCGCTCCGTCGTGGAGGGGCCGGAGGGTAGGCGGTGACCCGCGCCGTGTGCCCGACTTGTGGCGCGTCGTCACCGAGGCGGGGGCGAGAGGGAGCCGAAAGGGGATGCGTGGCAGGTGAAAAACCGCGAGGTGCTAATTGGGCAGAGATGACGTGAGGAGAGTGAATTTGCCGGCATCGCGCTTCTGCTGCTGCTGCTGCTCCTTTGGGTCGTGTTCGCGTGTTCTGCCATAGTTGTCTGATGGAGTGAGTGAGTGTGGCGCAGGAGTTTGTTGTGGGGAGTCTGGGGCCGAGAGACAGAGAGAGAGAGAGAGAGAGGGGGGGGGGGAAGAAAACTTTGCTCCGGTTTGACAGAGACCGCCGCTGCGGGCTCCTCTTCCCACGCCGGGGCGTCTCTGCGGCCTGCGGCTTGATTCCGAGCGGTGCGGTGCCTTCGTGGCTCCGTCTCTCTCGCGCCGCGCTGCTGGGGGGCGGCGTGGCGCGTGCGTGCGACAGAGGCAGGCTGAGGCAGGGCTGTGCTGTGTTCGGAGCGGGCCGGCCACGGGGCGGCGGCGCCTGGGCAGGACGGCGGGCCCTGCTGCCGCTGACCGCCGCCCGGCTGCGGTCGGTGAGGTCCTGCACGGGGCCCTTTGGCGGCTCTCCCCCTGTCACAACACGGCACCCTCTGGCGGCTCCCGCCCGTCCTCAGGTGGCGCCGTGCCGTCCTCTCAGGTGCCGTTCCCTTAGGTGGTGCCTTCATCCGTCATGACCCCCGTACCCCCCCCCCCCCCCCCCCCCCCCCCCCCCCCCCCCCCCCCCCCCGGACACGCGCCTGATTCAGCGGACCGCCGTTGGACCAACTTGATTTTGTGTTCGCTGTTTTAGCAAAATGTTTCACACGCATAGTGAACATGGTCCGTAAATGAGCGAACACAAGTCAGTCAACAAATGTTTGCTATAGCAGCAAACTACTCTTTCCTAATCCAGTGACAATATCTGCTGGAATCAGCGGTAAAGTTCGCTAGAGCAGCGAAAATCGTCCCAGCGAACACTTGTTACCTACAACAGCGAAATTATTTTTTTCCGTGTTGTGTATCGCTTTGCATCCCATATCAGTTTTCGGCCCGTGCATATTACTACGGTGGGCAGGCTCCGGTCTAGTGAACGAATGACCGATTGAATGACTAATGAAATGACTTGTTGTTGCAGGGACCGCAGCCGGGCGTCAAGTTCACCGTGGTTGACACGTGCGAGCGCATCAAGGAGGAGTTCAACTTCCTACAGCAGCAGTACCACCAGTGAGTGTCGCTCCGCTCTGCATTACTCCAGGGCCGGGAGAAGGGGAGGGGGGAGGGGTGCCGAGTAGAGAAAAAGACTCGAGAGTCTGGGCGGTGGTACCCGCTCTTTTCCTTTACTCGCTCGTCTCGCGTTGCTGCTCGCGTCCGAAGTGTGGGGGAGGAAGGGGGGGGGGGGCTGGCGAGGCCGTCGTGCGCTGTGGGTGCGCGGGCGGAGGGGGAGGGGGGGGGGGAGCGCGCTTTGCTGTAATGATAATAATTGGCCGTCACGTCATGGTCCAGCCGCCTGTTCGTCCGTCTGTCTGTCTGTCTGGCCGCCTCGTAGCGCCCGATCGGCATCATCTCCTGGCGCGGCATGGATTCCCTTCCGGGAGGTGGAGGCGGAGTAGGATTTGGAAGTGCATACTGGACGCCTTTGGTCCCGGGCCCGCGGGGAAGCCTTTTCCGAGACCACACGGCAGCATCTGTCGTGACCGCGCATGGCTAGAGTTTGCGCATTAAAACTGCAGTTTCACGTCGTCTTTCCTTTTTTTTTTCAGGCTCAAGATGGAGTGCGACAAGCTGTCGGGAGAGAAGACCGAGATGCAGCGGCACTACGTCATGGTAAGTGCTGGGCGGTGCCGGCTGCTGGGCGCGTGCCGCGTGCCTTCGTGTCTGCCGTCTGTCGGGGATGTTGGATGTGTGGGGGCGTTCGGCGACCGTGGTGTTCGCGGGCAAGTGCATCTTCCGTCTCCGTCGCACTGTGCCGGCCTCATGATTGGGAGAGGGGGGGGGGGGAGACGGAAGGGCGAAAGATTTTTGGGCAAGGCCTGCTTCACGCTAAATGCTTACGTAGAATGTGCTGCGCACGAAACTAAACATGCATAAGCTTACGCACACATTTTCTGCGTAGTTACATACATAAAGTTGTGCGTAACTTCGCACAGAGAGTGTGCGTAAGCTTTTGCATGTTTAGTTTCGTGCGTAGCTACGCAGAACATTCTACGTAAGCATTCAGTGTGTTTGCCCGTCCGTTCGAGAACGCTGCGCTGCGGGACGGGCGGTGTTGAACGCCTGTGCGCGCCGGGGTCGGCCAGCCCGCCCGACGCTCGTGCGCATCGGGAGTCGGCGTTGCCTACCCCCCGGGCGCCCCCGGGGCCGTTACAACCAACATGTTGGTTTGGTCGCGGGATAGATATCAGCAGTGCGTTCTAGATATTTTAGGGTTTCTAGTCCTGAAATTTTTGGAGAAAATCTTGAATTTTTCCTGTTGAAATCTTAAAATTTTCGGGAAATTTGAAAAATTTTCTAAAAAAAAAAATTTCTACGAAAATTTCCTTGAAACTTTTGACAAGAAACCCTAAGATGTTTCCTCTCTTACAAAATTTTATTGTGTACTATTTGAAGCGTGTGCCTTTGTGTTTTGCAGTACTACGAGATGTCGTACGGCCTCAACGTGGAGATGCATAAACAGGTGAGTCCTCGCGCTCTCTCCCCCCCCCCCCCCCCCCCCCCCCCCCCCGGCTGCTCACCCCCTGCATGCGGCCCCCACCCCCTACCCCCGTGTCGTATTTCACCGTGTCTTGCCGCTGCTGGACGCTCTGCTGGCTGACCTCATTTCCTCGGCCACATCTCGGTTCTCTGCGTTGTGCTCTGCACCCCGCGTCCCATCCCTCCCCCTCTCACCACCGTCACGGACCAGTCGACACAACACCCCCTCCCCTTTACCCCCTCCCCCTCTGCTGTACAATTCCTCTTTCCTCTCCATCTGCCGTTTCCATTAACTGCCGCCCTCGGGGCCCGGTGGGGGGGGGGGGGGGGGCTCGTGGGCGACCGCCGTGGTGCTGTGGGCTATGCCGTCCCCGCCCCGTCCCCGCGGAGGCCACGCCTGACCACCTGACCACGCCCACACCGCGCCCCTGCCGCGCAGCCCCCCCCCCCCCGCAAAGGGGCTGCGCTGGGCCGGTGCCGTGCTGTCCACAGTGAAGCGTAATCCGCAATCATCAACTTAAGCCCTCGAGATGGTCGGCGGGCGGGAGGGTGGGTGGCGGAATTCTGCTCCCCTTCTCTTTTCCTTCCGTCTCCCTCTCTCCCTCTCTCCCTCTCTTTTTTTTTATCCTCCCTCCGTTTGGGCGCGTTGACACCGTGTTGTGCACCTGCCGTTCCTTATCCTGCCTTTCTATTTTTCTTTCCACTCTCGTTCTTCGGTCGTTTCGCCCCCCATTCCACCCCTTTTCCACTTCTCCCCTCCCCTCCCCCATCTCCACCCCCTCGCAGGTCGGCGAGCACGGCGCTCCGTATGCAGCGGCAGCGCTTGTTTGCCTACCCCCCCCCCCCCTCCCCCTACCTCCTCCATCTATTTGTTTATCTGCCTTAACCTCCCCGTTGGCGCTACTACTCTCCCGTACCCGCCCACGCTACCTTTACTCTTCAGTACATTTTACATTTCACCTCGGTCGCCTCCTGGACTTTATTATATTGTTTATTGTGTTAAAATGGAGTGTAATGTGAGCTTTTGTTTTCTGTTCTCAGACTGAAATTGCCAAACGGCTGAATGGTATTATTGCCCAAGTTCTTCCGTTCCTTGCTCAAGAGGTATGTTTTCTTGGGTATTCTGAATAAGTTTTCCTGATCTTCTGATAATCCTCTTGTTAACAATGTTCTCTACTTTTACAGCACCAGCAGCAGGTAGCTAGCGCAGTGGAACGAGCGAAACAAGTTACTATTTCGGAACTCAACGCAATAATAGGGGTGAGGATTTTTGTTTTCAATTATAGTGTTATTTCTCTTTTGGTTTCAAGTGAGGGTTGGTAGTTGTCCATGTAGAATTATTAATTTGACCTAAATTCATTCTTTCTAATTGCTGAATATTTTTTGAATTCCCTTTTAATTTTTAGTTTTGGTAGGGCGATCTGTGGTTCCCTTTCTTTTCCTTCTTTGTTTCTTCACCCTATTTGTTGGCAGATGCCTTATACTGGTTCCTATTCTCAGGAAAAAATAATTTGCTGAGTTGAGTCAGCCGTGCATGAACTATGTATGTTCTATTAGCCTCCCCATTACATGCATGCTGTAGTTTCTGGCTTCCATGAGTGTAATTTATCCCATACAGTTCTTTCTGGGTCTGGGGTAATCTAATAAATTCGCCATGACAATGTGTTCAAACTATGATTGAGTTCGATGATGTTACTTGTGTCTTCAACAGAACAGAGAAGAATAAAGCAGTAGATCTTAACAAACTTGATTACCTTTTAAACAAATTCTTAATATTATAAACAAAGTTTGTCTGTTACAAGTACGTTTCGCTACAGTATTTTGAGTTTCTTTTACCTGTCTTGTTTAAGGGGTTGGTCGAATTCTTCTATTTTACTGTTTCTTACCTGAAGTAGTGTGTGGTAGAGGTGATGGTGTGCTGATGTTGGTATTGTTTGCCCCAATAGCAACAACAGCAGCAAGGACTTCACCAACTCCTGGTAAGTGGATGTACACTTGATGCTTCCTGTTGTTCTGTTAGTGGGTGTGGTAATATTTCCTCATCCAAATTGGGGATTTCTCACAGCATGCTCAGTATTTTAGCTCTGTAATACCATTGCAACTTGGTTTTTACCTCCATCTTTGCTTGTCTTCAAACTTGTTTCCCAAATCTGTCACCCTTCCTGAGTCTACCAAGCTACAAAAATCTGGGAAGTTTGTGTGGGGAAGGGGAATTGAACATAGAAACATCATATTTTTGGGTTGTCCTAGTTAAATTGACAAACCTTTACATCGTCACACTCTTAAACCATTGGGGCAATTAAGGTTTTTTTTTTTTTAATATTTGGATGTGGAAACAGTTTTGAAAATTTTTTGCTGTTAAATGCGTTGAATAAAAAATTTGTGGGAGTGGTAATCCTGAGTCTAGTATTGTATGTGACATCAAGCCCCATTTTCAGTGCGAATTCTCTTTTCTTCTAGCAACAGATTCACGCCCAACAGCTCCCCCACGGCGCGCATGGCGCGCACGGCGGCCCCGCGCCCGGCCTGCCCCTGGGACCGCACCCCGGCCTGGGAGGCCCCGGCGGCCTGCTCTTTGGGGGCGCCCTCGGAGCGGGAGCGCCTCCTCACCCACTCCTGGCCAAGGCTGACCTCCACGGCCGGGAGCCGACCGACCTCGCCGCCAAGGGTCCTGCCTCCCTGGCGGATGACAGACTGGTGAGCTACGTCGGCAACTTGTTGATTTTTTTTTTCTTCTTTAGCTTGCTGTCATATTATCTTATCATTTTATCAAAGTCTGAGGTTCCGGTGATGGATGTGCTGTTTGGTGTGGTTTCAGAGAACATCGGTGTCTCCTGGCCAGAGGGATAAGTACCGGACTCGTACTCCAGAAACCAGTGATGTCAAGCGAAGGAGAGAGGATAAACTGAGCCACCATGTAAGTATAGATGGTTCTACGTAAGTACCAGCCACGCATGTGGTGCTGCAAATGATCACTTAATTCTACGTGTCTCCTCAAACAGGAAAGTGAAGGAGAAAAAAGTGATGCAGATGCCGATCCAGATTTGGTTGTGGATGTTAATGAGGTAATTACTCCCTCTGGATGATTTCCTTTGCTACGATCTAGCAGCATATCAATTTTATCTTATCTTCTTAATACAAATTATGCGATGTGTGTTTATGTATAGTTTCTATAGAGGAATGGGGAAAGAGTGGAACCTTTCGTGTAGAGGTAAAAGCTCAATATTTTGATGGTTTTAAAATCTCTTTTATTTTAGGATCCTAACTCACCCCATGCAAATGGAGCACACACTTCAGATGTCCGGGAAAATGGTGACAAAAGTTCTGCTGGCAGCAGAGATCGAGAACGGGAGAGAGAAAGAGATCGCCCACCAAGCAGAAGTGGCTCTAGCTCCAGTCGCAGCACTCCTTCCCTCAAAAGTAAAGATGTAAGGCCCAACCCAAAGTTTATCTTTTGTTGCTGAGTTTTTCACAATTTATATCAATTTAATTTAGCTGTCAATATTTACGAAGTACACTGGCTTATTGTCAGGAATGACTTTTTAAATGCTATTCTTTTCTTCATTTTACTGCATTTCCAAAAGTGTTGGTGCTGGTGCTAACATGCTTATTTTACAATGTTGAAACTGGAAATTGCACTTGTTTCTAACATTAAAGGAAGGTCTCTGTAACCTTTTCTTGTTTGCGGGGGGAGGGAGGGGGGGGGGCAATCTTGGGGGGCTGAACAGATACTTCTCCCCATTAAGCTGCACTTGCTGTGCTATTTTTGCAGTTTTTCTGTGTACTAACAGTTATTATTTCATAACAAAATCCAGTCATCCTTAGCATAGCCTTTTATTATTTTCTCTTCATTTTTTTAATATGCTTCATCTTTTCTTGGCCCAATACAAATTAATGTAATTGTTTGCTCTGCACCGATTCCCTCACGCTTCTGGAGTCTAAAGGCTGGCTCAGTGAAGTGTGTGTGAGTGAATGAGTGTGTGTCTGTGAGTCGCAAGTGGCAATAGCGGGACTGACATTTGCAGGCGGACAAGCCCCCCACCCCACACCCTACTCCTAGCGGTGTGGGATCTAAGGGCCTGCACCCACCCTTCTCCCCAGCGCCGGCCCCAGCCCCAGCCCCAGCCCCGGGCGCTCCCAGCCACAGTCCGTACAGTACCCCATCGCCGTCCCCATACGCTGCCCGCCCGGGCGCGCCAGGCCTGGTACGCTCCGTCTGGCATGACCACGACCTGTAGAAGCATGCGCTAGAAGTAGTTATTGCCTGCGATATTGACCTCTCGAAGGCAAACTTTGACCGAAGTCAGCTTTAGGTGCAGTTTATCTTGCTTACTGTATTCTTCTTAGTCCGTTTCTCGTTGTGTTTTTGTGTATGGGGCTGATGCTAGCAGACCGACCTTTGATATTTTTTTATACAGATGCATTTAGGGCTATTATTTCCTTTCAATGTTATATTTTGTACATAGTTGAGAACTTAATGTGTATTTCTGAATTCCATGATGAATCCTAATCATCCTCAAACATCTTTTAAAGCTTTTCTTTCATTATTACTTTCACTGCACCCCTTTCTAGCCTTCCCAATAATTTCCTTTATATCATTCTTATTTTCTTCTACATTCATCTATAACTGCTTTTTTAAAGGAAAAAGTTGTGTTTCTTCATTTATTTATTTTCCTTGATGCATAGTGCACTTGGTTATTCTTCTTGACCTTGTTTGCAAGTTGCATCAGTCCATAATGTGCTTTGTCATTTTAGTTCAAGACATTTGTGCATGATTTTGATGAAGATAAAATATGTCTCCGTTCAGCTGATTGACTAAAGGCCTTTTTTGATATATTGTACCTTAATATTGTAGTTGTGTAAAAATAGATTTGCTCACGATTTTTTGTGTAGTTTTAGTGATTGGATTTGCTAACCTTTGTTTTGGAAATTTTCTTAACAGCTTGGATTTGACGCTCATCCTAGTGCACGGGCGCCCCCTCTGGGATCCAATGGCCATGGCATCTCTGGTGGTAAACCGTAAGTTAACCTCTTCATTCCACTTTTCAATTTTTTATCATTTACTTTTGTGCTTTATTTGAAACATCCATCTCCTCCACCAGGGCATATTCATTTCACATCAATGGAGATGGCCAGCTTCAGCCCGTGCCATTTCCAAATGATGCACTGACAGGCCCGGGAATTCCAAGACAAGCACGGCAAATGAACACTTTAGCCCATGGTGAAGTAGTTTGTGCTGTGACGATTAGCAATCCAACTAAGTATGTCTACACCGGTGGGAAGGGTTGTGTCAAGGTTTGGGACATTACCCAGCCCGCCAGCACGGCGCCCGTTAGTCAACTGGATTGTTTGGTAAGGAGGTTTAGGTGCCTCCTGAATCAGGTTTCTCTCTCAATAGTTCTAAATGTCTAATATGTTTTTTTTTTTCTTCTCGTTTTTAACTAGCAAAGGGATAATTACATAAGATCAGTAAAGCTACTACCTGATAATCGCACTTTAATTGTTGGGGGAGAAGCAAGTAACCTCAGTATTTGGGATCTCTCCTCTCCTACCCCTCGAATCAAAGCAGAGCTAACTTCAAGTGCTCCAGCATGTTATGCTCTTGCTATCAGTCCTGATTCGAAGGTAAGCCCATTAGTGCTAGTCTTTCCTGCATGTTACTGCATCCTAATGTGTTGTTTTATAACACCTCTGTGGTTATTACTTGACAGGTGTGCTTTAGTTGCTGCTCTGATGGCAACATTGCAGTGTGGGATCTCCACAACCAGGCCTTGGTTCGCCAATTTCAAGGGCACACAGATGGAGCTTCATGCATAGATATTTCTTCAGATGGTACAAAGTTGTGGACTGGTGGGCTGGATAATACAGTTCGCTCGTGGGATTTAAGAGAAGGGCGTCAATTACAACAGCATGATTTCAATTCTCAGGTAAGTTTATCACTGTGCCATTGTGGTTCATATTTTCATGCATTTTGTCTTATTGTAATCTTATGCACCTCGTCTTGCAGATATTTTCTCTTGGCTATTGTCCAACTGGTGAGTGGTTAGCTGTGGGAATGGAGAATTCAAATGTGGAAGTTTTGCATGCTGTGAAGGCTGACAAGTACCAATTGCACCTCCATGAGTCCTGTGTCCTTTCACTGAAGTTTGCTGCATGTGGGAAGTGGTTTGTGTCAACTGGCAAAGACAACTCTCTCGCTGCATGGCGAACACCGTATGGTGCTTCCATATTCCAGGTATGTCCCCTTTCAACGTTTATTTGCTTGAGTTTTATGATGATTCCAACATGCTTGTCTTTCTGCATTTCAATATATCGAACCTATTCACCTTTTTTTTCTCTCCGCTCTTGACATGAACTCAATAGTTATCGTTATTTTTATTTTTTGTATTAATCTGTCCTTTCTTTTCTTACAGTCTAAGGAGTCATCATCGGTACTTAGCTGTGACATTTCCGTAGATGATAAATATATAGTAACTGGATCTGGAGATAAAAAGGCTACTGTATATGAAGTAATGTACTGAATAGTGTGAGTGGAGGTGTGAAGCACTGATTAAATAAATGACAGGTACAACTCTGTAAATGCTAAGGCAGGATTGAAAGTTCTCTCTTTATGAGATTTTGTACCTTCTCAATGCATGTAATGCAGGGTCCATGTTTCTTGGACTCTTAGTGAAGACTTGGTGCATCGATGTGAAAAATCGGCATTTCATAGAGAAAATTAAACATGCTCTTGTGTGTGTTTTTACTTTTAAGACTTGCCATTGTCATTGAGGGCTTTTTATCCCTGGATGGTGATGTGTTATGTATTTTACATAACAAAACTGCTGGATTAACTTTTCCGGTATAGTGTACAGTAAATTAGACGTAATAGATTTATTTTAAGGCCAAGTGTGTGAACCATTGTGTTACTTAAATGTGTGATTAATGAATACAAAAGAAGTATTACTTCTCAGTTTTTCCAAGCTTATTTCTGTTTTTGAACTTGAGAAACATTAGTACTCTAGATTGTTTTTCCATGTTCCTTTTAAAATGGTATCCATTTTATAGCCAAAAGTCTCCTGCAGATTTTCTAGTTTAATTTTTGTAATGGTTTTTCAATACTGTATATGTGTGATACATGTTGACCACTTCTGTCTTGTTAAAGTGTACTCCTGCACAGGAAAGCTGGCAGGTACCAGCTGCCACATTTATTTATGATTATTTCTTTACAATGAAACCTGCTGGTAACCTTGACTCAGTTTTTATTGACGTCTCTAAGCAGCCTACACTTATTTATGATCAGTTTTTTTTTTTTTCATTTAAACTTACGAATCACTTGTGTTGACGTCATTAAATAACAGATTGTTATGGTTCATTAAGCAGCTTTAATGCAGCTCTCTAGGTACACGTTTGTGATAACAAGCTCCAGCTTTTTGTCACTGACTAATTCATTGGACTTTCTGGTGAGTTAACTTCGGTGTCTTCTTCTGGAGAAATTATATTAAGATCAGAATCCAAACCTCATTTGATAGTACGAACATAGTGTTAGTGACAATTTTTCCAAGTCTTGTTCTCATTTACAACTTGCCAACTTCATGTTGTCTATTAAATAGTTCTGTTCATGATCTAATTGCCCATTTCAACTATTATATCTGAGTTTCGATGCCTTCCAAGGAGAGTTCCAAGGTGTAATTTCAGTTATTTTGTATTTTCTTGTTTTTTTTTTTTGTTTTTTTTTTAATTGAATAAAATACTGGTGCTGCTGTTTATGCTCATTTTCTGTCTCTCGAGCTTTTTAATTCTGAATTGGATCACAGTTTAGCAAGTTCATATGCACAGTAATGATCTTACTTTAATCTTGTGATTTCTCGAGATACATGTGTTCCTACAATTTCAAAGGTGGTGTTTGTAAATTGTTCGTACTATTAATGTTTTGAGGTGCTAAAGTACAAAGTTCTTCGTGAAGTAGAACTAGGAACCCATTTGCATGGCCTACATATCAGAATGTCTCCTCACATTGACGTAAGCTGCTTCCACCATGATTTCTTTTTTCGTACTTTCTTTATGAAAATAATATAAAGTGCATATGTGATACAATAAGGTTCAAATGTAGGGAAACGCACAGGTGTCCTAGAGTGCACCACTAGTGTTTTGTGTGTGTGAATTCAGATATGTGATCAGTGAGATTGTTGTATTGTTTCTGCTGTTGAATGGGTATGTGCATTGGAGCCTTGATTTAGTATTAGAACTGTACTTCCAATGTTGTTCTTGCCTGTAGTGCAGGGATACACAACAAACTTGCAAATAGTGTAATATGAAAAATTTTATAGTAACTGTTGCTCTGTTGTGTAATTTATTTGTGAAGATATCTCTCCATATTATGTTCAGCATCAGACTGTTGATGTGAAGATTTTCTGAAGGAAAATATATTTTGTCTCATAGTTTTGTTAATTTGTTTTCTCATCCCCTTCCTTTTAGGGTGGTCTAAAATTAAAACATTGATTATTGAAATTTTACAACAAACGTAAAATATGTAGTATTAACATATTTATTATTTGATCTTACATGATTACCTCTCACAATGGCATATACACTACTATCGCTCAACGACATACAAAACAAAACAGCACAATCCACACAATTATAATCAATCCCATTTTCTGAAAGTAGATTGGCACAGGCTTCCATTACAAAATTGCTTATGTAGAGGTTTGAGAAGCAATAAGTCACTGTTATCACAGCCATATTTTGGTAACAAGTATTTAGACATACTGTTACAATATTTTACAAACAAATACATAGAACACACATGCACTAATTAACTTAATTGATGGGAATGGTATTACAGTCAATTAAAAGGGGTTCAGTATTCAGCTGAATGCCTGAAAAGGTGCTTTGGTAGGTAGGGTTCCCTCTTGATGTAATCTTCTGAAAGATTGGGCCCAGTTTCAATGCCAAAGATTTTAACCAAAATATTTTTTACATTCTAAAATACAGGAATAGGCAATTAATGCGGCATCTATTATGCAGTCTTTTCTTTGGCAACAGTCTGATTACCTTCCATATAGTTTGGGTTTGAGTATTAAAACACAACGATTTAATCCAGAGGAGAGATTGAATTATACCGAGCTTGTTCTGTTTCTATTTCTAGCTCTACTATTTTGAAAAAATACAGTTCCATGTTTCAGGATTTTCAAGCTCCTTTGCATTCAGTCTTTTTGAAGTATGTATATTCGGTGACCGCACACAAAGTAATTGTTTAGTTCCACCGCAACACGTATGATGGCTGATTATGACAACTTGTTCACAGCATCTTAAATTGTTCACTTCATAACTTCACAAATGCACCGTTTTCACCTCAAGTAGGAGGAGTCTCGCAAGAATGTCTTCCCTTTGAGTTTTTGCCCCCCCCCCCCCCCCTCCCTTCCCATCCCTAAGTTGAAAGGGTTGAAGAAATCCCTCCCCTCTGTTTGATATCACAGGCACCATCAGTGTCGGGCTGACAATTCCCACGGGGAGGCAGGAACAAAGCCGACCGCATCAGTCCGCGCATGGCCGAGGCCGGCGCTCCACGGCTGCAGCGCGTGCGCCGGCGTCGGCGTCGGCGAGGTCTGTGGAGGCGGGTGCGCCACGAGGGCGTGCGCCGCGTGCACCAGGGCGGGATGCGGCGCGGGGTGCGGGCGGGGGCCCTGAGACTGCGCCGGCAGCGGCTGCTGCTTGACGTACTGCTGGAAGTTGACGGAGATGGTGACGGGGTGCAGGACCACTCCGGGCGGCACTTGGGTCATGGTGGCGCAGGCCTCGGCCGCCGCGATGGCGTCGCTGCGGGCGCTGCGTGCGCTGCGGCCGCTGCCCGGGTCCGAGAACAGGTCCACGTCCAGGTAGGGCGCCAGCACCTCGTACGACACGGACAGCGGGATGTAGAAGGCGCCCCGGGCGTGCAGCACAAAGATGGGCACGCTGGCCACCGTGTGCTGGCTCGACGGCTGGGAGGGGTGCGACGCGGACGCGGACGCGGACGGCGTGGCGGCGGCCGCTGCCGGCGGGGAGGGGGACGGCGGCGACGGCGGCGACGGCGGCGGGCTCCGCGTCATGGTGCGGCGGCGCTTGAGCAGGCCGCTGTTGCTGCTGCCGTTGCCGTGCTCCTCGGAGAAGCGCTGCTGGATGGTGTTCTTGAACTTGTAGCTGTTGTGCTGGTGGTGGGGGTCGGCGTAGTGGTGGTTGGGGTCGGGGTGCGGGCCGCCGTCGTGCGGGTCGTGGCCGCCGAGGCCGTCCGCGTCCGTGCACGGGTCGTAGTGCTGGGGGAGGCCGTGGTGCGCGAGGGGGTGGTGGTACTGCGGGGAGGGCGGGGACGCGCACAGGATGTCCCGGAGGTGGGAGGCGGCGAGGCCGTGCGGGTAGGAGTGGGGATGGGGGTGCTGCGGCAGCTGCTGCAGCTGCGCCGGGTGCACGCGCGCGGCCGCGTCGTGGGGGCTGGAGCTCGGCGGGCCCGGCCCCTTGGACGCCACGACCACGCCGCTGTCCCCGCTGCTGGCGCCGTTGCCGTTGCCGGTCGCGCCGTAGCTGCTGGAGCTCCCGGAGGACGACGTGGCCTCGCCGGGCTGCCGTGTCCGCGGCACGTTGAGGCGGTCACCTGCCACACAGAGCACGCGAGCGTGAGAAACGTGAAGGCGAGCGCGCCTGCCTACACTGCCGGGCCGCGCGGCCGCACCGGCGCCGCCACCCACTCACCTTTCACTATCTTGTCGCAGTGCTTCTGCAGGTGGCTGATGAGCTTGACGCACAGCGAGTCGCCGGCGAAGTAGCCCTCCACCTCGACGAGGAAGTGCATGGCCTCGGAGAGGCACTCCTGGTAGCCGAGGCGGTAGTGCTCCGTGACGATGGGCCGCACCACGGGCCGCAGCGCCGCGTCCGCGGGCGGCGGGGTGGGTGGGGTGGAGGCGTTCTCCGGCAGGGAGGTGGCCTCGGCCCGGTCGGACACGGGCGACTGCGACTGCTCGCACTTGGTGACGCGCAGGTCCCCGGGCAGCCCGGCCGCCGGACCCTCCGCACCGCCGCACTCTGCAAAGGGGGCACGACAGAGTCACACACGAGCACCGGCCGGACAGCTGGGGAGAAACGAGGGAGTCTCCACTGCACGGGATAGGCCGAGGGGTGCCTAAGGGGGCGATTTTAGGCCACTTTTCGACCTTTCCCACCTCCGTTACGTGGAAATCATTTTCAAAAAAGTATTTTTTGTCCATAATGTGTGATTAGTTTTCTCACTTTCATTTTTTATTACTTGATTTATTACTTGATTTATTACTTGATTTATTACTTGATTTAATTTTTTTTGACGTGTACTGCTTGATTTGTTTTACTATGTTATTTTACTCTGATACATTATTTTAGCGTGCACAGCGCGAAGCCCCCCCCCCCCCTGTCAGAGCACAACGTACCAATGCCGGCGGCGAGGTTGGCGCGGCTCTGCAGGTACTGCATGTGCTTGATGGCCATCTCGATGATCTCGGTCTTCTCGACGCGGCCGCGGCCCTTCTTGAGGTACTCGGCGGGGATGAGCCGAGACAGGTCGGCCAGGCAGTTGTTCATCCGGTCTCGGCGCCGCTTCTCAATGATCCGGTGCGACATGGGGTCCTGCAAAGGGGCGACGTCGTTTGCGTTAGGAGAGGCCGGCGTCGCGGACAGGGAGCTACGTCTCTGCTTGGCGTCATCCGGAATGTACGTCCGATAGACCAGCGCCGGAGCGCCTGCGAATGCCGGGGTAGGCCAGCCCGCTCCGCACGCGAGCATCCCGGGGGCGGCGTTGCCTACCCGCCAGGCGCCATGGCCATGTGCGCCAGGACCGGCCAGGAGAGGTATGCACTCTTCGCGACATGAGCGCGGACTTTCTTTCAGGATGATGCCCCGTTAAGCTACGTACACTGCAAATATAACACTGGTGGACTTCCATGCTTATTTTTGTTTATGCCGTTTCGAAAGTGACGGTTTCGACTGCGCTTGTGAATGTTAATAAAAAAAATGTTTAACTGGGCAGAGCAAGTGTGACCGATGCTAAAAGATTTTAGTCAGTAATTCGTATTATAATTAAATTACCTCAAGAATTTTTTTTTGTATGAGAACGGATTGAACAGTATTCCTCGTACTCCAGTAACAATAGCTGGTGCGAAGCCAACTTACCTCGATTCTGTAAAACCCTCTACCGCCACCTGCAAACCCACCAGATTATATTTTACAGTGTACCTCTGAGATATACAGTTCCAAAAAAAATATGCGTTTTACATATTTATATACTTTCAGTTGTCAATTAAGTCAGAGAGGGAATGAAATCAAACACATCTACAGACAGGCGACAAGGTTACAGGTTACACGCGGAACGTCATTATTATTTCGGGGGCAGCCGCACAGCCGGCACTGCCGACAAGCGCACGCCGCACGCGCCGCTGCTGGTGCATGCTCGGTGCATCTTGTTTACTGCGCAACGCGAGCGCGATGCGCGACACGTGGCGGCCAGCCAGTCAGCCAACCAGCCAGCCAGCCAGCAGACAGTCACCGTGTCACGGTCATAGCACATCGGTTCACCAAACCCCCTTAACCCCAACTGCCCATTTTAATTCCGCGACGTCAATTAACGAACTGATAATAAAACAGGCTAAGGCATTCAATGTGTAAGACGCAATTTTTAGAAAAAGATAAGATAAAACACTGAGTTCAAATTCAAGCCAATATTAAGCCGAAATACAAAAAGATTTAAAAAATCATTATTATGGGAGGAATGGAGGAATGATTAGAAGCAAAAAATAAATACGACATACTACAAATTCCTATCGTTCACTTATCCGGCCATTTATTAATATATCCGGCCAATCATTCATTCACTCACTCATTCACTCACCCATTCATTCATTCATTCATTCATTCCCCTTTCATTCATCTATTCATTCATTCGTTCATCCATCCATGCATCCATCATCCATTCATTCATTTGTTCGTTCATCTATCCATTCGTCGATTCATTCATCCATTCATTCATAGATTCATTCATTTATTCATTCATTCATCGAATCATACATTCATTTACAGTGGTGGCCTTCACGGGCAGATTCGCCCTAGGGCTTCTCGCGTTGCATCCCGTGCAACGGGTCGTCTCGTCAACAAAGCCGCGCACCACGCGAATCCCAAACAACGCGGCCGCCACCGCCGCCACGCGCGAGTGTCCTCTCCTCTCCTCCACACGCCCCCGCGGTCTCCTCCCCCTCTTCCTCCTCCTCCCCCTCCTCGTCCTCCCCTCCGCCTCCCCCCGTTGCCGCCGCCGCCGGCTCTCGCGGCCACCGCCGGCCTTCGCACACGCGCTTTCCTCTTCTCTTACGCTACACGCGTTGCGATGAGCCGCGATCCCGTACTACATCCTGAGTGAGTGGAGAGGTGGGGGGGGGGGGGGGGGGGGAGGCGCCGCCAGAGCTAAATATAGCCAGCCGCGCGATATTTGCGCGAAGTCTCGCCGCCGCACCGCGCCGCTCCAGCCAGCCAGAGGAGCGCACATACGCGCGCGCGTGTGGCACTGCCGGCGACGGCGGCGGCGGGGGTCAGCGCGTGTCGCAGTCCTCTCGGGCACGCTTGCACGATCGTCATTAGTACGAAACTCGAACGCGTGGAACCTCCCCCCCCCCCCTCTATCCCCACTGCACGCTCGGTCACAGGCGGGCAATGCGGTCGTCGCGGTGCTATTGAACGCTTGCATAATGTGCCTCCACCCCCCCCCCCCCCCCCCCCCCTCTCGACCGCAGGCCCGCAGGCCCGTACCTATGCCGGCCGCGACGGCGATACTTGTCGTCCGATTTGACCTTCCGCCGAAACCCCCCGCCACCGTGCTCGCCTGGTGGTGAACCTACGTGGCCGCTAGTCTGCGGACCCCTGGTGTATTTTTCTTCCTTTGACGTGTCGTGGGTCCAGCCAGGTAGCCCTGCTGCCCGCATGCCTGTTGGGTCCTCGTCCGCCGCCAAAGGGTTCTGCGCGCGGGCAGGGGGGTCTCGGTCCTGAGCAGGGAGAGGCGCCTGGCAGCACTGTCCCCCCCCCCTCCCCGCGGCGTCACACACGTGCCGACACCAGCCGACACACGTGAGCAGCGGCCGTGCCCGCGCGGTGGCCTCCTCCCCCCCCCCTCTCCCCTCTCAACTCGACTCGGCGCGGCGCGGCTTCGGCCGTTCTGCTCGGATCATTCGTCTTCGCGACTCGGGAACGCATCGCGTGCAAATGAGTTCGCGAGCACGCAGAGTAGGCCTTCTCCTCGCAGACCAAACAGAAGGCAACAGCACCAGCTCCCCAACCTTACAGTAACGCCGCCGTCGGCCGCCCCCTTCTTACCGCTCTGCTCGGCGCCGGCGCCCCGTTCGGGTACTCGGCCGCGCTCTTGTGGCGGATCATGGCGAAGCAGGCCGCGGCCGCGGAGGAGGAGTGGACCGCGACGGCTGCGACCAGGATGACGCCGAGGAGGGCGTCCTCGCGGTGTCGTGGGTGTCGCACTCGCGAACGCGGAACAACGGTACGCGCCGCGTCCGCACCGCACTCGTGGCGCCACACTAAAACGGCCGACTAGACGACCGCGAGGCCCGGCCGGGACACGGCGCCCGTCCACCGCCGCGGCCCGAGCCGGCAGCCGGCAGCCGCGGGCCGGGCCGCGGGGCCGGGCCTCGGACGGCGAGGAGAGGAGAGGAGAGGTGTTCACTTTCTATATCGCCTCGCAGACACGCTCGCGCGCGGCCCGGCGGCGGTCGGGATGGTTCGGGTTGGTCCGCCCCTCCGCCCCGCCCGCCCGCGCCGTAGGCAGCGCGCGGCCCGCACCGCCTCGACCGCCTTGAGCCGCCCCCAAGGCTTTGCTCGACAGACGGAGTATAGCGCCTGCCCGGTAGGCAACCCAGCCCCGAACCCACACACGCGTGCCGTGCGGGCTGGCCTACCCTTGGCCTGGGCAGCGGTGCCTAGCCCAGGCCACACGGCGGTGACAGTGACGGTCTGTCCTCTTACGCGGAGTGTTTTTCTGCGTGATTTAATGACCTGCAGTTACCCTTTCGTTAAGAACTCACTCCAATACGAGGGCTCCAATAAGCGACAGCGTGCCCTGAGCGGGCAACGCCTCGGTCCCCGCCGGCCCGCCGGTCCCCGCCGAGTCCCCGGTCTAGTCGGGGCTCACATGCGGGCCAACGTGACCGTGTGACCGCCACTACCCTGCCAACAACAACCAGTGTGCCACTGTACCACCGCAGCGCCCGGCAACACCCGACTGTCTGTCTCTCACACACACACAGACACAGACACAAGTCGAACCTCTTGCTGTTCTGGTCCTACCCTAACTTTAAACTGCTAGACCGAAAAAAAAACGTTCTTAATGTGAAGAATTTCACAGCACTTCACTTTGTCACCTGCACTCGTCAATCACTTGTCAGTCACTCACTCCTCACTCACTCACTCGCACACACCTCACGCTCGCGGGTCTCGCGCGGCTCCCGGCGTGCGGACATCTGCAGCGGAAGCGGCATCGGCAGCGAGAGGGCCAGGGGCAGGGGCCCTAAGGCGGTGGCCAGCGGCCGGCGGAGGGCGGCGTGCCGCAGCACGGGCTCCATGTCGTGGCGGAGGTCCAGGTCGAGGTGGTGGTGGTGGGACCGGGGGTGGGGCGCGGGCCGGGGCAGCAGGGGGAGCCGCTCCTGGGGGGGCGGACTCTCGGTGACCATAGCGCCGCGGCAGCCGCGCTGTGCCGTGCGGGGCCGGGCGGGGTGCGGTGGACGCGACTCTCAACTCGCGCGGCGCGGCGCGGTGCGGTGCGGTGCGGGGCGCGTCTTCGGTCCGTTTGCGTCCGGAGCCGGCTTTCGAGTGTTGTGGTCGGCTTTGGCCCGGCCTCTTTTATAAAGTCGGCTCCCCCGGCGCGGGGACGCGGCGGGCGGAGGCGGGCGGGCGGGCGGGGACGGGTGGGGACGGGCCGGCACCGACGGCGACTGCGTGACCGCGGACGCATCAGCACCACGGCGGCGGCAGCGACTGGGGGAGGCCTCTGGGCGGAAGGGGGGGGGGGGGCGGCGAGAAGGGGTCACGTTCCTCGGCGCGCCTCGCCATGCCTCGTCTCCGGCTCACGTGGACCGCGGCGCGGTGCAGCGGCGGCAGCGGCACGGCGGCCCCGCGGGGGGAGGGCCCGGCCCGGCCCGAGGCCCGCCCCAGCGCAACACAAACGCACAGAGGTCGCGGCGTCCGCGTCCGTCCTGCATCACAAATCGGCAGGGCAGCGCCGGCAGGCCGCCGCTGCGGCACGCTGCTGCACCGGCACGGCGGGCACGTGGCCACACGTGGCCCGGCTGGGCGGCCTTAGGCACGGCCTCGGCCTGGTGGCCGGCCGCCGCGGAGCCGCCTGCCGCCTGCTGCTGCTGCTGCGTGCCCGGCAGGAACATGCTTATCTCCGTGGCTGTTTGCGAGGCAAATACAGTGCACGAGGATGGGTGGGTGTGGGTGGTCGGGCCGGGCCGTGCGGGGCGGGGTGGCGCCGCAGCGGAGGGGGAACTGACCGTGGCCAACAGAGCCGGGAGAGGCCCCGGCCCGGCCCGAGGAGGTTCACACACCCTGACAGCTTAGCTTGCGATGCGTCGGTGAGGACCCGCACTTTGATGTTCGTACTGCGACAAGTCTCGGTTTTTGTTGGTGTTAGGTCACACGATCACAAGCCGGAGGAAACTCAAGCACAGCATAGTATACCACAGCAAGGGAACGCCGCGGGCGTCAGCCGAAGCGCCGACCGGGAAAAGCTGCAAGGTGCAAGCTGCAAGGTGCAAGCTGCAAGCTCTACCGCTCATCAAAGGGTCGTGCGTGACACATCGCCACCGAGGGCCTGAAGTTTCGCAGATTTTTCAGTCGGCTCATGGTCTGGCTCCACTATTCCCTCTACTTCCGGTCGGGGCTCCTGCTGTGTGTGGACAGTCGAGCAGTGAGGAGCCTTCCCGGCCCCGGCTGTGCGCTCTGCGACGCTCCTCCGCTCCACCCCTGCGGCTGCGGCTGCGGATCGTCGTAAGGCCCCTCCTCCTAGCATGGCTTCAAGGTCCATATTGTGATATCGCCTCGCCGGGCATCGCCAGTATCTTCACGTGCGCCCGATGTCTGCCTCTGTTTATCCCTCTCACACGTGCGGTGCGACCCCCCCCCCCTCTATCTCTCTCTCTCTCTCTTCTCTCTCTCTCTCTCTCTTTTCCCTTTCTTCTCCCCCTCTCTCTCTCTCTCTCTCTCTCTCTCTCTCTCTCTCTCTCTTCTCTCTCTCTCTCGGTCGTGCAACCCCACGACCAAACTGGCAAAACGGAAGGAAACACCAAATGAGAAATCAGAAACAACAGCCTCCTTCTTTTCTCCCCCCCCCCCCTGCGTGCCGCCGGCCGCGACGCGGGCATCCAATGCAATGCAGCATCCCGTCTCATCTATGAGTCTCGCCGGCCACAGCCCGCCGCCGCCGCCGCCGCCGCAGCTGCCGCCCGCGACCGATGACGCCTCCCGTGGACACGTGACGGCCCCGGCACACGCGTCGCGCGCTACGCATGCCTGTTCTGCGGCGGGGGCCCACCACCGCGGCGCGGGGCGGCTCAGCGAGTAAACAGGCCGCCCACTCCTCCGCCCCGCCGCCGCCGCCGCCCAGCAGGCCCCGTGCCGCGGCCCTCCTGCACACACCGCATCGAGCCCCTCCCCTGCTGACTTCCGCCCGGCGCCCTCTGTCAGCGCACAACACGCTGTTTGACTTGACCCACCGCGCCGTGTGCGCCGGGCGGTGGCGGCACGGCCGCCCGGCTGCTTCCCCTCTTCGGGAGCCGGCCGATTTCTGGCCCGGTCACGCCGCGCACATGTCGCGGATTCCTAGGAGCGGTCGCGCGGCGCGTCACGTGCCGCCCGGGGGGTCGTATCGTATCGGCATGACGCGGCAGAAACCGGCGGCGCGGCGGCGTGCAGCCATCGGCCGCCACCGGTGCGGCTGCGGCCCTCCCTCCCCTCCCCCGGGGGGCCGCGGTGCACGCCGGTGCATGCCAACCCCAGCTGCCCGCCCCGGTGCCGCGGGAACTATCATCTCTCGGCCGCATCGCCCCGAAACAAAGACTTGGGACCCTGACCGTGACCTGCACACTGTTTGACTCTATGTCACGCGGCGTGGATCGACGACATCGACCTGGTCTACGACGCGACCGTGGTGCAGATTCTAACCGCAATTATTTTTTTGATGGGTTGAGTCGGAAATCATCGCTGAGACTGAACACCTTCAATTCCATAAGCTTACAGGAAAGCGAAAGCGTAAATACTTTTTTTGTTCGCGATGATTCAACCCACAACAAAAATTGAACTCACAGAGCAAGCAGAATGGGGGGGGGGAGTAAACAAAGTGATAAAGTGAAGCGGCTTCGTCACTAAACTCTATCTTTTTTTGTTCGTCTTTTTTTTTGGGGGGGGGGGGGGGGGGGCGAGGGGCTCGTGGCACCGCAAGCACCCGTCCCACTCACGCGAATTTCGCCGGCATTGCGATGCGATGACGTCATCCGCGAATTTGTTAATTAAGTTTTGATTGCGTGACACCTGTGATCTGATGATAAGGGCGGGTCGTCGAGAGGGAGGGTTCTCGAGTGAGCGGCTGACACGGCGCGCGGGCAGCAGCAGCAGCCCCCTTGACTCTCGGTTCACCAAACTGTAATCGCTAATTCTGCGTCAAGCGCGTAATGGAATGTTCGCGCGTTCAAAAATACACACGTGTAGCGGTGTCGCCGCGCGTGCCGTGCCGGGGCCGGGCTGAGACGGCGCGAGGCTGCCGGGCACTGGCGGGCACTGCCGGGCGGCTGGCGGCCCGGGGGGCGTGTTCGGCCGCCGGTGGTCGCCGGCCGCTCTCACGTTTAGTCGGCACAGCGCCCCGGCTATTCCTGTGACACACGTGACGGCCACGTAGTGTTTGCCTCGCGCCGTACGATTGGCTCGATGACCACAGCCTACCCACTCCCCTCCCGCCCCTGCGACGCTGTGAGGCACTTATGTGTGCCTTGTGGGGTGCATTGTATAGCGAATTTTCAAAAGAATTTGCAGTAGAAAAGTTTTCAATGAATTTCTCTGAATTTTTTTTATGTCTTTTTCCTAAATGAGCAAAGATTGTAATTCGAGGTCTAGTTATAAATTTTTCAAAAAATTTTCAAATTTCCCAAGTTAATTGAATACCATGCGACCACTTTCCTACCTCGCCAACCTTCTTCGAGGGGGTGGTTCTCTCGCTGAGAACGAAAGTTGTATTGAGAACCTGACGAGCCTGGTTCGAAAACGACCTCTGCCTTGCAGACCTGGTGGGTCGCCCCCCCTCCCCCCCCCCCACTAAATCTCATATTCGCGTGCAAATGACCTCGCCTTCTCGCGTCGTGCGGTTCTTGAACGGGAAAGGTCCCCCGATCTTCTCTCTTCTCATGCGGAACTGTTTCTCGAGGGTGACGTCCCCCGTTACTGAGTGGCCGGCAGCAAGCGTGCCACTCCGACTTACCCGGGACAGTTTCCTCTTGTGGAAGTACTCGTCGTCCTCGCTGTGGGCCGTGGAGAAGTTGAGGTTCCTGCGTCAAAAGAGCACGGCGGTCACGTGAGGCAGGAATCGTCCGCTATGACGTGCGCGAATCCGGCAAGATTATGTTATTGCCCCCTCGTGGGGTACTTGAGCGTATTCTGATTGACGGGTGCTTGGCCCACAATACGTGCCTCAAGCACTGCACCCTTAACTGAGGATGAAAGAGTCATCACCATTTCCCAATTTCGGGCAACAAAGGGCTTGGAGAGGCGGCTTTAGGAGCTAGACATAAGTCTCAAGATTTGAGGCCTGAGTTAAGCCCAGCTTGATCCCAGGATTCCAAAACTAACGTTCTGATCAGAGATGAGAATGTTAGTTGCAGGCCTCATCGTGGCTACCTCATTTCACATTTTTCGCATATTCTATGAGATGAGGTCATGTGACCCCATTTTTGGAATCCTGGGATCAAGCCAAGACAAACTTTGGTCTCAAATCTGGAGTCCAAAATTGAGTTCTTAAAAAAGCCTTTCGAAGCCTCATTTTTGTCCTCGAGCTGGGCCCAGATTCAAGCACATCTAAATCTGGGGACAATTTGCATCTTCTTTGGAACAATTTTGTACTTTTCAGATACAAAATTGTCTCTAGATTTAGATGTGCTCAAATCTGGCCCCAGCTCAAGAACATTGTCCCCTGCCGTTTTGTGTGTGCAAAGTTGGGCGATGATGACTCTTCGGTTCTCAGTGTTCCAAGCATTCCCCCGCGTGACAATAACGTCATGTCCGAAGAGCTGGCTTATCAGACTTACCCCTCGCAGAAGTGGAAGATGCTCTGGTCCTCGGCCAGCCTCCCGCTGGAGGCGGGGCTCTCGGATACGTGAGAGCTAGCCTGGAACAGAGAGAGAAGCGGTGGCTGTCAACCTCCATGCTGGTCCTTCCCAATATTTCATTTCTGAGGGACGTGGGATTAAAAAAATACAATTTCTTTCTTGACAACAAATAAAAATTGTGATTTGTGTAGCAGTGGATGTGTGTATGGCGTTGGCTGGTGGTTCACCCCGCGTGACTCCCGCTCGTACCAATGACCCCGCGCGGCGACAGCCGACCGGACCCGACCTGACCTAGTGAGGGGAGTGCCGAGGAGGGAACCGTTTCGGTAATCGCATGGACACCTTGCCTTTGCCCGGCAATCACAAAGTTTTCATGCCATATCTTGAGCACAGTAAATCCTAGGGCAACATAAGTTGTGACATTTTGTCCTCTTCGTTGCCCTCCAGAGAGCGACGCTTAAAGTAGTCGCCCTTTAAGGGCGATATTTAGACAGAATGTCACCCTAAAAGAGCGACGTTAAGACATGTCGCCCTTAAAAAGAAACGTATGTCGCTCCCCGTAGACTAGATGTGCATTAAATTGCGTTAAGTGGCCACCGAAGGAAGCAAAGAAAACTGCGGCTACGTATTACGAACGTTCTTACGAACTAACGCTTCGTGATACCAACCAAATAGTTCTTACAAACGTTCGTAATGCGTAGCCGCAGTTTTCTTTGTAAACTTTTTACAGTGAAAACAAGACTTGAAATTAGAATTAAATGCCAATAATCTTCATTTCATCGCCTGGTAATCAAATGGTGATCGGTAATCATGTGCACACCTCGGGACCAAGTGGTTCCCTCGGTGGCCTCCCGCACGGGAGGGGCGGGGCCCGTGAGAGCCGGCCGTGCGTCACTCCTATCACGGACCTCCACACCGGTCACTCACAGGGATTTGGTGGGACAGGCCGGCAGTCCGTGGCCACTAAATGATGCGACAATTTTGTCCCAAAAAATGTTTCGTTTTTGTAGCATAATTATGGGGACAGATTGTATCTTGCATGTTTCAATTTGTCCCACTTTTACACTCTAAATGTCTAAGGACAATTTTGTCCTTGAGCTGGGGCCAGATTTGAGCACATCCAAATCTGGGGACAATGTCTCATCTACTTTGTAACAATTTTGTATTTTACGGATACAAAATTGTCTATAGATTAAGATGTGCTTAAATCTGGCCCCAGCCCAAGGGCAAAATTGTCCTTTGACATTTAGCGTGCATACGTCACGAATTGTCCCAATGTCGTGCTTCGTTCAAACACGTGACATTTCATTGGACAAAGTTGTCCCGTTGACATTTAGAGTGTGCTTTTGAGAATGACCCACGTGACCCCAGTGTCCGCGTACACATTGCCAAGAGGGTATTTCAAATTTTGCAGCGCGGGAAAATACGTTTTGAAAAACGAGAGCACGTTTCTGCCCCCTGGATCATCATGAATGTTTCATCGTCAGGGCGAGGCGATGCCGATCAGGCTGCGCAGCGGCTCGGTCCTTGAGCGTGCGGCGTGTCCTGAAGGCGGGCCCTGAGGCCCCCGCGGCACCTGGCGGCCCCTGGCAGGTGATGTGCCGCCGCGCCGCAGCGCCGCAGCGCCGCTCACGTGGCGCCGGGCCTGCCGCTGCCCGGCCCGACCGAAGGGGACACAGACACAAAACATTTGTCGGGGCGATGTGAATAATTCCGGAGGCGGCAAGGTCCAGCACACCTCCCGCGCCGCGGCCCTCGCGGCTTTCGCGGAACACATGCGGCCACACATGGCCGCCGCGCACACCCCAGAAAACGTGCCTCATGAATTGCCCATGGGGGGCGGAGGCGGCGGCTGAAGCCCCCCCCCCCCCCCTCTGCCGTACTCTATCACCCCTGACCCTGAGTTTGACGCCCACAGAAACTGCAGGACGGAAGGGAATCCTTTCAGGAGCCCCGGCGGCGACTCCTTCCTCCTCCCCCACACCCACCCTCCGCCGCCTCCCCTCAGGCGCTGCCGGGCGCTGCTTCAGTGGGTGGCTCTCTTAAAAACGAACAACTGAACATTTTCGAAGGCCCTGCTTACGCGACGTGAAAACGTGTTACGTTATCAAATCAAAAAAGGACCGGGGGGGGGGGGGGACGACGACGCAATACACCCGACCTTTCTCGTGACGTATGGACGACTTCGACCGAACGCCATGAAACTTTTTCGTCGACGGCGCCAAGGACGGCGTGAAGGAGCAGGAAGGGCAGAGCGCGGCTTCTGCTCTTCTCACACTTGCGGCGCTGGTGGCGCCAAAGCGCTAGCGGACGCAGCAAACGCCTTATCACCTCGTCGCAAACAAAACCAACAGCCAGCGCGAACCCTTATCAGACGACTTTGTTACAGAATGAGTCCCCACACCCCCTTCTCTCTCTCTCTCTCTCTCTCTCTCTCTCCTCTCTCTCTCTCTCTATCTCACGAACACACACCCCAACTTCATTATTGGCCCGCACGCGGTCTTTCCCTCGCTATACAAATTTGCTTCCCGCGTCAACGCGTCGGCTTATTGACGCTGCATCCCGCTTTGGCAGCCGCGATCCCAGCAACTGAACAGACTGAACAGAACAGCAACAGTGGCGCGCTATTTTTGAAACACTTTCCTGTCTCTGCGGCCGCTGCTCTGCTGTCAACGCATGTATTCTGCATGAGTGTTGCAAAAAAAAATCGTGCTTCGCAACAAACCTTTTTCTTCCACTGCGTGTTCTTACTCTTTCTCTCTGTCTCCCTTCCTCTTCCTCTCTCTCCTATCATCTCTCCCTCCTCCTCTCCCCCTCCCTCTCTCCCTTCCTCTCCCCGCCTCTCTCTTTATCCCTTCTCTCTCTCTCTCTCTCTCTCCGTATCTATCTCTTTAGTTAGTGGTGTGCCCCCGGGGGAATGATGAACATCGTGAAGAGGGCACCACACGTCACTCGATCTGCATGGCTCCAATCCAAACAGCAATCGCCCGCTTCGAGGAGGTTCGATGACCGAAACAGTTTCATACTAGACAGCATAGCGGGGCCCGTGCCGCCCGCCGCGTACACGTTCCCAGCCCCGCGACTCTCCGAGCCCCGGTTCAGCCGTGGCGTGCCGTAGGCCGCAAGATTATCGGTTCAGATTGGCCGACGCTCGCGCAGATCGCGGACAGAGATACAGTGAAGCAGCAGTGTCGCGCGAGCTGCCCGGCGACAGGCCACTGAACCTGCCTCCACGAAAACGGGACAACCATCTCAGCCCACAGAACAAATTTTGTGGGAAAACGTCCGACATAGCAACCCGCGGGTAAAATACAATTTTATCTGATTTTAATACAAGAAGGAATATTCCGGAATATTCATACGGAGCTGGCATAACATATGATATAGGTGTCATACAAAATCATGTACAATTTTTATATGAGTTGTGTATGTCAAAGTATTGCGCTCTTGTCTGTGGATAATGATGATAAATCGCAGAGCGCTTTGCCGCGCTTGCAAATATCTGACCAAAATGTGTACAGTGACGCCGAGTGGGGTCTGGGGACCTGCGGGTCACGTCTTGGGTTGAGGAAACACACACACACTCTCTCTCTCCCCCCTCTCTCTCTCTCTCTCTTACACACACACACACACACACATTCTCCTTCTCTCGAGCACCACCTCGATGGCATTATCTGCCTCAGTTCAGCTCGGATTCAGCTTCAGTGCACTTCGGTCTCGTAAGTTTCCCAGCTCCCAGTCTCTGGGCTGCGGTCACACTCGGCCTCGGTCAGCTGAGCCGCGCCAGCCCGAAATGGACGCGCTCCTGGACACCCTGAGCAGCCTGAGGCCCCTGCTCCTGGCCGCCACCGTGGTGGCCGTGGCGGTCTACCTCTACCAGTGGTGGCAGCTGTCTCAAGTGCAGCTGCCCGACATGTACCTGGAGGGGAACACGGGGGCCGGCAAGTCCACCCTGGCCGCCGCCTTGCAGCGCACGGGCAAGTACGACGTGATCCTGGAGCCGGTCCACGACTGGCAGAACGTGGAGGGCCACAACCTGCTCGCCCTCCGGCACCAGGACCCGCAGGTGTGGGCCTTCCCGTTCCAAGCGCTGGTCCTGTCGTCCCTGGCCGCCCTGCACTCCCGGGCGCTGTCCAGGCCCCGGCCCCGCGGTCGCCTCCGCGTCTTCGAGCGGTCCATGGAGCGCTGCCTGCACGTGTACGCGGAGGCGGCGCTGCAGGCCGGGGCGCTGCAGCCGGCGCACACGGCCGTGCTGCGGCAGCTGCACGCCGCGCTGCGGGACCGGTCGCGGCCCCGGCACTACATCTACGTGCGCACCGACCCCGAGGAGGCCCACCGCCGCATGGCGAGCCGGGGGCGGCCCGAGGAGCAGGACGTCCCGCTCGACTACCTGCGCCGCCTCCACGACCTCTCGGACCGGTGGCTCCTGGAGCAGAGGGAGCACCCCGTCTTCGTGGTGGACGGCGACCTCCCGCAGGAGGAGGTCCTCCGGAGAGTGACGCTGTACATGGACCACATTGCCCGAGTGAATCATTCCTAACAGCGCGGACTTTATTGCTGGATGAGACGATACTTCTTGCGGTCAAGTGTGCGAATTTGAAGTGAAATATACAAGCTGGTCAGAAAACGTTCTCAATTTGTTATCGATGTTTCAAGGCCTCTCAACGCTCACTTCCGTCCATTTCCTAGAGTGAAACACGTCCCTGTCACATCATGTGCGACGACATTGCCCAGGAGCAGGAAACAGACTTTGGACCCGCTGCCGGTCCGCTTTGGTCCGCCCGTGCCGCGCTGCCGCTCTGCCTTCGGGCGCCTGCAAGTGCCGGGGTAGGCCAGCCCGCATGACACGCGTGCGTGCAGGCGGGTGGGGATGGCCTACCCGCCAGGCGCCTTCGATGTAATTACATGGCGGCGTTCTACTAGGGTTTCTGGTCCCCAAAATTTCGATGAAATTTTCGAAAAAAAAACAACATACTATTTTTGAAAATTTCCGAATGTTTTGGAATTGTTTTCATTTATGACATTCTGGATTTTTTTTAGATTTTTTAAAAATATTTCGTGACTGGAGGACCTGCGTTCTATTCAGCACCGAGTGTGACGCGTTCCACTTCCATGACACGTCGGCGCTGTTGTACACTCGTCGTATACTATGTACTACTATACACCATGCGGCGGGACCAGACCAAACAACCGAGCAGCGCCTCTGCAGCTGCTGTGGCCAACGGAGAGAGAGGCGAGGAAAGCCCGCTCGGCGATAGGCGAGTGAAATAGTCCGCATCGGACATTGGCGGTCTGGCATGAAAGAGAAGGGAGGTGGAGAGGGGGGGGGGGCAACTGGCCGACGCATCCGCCGGGGTCAAACGGACAGAACTCGTCACACAGCCATGACGGCAGAGGCAGGCCGCGTCAGAGCCGAGGCGGGCCGCCGAGACGAGCTGACTCTCGGTGGGAGGCGGCAGAAGTAGTGTCTCACGCAGGCAGACAAGTAGTGCAGGGGGGCGGCGGCAGGCTACCCGGCCGGAGGGATCTACGCTGAACCTACAGCGCCCAAACTGTAGTTCCACAAACTGTAGTTTTATCGTAGCTGTACTGTTGCTCAAGTGTTGCTAACGCGGCAAACTACAGGTTTTTTCTCCAGTAGAACCACAGTTTTCTGTGGAACTATACAGTTTAACTGTAGTGCTATGCCGTAGTCCACACTGGAGATCGTGTCTCCCACGTACCGGGACGACCCAGCTCATGAGCCACCATGGGAGGACACGCCCCCAAAAGATGTACAACCCTACCGCCAGAGGATTAAGGACTTCGCATTCCCATGTCGATATCCCATAGGCATTGCCTCCTCATAGCTATGGAAGCCGATCCCATCGTGTCAGGGACTTTATCTGGAATACAACGTCAACTATAAGCCTGTATCCCCGTTTCGGCATGCTCCATTCGGGAAGCCATTGTTCACCCCATTCCTCCAGCACGAGTCATAGGGTCCCCAGCCTGGGATCACCGGCCTCCAGCTGAGGACCCACCGCCAGTGCGGCCGACAGTCGGCCCACACGTCCATCAGCGTCCCGGCCGGCAGCTCAGCTGGCAGGTCACGTGACAGCGCCGCTCCGCAGGCTCCGACCGGACGATGCTTGACCGCACGCCAGAAACCATAGGGTATCCTCGGAGCATTAAAATACGGTGATCGAGGTGGAGAGAGGGAAGGGGAGGGGGGGGGGGAGGTGCTGGAAGTGCCAGGCCGGGCCTCCCGGGGGAGGAGGGGGGAGGCTACGACACGCAAGCATAGAGGCGCGGCGGCCCGAGCGGCCCGGCACATTTGCCACAACGTGACTTAGCCAGGTTATACAGACACACACATTCCCGGAGATGAGCTGCCCCCCCCCCCCCTCTTCGCCTCACTCTCCTTCCTCGTACCGGGATCTATACGTGAAACTCCCGTTCCCCGCGCGGGCGGCGGCGGGCAGCTCCGCGGTGACCCCCCGATCCCTGTGCCGCGCCGCGATCGCCATGGCAGCAACAACCTTGCCTGCATCCCGGTACCTCAGACCCTTGTTAGCCTCCCTGCTGCCGCACCGGCGCACTCCCCCCCCCCCCCCCCCCCTCCTACGGCCCCGCCCGCCTGCTTGCGCCTCTCCGCGGTTTGACGCCACACGTCCTGTCCTAATTAGCCACACCTGCACGGCCCCCCGCGGCGCCCGCGGTGTCCGCGGGGGGCCGTCACGTGAGCCGCGCGGCCGGCCGCCGCGGGGGTGTGTGGGTAGCAGCGCCGCAGCCGCGTCGCCGAGATGTGTTAGGGGGGCATCGCGGCGCCGGGCTGGATGTCATCATGATGTTTCCTCACTGGCTGCCTCTGCCCCCCCCCCCCCCCCGGAGCCCCCGCAGGCCCGGCGGCACGTGTGCATCCACGCTGTGAGCGCTGTGCTCTCGAGGACGCTCTCGCGGCAGACGAACAACAGCGCCGGCAGGGTGGTGACGCAAGACACCGAACGCACACCGCGGCCCGCCTACCTGTCGTGATGCAGGGCAAGGCCCTGGCCGTGGCGCGCCAGCGCCAGCATCCCTGGTCCAGGGGGTCCGGGGGCTCCAGGGCTGGCCCCGGAGGAGGACAGGTCCGCCTCGTCCCAGAAGGCGGCGGCGCCGTGGCCGGTGCCGTGGCCGCGTCCAGGGGAGTGGCATCTGCCGGTCGGCGGGGGAGGCTGCTGCCTCGACTGCTGCTGCTGCGGCTCCATGGCTTCGGCACCGACTCGCCTGACATGGGACCGGCTTGGCGGGGCGTGGCGGAGCGTGGCGGGGCTGGCGAAGGGGCGTGGCAGCCGTCGGGGGGTGGCCGCACGGGGGGCCGGCGCCGACCTGTCAGCAAGGCCCCATCCACCGGAGGGCGCTGTCACTCGACACCAACACACGCGGCACGCGCGCGCACACACACACACACACAAGCAAACAAAAACTCAATCCACGGAATTCGGTGCACAAGAGAACAGAGCAGGGACCGCGGCGGCACAGCCAGGCCAGAGCGACGGGCAGCGCGATGGGATGCCGACGGGCGACGACTGAGCAGACAGCTGCGCCTCGCCCCGCCGGCCCGCGCGCCCCCCGCGGGGCCCCTCCGCCTCCCGCCACGGCCCCCCGCCGTCCCCCGCCGGCCTCCGCGCCCGGGAGCCCCACGCCGCGTTCCACGTGCCGCGCGGCCGTGACGTCGGCTCACGCGACGAGCATGTGTTCTGAGGGGCCCCCGCCGGCTCCCGCCCGCCTCCACTGACCCCCCGCGGGGCCCGGCGGCTCCGACTCACGTGGACGGCAACGCGACAGACGAGCCGAGCCGAGCACCGCCCGGACGCGGCCCAGCCGAGGCCTGCGCGAGCGCGGCCTGGGCAGGAGGAGTCGAGCCGGCCGGCCGGGCGCAGCCGAGCGAGACGTTTGCCGGCTGGCGGGGCGGGGAGTGGCGGAGCGGGGCGGCAGCAACCGGTTTGGCGCGTAGTTTGAAGCGCGGCGCGGAACAGCCACGGGGGCGGCGGCCGCCGGCGGCGAGGGGGAGGCCACCCGTTCGGAATATTCAGCGGCGGCGTCATATTCACGTCTGCCAACAGCGCGGCGCTACATTGCCGCCAGTTCTTGTGCCGCCCCGCCGTCAGCAATATGTCTTTTTCTCCCTTTTCCTTTCGGCGGCGAGTACTACAGTAACAAACGGACGAGTGAACCTCGCCCAATAGATTCAGCAAGATCACTCACAAAGGGTTGTCCCGAGGTGTCACTCTCAGATTTTGCTTATTCAGTTATGAAGACGGAACGCTTCTTCCTGTACCAATAATGATTGGAGTGAGGAAGCGGGAGTGGGCGTGGCTGATTACCGCTGCTGCTGATAAGAGAGCCCCAAGAAAGCCGCGCGGCGCAAACAAGAATCCGAAATTAGTCAACAAATAAAAGAGATTTGTTGCACTTTCAGAGCACACGGCGACGACCAAATCGTTTGCCAGAGCTACTTTGTCGTGAAGGAGCGCCCTGTGCCTGCGCTACCACTTCAAAGATAACCGCGTTCTAGACTTGGCTTCCACGACTTCATTGCCATTGCCTACACGTCCGGTTTCGGCGTCTCCGGAATACCCTACCGGCAACAGTCGAACGCTGTTGCACAACCAAAGAGAGTGGCGTTGCAGCGGCGGTGGCGGCATCGGTCGGGGTGCCGTACGAGAGAGCCTGCCGCAGGGCCTGCTCCAGGAATACTCGCCCGAGGCGAATAGGTTGACAAAAGCGTCAGTTTTAGAAGGACGCGGCCTTGAGCGAACGCGCAGTTTGTCGCGGCTCTTGGACGCGTAATGTCAGGGAGGCACAGAGCGCGGGGGGGGGGGGGGGGGCACGGGGGTGCGGGCCTGCAGCCCCCGGGGAGGATCTGCTCCTGCTCTGCCCCACGCACCGCACGCGGAACAGGTGTGAGTGAGAGGGGTCGTCCCACCCCGCCGCGCTGCTTGCCCCGCTCTCCGCGCCGTGTCGCGCCACAGGCCGGGGGCGGCCCCGAGTGTTTACATCGGTGCCGCCGCGGCCATCTCGTGGTCCGACACGTGACTGCGCCGCCCGACTTGTCCTGTGCCGCTTTGGTGTGAGCTCCGCTCTGCTCGGCTCCCAGTCGGGCCGAGCCGAGCCGAGCCGAACCGGGCCACGCCCGCCACTGCGCCCCCCCCTTCTCTCTGTCTCTCTCTCACTCTGGCGCGGCTTGCTTTTCGACGCCGTGCCCCCCGCCCGGTGACGGTCACGTGTGGCCTCACGCCGCCGCCTCTCGTCCCGTCTCTGTCGCTCTCGCACGGCACTCACGGGTGACAGCACACATGTCCAGGCATATTACAGACATATTGACATATTGTAGACATTTTGCTTCAAATAATTTGCGGCGAGACGAGATTTGGTGTGCCGATAGAGTCCGATATGAAGAATATCTCCTGCGAGTTTCACGTTTTTCTGTGGCTAGGTGTTCGTCATCAATATTTATTGACACATGACGAAATATTTGACAGTGCATTGATGGCACCCCCCGTTCCCCGGCCTGCGCGTATGAGCACGAATATAGCGCCTCACTGGCCCTATCCTTCGCTGTGGGTGGTCCTTGTACCCAAATGTGGACCAGCCCGTGGTCCACGCTTCCTAGTGTGGACCAACACGTGGTCCACACTACCTAGCGTGGAGTTGGTCCACACTTGCATTTGCAGTGTAAAAATATTTCAGTAACGGGTGCCTGAGGGCACTCGTCCTGCGAAAATACACACTCGCGAGAGGCGAGTTCGGAAAGCGGTGCGCGGCCGCGGGCTTATCTCGCCGCGAGAGATAGGGAGATAGCGACCGGACCATCTGAGCGGTGTGAAGGCGACGAGGCGCGAGCAGATCCGGCGGAGCCCCGAGACCAGGCGCACGCTACAACCATGGCGGCAGCGGGCCTGCGGTGCGGCAGCACCACCATCAAGTACCTGCTCTTCTTCTTTAACTTCCTGTTCGTGGTGAGTCGCACATCTCCCCTCCTGCGGTTGTAACTCGGAAATATGCCTTCTGGCTGTTCCAAAAACTACAGCAGAAGTGTCGCGAAAAACACAGGGAAAACTTCTTCCAAAAGTACGAATTCTCGCCTAAATTTTGGTGACATAACGAAACTTTCACGCCAGCATTTGGGCGGGGAAGCGGCTCTCACTAGAAATTGGGTGAGGTTTCTCATTCAAATTTTTGTGAAATATTTTCCTCGCTCTTGTTTGGGCCCAATTCGTCACCTATCCATTACCAGGTTCAAGACAATTAAGTTCAATGATAGGACTGTTAAGTGCAGCTTTTAAGCTTTTTAATCGATATTAGTATTTGTCTGATGAAGGGTTTAAACTGATGTTGGGAGCTGTTGAGGGAAGGTCCACCAGGTCACTGAGTTGAATTGGAGCAATTCTGAACAAGGCCCGATTTCCCGTCGATTTGTGATACGGTTACCTATTTAATTCTCAGAGTTTTTAATCGTTTGGCAAGTGACTTTGCATCCGTAGTGAGGACATACCAAGGAGTTTCGGTATTTGATATTATTCGACGATGAGGTCAAATTGGCAATTAAATAAGCAGAGTGTATATGGGCACTAAGTTTTGAGCAGCGGCCTTTGAACACTTTGAACACTGCCTCATTTAAACCACCGCGCGGCCGCTCAATGCATTCGAATACCCCCGTTCTCCACATAAGAAGGGATATAAACCCGCTGTGTTATGAAGGTGATTCCATGAGTACCATTGTCGTGTCGAAACCTTGAAGACTGGAACACATTCGAAACAAATCAAAAGTTCTGTTTTCGGCGAGTTGGGTGTCATTTCCGTCGGAAATGGTGGCGCTGATGACGAATAATTTTGGAACCAAATTGACCTACAGTCCCTCGCTGCTCCCCTCTCCCCCATGACCCCGCGGTACGCCGTGTGTTTTGGAGCCCGCGAGTTCGCCCGGCTGAGCCCACCGTGCTATCAGTGCCCGAGCAGCTAGATAACGCAGACCTGTCGCAGAGGAGTGATTCACACGTGACGCACGGATGGGCTGATCCGCGCCACGCCCCAGGCTTATCGTAAAGGACACGTCACGTCTGACGTGCCGCAGAAGGGCATTGTACGCGTTTGTCGCTTTTAACGGTGCTATGCAGCAATCGGCTACACAGTAATTGCTTATGTATATTTTAAAGTTCACAACGTGTGTAAAACTGCGTCTGTTCATAAGCCTTATGAATGAAAATTTTCTGTAACTACGATTTACTCAGTTATGCACAAATTTGGCTTATGTTGTAAAGTATTGTACTCAAATACTTAAGCATTTGCACGTAAACTACATGCATTTTTGTGCACTAAACTGAAAGGCACATGTACATATGTTATTGTAAAAATATAACAAAGGTGCGTTAGAATTCTTACATAATAAGTAAGAACTCGTACATAAGCACTGACTGCACAGAATATTATGTAGTTATATCCAAAATTATACAAAGCCAATCAGTGTGTAATGTGGACCAACTGTTGTAGCTCTGCGGGCTCGTGATCCTGGTGGTGGGCGGGCTGGCGGCCACGTCTCCCGGGATTGGCGGCTTTAGCATCAGCGGCCCCGTCATCTTTATCCTCGTCGTCGGCGGCGCCATCTTCTTAGTGTCGTTCTTCGGCTGCTGCGGCGCGGTGCGCGAGAGCCATTGCATGCTCGTCACGGTATTCAGAAAATAACAGGACATCGTTTATGGGTGATCTCTATTATGGTCAGATTACACGTGAAACGGTTCTCTGCACGTCCTCTTTTTTTCGCAGTTTGCTTGTCTTTTGCTGACCATCATCGTGTGCGAAGTCGTGGCTGCCGTCCTGCTGTTCCTGGCCGCCAACGGCGCTGGCGGCGTCGACCTGGAGAAGGCTTTCTCAAAGGCCTTCGAAGATGCCAAGGCTGACCAGAGCAACAAGGGTGCCATGGACGCCGTAAATGCCGTCCAGCAGGCCGTGAGTGTTTCGCGACACTTCTGCATCGCAGTACAGTAGGGCTGTTCAGATACCACGCGAATACATTTGGGCCATGTTTTGCCCCCTAAAGCCTCCTGCACTGAAAGTGCAGAGTTTGCACCCTCCGTATAAAAAGCACGTTCACACCTAATTATCATACATTCTTGGAACAGAACACATCGAATTTAAGTACAGCTGTCATTGCTGGAGCTAATGAACCACGGAATAAACACTTCGTGACGTATATTCGTTAAATATGGCCGTGTATTCATCTCCATAGAAAAACACACTGCTAAAAACAACGTAACAAAATTCGGTCCCTTTACGGTCCATCCTGTGTTACGGCACTACAATATTGACCGTAACGTAGAGAAACGTAATTTGATGTTACGGTAACGTAGCCTGACAATCACGGTCTAGACTATAGAATTTCACCGTGAAAACAATTGATGACAAAATTGTCTCTTCCAGGCCATGTCGATTTCCCTTTCACTGTACCTCTTAGACTTCTTCATATTACCTCTGGGTTACCTCGAGATTACCATGAACACAGGATTACCCAAGTAGTTACGCGCTCGATTGCCCCACAGTTTCAGTGCTGCGGCGTCAAGGATTCGTCCATGTGGGCCGGCAAAGTGCCCAACAGCTGCTGCCCCAGCAACCAGTGCTCCGGCAGCAACCAGTTTACCCAGGGCTGCCTGGGTCCCTTTAAGGACTTCATCCACAAGTACGGGCTGGCGCTCGGCGTCCTCGCGATCGGCGTGGCTGTCATTGAGGTAAATGGCAGTCTCTAGTTTGCCAACTTCGCATAATAACCTCTGTATAAAGGCAACGTGCATTTTATTGAAAGGCAACCTAACCTCGTGATTGCATACTTAAGTTATAAGGACTTTTTTCTCTAACTAATCTTTGCACAATCCGTTTGTAAGCTTTTTCTGAATCACCTGGCATACGTTTCAAGGGGCGACGTACAAATATGTCGGTAACTATGTACATGTACATAGTCCATGAGGCAAATTTGTTCGTAATTATGTATAAAATCACGTGAGAAAGGATTACGCACAAACGGATTGTGCAGAAATTATCGTTAGAAAAATGTTCATAAATGTTTAATGTGTGTTCCTGAATCTTTGTAGGTTCTCGGCGTCTGGTTCTCACTCGCGCTCGCGGGAGAAATCAAGAGGCTCAGCAGGTAGGCTCCTGTGTGATGAGGCCGTCGCCCTTGGACCAGCTATCCTTGCTAATGTAAAGACTGTTATTTTTTTTTATTAAAGAGTTTGATCCACCCCCTAATCTTTATTTTCATACGATCCTTGCCCATGACACCCGCACGAAGTCGAGCGGCCCTGGCCCTGGCCCTTGGCCGCTCAACTTCGTTCAGCGACATTGGCCTTAGGGCCCGTTACACCTGACACCGCAAAGAGCACTGCACGTTTTTAACGCCCCCGGTACACTCCGGAGTGCCCTTTGCGGTGTAAAAATGTCACTTTGATAATGAAAACCAGTCTTCTGACACTCGAAAACACTGACCTGGACATTAAAACGTATGCTAGAAGCTTCAAATGCAATTTTGCAAGGTGAAGCTGGAATCCGCCCCTGACTAGGTTAGGTTAGTGGAGTTTGATTTAGCAAGGTGTTTGCCAATTTTTTTTTAAATGCCTCACATCTTTCTTGTTTTTTCTTATTATTAGTCAGTTGCAATGGGTATGTCTCGGAAGACTTCTCTTCTCTCGCGATGAAGGTGAAACGATAGTCAAGTGGCCACTCTCATGGTTGAGGTGCAATTCCTCCTCATCGTCTTTATTCGTGTTTTGAGTCAAGTATACGTCATATCTGTCCTCTGTCTTTCCTTCAGAGAGAAATCTGAGTGTTACACAAGTTCGTCCTTGTTACATCCTTAACGAACTGGATTATTATAATAATAATAATTATTATTTTCTGTTATTGAGGGCAGCTTAGGGCTATAATTTGGCTTCACTGAGTTTCATTGTAGATGGTGGATCCAGGTAAGAGACTTGTGATATGCCACATCTCTGTCAGTATAAATCCCTTCCCCCTTCTTTTCAGCCCTCGGCCAGTTAAGTTGTAGCTCTAGCTGGTCTGTAACTCTTGTACTACTATGTCCTGTAGCCCGTCAGCTGTGATCTAGAGCTGTGGTCTGGACTGGACTAGACTGGAAACTGGAAACCTAGTGGAAACGTTGTAGCTAGCGAGGATCAGCCCCTGGAGTAGTTCCTGCGGGCTAGAGAGGATCAGCCACAGGAGTATTTACTGATTTGCAGGGTCTTTTCTTTTCAGCTCTCACTCCGCTCCTGATGAACGGGTGGTTAAAAGGGCGGGTGCGATGGATTCAGAATAAATTGGTGTAGGTCTAGTATACGAATATTAACCGACGACAAATTTATGAACCATCAGATAGTACCGAAAACTGGGGCTTACAAAATTGGCCGATGTGTGAAGCCTATCTCTACTTCTTGGTCTCGCCACTCACGGCGCTGTTGGCGCTGTTTCGGCTGCTCGCACCGCGTAAATATAGAGGAGCAGGACAAAGTGGTTCACGCAGCTCATATTATTACCGATTATGGGTTTTGTGATTTGCGTAGGTTTGACCGGAACATTTCTAGACCTCCGCCACACTTCAAAGGCGCAGCTTCAATTATTAAACCAAGTAGATATTGAGTGCGAGAGTTTTAGGAGCCAAAAAGAAGTACTTCGGCATAACCTCCAAAAGTGCACACTGCGTTGATTTATTTATTATTTAGCCATGCATAAGTTCTGCCATGCCAAAAGCGAACTGCGAATGATACGTTTGAAATACCTAGATCATTTCCCATCTATGAGTAGCACTCTAGAGACCGAAATGAAATTGATTCGATGTTTTTAGTACGTAGTTAAATATATTTTGCTCCGGGGTTTTAAACCTGAGGGAAAGAGAATAAATTTTAGGGATAGAGCTCTAATTTATGTAAGCGCATGGATAGTTCCGAGTCAGAGCGTAAAATTCGTCACATCCCGTCACATTTATGCACGCTGTGTGCCTCACAGTTCAAAATGCGCGCGGGACACTAGCGCTGAAGCGGCCGAGCGCCGAAGCAGGGATAGGCTTCACACATCGGCCAACGCCAGCTCGCAGCAACTACTCCTGCGGCTGATCCTCGCTAGGTGTGACGGGTGTGACCACGCTTGTGTTGCGGTATCCGGCCGCCAGGGGCGCTGCCGCGCCGCTCGCAAGGCGCGCGAAGAACGAATGGCTCACCAGGGCGGCCGTCTACGGCTGCGGGGTCGGAGGCAAAGTTGAGCTTGCACAAAATTGGGGGCTTAACAAATACGAAGAGAAGTCGAAAAGTTTATAAAGTTTTCTAATCGGATGGCATAACGTTGCATTGAATGTAGGAAATTTTATTTTCTTAAACTTCGTCCCCAAAGCTTTCTCAGAAGTTTTTAGGTGCCTAAAACTTTTGGACCTGGGCTGCCTCACTATGATACTCGCGGAAATATCGATCTGTAGCTTTTCCAAAGAACCAAAAATAATGTACAGCTGTCATGTTGGGTCCCCGTTGTATAAAAATATACTTTTACATACGTGATAAACAATCGTGTAGGTTATGTGTAGATCACAAAGTTTTCAGTATTACAAAACACGGGCTTGATTTTTACTCGCTCGGAATATTGAAACGAGTCTTCCGAAGTATGCCGGAGGTCACGATGAGTTTGAAACAGCAGATAGAGTTACACTTCTTTTTTAACAGATAAAAATCAAAGCCGCAGTCCTCAGGTCTCCATGTTTCCCGTTCGCGGGCGGTCAGGCAGACGACGCGTACGCTGGAAAGCTGCCGACAGCGCTGTGAGTGGCAAAACTCGGCAACACAAGCGTGCCCATTTTCACAATGCAAGTTTTTACTAGTTTTAAATATACTTCTGATTTTGAATCGCGATAAAATTTGTATGGTGACCTAATCCCATCTTTCCTGTATCTGGCCCGCACAGCAGTTCTATTATCTGCCAGCCAGAAGCGAAGGGACACTGCGAACTCTGGGACCCTGTATAATCAGTTTCTTCTCCTGGGGCTGATCCTCTCTAGGTTGTAGGTGGTGGCACCAGCCCGAAGCCTGGTGCCTCACGTCGTCATGCCAGTGCCACCAGACGGAAGAAGACAAAGAAGAAGGCGAGCAACCCGTGCAGTGCAGTCGTGCAGTGGCGTAGGCCTAAAATGGCTATGAAATAAATGTATTAATCATATGGTAACGAATTCTTGCGAGGACTTACGATTCTGTGCTGTATTTTCATTGAATCGTCTAATTTGAGAACGTCTGTAAGTCGCAACTGGCACGATCCGGGCTGCTGTGTTGTTCCGCGGCGGACGTTCTGCTCGAGCTAACCCAGAAAGGCTGCTGTAAACATGTTTATACTTTGCCAGACAGACGCATTGTAAGGGCGTATTTTGATGCGATGCGAGTTTGGGTGGGTCCTTCCTACTCTAGAATAACGCCCGAAGGATGGAGGAACGTGCGAACGAAGGCAAGAAGAGTCCTTTGGATGACATCATTAACCACATGACCGCAGAATGGCAGAGCTACGGTTTGCCCCCACAAGCACCGTCAGGAGCACCTGCTCCCCACAGCTCTCATGTGTGGACCAACTGGCAGGGTCCGGGTCCAGGTCCAGGTCCAGCATCAGTGAGTTCAGGCCAAGGGCCTGGTCAGAGTCCGGGAGCGGCGCCTGGAAGGCAAAATCCTCCGTATGCCTTTATGCTGGGCGGAGGGGAGCCCGCGATGCCCGTCTTCTTCCAGGCGGACCAGCCACCTCCGGGCTACCAAGTTGATCCCCAAGCTGCCGCCAAGGCCCACGAGTTTTTCAACCAGCCCATTCAAGCCGCGGCTCTTAACGATGCTGGTGACTTAGGAGGAACCATGGTGGATTTGGGAGGTGGAAACTTTGTCAAAGTGAGATACAGTGGCGGACATGGCGGCACTGTCAACCCTCAGTATTTGCCTGTAAATGCAGGCGCTGCAGTGACTAACATTATTCCGCCTCCTATTGAACACATCCTGCCTCACTCAAATCAAGGAGATATGAGTCAAGGCTCACTTGCCAACAGCTATGGTCTTTTCAGAGACTTGCCGTCTCAGCAGGTTAGTTTTGTTTGTCAAATTTGTATTTGAAACATGCTTCATTACAGATTTTCATTCATTTCATCTGTCTTTTTAGGCTGATGATGGAAGGCACATGTTGTTACATTGTTTTTTTTTTTTTTAATTTTCATGATCCTTCTGCAGGTTCAATCAATGATGAGGCAACATCTCCAAAATGAATCTCCTCAGCATCAACCCCATCATGGTCCTCCTGGGCTGCTCCAACCAACACAGACGCTTTTCAACGAACACTTACAGAACCAACAGTTCCAACAGCACATATATGCTGTGACACAGCACCCCCAATACCAGCATGATTTGCTTCAGCGTGCTCAGCGCCAACAACTAGAACAACAGCAACAGCAGCAGCAGCAGCAGCAGCAACAGCAGCAGCAATTACATCAGCAGCAACAACAGCAAGAACAGCAGCAGCAAAGTCAACCTCAACCTCAGCAAGAAAAGGTTATAAAAACTCCATCTTCTAACAGTTTTTCCCAAAACCAGGACCAACTTATTCAGAACTTAGTTGGTAACTGGACAGTTCCGAATCAAACTGGACGCTACAATCCATTTGGCTTGGCTCCGAATGAAAGTAATGATCCCACACCTGAAAGTGTGATAGAGCCTGAACCAGTCAAAAAGAATGACAAGAGTATTCGCAGGTTTGTTTTTACAACTTACTGTGCTAAATAATTGTTTATAATTTTTGTGTTTGCATTTGCTGTATAAAAAAGTATCGTTTTCAGGAACCGTATTGTAGCAGAAGTTCGACCTATGAGGCCATCGTACTCTGCCGTTTTGACCACCCCATCCCCAGCCCCTTCACCTCTGAAGCCAAATGTGACGACCAACTGTCTGAACTCCTCAAATGGAAGCACTCAGAACAACTGTAGCTCAACCCTCACCACCAGTACTGCCAATAAAATTAACGCGGAGGTCTCTCGCCCAAAAAGCACAAGTAGCAACATTAGTGGCAAGGGTAAAAGCTCTAAAACCAATGGAGTGTCAAACTCTGGTGGAAAGTTAAAGAGACAGCACTCCAATGGTGCTGAGGACCCAAAGTATGCATATCTCAACTATTTAATGCTTTGAATACATTAATAAGGCAATGTTATTGATACATTCTTTTAAATCTATTTAACCAGTGGCTTTGGCAATAAAAGTGGGCCATCCCCTACGGCACAGAAGTCCTCTGGTCTCTCCTCGTCATCTAGTGGAGATCTTGATGAATCAGCTTTGGGGAACTCTTCACCCACCTCTTTCTCACGCCGATGGGTATCTTTGGATGACTTAGAGAGTGATGTCAGCAGTGGGGAAGTTTCTAGTACCTTTGCAGAAGCTGGAGGCCCACCAGAACCCAGCATGAAGGATGCTCAAGCTAACGACAAGAAAGGTACAGAAAAATCCTCCGTTCGGTCGGGGACTCGCGGAAATGCAAAGCTGTCATCTAGTTCGGGTAATTTTCAGTTACCTTTTAAGCAAAGCGTCTTCACATTTAAAATTATTTGTTCGACAAAATTTGTCTTTTTTTTCTGTACTCTTGGATCAATTTATCCTTCCATTTATATGTTACAGTATCTGACGAAGGATTCCTCAACAATCATAAAACACCTGGTGGTGCGGGAGTGTCAAAATCTGGAAGTGCCATGGGTCCTGCTCCAACTAAGCGTCCCATTCACATCAACAACAATTTGGGCACAAACCATGGATCTCACTGGGGCAATCACTCCAATCATTCAGGTAATCCAGGAAGAGGGGATAAATCAGTCAGGCCGAGTAAAGGAGCCCGTTCCAGTTCTGATGAGAGGAAAGGTGCGTCCTGGTGTCTTCTGTCAATTTTAAGTACATGCATGTGTGTATGTTCATTTTATTTATTTTCTTTCCTCTTAATGAAGGATCAAGCAAAACTGATGGTAAAAGCTCATCCGGAGGCAACAGTAGTGGCTTATCTGGTCGTTCTGGGCGGGGTTCAATGGGAAGCATGGCAGAGAAAGCTGCTTTACTTCAGGGTAGGAGAAATCACCGTGGTTCTCGTAAGAAAGATGGAATGACAGCAGCTTGTAAGTTCTTTCACTCAATTTCGCCTTTCTATCATATGTGGTAACCTTTAGAGTTGTGGAATAATAAGTGTGATTTTAATTTCAGCACTGATCATGAAGAAGTATGGACAGTTGGTTCTAGCAGCCATCATCTGGTTTTTCCATCTTTTGTCTGATGTTGTAGGGATGAGCTTACGTCTCTCATTACATTTGTGAGTTTCTTCCCTTTAACGGTAATTGTGATAGTGATAACAGATATTAACAAATCATCTATTTTTCTTCCTCAGGTCTTTGGTATTTTGGGAGAACTGGGTAATCAGCACTGCAAGTTGGATGCATAAGTGCGTTTGGCATATACCTCATTTACTTCCAGAACGAATTTGCCAATCTCGTATTTGGCGCTTCTTATGCCGATGTGTAGGGAAGGATGATCGTGGTGATAATTCTAGAAATGGGTCAAAACGGGGAGGCCGGGGTGGTGATGGGAGGGACAATGTTATTCCTGGTGGTCTTTCTCAGAATATATCGATGCCCTCAACTGGAGAAGAGGCAATGAAAAGACTTCTAGCCTGCAAAGGCAAAGACCCATACAGGTAATTTGTTCTGTAAAGGCCTCCTTCAAAACTGTCTAATTAGAAGTAAATATTATCTATAATACATCACCATCAAATTATTAACCATATGTTTGTGACTTGCAGCATTTTAGGAGTAACACCAAATTGTACTGATGATGATGTGAAAAAATATTACAAACGGCAAGCTTTCCTTGTTCATCCTGACAAAAATAATCAGCCAGGTGCAGAGGAGGCTTTCAAAATACTTGTTCATGCTTTTGAGCTAATTGGGGAGCCTGTAAGTCATATAAGTTATTTTAGTTATATTGGGTTGCACTAGTGGTGTATTCAGTTACTTCATATATGCTGTGATCCTATTATCCAGGAAAAGAGAGCTGAGTATGACCGATATGTAGCAGAAACACAACAAGTTGAGCAGGCTTGGAGTGAATTAAGTGACTTGTTGTCCCAGTTACATCAGAAAATGGAATATGCTGCAAATACTATCAGGTAAATTTAACTACTGTGGGCATTATTTTCTCTTTTCTTTCTTGTTGTCATTAATAATCTGAAATGTATGACTTGTCTGCAGATGCACAAACTGTGGAAAGAGGCACAAGAGGATAGCTGTACCCCGAAAACCTTTTGCAGCTAGGTTTTGTGCTCAATGCAAGATTAAACATTCTGCTAAGGAGGTGTGTGAGAAATTCCTGTTCTTCTGACTCATTACATTCAAAGAAAAAATGCATTTAAAACTTTCATATGTGCTAACTTAAGTACATACTAACCTGTTTTTTTTTCCCCCCTCATCCTTTTTTCTTTCTCAGGGTGATATTTGGGCTGAAACAATGGTTATGGGTTTCTTATGGCATTATTATGCTTGTATGGAAGGAGCAGTTTATGACATCACTGATTGGGCCTCGTGTCAAACAAATAATCTTCGACATCTCAAACCCAACTCTCACACTGTTCAATATCGCATTGTACTTGGACGTCAGCGCCAACAGAGTCCTAGAACACCCAGGTAGGTGTTGTTGTTGAACATACCTCTGCTACTAGCATTAAGCGCTAGCCAAACCTCACCTTTTTACTTTATTCACATTGTTTCTGATTTCAGTGAGCCAGACTTAGAAAACTTCCTCAGTTCTCTTTACAACCAAGCTGGAGGAGCAAGCAAGGGAGCACCTGGTGCAGGAGACGGCTCTGGAGGCATGAATGTTCCTAATCGCCAAGATGCAGCACGCAGCCGTAAAAAAGGAAAGCGCAACAAATGAATATTACTTTACTTGGTGTTGATAACTCCTGAAACAATGATTAAATTTGTGATGCTAATAGCTACTATTAATCTTGATGTAAGAGATGTGTGAGTGAGCAGGGTCACTTAACTTAATTACAAGTGTTGTGGAAATTCTGGTATTTTTTTTTCCTGTTCTGGTGATTGTGTTGTTTTCATGAAGAGATTTTGGGGAGGGTTCCAAAATATTTCCTTCACTTGAGGCTCAGATTGTAGCCTTCTGTGGTTGTATTTAAATTTTTAATGACACAGGTGGGATAGGAGGTAGCAATCCTTACCTTTTGAAATGCATTACTTAGGACCATCACAACATGCTTAGTTTTAAGTCTTTTATTTTCCTCTTGTTAAGGCAACCCTGGAATATGGCACTTAAGCTTTGCATCAAGCTTGTTGTAAATCAAAGAATTATATCTACAATTCTCGTATTGTTGTTAGAAGACAAGGGTTTGGTATGGCAGGACCGATGGCGTGGTAATATTAATTTTTTGATTCCATCCTTGTGAGCTAATACCTTCTTCCTCTCCCTCTATCTCATTTTTTAAAAATTTTTAATTCAAAAAATATTTGTAAGATTGAAAACACAATATTGCCATCCTGTTAAGTAAGTTAATGAAAATTTCTTTTGTTTTTTGTTATCTTGCAGAGTTTTGTTTGTTCTTTTGTGACTTTCGATGATGCCCCATGCCGAACAAGGAGGTATAATTTTCTTTTGTTTCGTAAAGTTTCACAAGCTACACATTTAGATTGATACACAGATTACTGAAGTGATCTCTGTGTAAAATTGTTTCATTCATGTTAAAGTTACTGTTTGTTTTGACACTTGATTGACCTCGCTTCAGTTGTTCAATCTCAGAATTGGTTAGTGTAGGATATTGCAATGCATGATACGAATTTCATATAATCTTCAAACCAAGGTTTGGATTTGAAAATGTATTATATGTGCTTTGGAGCATTACTGGAATTAAGTTAAATGACCTGGTGTGATGTAGTATAGTAGTAAGTAACCTTTGATTTCTAAACACAAACCTCAATGTGAAAGCATTTGTTAAGACATGTATTTAAGTTTTTGTGATTGTATTGGAAAAAGACATTCATGTGCGGTTGTAAGAGATTTCTGACAGGGTTTTCTCTGCAATTTCTATTGCTTACTCAGTTGTGTAATTGGCTTTGTGGCCTTATTTGAGCCCAATTTACATTTTGACCCTAATGAGCAACTATTTCTTGCAACAGAAGTCTTGTTTAGTTAAGATTACTGGGTTTGCCTGTTTGTTGCACATTCATGTTGATGGTTTCAAAGGAGCTATTCCTTCCAGTTTTCAGGTACAGTACTGTTATTAACGGAGCTTCCTAGTGGTTGGATACTCGTACATTGTGATTATTATCAAAGTGACATGAAACTTTAAAAAATAAAGATCGATCAGTGACGAAATACCATCTCCTCTTTATTATCCTCTCCGTTTGCTACGCGCTGGTACTGATATGGGTGAAGTAAAAAGAAAGAAAAGACAAGTGAATCCTGATCATCAGGCTACTGTTGCATGACAGGCAGTGAATTTTAAAAGTCACAAAGAAAATAAATTTTTTCTTCTCACAACCAAATTGATTTTACCTATTACTTTAGCATATTATAATTCAAACATTTATAGAATTAGGAGTCAATAGCACCTTCTAAAAATAGTAACGAGTCTGATGAGGCAATAGCAGCGTCCAAATCCTTCCGTTGGACTGTCTTTTTCTTGGATTGGGCGGTGTGAGTATAACTTTCTCTGGAAAGCGATTCAATAAACATTTCCTGCAACAGAAAATCGTAAATTTGAAGGTTTCAACAAATAGGGCAGAATGAAGGAAATAAAGCACAGTACAAACTAAAAAATAAATATCGATGGAAATATTCAGTTATGAGACTTATTAATCTTAAAACTGTTCCCCCTTTGAGATATATGCCAATGCCCCAGCTTCTAAAAGCGAGAGCAGCAACAGAGGCCAACCGACATTTTGAATGGCAACTGCGACTAAGGCTTGCACTACAGATTGGAAGCTTCGGGATTATAGCAAGGTATGAAAACGTTCCACAAAATACAAATTAATTGCGACAAGCCGCAATGTTAACGAGGAGCAGAAAGTACAAGGCAATCCTCCGGGCCAAAACATTGCAACTTACTGTGCACTTTGCTATTAAGAAGACAGCTTCCTGACTTGCTAAATTCACGTCGGGATCCATTTTAATAATACTTTTGATACGTGACAATGGGAGCTTGACGAGCTTTTCAGTCTTTTCTTCCTCAGCGCTTTGGACATCTTGGTTTTCTTTCTCTTCCGACATAATAAAACACCAATTTCGAAGTTAGTTACTCCTTTCCGTTTTGTGCAACCGCTGGCGCTAACAAGTTGTTTTCTGTTTTTACGTGCAAAGGAGAGTAAACACACTTTTGCTTGTGAATAGGAGTTTGGCGCGAAAAGCGAGTGACAGTAAGCAGCCGAAGCCGAAGGCCCAACCGTCGAAAAACAGACGTAAGCAAAACAAATCATACGTGCGACTACAAAGACGTATTTTATTGTCGAACTATCGATACAAGAACAAAGTGAAATTAAATAACGGCGGACTAGCATGTTCCTGTTTTTATTCACGCTCCTGTACCTTAACCTTAACCTACAGTTTTCTGTGTTAATCGTGTATTTCGATGTACGTTTATAGGGTCTGCAATCCTTCGTGTTTTCGCCATCCTGGGTGCTGAGTTATGAATGGAGATGATTTGCAAGAACCTGGTGTGTCAAATGAGGAAGTGGAGTTTGCAGAGACAGCTGCAAGATATGATGAAGTACTGTCAAAGTATAAATTGCTGCGTTCCCGGCTGTTATTAATGTCAGCAAACTCAGGTAGATTTTGTGATAGTTTTTCTCTCCTGTTGTCGATAGATTGTTCTTTTATTATTGGTGTCATTGACAATATTTTTTTAAGGTGTCAGCAAACCATCTGGGAAACGGTCAGACCTCTTAGATGTCATTGAAAGTCTGGATAAAATGGAAGAGCAGTTCGATCGTTTAAGTATTCAAGAGGAGATGCTCAAGGAAATTAAAATGTCCACACTTGCTCTAGAGTTGCTGAGCACTGAAGGACCATACGAGTGAGTTCAATATTATGAGAGTGGAAGTAAAGGTTTGATGAGATTGAAGTGTTTTGCTAAATTTAATTTTGTTCTTAGTGGGCTCGATGACATGCTGAAAGAACACTGTGCCAACCAGGCTAAACTGTTTGAGCTATCAAAAAGTATCAGGAGTGAGAGATTGGCCCAAAAAGATGCCATCAGTGGACTTTTAGATAGGCTTTTAGAGTACACATTATCTCTCAAAGATGATCAGGCTAAGCTTAAATCAAGATTGCCGACTGATTCTGATAGGTAAGTTACTAATACCATTGAAGTGGCATTGTGAAGTTAAAGAAATTTGTGCTGCTGTAAACTTCTAATTTATTCTCCCCTTCATTTAGCACTCTACAATTAAAGAATGCAGCAGAAAAGCAAATAAAGGAAATACGCTTCATGAAAATCTGTATTTCTCAGATAATTGCAAAGAAAAATGTGGATTTAAGGGAAAATGACACCATTAAACAAATATTGGAATCAGCCAGAACCCCAGTTACATCTGTTGATAACTTCCTTTAAAAATTATAATGAATTTTCGGCAATCAATTTGCGATGTAGTAAGCTTTCCCAAGTAACATGTGAGACGTCATTTGACATCTCTTTGGCTAAAATTATATCTTTCAGACCAATTTTTGCACCAAAAAGACATCAAAGGGGCTTCAAATGACTGTCTTGAGACCATGGTGTGTTGCTTGTGGTTGGGATGCTCATAATATTAATATATTATATAATAATGACAATATCTGCGTGTTCTTGTTTCTTGTTCTTTTTTCTTTTGATATGTAAAGTAATTGCTTAGTGTATGAATTATCTTTGTTTCTTACTTCATTTTTTATCTGCTGTAAAATTGGATTATTTAAGTGTGTTGTTTACTTTTAATTTTGTATATTTAAGTGATAATATGTTTGTAAGTCAATAAACTGTGAGTAATTTGGTTTGGAACTCAGCGTTGTTTGCCACTCTTTGGATCCCTACCAACCACAGAAAGTTCACTACTGAATTGTATAACAGCCAGGAATGGACCAGAACTTCTGTAGTATTACAGTAGATAGTTCTGTCAGTACTCTGCGTGCACGGGTCTTTTGGCGTGGGGTAATGCTGTGAGGATACCCTATGCCTATTGCATTGGACAGACTGATTAGGTTTAAACTCCCGATAGTTCGATTTTTTTTTCAAGCACACCAACGTTTCCAAATAAAAGACAGGCTCTCAGTACAAGCTGGAGGTGCCAGGGAAATAATATGGCATGCATAAAAGCTAACCTGAAGGAAGAGTTCTTTTTTTCTTCTTGGGAGAAAGGGAGGGGGTAGTGGAGGGAAAAACTGCAAGGAGAGAATGAACAGGAATGAAATAGAAGGGTAATTGGGATGGTGCGTCGACCAGAAAGGATAGAGTGAGCGAGAAGGAAGCAGAGAGGGATGCACAGCAGGCTTGGGCATCTCTGAGCGACCCCTATTCTTCTTGTGATATTATCTCATTCCTCCACTGCCGCCTCCGCCCATCCGCGGCGCAGACTCCTTGGGAGCTGAGGGGTGGGGGGTGGACGCTTTGCGGCAGTCGGCGGCGACTCTCAGCTCCCAGCAGGGGGCAGGTCTGGCAGACCCCGCCGCCTGGCCACACTCTCCTTCCGCCGCGAAAGGCGACTTCCATCTTATTTTCTGTCGACTGGTCTCGCGTAGGTCCCGCCCCTCTCCTCTCAGCTGCGATGCCGGCGGGTCCCTGCCAGCCGGTGCCAGCAAAGGTTTGGACCCCATATATGATCGTGAACTCCCCCCCCCCCCACACACACACAAAAAAAAACCTTTTTATTTACAGTGAGCAAAAGGCAAAGGGCGTAATGTATTTAGAAGGACGAGAGGGGAGAGAGGGGGAGCGTAGGGGAGCCCAAGGGGAGGCAAGGCAAGCTGTGGGGCGCTATCTGCTATCTGCGGCGCGGCGCTCCCTTATCAGGCGCCGTCAGAGGTCTAGATTGCGAGAATCAAGGACGACTCGACTCGAGCCTACACATCCCCCGCCCGTCCCATAGCGTCCCACCCCGTCCCACCCCGGCGTGGCGTGGTGCGTGGCAACACAGGGCAGACATTTGCTCCCCTAGGTTCCCCCATTGACAGGGACGGCGCAGTGAGGCAGCAGGGAGCGCAGGCAGGCACAAGGCTTATACTGCTGGAGGCCCAGATGAGAGAGAAGGGGGGGGGGGGAGGGATAGGACTCTCCTGACGCCCGAAAAAACTTTCACGTAATTTCTCGTCAAAGTACAGAGGTGCAGTATGGGCTGCCTGTCTCCCGGGCGCGAACGTGGCCGGACATGTTTAACCTGCAATCTCTGAACTTGAGCACGTCGACCTTGGCTGCCGATCTATGAGTCCGGGAGCGCCCCCGCAGCGCCCCCGCACCCCAACACGGTCAGCAGCTTCGTCCTTCCGCTCTTACACGCCACTTCCTCGGCCTTCCGTCGACTCCTCCCAGCCCCCGCCGTGCCGATCGCTGCCGCCCGAGAACGGGCCGGAGCTCTTTTGCATCCGCTTCCGGTCATGATCCTCGCCCCGCTGCGCCGAGCTGCACAGCTAAACTCAGCTGCACCCAGCTGCACGCAGCTGCACCAGCTGCACCCAGCTGCAGCAGCTGCACCCGCACCGTCCGCGCTGGGCCGGCCGGCGGCGGTGGCGGGGCCGAGGCCGCGGAGGCGAGGGGCGGTATCTCGCGACGCGACTCGGGCAACAAACGCGCCATCTGCTCTCGCCATTGTTTTGGGGGAGGCCCCCGCGCACGCCACTGGAGGGCGGTAGCGGCGGTGGGGGAGGGAGGGAAGGCGAGGGAGGGGAGGGGAGGGGGCAGGGGCGGGGGCGACCCTACGCAAGTCATTTATCAAAGCCTTATCGCACTCTGCAAAGGCTTAAACTCGAGGCGGCCGAGATTTCGACTCGCGACGCCGGCAATCCATCCATCTAATCGTCCCGCACTCTTCTTTTGCTTTCTCCTGCTCTCTCTCCCTCCCTCTCTCCCTCTCGCTCTCTTCCTTTCTCTATCCTCCTTGCACTTCCGCCCCCGCGTTTCTCTCTCTCTCCCTCTTTGCGCCCCTCGAGCCCTGACCCTGCGCATTTCCCTGAGGAGGATCCGTCCTGTCTTGTTCGCCATCCTCTTCCCCTCCTCCTCCTCCTCCTCCTCCTCCTCCTGCTTTTTCTTCTTTTTCTTATTCTTCCTTCTTCGCAAATTTATGGCATGCCGCGTCGAGTGACGGATGGCAAAATTTCAGCCAGCATGACGACGGTCGCCAAAGATCCGTTTGTACCGGCGGGTGGTACTCCACAGAGCCAAGAAGCAGCAGAAGCGGCGCACAACTCTCTCTCTCTCTCTCTCTCTCTCTCTCTCTCTCTCTCTCTCTCTCTCTCTCTCCTCTCGCGCCGCGCCGCGCTCTTCCATCATCCCCGCGTATTGTAGCCGCCTCCGACCCTCCGAGTAAGAAAAGGAGAAGAAAAGGGTCTTTTGCTGCTCGCGAAGTACGCGAGTCGAGGGGCGGGGAAATTAATAAGGGGGCAGGACGACGGCGCCGCGCGCCGCGCGCCGCTCTCCCAAGCAAACAACCATCAAATTTGCATCCTCTGCTTCTTCTTTTTTTTTTGGGCGGGGGGGGGGGGGGGCTCGGGCAGGCATGTGCAGCCCGCGGGGCTGCTGCCTTGCCTCTTAGTGCCCCCGGCGCCGCCTCCCCCCTGTCTGCCCGACCCCCTCGAGTCGTTGTCCGTCCGCACCCGCACCGCAGCCCGCGCAGCGCCCCTGCGAGCTGTTATGTTCTGGATGTCCCCCCCCCTCCTGCCCCCCCCCCCCAATCCCCCTACCCCTGCCCCCCTGCCCCTCCTGCCCCCCTCTCTCCCCTAGCTCCCCTGCCAGGGCTGCTGCGCTTGTCCTTTCCAGATTGAGTCCCTTCTAGCGGCATCAGCCCTTCTCTCGTCCTGCCGCGCACTCACACGGGGTACAGGCAGAGCCTATACAGGAGAGGGAGAGAGAGCGAGAGAGAGAGAGAGAGAGAGAGAGAGAGAGAGAGAGAGAACTCTGCGGGAGGGAGGAAGGGTGAGAGAAAGAGACAGCAGAGAACCTCCGCGCGTCTCCACAGGAAATTAACCAGTAGTTCCATCTCCGCCCGTATTTCCGGTGGAGCGCTGGTGTGCAACTACTACCACGCCCACCCCCACGGCGGCGGCGGCGGCGGCGGCGGGGGCGAACGCTCGCCGCTCACCCCGTTCTCTCTTGTTCTGCCCGCCTTTTCTCTCGAGCCGCAGCGCTCCGCGGGCTCCGCAGTGCCGCCCGACCGCGGCGTCCGCCCCGTGTCGTCGGGATGTCCTTTCGTCCTTCGCGTGAAGAGGTTTTCGGCGTCGGCCCCCAAGGGAAGACAATGGACCCGGTTATCACAATGAAAACGAACGCCGCGGCCACGGCGCGGGGCGGCTGCCTGACGAAGACCCCCCCGCGCCGCGGCGACCTCTGCCTCTCTCTGTCCCTGTCACACCCGTCGAGTATCGTCGCAGGTCCTTTTCGCACCCGTGCGCCCTGCCGCTCTGCCCCGTCCCGGGCCCACGGCCCCCCGCTGAAACTGGAGCAGGCCAGTGAGCCACCGAGGACAACGGGAGCCCGGGCCCAGGCGGGTGGGGCACTCGCTTTACAAGCTAGACGACTTGCTAAAAGCACATAAAGAGAATTTATGACAAACAATAATAGGGAATGGCTTTTTGGGAAGAGAAAGCGGCGGGGGGGGGGGGGGGAGCGGGGAAAGGTAGAGAAGAGACGTACGAAAAGGGGGTGGGTGGGTGGGGGCTGGAACAAGAAAGGGAGAGGGGGCGGGAGACAACACACAAAGATGGCAGCGCGATAGCCAGGGAGCGAGACAGAGCCGGCGGGCGAGGAGAGGAGAGTGACGAAGAACGAAGATGGCGGCGTCTCATTTCGCTGCGGCGTTCTTCATCGCTTCCAGACTGCAGGCCGCCCGAAGGAGCGCGAGGACACGGCACGGCCCCTGCGCCGCCCGGCCGGTGGGAGGTAGGCCACACGCTATGCACCGGGATGTTGCCTGCCAGCCCCGCCTGCCTGCCAGCCCCGCCAGCCCCGCCAGCCCCGCCTGCCTGCCAGCCCCGCCAGCCCCGCCTCCCCCCGTCAGTCAAGCGTTGGGCGGAGGAGAGCGCCAAAGCGAGACAAGATGAATGAGCCCGGCCGGGCCAGCGCGGCGGAGGAGAGAGGGAGAGAGAGAGACAGAGAGGAGAGAGAGAGAGAGAACCCAGTGTCATAACGGCCCTTCCCTCCCTGCCCGAGTACAGGGGAAGGACCAACCGTGTATGTGTGTGGGTCGTGTGTGTGTGTGTGTGTGTGAGGGGCGGAGCGTTGGCTGCCGTCGGCTGCAGCCAAACTTCTGTCTCCGCCGGGGTGTACCGCAAAGTTGTCAGGATGGGAAGAAACGGTGGGGGAGGGGTAGAGAGAGAGAGAGAGAGAGAGAGAGAGAGAGAGAGAGAGAGAGAGAGAGAGAGAGAGAGAGAGAAAGAGAGAGAGACGGCAGAGAGGGGCGGCAGTTACGGGTCGGTGGGGATAGAGAGGCGGCTGACGACACGCCGGTGTGGTCACTGTCAAAAATATTTCGGAAACTTTTTCTTTTAAATTTTGCATTTTAAAATGTTTTAGAAATGTTGTTCTGTAAAAAAAGCGAAGAAAGTAGCTGAAACGTGGGTTCGGTGTTTGAGAGGTGGGCAGTACGGTGTAAGTGCGGTTCTGCCGCTCACCTCATTCCTCAGCCCAGGGGCGCGGCGGCGGGGGCGACGGGGCGGCCGACTTTTAAGGCGGTCTATATGGTTTCCGCGTGGATGGCGCTGGCGATGAAATTACCCATTCAAGTAAACAGTTTATAAGGGAGTGGCGCGGGCCGGAGGGGTGGCGGATGCTGCGAGGAGGGGCGAGGCAGGGAGGGAGGGAGGGAGGGAGGGAGAGAGGGGCCGGCGACCCGCCCTGCACCCCGCGAGTGGGTGTGTATGGGAAAATTGGCTTCAGTCATAACCTGATCAACTCGAGTCACTGACTGCCCCGCTGCGGGGTTGCCGGGGGTGCGGGCTTGTTGTTGCAGCAGGGGTGCGGGTGGGCCTTGCGGGCGGGGAGGGGCTGGGCTGCCCCGGCTGCCCCGGCTGCCCCCGGCACGCGCTCGCAGCGCCACGAGCGGCACCGGAGTCATACACACCCACCACAGTTTGCGCCGCCGGGTTTGCGTCCGTCCGGTCGGACGCGCGCGCCGGCAGCGCAGCCCGTGGGGTCCCCTGATGAGGCCCTCTTCATTCATGATTGACAACAGCGTCGGGTGGACGGGCAGACGTTCTGTGACGTTGTGTGACACGTCTCGTGACACGAGGCCGACGATGGCGATGCCGCTCGACGTGCGGCACGCCATTCAAACAGCCATTAGAGTCGCTGCACGGACCGCGCGGAATCTCCGAAAATTGAGATACGTCGTCGTCATCGGGCCCGTTTCCACCGGAGTCTGCGGATTTTGGTTTTTTCCCACACTGCCGATCTGCCGCCGGCCGGCGACGACGTCATCAAACGGCGCTTACGGCCGCGCACTCCTCGCACCAAGCTGCAGCGAAACCATATCAATCCCCGTTAATTTATTCTCTCGCGATGCCCGTCGCGGCTGGGCAGGAGGGTCCTGACCCTGTGACCACCTCTGTAGCTCTCACACCAACCCGCTCCCTCATCAGCCCTACAGCCCGCTGGGTTTCTCCGCGTGGTCCGCTCTTGGTTGGGGCCGGCGGCTATAGGGTCCCGCTATAGGCAGATCCGCAGCCCACGCTGCTGCTGCTGGCCTCGGCCGCGCTCAGCACCCCTCCTCCAAGGCGAGGCCGCCGAGGCCAGGGAGGGATCGACAAGTGCTCCCCGTTGATTAATTGCCGATCTCGCCTTGATCCCAAATCGCTGTGTGAACCAGGCGTCGGATATCCTTTTACAGGGACCATATTTGTTTTTCATGTAGAGCAGCCTGCCGCCGCCACCGCGGATCCATCCCCCTCGCGCGTTTGGGGTGTGTATGTGTGTGTGTGTGTGTGTGTGGGAGAGAGAGAGAGAGAGCGATGGGGAGAGAGAGAGAGAGAGGGAGGAGGGGTCGTCAGCTGCGAGACGAGAGGGTGGCGGAGTGCGGCGGGGCGGGGCAGGGCGGGGCCAGGAATAACAACAGCAAGGCTTGACAATCCCATCGACAATGGTTATGTTTGCCCCGACGGCCGAGTACAGTAACTGTTCGCGAGCGGTGAGATACAAGAGGTGCTCCGGCCCTGTCGCCCAGAGGTGGCGCAGCCGAGGCTCCTGCCGCATGTACATGCCGGAAATTTAGGCAACCCGCTCTACCTGCCGCCTGTGGAGGTAGGCGAAAAACGGTGCAGTCTCTCTCTCTCTCTCTCTCTCTCTCTCTCTCTCTCTCTCTTTCTCTCTCCGCGCTCTTTCTGCGGAAGGTACGGAAAATTGCAGGCGGTGACGGCGGCGCGTCGCGGATACTTTCCCCCTTCCGTCCTCCGTGTGGCGCCGCCTCGTTGGGAACACCTACTTACGGTCACACGCCGCCGCCAAAAGGGTCTATCAAAACTATGACTCGCCTGGCAAGTGGCAATCACGGCATACGGCGTGCATAAGTGACCCCGCAGAACTCACGCATCCGCAGTCGGCCCGCCGCCCAGTTAGCTGGAGGGTGTCGCGTGTCGGGGTGAGCGCCTCGATCGGAGTCAAAGCGCGCCATACACCGCGGCCCGGCGGCGGCCCGCGCGCATGCGCCGAGCCGCCGAGCCGCCGCGCCGCTGCGCCGCCGCCGCTAATCCTTTGCTGATGGAAGCCCATTGTGATGAAGTGTGTGGGAAACGTGGCCGGCACGCGTCTCGCGTCTCGCGCGTCCCTCGGCCAGCCGGCGGCGGACGGAGGCGGCGGGGGATCGTGTTGCAAATTTAACGCCGCGTCGTCCTGTACGGCGACGCCAAGAATTGATGGGCGGCCCGTCATTTTTGTTTCATTTTTCAAAAAAATGAGCCCAAGCGACTGACACCTAGACTCGCGATATTTCCAGGTCATCTTTTTATGTTTGTTTTCGTGGTTCCGAAATCGATGCGGGATTTTGGCGTTGTAGTCGCGCAGGATCGGGAAACTCGTCCCTAACGAATTTTTTTCTGGATCTCGGCAATTAACCCTTTCAAATTCCTGACACGTTTTCGGTGACGGCCGTAACCGGCCGGGAACCTAAGCCTTGCCTCACCGGATCCTAACCTACGACAACGAGGGCGCCCCTCACCCCGCCACACACCCGCACCCCTTCTGCCGCCTCAACCTCAGCTCCGCCTGTGTGCGCCGGCCACGGCCCGTGCAATCGACTCGGCGCACGACTCGTGGACACAATGCGCGCATAGCGACACACAGCGACACACAGCGACACACAGCGACGCGCAGAGCCACGGAGCCCGCAGACGGCGGCGAGGACGCCCCGCCGCAGCACCTCGTGCGGCACCCGGCTCCCCGGCAGCGGTGACGACGCCTCCCCACCCGCCGCACCCGGGGATGCCGCCGCCGCCGCCTCCCCGCCGTCCACCGGCCGCAACATATGACATCAACCATGCATAACCCATGCATACAACCGATCAACAAAGGACCAGCCCGGGGCGGCTCTGTGCGGGGCGGGGCGGGGCGGGCGGCTGCATCAGCACAGTGGCAGGACGGCGGCGGCGAGGACACGACGGGGGTTGGCGAGGGAGGGGGAGGCGCCGCCGTCGGCTGGGGACTTAGGGGCTGGATGAGGGCCGTTTAGGGAGGGCTGGACACCCCGCCGCACCCCGCCGCACCCCGCCGAGTCGACTGCTGTGACTTTGCTGCGGAGCGCCGTGCCACACGCTCCGGCCTCCCGCCGCCGCCGCCGCCGCCGCCGCCTGCCGCCGCCTCCGGTGGAGAGGGCGCCAAAACCAACTCGGCGTCATAATCCGATCACTTGGTGACGCGGTGCGGCCCCCACGCCCCGCCACGCCACGCCCCCACGCGCGCCACCCTCTCTGTCTGTCTGTCTGTCTGTCTGTCTGTCTCTCTCTCTCTCTTTCCCACTCCCTCTTTTTATTTCCTTCGCTTTCTAATCGGATTCCAGCTCTGTTTTTTTCCCTCTTTCGCTGGGCAGTCGTACTTGCAACAGGAAGGGCGCGTCCGGCTTGCACACGGTTCTTGTTCTTTTACCAAGCACTTATTTTGAGAGCCGAAGAGTCTGGAGGTGGTCGCGGCCGTGCCCCGAGCGCCGAGGGCCGAGGGGGTGCAGAACAGGCAGCACTACTTTGCGCCGGCTCTCTTCCTCTCCTCCGCCCTCCACATATGCAAAGTTTGTAGGTTAATTACTCTGGTAATCATCGAAGTTTTGAAAGTTTAATACGCCGTCGCCATCATTACACACTCTTCGCCTCTGGCCGCCTCTAGCTTCTCCTCCTCCACCTCTTTCCTTTCTCTCCCTCCCTCTCTCTCTCTCTCTCTCTCTCTCTCTCTCTCTCTCTTGCGCCCTTTCCCTCCTCCTTCGCCACACATGTGTGAAATAATTACCCCCTCGCATATTTTCCCTTAATCGCCCAAGTCCGCCCGCCGCGCCGCCGCCGCCGCCGCCAAAACTAAACAAACTAAATCAGCCGGCCGCGCGGATGTTGCGTCTCGCCAAAAGTACATTTTCATAAAACGCCCCGCCGTGTTCCTCCGCGGTCCGGGCGGGACCCGCGCGGACGACTTCATTCCCGCCCACCCGCTCCGCCCACGTCGTCCGTCACGGACAGAAACAGTCGACGGCGGCCCGGCGCCGCCCTGAGGCGCCGTCCCCGCCTGCGGCACGAACGCCTCGCGCGTTGGCCAGCCCGCGGCGCACGCGTGCATGCCCCGGGCCGCGCGGTTGCCTACCCGGCAGGCGCCGCCCTCATCTCCATTCCGAAAGGTCCGCGCGTTCAGAGTCTTTAACCCCTCCGACCGACCCCCTCGCGGACCCCCAAAAGTTGCCTTCGCTTTTCTGTAATTTATTAGCCGAATGGAGCGCGGCGCGCCGCCCCCGCCCCTTCCGGCCCGACCAAAAGTGCTCGCTGCTGCTATGCGACCACCACCGCGACGACTACGGTCTCTTAATTTTCCTGCGCGCACGGACGGGGGCTGGGTAAATCTCACCCCCCCCCCCTCCTGCACCCCCGGCCCCGGGAACCGAACCGCCGCAACACGGGAGCCGATGCCCCCAGTTATAGCCCCCCCCCCCCCTCCACTCCCCATGCCTTGGGTGCCTCCGGGCAACTATGGCAGCACCACCACCCCGCCGCCGCCGCGCACTCGATTTCACCGCCGCCCAACATTTTTCGTATAAATCTCTCCGCACGCAAAAACTAATTAAGCCTCCATTTATGTCACTGCGGGGTGCGCGCGCGGGGGGCTGAGCGGGGGCGGGAGTTGCGCCGCTAACCCCGCGGCCCCCGCCGGGACCCCGCCGAGTCCCCGCCGGGTCCCCGCCTCCGCGGACGTCGCGGGGCGTCGCAGGGCGTCGCGTCGCCGCGGCGGACGTCGGAGACCGGGGCCTTTAGCGGCCTTTGGGCCTTTGGGCCGCTATCAGATGTTATTGGACGGCGCTTAACGGCCGTGGCGTGCCCGGCGCTCATGTAGATACGCGGGCAGCCAGCGCAGCGGGCCCACGGCCAGTCTCATTAAGGGCTGATTACTGCATACATTGCCCGGCCAGCCCCGTGTGTGCCTCCTTTAAAAGGGTGCGGCGCCCCACAAGTGGCGGCCGCGCGCGCGCGGCCACACAGCAGCCGCGTCGCAGAATGCGGATACCGAAACAAACTATACTTTCCAGAAGAAATTCTTTTTATTTATTTTTTTTTCGGATTCCGCGGACTTTTTTTTACCGCGGTGATGGTGTTTGCCCCCGCGATAATCCGGCGGCCGGTGACGGCCCGCGCGGCCTCGAGGACGGCGTCGGCGGCGTCGGCGGCGACCCTACTAGCCTAGTCGTCGTTCCCACGAGCGCGCGTCGTCGCCGACTGCCCGGGCTGCGGGGCAGGCTGGGGCCGCCGCCGCCGCCGCTGTCGCCATCCCACCCGCTAATCCTCCGGGCCGGTGCCCCCGCCGCCGCCGCCGCCCGCGACACAGCCGAGGCTTAGCGCTGCTTAACGCCATTACTGCTGCATTCGGGGCTCTAATAGGCACTTGACGGCCGCGAGTCAGGAGTCGCGAGTCGAGTCGCGCTTCTCTGCTCGCCTCAGACGCCGCCGCCGCCGCCGCCGCCGCCGCGCCGCGAGCGAGGAAGAGCAGCCACAGCGGCAGCTAACTACGCGGAAGAGCTGGCAGGGGAGGGGGCGGTGGACATTACGGCCCCGCCGATGACTCCAAGCTAACTTTAAAACCTCGGCGCGGGGGGCGCGGTGCGTCCCCCCCCCCCCCCCCGGCCCGCCCCCGCGTCACGATACGCGTTACGGTACCGTCACCACAACGCGTTCGGCCCGCAGAAGCCGACGCGCACAGGTAACGCTCTGCGCGCTCTGCCGCCTGGCGGGTAGGCAGACGCGGCCTCCGCACTGCACGCGCGTCGTGCGGGCCGCCTACCCCGACGATCGCAGGCGACGTGCTCCCCGCCGACCACAACGGTTCAGAGTCCTGTACAGTCCTAAGCAGTCCTCCGGACACAAACCCCTCAGCAGGAGCATCCGCGTCAAGTCAAAATTACGACTGTTGTTATTCTATAATACTTACATGTCTTTTTTTTCAAAACACAGGGCAAAAGTAAAATAATTGAAAAATGATTTTTTTCCTGCTTGCGCCAAGGTTGGCACGGTGCTCGTCCGCGCGTCCTCCGGCTCCCGACTCTCCGGAAATAGGCTGCGACTCTCGGGCAAGTACGGGCGGCGCTGCGTGTGCCGGGTGCTGCGTCGGACGATGCGTCCCTCGGCCATATAACGTATAAGTATTACAAAAACCCATAAATTCCGCTCCAGAAAAAAGAGCGCGGGAGGGAGCGAGAGAGACGGGAAGATAGAGGGGGTGACAGAGGGACAGAGAGGCAATGGGAGGGAGGGAGAGAGAGAGGGGGGGGGGGGAGCGAGAGAGCGTATTCATCACCCCCTCCCTCCCTCTCTCTCCCCCTCGCCCGTCGGGTGCGCGTGCCGCGAAAAGCGTCTCCCTGCACACAAATAGCGGATTAACCGATCACACGTGGCGGCGCGCGGGCGGCGCGTGCGTGGCGCGTGCCGCAGGGAGGGGCAGGCCGGCAGCCAGGCCGGCAGGCGTCATGATACTTGTTTTTGTTTATCTTGTTATTGTTCATGCCTCGGCCGCCGCGCCGCGAGTGTCCTCGTATCGGTATTCAGTCCGGCCCGCGACCGTGTGTGTGTGTGTGTGTGTGTGTGCACTCTCGACATTGTTTCTGCTCGCAACCGCCGACAAACTCATCCCTCTCATTATGACTCTCATGTGTGCGAGTGTGGAGAGAGAGAGAACGAGCGAGAGAGAGAGAGAGAGAGAGAGAGAGAGAGAGAGAGAGATCGAAGATGTAGCTCGCGCAGCAGAGAGCTCTCACTCCCCCCTCCTCCATCTCTCTCTCTATCCTACTCTCTCTTGGATCGAGTGGATGGGCACAGCAATAGCACCTGCCGCGCGACACGAGGAGAAAAGAGGATCGAAAGAAGAACAAAGGTGAGTGTGTGTAAGAGAGAGAGAGAGAGAGAGAGAGAGAGAGAGAGAGAGAGGCGAAAAACGTATAAGCGATTCTGTATAATGTGCCGGTACAGCGGTGCTGCTGCTGCCGCCGCTGCTGCTGCGCTAACCCATCTGAATGCATAGCCTTCTGGGCAGCCACCCCTTGGCTGCCTGAGCGGATCCCCCTTCCCCCTCCTCGCACCGCCGTGCGATAGATGACCGTATGACTGCCGGACACGCGACCGCCGCCGCCGCTGCTGCCACTGCTGCCTCCTCCGCTGCCGCACCGCTGGGTCCACCACCGCTGCCTCCACTGCTCTCACCGCCCTCATCGGCCCCCGCCGGCCTCCCCTGCCGGCCCTGCTGCGTCTCGCGGCGTATTCAAACGCACTAGGTAAGCATGAGTTCAGTGCACCACGGCGGTTTACTACTCCCATCTCCGCCCTCAACAAAATTAAAAAATCCGAAGTCAACGAGGTTCTGATTTTTTTTCTGATTTTGCTGAACAGCAAACTTTTGATTTGGTATTTGCTAGTTGCTCTGTGGCGTGTCCGGCTGGCTTCGCTAGTAGGGCCGTCATAGGGCACCCAACATGTGTGGCCGAGACTGGCGCATGGGGCGCGCATGGGCGCATCGGCCTACAGCGGCGGGGCCCTCCAGGGCGGCAACAGCGCCTTCGCCTCCCCCTCCCCCCTCCAGCTCCCCTCCTCCCTCAGCTCCAGACCGACTAGACCCAGGACCGCCTACCCGATCCTCCTCCCCTCCAGGCGCTGACCGCCACGCGCCGGTCTCTGCTCCCAAGGGTCACACGATTCCTCCGACGACAAGCGAGATCGAAAGTGTGTATCACCTGCTGCCATGGCAACTGTTGCTGGCATTTTTTTTTCCTCCTCCTCCTCCTCCTCCTCCTCCTCCTCCTCTTCCTCCTCCTCCTCCTCCTCCTCCTCCTCCTCCTCCTCCTCCTCCTCCTCCTCCTCCTCCTCCTCCTCCTCCTCCTCCTCCTCCTCCTCCCTCTCCAGACCGGTGCCGCAAGGAGCCGGCGCTGCTGATTCAGAGCGCCTCCAGCTATCCGCACAGCCCCCCCGCAGCCCGGCAGCCCCGCGGGGCCCCGCCCCCCGGATTTGCATTCATATGGGGACCAAGTGCGTCCAAATTATAATACGCTCTATTATTTTCGTTGTAGCCGCGTCCAGCGCCGGCCTATGCCTCAGCTTTATGTGTGCCCGGCACGCGAGCCGAGCCGAGCCGCTGCCGCGGGCAGTCAGGTCGGCCATGCGGTGGACTTGCGTGGGTTGGGACGGCGCGCTCTCCGCCCTGCGCGCGCCCTGCTCGCTGCCGCCTCCGCCTCCGCCTCCGCCTCCGCCGCCGCCGCCGCCGCTGCCGCTGCCGCCGCCGCTGTTTGCCCAGAAGGAGAACGCGCGCTCGCTCTGTGTACTCGAAAATTGAATTTGAAGGGAATGTCTTCATTCGCGCGCGCCAGGTCCGCCGGAGGAACCATGGCCGACAACACTCCCACCATCATAGGCACTCCCTGAAACATAAAATCAGAGAGATTAAAAAACAGAAAACATTTATTTGCGCCAACTGAGTGTTTTTCGTTGCCCATAATAAATATTTAGCGTGCTGACTTTGACTCAGATGAAGTACACACCTCGTTCTAGTTTCCTTTCCCGCTCTTGTAATTTAGTCGTCGCCCGCCTGAGGTGTGGCTCCGCGATGCCCCTTGACTTGACCCCCCGGGGAGATGGGTTTTGGCCGTGGGGTCGGCGGCAGTGGCGCCCTGGCAGCGTCCTGCAGCCCCGGCGCTGCCGCCGCGCTCCACCCTGCTGCCCTCAGGCCCTCAGGCCAGGATGCGCCGGCCGGCCCCGCCGCTGTGGTCTCGCCACATTCCTTGCGGTGGGAGCAAATAATAACGCATTGTGTGCCGTTGGTGCTTCCCTTACCCGCGCTGCTCGGCTTACATCGCAGGCCGGCCCGCGCCTCTCTGTGCGCCGCCTAATCTGGGAAAATTCTAATTTTTTTTTCTCGTTCCGTTACACGTTGCTGGCGCCGCTCGCACTGGCGCCCTGCCTTAGCACGGCGTCGGTCAGCACTGCGAGATGTTACAGTAGTGCCACCACCACCACCTCGCGCGGGTCTCTGAATCTCAAGTGTCCGTTTCCCCTCACGGCCTGCTTACACTACAGACACTTTTACTCCGACCAAGTGCGGATAAAAAACGCCTTAAAAAAAGAACAGTACCGCGTCGTCGTCATTTGTGAAATAAAAAGTAAATCACGTCGGGGGAGAAAAAAAGACGATGAGAAACTGCCGGTCTCACACCGCATCTCTCATGCGCCGAGGCGCGGCGCCGGGGGCTAAGCAGGTGCTAACTTTGACGCCCGTAAAGCGCGAGAAAATTAGGGCCGTGCGGCCGACAAGGGCGACGGAGTAAACACACACGGCGGCTGCTGTGCGAGGAGAGAACTGCGCGGCCGCGAGGGGGCGGACCGAAGCGTGTGAAACGCTGTCAAAAAGGTGGCAGCGCATAGTTCTGAGGAGAAGCAACCCATCAAAAGAAACGACCTTCAGAGGCGCGGGGCCGGTGGTCCTCTCTGAGAGGTAGCGACCGTGTGCGCGGGTTCGGTACCCGCTATACGACGTTGTTGGGCCCGCATGGGCACGTGGCTCAGATTAATTAGCTCAGTGGTTAGCGTGCCGCCGTCGGCGACCGCAAGGTTCCGGGTTCGAGTCCTGACGCTGATGGCGTCGTTTTTCTCCCGCCTTTGACCCCCTTTGAACCCCATACGATGGTCGATAGGCGCGGGCGGGTTCATCACGAGAGGACTCCGCGAGGGGCTGCGGTCACGGTTAGCGGTGCGTCCCGCGGCCAGGCCGCCAATCCCGCACACCGAAGTTTGCGAGGATGCGGCGACAAAGTACATTTCTTTTTGCACTTGCAATCAAACCATATTCCACGAGCAGAACCCTTTTTAATCGCTCGCCTGCATCGTGAAAATGGAATGACGAAAATGAACTTTAAAGAAGCATTCGTGCATTTACGTCTCCGTTAAAAAAAAATAAAATAAATAGAGATCTGCGTGGAAAATACAAGTAGGAATGGAAAAGAGTGCAGCGCAGCGAGGCAGAGGCGCGCGCACACACACACACACACACACACACGGACAGAGCCGCTCGGCGCGCGAGAGAGAGCTCTCCGAAAGACAAGACATAAAAATAATTACCTAATTACCCGGCTGGAATAATTTATTATTCACAGACAGGTGTGGGTGTGTGCACTCCGAGTTTGCAGTGCGCGCAGCCGCTGCACCGGCGGCACTGCACCTCCACGCACGCACGCACGCGCACCCACACACGCACGCACACGTGCACGTTTTCAGACTTCACACGTGGAGCGAGGCCCCGCGCCTCTCTCGCACCTCTTCCCTCACGGGCGGCGCCGAGCGTTCGCGTGACCTCTGGCGTTTGCGGAGGGGGGGCTTTTGCCAGGCTTTGCCATCCATATTCAGGTGTGACTTGGCGTGTATTTGCGGTAGGCGAAGGCGTGCACACGTGTGCGCACACGTGGGTGTGAAGGGAGCGGAGAGGGATAGCGTGCGAGTGAGTGAGAGAGAGAGAGAGAGAGAGAGAGAGCAATGTGGTGTGCTTCTGTGTGGAGCGGCCCGGGCCCCGGCAGCTGGCGCTATGCGGCGCCGGCGGGGGCAAGTGGCAAGGGAACCTGCTGTCACCACTCTTACACTAACCCGACGGGGCGGGTGAGGCCGCGGCTGAAGCCCGCCTGAGAGGTAGGCAACGCAACACCGGAGTGCGTGGCGGCGTTGCCTATCCTACCGAATGCAGGGGCTAGGTCGCCGTAAATAGGGGGGGGGGGGGCGGACAGACCCTAATTTGAAATTTTCGTCCCCCTACGAGGGGGCGGTGCCGGGAGTAGACTGTCGCTGGCACGGGCCGTGGAGTCTCTACTCCAGGTCCGGTGGGTTCGACTCCCACGGGCGGTTCTCGAAGCACTGCCCCCTCCGTGTGGAACTGAAAGATTGTCACAAATTTGCAATATCGACGTCGCAATTTCAGGAGCATTACGCCCGCGGCTGTGTAGTCGGGCCTTGGAAGAGCTGGTCCTGCAGACGTCCGTCCGTCCGGAGTCACAGAGCGAGGAAAGAAAAATAAAAAAAGAGAGAAAAAGAAAAAAAAATTATCAGCGAGTGAGGTCTGGCTCGTCCACGCCCCTTTCAATTATCACACTAATACTTCTATACATTTTTTATGAGAAGGCAGCGACGAAGCGGCTCAAACTATGAGGGGGATGAGGCGGGCACGGGCAGAACGGCAGCACGCCGTGTGCGGCAGGTCCGTGGGGCGGCCGGTGGGAAATGGCGGGCCAGTTTCTCGTTTATAATGGTCGCGGGCGGGCGGGCGGCGCTCGCCACTTGACTATCGCACTATTTGCTTACCGCGCTTTTTGACGCATGCACTCGTATAAGGAGTCGACCGGAGGTGGTGAGAGGGGTGAGTTTATCCAGAGAGGCCCATTTACTCTCTCTCTCTCTCTCTCTCTCTCTCTCTCTCTGCCGTAAGTTTCAGCCCGACCGATGCGCCATCTAACCGCGAAGTCGACACGCCAAACTTGTCAGCGGTCTGCCCCATTCGATTTGCTTCGCTGCTCAGCCCCTGCCGCCCCCGCCGCCCCCGCCGCCCCCGCCGCTATAAAGCGATATGAGGCAGGGATTGTCTCGTCTCATCCCCTGAGAGAGGGTTGGGGTTGCGGGGGATGTGGGTGGGGGGCAACTCTCACGAGGATTAGCTTACGGATCGCTTTCGTATGGCGGCGGCGCTGTGAGGGGTGACTCGGCGTGTGAGGCGATCCGCGCGCGTTTTATCGCGTGCGCGCGCCGCAGACCCGCTAAGCTCATTCCTAATTCTCGCGACGCGTCGCCGACCGTCACCGCGACCGCAGCGCCAGGACCGGTAGCCAGCCGTACCGACCGAACACGTACCCGTCGCCAAAACTAACCCCGCCGCACGCAACCCGCAACTCCTCACCCGGAAATAAAAAATAAATAAAAATGAATGATAGGCCTGTATTTCTAAAGCGCTTATTTTGAGAAGGAGTTGTAGTGAATATTGTCAAAAAATTTGATCTGAAATTCGATAGGCAGGAAAGAGTTGTGCCGGCGCCGGTTGGTGGGTAGCGCGGTGCTCCGCGTGGTGCCGCAGTGCTGCACCGCGGACGGCGCCGCTGCGCCGCTGCGCTGCTGCTGCCCGCCCCGAGCCCCCTATGACGTGAAATCCGATCCCCCGCAAATCACCGCTGGACCGCCGAGCCACAAAGGTTGGTTGGGGTGGACGGGGAGGTGCGGGGCGGCGCGGCGGCGGGTGGTGGTGGTGCGGCGGGTCGTTGGGCGTCGCGCCGCCGCCGCCGCCTCGCGGGCCGGGGGAGGGGAGGCTGGGTGGACTACACGGAGCGAGGGGGGAGAGGGGGAGGAATAAAATTCTAATGGGGGAGGCAATAAATGTCTCGGCTTTGGCCAAACGTATGTTCACTTGTACTGGTGGCTTTGCACCAACACCACCCCGCGGCCGCGCGCCACGTCAGAGAGAGAGAGAGAGAGAGAGAGAGAGAGAGAGAGAGAGAGAGAGAGAGAAAGCGAGGAGAGGGTGCGGCGCGCAAGGGAAGGGGTGCGGAATTTCTCACCGTCACCGCCGCCTCGCGGGGATGAGACGGGGATGAGGTGCGCGGCGACGCTACTCGGCCCCCGCGCGCCGCCCTCCACCCGCGGCCGCCGTCGGCGCCCCGGCTGCGCCGCCTTCTCACTGAAACGTTAGCGAAACAAAAGAGGCAGTCAAGTCACACAAGATTGAGCTATTGTAACGACGACGCCTCGCCACGCCACGCCTCGCGAGGAAAGCGGGGCGAGGGGAGGGAGAGAGGGGGCCGCGGGACACTGTCGCCGACGTCAGCCTCCGTACTCAAACTCATCAAGTGCGCGCGTGTGTGAGCGCGTGTCTCTCTCTCTCCCTCTCTCTCTCTCTCTCTCTCTCTCTCTCTCTCTCTCTCTCTCTCTCTCTCTCTCCTCCCTCGCTAGTCTATTCCGCCCCCCATCTCTCTCTGTCTCTCTCTTTGTCTGCGCACCTCATGAAGAGCGCGCGAAGTTCATATATGGAGCCTGGGAACAATAGTCGACAGTCCATAGCGCCGCCGCCGCGCCGCCGCAGCGGCAGCACCGGGCCGCCACCACCAACGGCGTCCGCTGGGTGGCTGGGCCTGCTGCTGTTGTTGTTGTTATTGTTGTTGTTTTCATGTCGCTGCCGCCGCCGCCGCCGCCGCGCTGCTGACGGCGCATACCGCCGTGACCGGTAATTAGCGGACAGTGCAATTACACGTACAGCAAGGTGTTTGATTTATTGCTCGCGCCGCGGTTTGTGGGCGGGGCCACGGCGGGTCCTCGGCGGGTCCTCGGCGGGTCCTCGGCGGGTCCTCGGCGGGTCCTCGGCGGGGCCTTCCTCGTCGCGCGCGCACCTCACAGCTCAGAGGCCACGCACGCACAGCGCATCCAAGCAGCTGCAGCAGCAGTACTTGCTGGCCCATGCCATAAGAGCGACCAGCCAATTCCCTGGAAATTGCTGTATATAAGCACGCTCCGATAGTATTAGCTGCTTATTCATTTTATTTTCGAGCCCTAGCGGAGCGAAGTGCTCTCTGCAATCTGCTCTTCTCCCATACCCCGCGCAGTGAGGTATTTGTAGGCGAATTCAGAGTTTTCCAATCGCGGTAGGGAATTTTTAAAAAACTAAATAAATATTTCTTTTCCAACGAACACATGGTTCTGTTATGGATTTCGGCACGTCACAAAAGAAAAAAAACCAACAAACTCTGACATTTCATAAATTGTCCTGTAGAGGAAAATATTACTGTCAAATACAATCGTCCTTCCTGCTGCATGCGCGTGTGGCCCGCGTGCAGCGGCGTGCCCGTGGCGCCCTCTGCTGGCCAAGGGCGCGCGGCTTAAATCACTCACGCCGCGTCACACCGGCTGACGGTAATTAATTGTATCGCGTTTTGAATCGGAACGCGAATACGGGCGCAGAGATAACGAAGGGGAGAGAGAGAACGAGACAGAGAGAGAGAGAGAGAGCGAGAGAGGGAGCGCGAGAGAGAGGGGGGAGGGCTCCCTTTTAGACGATGACAGACCGGTATGAGAAATTAGTGTACCGCGTGGGAAGAACATCTCGGGTGGACCTCCCGGTCAGGTGGGACCCTATTCGTACAGTATATATATATGCGGTCTGTTACGGGCACCACACCGACACCGTGCTAACGATCCGGTTCCTCTAAAGGGAGCCGCCGCCTGAAAAGTCTGAAACAAGGGAGTGCGAGCTGCGGCGCCGCGCGCTGGGCGGCGTGTGTCGGGCGCAGTGCCGAAGCGGGGGACGCCAACGTACCCCACCGCGGCGCCGCGCGCGCGCCACGAGCTCGTTTGCATAAAGACCATTAATTTAAATCCGCGACACGTGGGGCGTAAGTGCGGCGTCAGACTGATAGGTGTGTCGCGCGACTCTATTACCACTTTATCTGGCGCCGGGCCGCCCCCGGCCGCCCCCCCGGCCCTGCCCGGCCGCCGCTGTCTCCGTCGGCACAAGCGCTTCCTCTTTGCCCGTCACCGACCCGCCGCGGCAGTGCTGCCCGGCCTCCCCCGGCCGGCTGTCAGGGCCCGCGGACCCCCTCCGCCGTGCCGCTGTGACGATGAAGCATTGGCCCGCTCGCGCTGCGCCCGCCGCGCCGCCGCGCCGCCGCTCCCCTCGTTTGCATACGCGGTACAACTGGCCGGCCGCGAAATTTAGTCAGAGGCGCCCTATGAGTGGCCGTCGCCTCCTCCCTTCCCTCCCCTCCCGCACCACCACCTGGCGGGCCGCGGCGTGGCGGCGCGCGGCGGAGTGCGCACGCGAACTATGAGCCCGTCTATCATAGTCTGACTGGTTCACACAGAGTCCCGTAGGGCCCGCGGGGTCCCGCCGGGTCCCGCCCCTGTCCGCTGCTGCCGCTGCTGCCGCCGCCGCAGCGCGTCGCGACGCCAGTGGCCGCGCGCTGCCCGCCGACCGCCGCTGCATGAATTTATGTATCGCTGGCTGCCGCCCGTTTCGCGCACGTTCGCTCTCTCGCGAGTCCTGCGTTTTTATTTCCTAGCCGTCGTTTCTAGCGTTGCAGATCCGCTGTCGCCGTGGCGCGCTTTGCCTGAGCCGGTAGAGGTTCGGGCGTGCGGCCCGCCTGCGAGGTGTCCGCGCCGCACACGCGCCATGACGCCCCATTTGACTCGTGCAAGCCACCCGGTCAGCGGCGGCGGCGGCGGGAGCCGGCCAGCAGCGTAAGCGGGCCAACTGGAATACTGTTGTTTATTTTACCGACACGACATGCGTCCTCCGCGGCGGGGCCAAAAGCCGGGCAAAGTCAGTAGTGCCAACTTCCGAATAGAGTTCCCGCCGCCGCCGCAGCCGTATGGTTTATTCATGAGCGATTTTAATTCTTTTTCTCCCCCCCTTGCACTTGCATTTCATTATTCCGTACGGCCGGCTCGGGCCCCGCTGGTGCCGGGCTCTGCTTGGCCGCGTGGGGCGCTATGCGCGCAATGTGCGGGTCCTGCGGCGCCCCGCGTGAGTGGGCGCCGGCCGGAGATACGGCGGTCCAGAAGAAAGGATTGATGTCTTTTGCCTTTACGGGTTCACTCCATCCATTCTCTGGCGGTATGGTGTCGTGCGTGTCTGTGTGTTTCGGTCGTGTGGCGAGGAGAAAAATTAAACAGAGTCCACGTTATACATTTGCTGGCCGCAGCTTCGAGCGTAGTATTCATCAAGCCTGCGATAAAACGGTCACTCGTGCTAAGCCGAAACTTACTCGGCGAGTGTACAGCAGTTCCTGGTCGTGCGTGAAATATGTATTCCAAAAGGCTATTTTTTTCAAAAAACTAAAAAATAGGCAATGGCCCGGAGAAAGGCACGGCCCAAGCTGAGCTCCGCGAACTGCAACATTCGTTAAATGTTTACGAACATCAGCATTGAGACGAGTAGTATTCTTGCGCCCGCCGTCGGGCGGCTTGCTCGTGCCCTGCGATGCCCCGGCCCGGCCGCGTGCACGCACACTGCAGTCCGCCTCACACCTCTTAATGTGAAATGCCACACAATTAAAGCACGCGAAGGGCGAATAGAAGGGTGAGGAGGCCCCGCGGCCCCCGCGGGACTCAGCGGGGAATTCCCGGGGCGGTCACGTGCCTTTCACGGCACCGCCGGCCCGTCTCCGAGGCCGCGGTGTGACAGAGATGGAGCGGAGAGCATGCAGCTTACGAGCAAGGCGGCTCGCGAGAGAGAGAGAGAGAGAGAGAGAGAGAGAGAGAGAGAGAGAGAGAGAGAGAGAGAGAGAGAGAGAGAGAGGGGGGTCTTTGTTGACCGTCGTTGTATGAGCTCGCCATCGTAGTGCTGACGACGTGGGACATCGTCAGAACCAGGCACCGGACTGAAACGTTTGCACTTGCGTCTTCCGCATCACAATTAACTATTCAGCTTGTAGCTTTTGAAAAGAATTTCACAGCGCTACAGACCAACTGTTCAAAAGTATTTCACCCGCGCACTACGCTTCGGGCACACACATCGTAGGATGTTTGTAGAAAACGGAGGAAAAGGAGGGGAAAATAAGAAAAGAGAACCGTGGAAAACGAGCTCTGGCGCCGGGTTAATGGCATGCGCGTATAAATATTAAATAATCACTCCGCATTAGCATGGTGCCTTGTCATTCCTAAAGTTATGCTAACAAGCGTGTAAGGGTGCCGAGGGAATTTCACGGGCCAGTGCCTTCGCGCTTTGCGGAGCCTTTGACCGGCTACTGCTGGCGCGTACCGCGGCGCGAGGGCCCAACGCGGCACTGCACGGCTACCGCCCTGCCCGCCGTACTCTTATTCAAGCAGCGGATTCGGCTTCCACGAAATCAAAACGGCAGAAAACGAGGAGGAGGTCAAGATAAAAGTGAAGAAATTAATCCAAGAGACGGAGAGGACGAGGAGGGAGAGAGAGATATAGCTAGAGAGAGGGAGGGACAGAAAGAGAGAGAGAGACGCACGACATAAAGCAAAGGAGAGAAAAGGAAGAGAAGAAGACGGTGAGGAGAAGGAGGAGGAGGAGGAGGAGGAGGAGGGAGGACGAGCACAGAGGCAGCAGCAGCCTCGGCAGCAGCGCCGGCAAAGACACGGAACAAGATGGCTGCCGCGATAGCGCCCTGCCACGCAGTGCTGCTACGCCCTGCCCCTCTCCTTTCTCTCTTGCTCCTTCGCTTCTCTCCGGGATGGTATAACGTCGACGTGGTTGAAAGAGCGAGAGCGCTTGCGTCGAGCGCGCAGGGGTGCGAGGCAGACTGAGATAGAGAGAGAGAGAGCGAGGGGGAGAGAGAGGGCGTTAGCGGGCAAGGCAGGGAAGGGGTGAGAGGATGCCTAGGGTATTCTCGGGACGGGGCGGCATTCCGAAAGCGACAGCGCGGGAGGGGGGAGGGGGAGGGCTCTTTGCAGCCGCTCGCTGCTCCGCAACGTCGTCCTCGGCCCTCCCGTCTCTCTCTCTCTCTCTCTCTCTCTCTCTCTCTCTCTGCCCGGCGGCGCAGCCTCTGCCAGTTTCCATGGCCGCACGGAGACGTTTGCGCACAGCTAAAATATGCATCGGACACTGACCGCGAGGAGGGGCATGCCGGGCTGCGGCGGCGGCGGCGGCGGCGCTTAGGGAGCCTAAGAGACCCGCAGGGACCACGGGATAGGGAGCCGCCGCCGACACGCCGGGTCCACAGCGTGATGCCGAAGACGCGACACGCGGAGCAACGACAGCGCGGGAGAGCGTCGCGGGAGAAGATGTTTGCAGGAGAGGGCTTCTTTCTGAGAGAGACAGAGAGAGAGAGAGGCGAGTCAGATCCTCCCCTTCTTTACGATATCGATCGCGGTACGGAGGGGCCGCTTGGGCCGTGGGGGGTGTGCCTGAGGATGCAGGAGGGCGTAAGACGGGAGGGGGCCGGGCTCGGCGGCGCGGGGGCGGCGCGGGGAGGAGCACCAGCCAGACGACGCGGCGGCGGACCACGGCCGGCGGCTCTCTCACTCTCACGGGACTCGTGTCCTTGCAGTGCGCATACCTCGAGCTGAGACTATCGCGAGGCAGAGGTTTGCCAGAGGGAAATCGAAGGCAACATTCGACATGACGACATTTTGCGAACCTGCCGAGTCGACAGAGGCTAACCGGGCCGCCGCCAGCGCGCCTTGCCGGTCCATTTGAATGGGGATGATCCAATTGGGATGATGGCTGGTGCCCCTCCCTCGCTGCTGTGCCGGGCCGCGGGGGGCCGCGGGGCTCTCTAAGGCCCCTCCAGGGGGCGGGTGGTGTCCTGGCGGGAATTCAATGTGCGCCGGCAAAAGAGGCGGGGCCCCGGGGCCGGGGCCGAGCGAAAGACCTTCTCTTTTGAGATTCGGCCGACAGATGGCGGCAGTGCGCGGCGCGCGCGCGCGTCAGTCGTAAAGGCGCCGTCGGAAACTACCAACTTCCAAAGATGGACCGAGGCCGATAGGCCGGCATGATGTACTCCTCAAATTATCCCCGGGCCGCCGCGAGAGGGCGCCGTCGGCGTCGCTCGTCGAGCACCTCAGAAGCGCCGAGGACATTCTTTCAGGCGACACGTTCCCCGGTCGGTGGCACATCTTGATGTCCGCGCGCTGCTGCTGCCGCTCCCCCCGGCGGCGGCTCGCGGACCTCGGCCAGGTCCTCGTCGGCGGCGCACGCAGCACGGCGGTGCAGGGCGTCCTCTAACCCTTTTGTCTGCTGAGGCCGAGGCCCGGAGCGCTCGCGGCCGGCTGCCGGCGGCTGCCCCCGGCGGCGCGTGCATATCGGCGCATTTAGCCCACTCGACCGTCCGCGTGCTCATCGCCTCTTCCTCCTCTCGATGGCCGTCCTCGTCGTCGTCGGGGGTCGTCGTGCCGCCGGGACGAGCGCTCTCGAGGACCCCTATTGTTTCTGCACTGCACGGGCATGCAGCCGACGGCAGCCACCCACCGCAGGGGCCGGCGGGCCGGCGTGCGGGACCCACCGCCGACAGGACCACCTGGGCCGGCAGGCGCGATGGGGGATGGGCTGCGGGGCCCGAGGGCTGACGGAGACGGGGGGTGCTGGTAGCGTTATTTCTCGGGGCGTCTCCACCACCACGTACTGTAAACCCAGATTCAAATAAGATGTTCTGGTTGAGCAGACCGATGAATGGCAAAAACCGACAATGAATGAATGAATTAATGAATGCATGAATGAATGGATGAATGAATGAATGACTGACTGAATGAATGACTGAATGAATGAATGACTGAATGAATGAATAAACGGAAGCTACTTCTGACCGTCAGCATCTCGCCGTCACATGCCGTAGTTTTTTAATTCTTCCTATGTGACCCTGTGAAAGTACACTCGGATTCCCCTCCTTATTCCCCTGGGCCGCTGCCGTGTACGTGGTTGGGGACCGGTACTCACACGTCGGATCGACGGCGCAGATGAGAGGGCTGCTGCATCTGGCCGTACTCGTGTTGCTGGCGGCCGCAAGGCAGCTGCTGCAGCTGCTGCCGCGCGAGTCGAGTTCGACACGTCTCGTTCGTCCCCCCCCGAGGCCCGCGCCGTGGGCCCCGCGTCGCCGCACGCGAGCCGCTCACACCTACGTGGGTTAGAGCTGCAGCCGGCGGCGCCGGGCCCGGCCGCCGGGGACGCGCCACCAATCAGCGCCATCTCATCGCTTTACAACACTCTATCCACTCGCCCGGAGCCCCGGAGCCCCGGCAGCCCCGGCAGCAGCCGCCTCCGGAACGTGAGACCCGCCTCCTCTCGCGGCCTTGCGGGTGACACTTTACTCGAACGCCGCCGCCGCCGCCGCCGCCGCCGCCGCCTCCGCGGCCCGTCAGCACACCCGCGACGACGAGCAGCGGGTGCCCCGCGGACGTGCCGCGGATGCCGTACGTAGTCAAGTAGTGGGGCTCGGTGCATCGATCGACTATGTGGCTACAGAACTGCGCCCTCACGTTAAGTTCGTATCGTACAAGGTTTCACAAATATTTGTTATGTTAAGATTTGTTAAGATTCCCGAGATTAAAAAGTGAAAATAAATACGAGCTGACATTGAAATTTAGTCACAAATCTTTATGGCCCGTGTGTCACCCTCCGAACCCACCAAGGCGAAGAAGGTACAGGGAACGCCACTTCTGCGTAAAGGCCCATGCTCACCCTAACGTTCACTACCTTTTCATTCCGCGAACCCGCACCGCCGATGTCCATGTCCACATATGTCGGTCGTTTTCGCGCCCCCCCCCCCCCAGCCGTAATATATGTGTCGTGTGCGTGTGTGTGTGAGGGGCATCGGAATGGCCACGGCCACCTGAGCTTCCCAAAACGCCCTCACACCTTACTAGTTTCCTAGGATCGGGGGGGCCCTTTGGCCAATTAATCAATAGGGCCCAGACACTCGGCCGGCGCAGCCCTGCGATGGAGCTGTTCCGAGGGGCCGGTTGTATTCCTCGCATCTGCGGCTGCGGCTCGGGCCGCTACCGGGCCGTGTGCGTCCACTGCCGCGCGGGGGTTGTGTTGTGACTGCGGGACTGGCGGGGCCGGCCGGGGCTCGATAGGAGCGCGCCCCGCAGCGCACGCCGGGCGGTCCTCGTGTTGTCCTTGTCCCCCCACCGGGCACTCCGGGGCCCTCGACGGGCCGCAGGTGTGGGTGCGAGAGAGAGAGAGAGAGAGAGAGAGAGAGAGAGAGAGAGAGAGAGAGAGAGAGAGAGAGACGGCCACAGAAACACTGACCATGGTCCCGGGCAGGGATATGATATAGGAGCCAGGCCAGCGTAGTACCTGGAGGGGATGTGTGTTTGGACAGGACCCGCGGGCATTCAGGAATAGCATAGCGCCTTGTTGTCGCGAGAGCAAGCCCCCCCCCCCCCCAGGACCTTATATAAAGGAAGCATTAAAAATAATTTAACAAGGAAATGCATCACTTTTTATACTTTGAACTTCGAACGCCTGATTTATATTCTCACCTGCACCTACACCGTGTAACACAAGCGGCGAGATTAAAAAGTCACTCGCGTGAAACCGGGCGAAATAAATAAGGGAGTGACAGACTTTGCCGTGCCGTTGTTGCAAGTAAGGAGCTCGCAAAGGGACCATATCGCTTCGTCAGCACCCGCAGCATGTGTTACTTTTGAGCACGGACCAAATAGTCGGCTGCGTCCGTGAGCGGCGCGCGTCACTCTGTCTCTGTCACGTACGGTCTGGGGGGCGCCGGGCCCGGCAGTGGGAGCGAGAGGGGCTGCGGGCGAACGCGCCTTGCGAACGCACTGCGCACCTTTCGTTGTATGTTGTGTTCCGGGCCGTGCGGTGTGTCGTTCGAGAGGACGAGCGAGCACTGCTCATTAAGTCATTAACCAGAGACACGGGTGCCGCGCGTCTAACGACACGCCGTGTGTGTGTGTGTGTGTGTGTGTGTGTGTGTGCGCAACATCAGATTCGCCAACCGTTGCCGCACTGGTCGCTCTGCGGCCCTGCGGTCGCGGCCGCGCCGCTCCGCTCGCCTCAGACGGTGTCTACTTCCCCCCAATCAGCGCCCTCTTCGCCGCTCCCGCCATGTTACCGATTGCCGCATTTGACGCACGACTCCCGACACTGAGCTGCTCTCTGTATTTCACCGTGTTCCATGTCCAACTATAACGAGTAACGAGTTCTACCGCGACGACACCACACTGAATGCACGCACACTGGCAGACACACACACACACACACACACACACACACGCGCGCGTACACAGTCACCGACATCCCTCCCGTTTTGAGCTGTGCGCGGTTTGGCGAGGCGTCGGTAGTGCACGAGTCGTCGATTCATTAACTTATCAAAGCGAACGCATCGGACGCGGCGCGGCACGGCACGCAGACGGCGGGGCGGTTTCCACTCCGGTTAATTAAAACACAGCGCAGCCAGCGAGCGGTGACAACCGCAACACCTTCACACGACAAAAGGAACGAGGCCCCCTTTCCTCCCCCCGGCCCGGTCCCAGCAGCAGCAGCAGCGGGCACAGCGGCGGAGGCCATCGGGATCAAATCTCCGCGCGCGCGCACGGGCTTTACTGGAATGAAGACGCGGCCGCGGCCCCGCTCGACAGAAACGGCAATTACGTGCCGGTAAACAGCTCCGGAATGCGCTGTCCCCGCACAACGTTCCGAACTTGAACCGTTGCCTTGAGATCGACACCCGCGGTAATGACGTGATTCAGTTTACCGGACCCTTGGCCTGCTCACTGTGTAGGAAATGTCACCGCGCCGACGCGTCCCAGATCGGAGAAAAATGATGTGTTACATTTGGGGCGGCGTGATGTTTGCTGCGGAGGGTGAGGGAGCCGGGTACAGGGCGGCCTCTCATAACATTACCCACACGGCGCCGCGGCTCGGACAGCGGCCGCGGCGAATATGTATATAATAAAGCCGGCCGCGGGCCGCGCCGTGCCGGCCGCGCAGGCGACCCCAACGACAGGTCCATAAATCAGGGCGGGGACCGCTGCCGTGGGGCGGCCGGAACAGGACCAGCAAAATGCCAATCGACACTTGGACTGGTTCTCATGCAGAGCGCCTCCACCCTCGCCGCCGCCGCCGCCGCCGCCCCCCGACTTGGACGGACAATGCTTTATTTCTGCTCCGTTTGCCGCACACGCCGCTGGAGCACCGCGTCGGGAAGCGGCGGGCTGATGGACTCCGGTCGCCGAGAAGGAGGGAGGCAGATAGTCATGTTTCGTTGCGGGAAAGAGGAATTTCGTACCGCGTTTTGGGCATTACTTTAAGGTGACGGACACAAAGTCACGACCGATGGTAAAACCGACCGAAGCCGACCGCATTGAACGGCAACTGAAATGTTGTACGCACTCCTTCACGTTGAAGATGTGGATTAATCCGAGATCGGATTTCAGCACGGATTTCATTTTAATGGTCCTTCGCCTCCACAGTTCACACGCCCGAGCGGCGAGGTCGAGCAGCATTCAATTTTTCTCCCTAAAAAGAAACGAATGAAAGTGGCCGGCGCGTGCCGCGCGGTGCCGTGTGATCATGGTCATTTACTTTAAATGAGTCGGGGGTGCGAACAGGCCGAGTCATTCAGTCATCCGGTCAGAGGAAGGAGGGAAAAGCCGTATGCATTGAGCCGAACCGCCTCCCTCTAAACGAGGTGGTAACATGTAATGTTGCGTAATGTCGACGCTGCCTCCCCCTCCCCCCTCTCCAACATGAGCGGCCACCCCTTCCCATCTCTTTCCCTCCCTTCCTCCCTCCCTCCCTCTCCACTCACATTCCCCACCCACCCCTCCTGCGAGAGGTATATCACATGCGAAGGCCTCTCTCTGAACGACGATAAAAACGTCGCTCTTCCTTTTGTTCGTGGCTTTCGCTCGCGGCGCATTGTCCAGTCCAGTTCCAGCGCCCAGAAATGCGATTCAACACTCTCCGCGAACACGGCCGAGTTTTCCTGTAAATTGCTCTCACGGAAGTTATATCAGGTCAGGCAAAGGAGGAGAGAGCGAGAGAAAAAATACAATTACTGGTCGTACGATTCAATTTTTAAGAACCGTCTGCCAAATTGTCGCGTCTCCAAGGTGCGCCCTCTCGCAGTAAACGAGCGCGCTAACGGCCCAAATTTTCTTATTCTCGCTCTTTCTTTCCCCGCCAAGACGAAAATTGGGGAGATGAAAAGGGGACGAAAAAAAAGAAGTGTTAGAGACGACGCTTATGTGCAAAGTCGCCCCATTACGATCTCTGGCTACATTAACTCGAGAGCTCCGTCGAGCAAATCTTGAGGTCAGGACTGTGCAGCAGAAGGTGCGAAAACTGTCGAGAAACACTGATGAAAACTGCATTGACATTCGCAATGGTAAAGTTGGTATGTTACGCGGAGTCAACTGGAGGATAAAAACAAAAACCAGTTGCAAATGCATCAACAATACTGGAGGGTTGAATTCGCTGCCGGGTTTATGACCGCGTTGGAGCGGCCGGGATCTTCACTGGCGCACCCCAGCAGCCCCACGGCCGCACCCCAGTGGCGGCGTGACTCTGAGTGAGAGAGAGAGAGAGAGACGGGACGCCCCATTTGACCATGGCCGTGCAAGAGAGACGCTCGACCGGGCATCCCTCTTGCACTACCGCAGTCAAATGCAGCACCCCGCCCCCTCTCTCTCTCGCACTCGTGCCACTGCCGCGCACCCTCGCACACAGATATCAGTCTGCGCCGCTAAATTGGCCGCATCCTCGCCGGCCGGCCGGCAGCGCGCGGCCCCGCCCCACCAGTTTGCCGCCAAGATGCTTCAAATTGTGTCACGGCGGGTAATCGGCGCGCGTGTGGCCCTGCCGCTCTGCCGGCACTGCATCCCCGGATGACCCTGCGTGTCGGGGTGCGCGCCGCCGCCGCGGGGTCGGCTCCGCACCGCGACGAATGCGCGTATCGAGGTAACAATGCATGTCGCGTGGTGCCGCCGGGCCGCGCCCGCAAAGACTACAACCATACATTAACGTTTTATTGGTCGTGTCGAAGCGCCTGTCATAATATTTTGAGGCAAATGAGGAGCGGCGAGGAGGAGGAGGAGGAATTTTATTTCAGGCTCCTCTGGCAGCCAGATTCTGTTTTACGTCCGTGATTTGAGCGATGGCCTTTTTTCTTTCCCCCGCATGAGTTTAGAGGAAGGATATCCATAGTGTGAACTACACCGAGAAACCACAGTTAAACTGCAGATCGTCGGGACGACTGTAATGAGCCTGCAGCAAATGGAGCTACAGTTTGGGAACTGTAGTTCACACTGCAGTTTCACCGTCTGCCGGGGCAGCAACTCATTAGTCGTGTAGAGGTTTTCAGAGTTCTTTTTTCTCAGTTTCGGTCTCAGCGCGGCCCAAAACCGCGGACACCAGACCGAACCACACCACCACCACACCCCATCCCATTCCGTGGCCCGGCCGTCCGTAGCCTTGGCTTAGAGTCCCACGGCCCAGTAAAGCCCCGCCAGCTCCGGGGCCCAGCGTCCCCACTGTGGTCCCCTGCGGGTCCCCCACGGGTCCCCCGCGGGTCCCCCACGGGTCCCCCGCAGAGGCCGAAAGCCAATCAAAACCGCGGCGTGAGAAAGTTTCCGACTCCAAAGAGATAAGATCCTCCTTTTGCGGGGTTGTCTGCTGCTGCTGCTGCTGCCTGCCCGCTCCGACCAACACCACCACCACCACCACCACCACCACCACCACCACCACCACCACCACAACCACCACCGCCGCAGCCGCCGCTGCTACCACCACCGCTCGCGAGATGATATTATTTTTCGCGCAGCGATTCGATATCTCGATATCCGCCGCCGCCGCAGAGGCGGACGACGCGATTCGCGGCGATCTCGCTCTCTCTCTCTCTCTCTCTCTCTCTCTCTCTCTCTCTCACCAGACGAATAACACACCGTGCGCTGGGCATAATTATTTTATGATCCGTTACGTCGTTAAATGTGAGGCGGGTGGCATCCGCGGCAGTGCAGAGGGCGCTCTGCTATGCTGCCGCCGCTGCCGCCGCTGCCGCCGCCGCTGCGGGTGCACTACCCAGACACCAACCGTGATTTACGCCGACGACCGGTGCGGACGTGAAGGCGGTAAAAAAGTAGTGCGTGCCGCACGCCCGGTGTGAACCGATGACCCCAGCAGTGTGTGTGTGTGTGCGTGCGTGTAACCGTCGCGTGCCCACGTGCGTGAGGCGTGGTGGCGGATAACACACGACGGACACAGTGTTCTACAAGAGGAAGTTTGGCTTCTCAATGAACGTGTTTGAATTACTATTTTTTTGCTGCCACAAGTCGCCGCAGCGCAAGCTTTATAAACAAATTAACGGTTTGTTCGCGCACAAGTTGTAATGATCGCCGCGCCGCGGGCTGCCCAAATCACGCGCTATCCGAACTGTAAAGATCGCCTCAGAAAACGCAGTAACCGATTGTGTGATTCTTGCAATACGGCCGTGTGCTGCGATTTCAAGCGCTAAGTCCTCCACATGGTGCGGCTCAGGGGGGGGGGGGGGGGGGAGGGATTCGTTGGGATATCGATTCGTCGTGGCGGCGCACTTGTGTGAGGGAGCGGCGCAGCGGCGCCCTGAAAATGAAATCACGCGACGCTTCGCCGCGCCGCGTTGGGTCATCCAAACTCGACACCATCAAGTGGCGCCGCGCCGCGCCGCGCCACCCGCTGCCGCTCAGCCACCCCCCGCCCCGCCGCCCTCTGGGGAGCCCTGCATTCAGCGCCCCCCAACCCTCCTCCTGGGAAATCTGGTCTCCAGGGCGATGACTTTGGCTCCCTAAATAGGAGATCAAATGAGAGGGTCAGCGGCGCGGCGCGGCCTCTGCTGTGCGCGCTGTTGGTCGTCGTGGAGGGAGGAATGTATTTTTTTATTTTTGAGGGGAAAGGGGGCAAGGGGTACACTCGTGGACCAGGAGTACCTCGTGCGGGCGTTCATCAACCCCGCGCGCGTCCCGTCCCGTACCCGTCCCGTGTTTGCGCCGCGGCGGGTTCGCGAAACGCCCCCGATAATGAACCGATCCTCGACGCGGGTGGCTGAACCAGGGATGCACAACACAGCGTGGCAGTCCGGAGGCAGTGTGGACTCACCCTCGCAACCCGGCGGCGGCGGGCGGGCGGCGGGCGGGCGGCAGCCACCCCGGCCCACCCCGTTTGGCCCGTCGCCGCCGTCCACCGGCCTCTGCCGCCGCCGCCGCCGCCGGTCGCCCAGCGGGCTGGCGGCTAATGACACCGGAACCTGCCGGGTGTTGACACTCGCGCTCCCTTCCCCCTCCGAGCCCCCCGCCCCGCCTCCCCGCAGGCCTCCCCGCAGGCCGCCCCGCGGGCAGCCCCGGCAGCTTGTGGCGGTCGCGGTGCTTGGCCACGACCGCAGCCGGCCCCAGCCACACTGCACAGCGGCTCGCCTCGCCGCGGGGGGTCTTGGCAGCGCTGGCCACGGCCGCCGTGCCGAAAAATCTGAAATCTGTCGCCCGCAACAATTTTATTTTCTATCCACAAATTCGCTGGTGCAAACCACTGTTGGGAATTTTCAAAATTAAAAAAAATAATAATTGATTATCGTGCTTGGACTTTCCTAAAACAAAAAATATTGCTGGTGCGTTCGGAATTTGGTGTCTCATAATATTGACCACTAAGTAGTGCCGTCCTCTCTCATCGCAGGACGGGGCCTCTGTCCGCTCGGCGCGCCGTGCGTGTGTGGAGTGAGATGTTTGTGGTGTGCCACAGCGGCGCAGCGGTCTGTCCGCCTTCCCTCCGGGGATGTATTAAAAGAGAATTGAGCAGTAAATAAAGCGCGCGCGAGCAGGGGAGACGAGACGCCGCAGGGACGGACTACCCCGGCACTGAACCTGAACGGATCCACCCCGCGCGCCGCGGCGGCACCCCAGGGGACACATGCTGCGTCAATCTGCCAACTATCGACACTTGGCGCGCAGCGCGCAGCGGGGGGCGGTGGAGGGAACAGGTCGGGAGGTCGAGGCGATACTTTACACGCCCGTCAGGGCTGGCCGCGGCCGGACGCAGGGGAAAAGCGAGCGTTGCTCACCAGCCACGTTGCCTCACTTTTAGAAACTTGCAGAGGGAATTTCAGTTAAAGCGAAGTCACTCGTTGAGAGAAGGCCGCGGCCGCGTCTATGGTGGGGCCCATGACGCGGCCCGGGCCGCAGCCTAACCTCCGCAGCGGCTTAGGCGCGGCGGCGGCGCGGGGTGGCTGCACCATGCGCCGCGCACACCCCCAGCGCCCCGCAGCTCCGCGCCGCGCCCCGCCACCCCACGCCACCCCGCGTACGCCACGCGACCGGACCACGGCGCGCTGTGCCACTGCTGCTGCTGCTGCTGCCGGCCAAGATAAGGAGACTGATGTTTTATGAGCGTTATTGAAGGCGTCACACCACGGCAGCCGAGGGCAGCCGCGGGCACGCTTGCACCGCCGCACCGCCGCACCGCCGCACCGCCGCACCGCCGCAGCTCGCCGTCCACGTTGTTTCATCACCGCGTTCTGTTCACCCGAACCCGTCGTCGCGACGCTCGCCGGCGTGAGGCGGTGGCTCGGCCTCGTCGCCTCTCACGGCTCCCCGTCGTTACCGTCAACTTTCACCTTTTGTACTTTATACTTTTGCTCTTTTCTTCGCCGTCTTGCTCCCGTTTTCCTTCCTCCCTCTTCTTATACTTACACTTCCACACTCAACCTCTCATCCCTTTCTCCTCTCCTTTTTTTTGCCCCTTGGCATGCCCTTTCTTCCCTCTCCTCCCCCCCCCCCCCCCCCTCTCTCTCTCTCTCTCGCTCTCTCTCGTCCCAGCAGCCAATCTCCGGACTGATATGAGCTTATCTCTGCCGGCAACCCTCGCCTCTCTTTCCTTCGTATAATCTGTTTTCTCCCCCTCCCCCCCCCCCCGCCGAGGCCCCGGCTGCCGCCCCCCCCCCCCTCCTCCCCCCGGCGCAGGGTCGCGTCGACCCCTTTTCCCTCTCTTTGCTGTCATGCGACGCCCCCTTCTCTCGTCTTAACAGCGGCATTCCCGTCGCGCGCTCTGATTTCGCGCCTCAGCTGTGCTCCCACGCCGTCCCTCAAACTCCTCAATATCCGCCTCGCCGCAGGGCCGCACGCAGCGTAATACTCTATCGAAGCGCATAAGACTTGACGAAGAACTGATGTTGTTCGAAGGGCACACTGCGCGTATTGAATTTACGCCGTCGCATTTTAGTATGATCGCTGCACGCTGGCTCTTCTCGGGATGTTGGCGAATGTCTAACTAAGCTCCAGCAATCAGCGCGCGCCAGCTCGGTTGCGAGAGCTTGTGCATGTGTGTGTGTGTGTGTGACGCCCCTCTGTATCCATCTCGTCTCGCGGCCGTTTGCGGAAGCCTTTATCGCGATCTTCCCCCGAACCTCCCCCTCTCGGCGCCCACCCGCGGCCCCTCCGGGTGCCTCTCCCCTCCCCTCCCCCCCCCTCTCCTCTCCCCTCCCCCTCCGTTCACGCGACGCAATTTGCGGGTAACGAGGGTAAGAAATGTGGGACATGGAATTGGCTTGGGCTCAATTTCATTTAAGTGAGGCCTAATGCAGCCGATTTGGAATGTTTGGCGGCGTCGCGACGCGTACATCGCCCGTGATGCCCACCGCAGCGCCGAGCAGCGGCTCCGGGGGCCGTCGGGGGGCCGACAGACCCACGCAGGTGACCGTAGCCGCTGTCCGGGGAGTTCCGGGGGACGGCTCGGCGGGGGACGCCGAGAGGGGCGCTGCAGGAGGACGGCGCACACACGGAGGAGGCCGCGGAGGAGGTAGGCGGCGGCCGCTGCGCCCGCCGCTCTGCGCGCCGCCCAGCCGCGGCGCCTGTGAAGTGCAGGGTAGGCAGCCCGCGGCGCAGCCGTGCCGGGCGGACGGCCCAGGCGGGCGCCGCGGCAGTCGCCGCCTCGCTGCCTCCCCGCAGCCTCACCTCCTCCCAGCGCCGCCGCCGCCCGGCCCGTGCGACCAGCCGCCGAACACACATCTTCACCGCTCCCTGGACACGGAGTACAAGCAGAGCGCTCTCTCACAAAGTTATCTCGAGAGGCCGCAAAGCTAATCCCAAACTATATGGGCGGCGGCGTGTTGCGTCGCACTTTTTTAAGGAAGTGAGGGCCGATGTCTCCTCTCCGTCACAGCCGCCCGGAGATGACTATCGCGGTGTGTATCAAACATGGGGCACGCCGCAGACACACACACACACACACACACACACACACGCGGCAGACGAGTCCATTATCCCGGCCGGCAGCCCCATCACCTGCCTGCGAGATGTCAATGCCGAGGCCCGCAGGCCGCAGGGGGCTCGTCATCGTCGTCAGAAGGAACCACTCAAGACCACCGCGCCCGCCGCCCTAAAGTGGGCGAAACCTATACACTCTGGCAAATGCCCGGTAAATTTTCAGCCGCGTCGAGCAGGAATGCTGATTTCTGTATTTCTCGCGGACGGGTTCTAAAATATGCAACTGCATTTTTTTGTTCGACGCCTTTCATAAAAAAAATTAAAATGAATCTTTTATTTGGTTCAAAAACACTCCGCTGCTGTGAGTCAATAGAACGCTCAGGCAGGTGCTGGACCCTGGCAAAAAAATAAAAGCATTTCACGAACCTTTTGTTATTCTAGGAAAGTCCCAAAAGGTAACCAGGGAAGAAGAGCCGGGGCAACGCCATTTTTTCTGATATTGTTTTGCGTGGCACGCGTGCCGTGTGTGTATGTGTGTACGCCCACGCCCGTGTTTTTAATCATTCGCCTTCGTCAAGGGGGAGGGGGGGGGGGGGGGCGGCCTACCCCTTCCTATCCGCCCTCCTTTACATCGAATAAAAATGCAAAACACACGGGGGAAAGCTCCCGTCTGTGGAGAGAAAAGAAATATGGCGCCCGCTCTGCCCTGGCGCTGTGCGCTCGCGGGACTTTTTCCACTTTTTCTGATTGGAGATTTAGAGTTGGCCGGGGCCGGGCGGTACATGGTCTTACTGTGATAAGGGGCGTGTGTTATGGGAGGGCGAGAGAGAGAGAGAGAGAGAGAGAGAGAGAGAGAGAGAGAGAGAGAGAAGGCTGTAGAGAGAGGGAAGGAGGGGGAGGGAGAGAGAGAGAGAGAGAGAGAGAGAGAGAGAGAGAGAGAGAGAGAGAGAGAGAGAGAGAGAGAGAGAAGAATAAGGGGATGAGACTGACTGCGGATGGCGGGGGATGGGCTATCGGAGACCATCTCATCTCTCCGACGCACATATACAGTGGCGCACAACGCACCCGCCAGGTTTCGCATATTATTGTTTCGTTTCGGCGGGGCGCTTTTCGAAATTGAATTGTGGTTTTCCACGTTACAAAAGCATCGGGAAACGTCGCCCCGTCTCCGTGCGAATCGGCGGTGGCGCGAGATCGCATCTCAGGGGATTCGGCCTGCTCCCCCCACCCGCGGGGCGGAGTTTGCAGGGACTCGCGGTACGGCGGCGAGGAAAGGGGTTGTTTCCCACGGAGGAGCTTCGTCTCGGAGCAAGGCGCTGACCGTGTGGTGACCGTGAGGAGCGCCTAATCCATCCTTCGGAACACTCCTAGGCCCTTCTGCTGGAGCAACACCATTTTTTGGGCGGCGAGATGGAAGGGCGGCGCAGCCCCACGCTGGTTGGCCGAAGAGATGTCCCTCCCACCCACCCTCACCCGGGCTGCGCCGCCGCCGCCGCCGCCGCCGCCGCCGCCGCCACCACCGCCTCCCCCGCGCCGCCCCTCCCGCATGCAGGCCAGATAAAATATACGCAGACACATAAATTTCTCCCCGGCGGCGGGATGGACCGAAAACGAATTAAGGGAAAAGAAAGATAAAAATGTATGAAAATATTTTTCGGAATAAAGAATAGGAGAGCGGGCCCCAAAGCGCGCGTGCCGCGTGCCCGGCCGCGGTCCCAGAGGGGGAAGGGCAGTCGTCCTCAGTTAGGGGACCGCTCCGGGTGCCCCCCCCCCCCCCTGCCCCCGCTCCCGTCCGACTCCATGGCGGGTACCTACTACTCTCGCCAAGTACTCGCTCGAACTACTCTCCCCATCCCGAATTCCTCCTGCCGACTGAAACACCATTTTTTCGTCCTCACTCCGCGGTTTTAACTTTTGAAGGCTATCATGCGGCAGACGCAGTCGTTCTCCCGCGGCGCCGTCCCAAAGCCCGGCGGAGGCCGCTGGTGTCGGTCCGACGGTGGCCCCCGGCCCCGGTCCGCCAGCGCCGCGGCCGGGGCCCCGAACCCCGCTGGCTCCGCCGCCGCCGCTCCGCCGCCGCCGCTCCGCCGCCGCCGCTCCCGCTTCGCTCCCAGCTTCGCTCCCAGCTTCGCTTCCAGCTTCGCGCTCTGCCCGCCGCCCCCGATTCCACCCCCAGCACTGATCTGAACGTCGCTATCTCTAGACCATAAATTTGACTAACGTGATGTATTGCTTTTCTAGATTTTTTCCCCCCTTCTCTTACACGGCTGGTGGTGCTCGCCGCCACCCCCGCTCCCTTATCCCCCCCTCTCTCCCTCTCTCCCTCCCTCACTGTTTCTCTCCCTCGCTTGCTCAGCCTCTCTCCTTTCTCTTCTCCGTATTCCTTATTCAGTTATTTTTATCTATGCTGTGTGAAATTTTATTAGGTTTGGCTTCCCCTGACTCCTCTCTCTCTTTCTCTCTCTCTCTCTCTCTCTCTCTCTCTCTCTCTCTCTCTCTCTCTCTCTCTTTCTTTTTTTTACAGGGAAAGTTTTGGCCTGCAAAAGCAAGTGCTGCCGCCGCCTCCTGCTCGGCCCAGCCTCGGCCTCGGCCCCGGCCTCGCGTTATCTGTTCCTGTTGGCTTTTATTCTGCACTCTCTTGTTAAAACAAAAGGATTGCGAACGCGCTCGCTGCACGAGTCGAGGCGTGTAATTTTAATGGGGTTTATTAAGGGGTTGCTCTGCGGACCTCCCCTTCTCCTCCTCCCTCCCCCTCTCCTCCCTCCCTCCCTCCCTCTCCCCTCCCCTCTCTCTCTCTCTCTCTCTCTCTCTCTGTGACGCGGCTCGGGGCAGAGCGGCTCAACACGCGACGCGCCGTGCCGGCTATCACACCTCCCCGTGTCCGCGTTGGCGCGGCCGGTAGTTGGAATGCGGGGCGCGAAGAGTGGGAAGGTGTGCGGCGCTGCCACCCCCCCCCCCCTCTCCCCCCGTGCCGCCCCCGCTATCGCAAATGTGAGTGTTGTCTCGTTGATATGTTGGCAGGCTCCTGCGCCGCCGCCGCCGCCGGCCGCCCCCGCGGCTGTGTGGCGTGCCGCCGTGTCGTCCTCGTCGCCGTCGTCCTGTGGACTTCCGGCCCGCGCCGCTCACAAGGCGGCGGCCGCACGAGCGACTCGGCCTGTTAACGCCGGAAAGAAGAAAGGAGAAGAAGCGCTCTTGTCTGTTGGAAAATAGCATCGAATACAGACCGGCGCGCGGCGGGCGCCTGCGAACGGCGGGGTAGGCAGCCCGCACCGCGCGCCTGCGTGCGCGGGCCGTGGCTGCCTACCCGGCGGGCGCCGTGGTCCGACCGGGCCTCGGGCTGCCGTCGTGTTTGTCGGCGTTGGCGTTATTGTAAGCAGGCTGGCGGCTCTTGCCAGGAGCCTATGCCAAAAGCGGGCTCCGAATCAACGCAGCGAGCGGCGAGGCCCCCGGGCAAGGCGCCCCGAGGACCCAGAAGCCGAGGCCGCACGGCCGGGCCGGAGGGTGGCGCCGGGTGGCGCCGAGCCGCCGCCCGCCGGCCCTCCAAGGTTGTTGCGGTGTAATCGCGATATGTTATGAAAGTGTGAGCGCAATAATAAGCCTTCTTTCCTTCTGTTGCTGCATGAAATACTGCAAATGGAATCCAGGGCCCGCGCGGCCGCGCGCACCCCGGCCTAGACGGGGCCGCCGCCCCGGCCCCGCCCCCAGCCCCGCCCCCTAACAGCCCCAACCCCGACACTGGGGGGCCCCCTTTTCTTCTCTCCTCCTTCATCTATCCCACTTTCTCTCTGGCACGCTTCCCAAACGTTTCAAAAATATATGTACGAAATATACCACCCCAGTTTTCGGTCCTCTCGTAGTGTCCTGTATAATTTCATGGAGTGACAGTAGCGTTGAGTGTGCGCTTTCATCCTGACTGTCTGTGCGCGGCTTAACTACTCCTTTTCTTACGTCAGGGTTCTCTCACTTCCGCCGGCCGCGCCAACGCCGGTCTGGAGCCGCCCTCCGTTCCGGCCACGGCGGCCTACGCATCCCGCGAGGATACGTCGCTCACAAGCACGCTCTGGAAGCAGCCCCGGGTGGCCCGGGCCGCAGGGCCGCGGGGCCCCGCCCCCGCCAGACTCCGGCCGGCCGACGGGGCCCGAGGGGGGAGCCGCCTTGGCAGACCGACTACTTTACCGTCTTGATGGCACTATCGCACAATCTGAATGTGGATTTACGGAGAGTTTGTGGGGCGACTTCCACCCGCTGCAGCCAGTTAGCCGATGAGGGCAGGAGGGGGGGGGGGGGGGGAGGCAGGGAGGGGCGGGACATCCAGCGAGGGCGTGTAGGTGCGTTTTGTCGGGGCGCAGGCCACGTTACTCAGGCGAATCACACGGTGTATGCGCGCTGTTGTTGACTTCGTAAAAGTGGCAACCGGACGAGTGGCCTTCTGTAGGACCTCTAGTTAAAGGTGTCTAGCTCTTAGACGCCAACTGGTTTTTCAGTCGCTCTCTCTCTCTCTCTCTCTCTCTCTCTCTCTCTCTCTCTCTCTCTCTCTCTCTCTCCGGTCGGCGCTGCTCCGGGTCACGTGATTCGGCGTCTCGCTGTCTGGCGGCCGCCGCCGAGGGCTCGGCCGGCTCGGTGGGGGTCGCCAGGGCTCGTTGGGCATTTGCTTTCCATTAGTAGAACATTCCGACGGCCCGTCAGTCACGTCAGCCCAGGCAGCCTACTCCCCGGTGGCTTCAGCGGCGGGGGCCCTCAGCGCGCCGGCTGCCAAACCTAAGGAGCGGTTATGTTTGGTCACCGCGCCCTCAGGTGCATTGTTTTCGCTGAACGCATTTTGTGTTTTAGAAATAAAAATTTTAAAAAAATCACTCCGCGCTGCTGGACTCCGCACATCAAGCACTTGGCGGGTGCAACCGGAGCGCCTGTGAAACCTCGCTAGAACGTATTTATACGTATCATTAAGGGCGCCGCGGCACGCGTCGCGCTCCCTCGCAGGTGTGACTCTATCAGCCACGCCCATCGCGGCCCCGCCGCGCCGGCAGCAGCGGGGCTCCTCTCTCCCTGACGTTTCCCATTACGTCTGGCTTTGAGCCGCATGAGCCCTGCGCCGCTGCCGCTTCCGGCTTCTGAATGGACGAGTACGACGAGTACCTGCTAGGTGAGCGCTGCCGGGCCCAAAAATGCGATTTTATTCATCGGCAGCTCGCCGTTATATTTTCGGAAGACAGCCCACACTCGACCGCAGTAGCGGCCGCGCAGAACGCGCGTAGATCATGGCGCAACTAGAATACTCCCCGGGCCGGCGTCGTGACCGAACGCGTCGTAATGGTGTTATCGGGTCGGATCGCGCGGACGCCGCCCGGTATTTTGACACTCGGCCCCGCCTGCACGGGCCCAGAGGCAAGCAGACCCCGCGGGAGTGCACTCGGATCGGAGCTCCCCGGCGCGGCGGTCCGCTCACAGCGCCGCCGCGTCCGCGAATGTGCGCGGCGGATCGGCCGTAACATTTGCGGCGGCCGTTCAGACGCGGCCCCGCTGGTGTGGCGGCTCGCCGGCTCGGTTCGATTTTTCGGCTTTATAGTGCGTCCGGGAAGAAAAATTGATAGTAATCTGTAGGGTGTGGTTTCGTCTCTCTCTCTCTCTCTCTCTCTCTCTCTCTCTCTCTCTCTCTGTCTGGCTCCGGGGCGCGGGCCGAGTGGGGGTCGGCGGCTGGCATGGCCCGCCGGGCCACATACTGCACGAGTCTGTCGCGTCATTCTTCTGGAAATCGCTTAGCTCCGGAGCGGCCCGGGTCCGGCGAGGGCTCTACTCCGGGCCGAGTCGAGCCGGCCCGGGCGCGCCGCGGCCCCGCGCCGCCGCAGGTATATAGGCACCGCTAAATGACCGACTGCGCGCGCCCGGTAAACGCCGTTTATCGACACAAATTTCGGGATGGACACGCATGGAACGCCCCGTGACGTAATGTCAAATACACTCAAAGCAAAAAAAAAAAGTTTGGTGACGGCAGCGGAGTCCAGCTGGAACGACATGCAGGGACCGCAACTGTTGTCATATCTGGTATCAAGCCGAGGTGCGGCACAGCCGCCTGGCAGGCAGACCTCTCGCAGCAGCCGATACGTTATCCCGCCGCGTATCAGACAGTGTTCGATTAATTGTCCGATACGGGCTTTTTCCCGCGCAGCGCGAGACGCGCCTCCACATAAACGCGGCAACAAAGTACACAAGAAGTGTCAAAAACGCATTTGTCGGCCCCATTGTGGCGCGGACAATGTGAGCAGAAGAAGGTGAGCGGGGGAGCGTTTGTTTGGATTGTCCCTCTCGATAGCCTCCCGTTGTCGCCTTCCTCGTCGCACACCACCCCCGGGGCCCCGGCGCCCCCCGTTAGTGCGACAGGGACAGTCGCAGCCTGCGGCGAGCGCGCACACCCCGCAGCGGAGAGGGTACCTCCGCGCATTGTCCGGGCCTCGTGATCTGATAAGAGTCTGGTGGTGGTGCCCGCGTGCCGTGCCGTGCCGTGTCGTGCCGCGCCGTGCCGGGCTGCGTGGGCAGCAGCGGCGCGCCGCGGGCCGCCTCGCCAAAGAGGCTTAACGCGCACACACGCGTTGGGTGTCAATACGCCGGCTCAGATTGCTCTTCAGCAGCGCAGATGCGTCTCGCCATCCCCCGCGCTCGCCTGCGGTGAGCCACACCACAACGTCACGCGGTGGCTCCGACTCGCAGCCTGGGCGCCACTCCGCCGCAGATCAACGTTTGTTTCACGGCGTTATCCACAAAGGAGTGACGAAAAATTCTGTTGGAATCTTTCAAAAACTGTATGCCGATTGGGGACAAAATTCTTTTTTTTTTCTCTGCAGTTTTCAATTCTGAGTTTATTTCTTTTGCACCCCTGGCCATCTTCTCAACCCGCCCACACAGCAGCGCCCCCTTCTGTGTGCACATTATCATTATTTATTCACCGCATTGTCGGGCGGACGGACACAACAAACGACGCACCGAAAGAGACGCGCGAGTCCTAAGTGGCGGCGGCCGAGCCGAGCGTCCCGAACAACCCGACACCCTCCGCGCCGCAGAAGACGCGCGCAGGCTGGCGCGGGTCAAATGGGACGAGCGTTGGAAAAGGGTGCGGAGCGGCGCAGATACAGTACAGTGCCGGGTGCACGTGAGTGTCGAGTTCGTGTCACACAGTTCCAAACGAGCCGATGCGGGAGAGAGAGAGAGAGAGAGAGAGAGAGAGAGAGAGAGAAAACGGGAGCGTGGACGCCGACACGGTGCGCGGGGCTGCGCGGGCGTGGAGCTCGTTGCCCGGCTAAAGGTGCGCCCGCAGCGACGCGGCCCTGCCCTGTTCCGTCGGGGGAAATGTCTTAATTTGTGTATGAATGGAGTCACTCACGCCCCGGCCAGGGGAGGTGACGTTGACGTCGCAGCCAGCGAGTGTTTCCATTATTTCCCCCCTTTTCCTCGCCGTAGGGAGGAACATGCTGCATCACCTCGCACGCCCTCGAAATGTTTCCCGCGGCACGTGACGTGAGTGGTCAAACAACAAAACACTTAAAAGTATGGGCTTCTCCCCGGATCGTGATATCTTGCTGACATATTGTCTGATCTAAAAATTTTACATTTCCTCTTTTCTTTTGCGTCACATGTTTTTTTTTCTGCGATTTGGAGTACGGCTAGCTGATAGAGGCCCCGGATACTGCATTACATTTAAATAATGCACAGTGCATCAATGAGTCCCAGCTCGTTTTCCGGGCTGCTCATGAAGCGGTTAGGAAGGGCCTTCGCCTAGGTGGTCCCCTAATTATTTTATTTTGCATGATATTCACTGAGCGAGCATCTTCACCTTATCAATCCCCTCTATATTTTCCCCGCCGGAGCCGCTCTAGCTCCCGCAATCAGTAGGGGGGAATTAGGCAAACCGGAACAAACAAGTCGAAAACTGGGAGGAAGAGGAGACCGCCGGCCGGCCCCGCGGACCCTGCCTGCGCCCTGCGTAAACTGTTCGCCTCCAGTAATTGTAATTACTTCCAGAGCTGATTCTCATAAGAGTGTGTGTAAGATTGTGTGCGTTTGTGTGCAGAGCGAATAGCGCTGGATAATTACAAGAAGAGAGAATAATTACTCTCCGTTAGGCAGACCAGCTCGCACGGGGAAATGAGAGAAAAACCAACAGACAAACAAGCATCCGCGGCTCGCGAGTCAATCTGCTCGGGCCGAGCGCCGTAAGAAACACGTTAGGCCACCTATACCATGCACCGCAGCACTAATGCAAGGATAAACATGGCATCCTTAATCACACCTGAGGGAGTAATTTGGCGCAGAATTTACCCCAGTCGAAAACGTGTCGAATTGACAATGCACGACAGTGGCTGAATGTGATCTTCGGAACGACAAGATGGCTTCGGAAGCTGCAGCGTGGTGGTTCAGCACTGCCCCCCCCTCCCCCCACTACGCCGCTGACCACCGGGGACGTGAGTGGACGCGACCCACCGACTGTGGCGCGCTATTTCGGACATGCAGCGCTCACAGCCACGCCATGCCACTGTCTCGCGTGCATGATTTATGTCCGTATTATGCGAGATGAGCGATCGTCAGATTAGTTAATTGGGCGGGAAGGCATGAGCGGCGCGCGCTGCATGTGAGAGGCGGCCAGCGGCGGCGGCCAGCGGCGGCAGCAGCCGGGCGGCCCGCGCGCAAAACAGAAACGCATCCAATGCGATAGCATTATTTCTGTATTGTCAGTCAGGGATCGGGCCGGCAGCGGCCACACTGTCCTCGGTCCGCCGTGCCTCGCGGCCCGAGAGCCAGCAGGAAAAATTGTGTATGATGATGGTGGTGATGGCTGCGGGGGGAATTCCTCGGCGAGTCCGGGTCTCGGGCCAGCGCTCGCGCCGCCGGGCTCGAGAGGCGGGGCCGCGATCGGCCGATCCGGACGCCCCGCGCCGCCCGGCGCCGCCGGCCATGAACACAACACGGCTCATGACGCCGGACGTCTCCGGGGCGCGCGGCGCGCGGGGCCCATTAGTTGACAGATGTGGAGCGTACAGCTGTGAACAAAAATGCGCGCTACCCTCTTGGAAACACGGCACCATTCCAGTTTTAGCAAGCCTTCGAATGCCGTACGCTTTGGCGTGTCACAGTGGGGCACTTCATGTGCAGCACCATGAAGGGTTGCCTTTTGTGCCCTCCTCTGCCTTGCCTGCTGCCACTCTCCATCTGCAAGAAGGGTCGAGCTCAAGTATCAACTTTGTCGTGGGCATAAAAAAAAGGGCTGGGGCACCTTGCGCTTTCCTTGAATAACGCGATTGGGCGAAGTGTCTCTTGGGTCCAATGGCTTCAATCGTCCTGAATAACAAGAAGTGAAACTTGAAGTGGATCTCTACATACACGTACTGCTTTCTTGTCACCCCGTACCTGCGATGGGGGCGAAAGGACTCTTTTGTCACGAAGGTGTTCTGACATTTGTGCCTCTGTATGTGTCTGGAGTCCGTCTATGGGTGCAAAATCATGCGAGGAAATGGTGCTGAAGAGGTTTGTTTGCTGTTTCTGTACTCAACGTGAGAGGCATCATTCACTATGTTAAACAAGAAGCCAAAATAAAAGTGTTAAATATACTCGTTTGGTAAAAAAATTATTCATGACTACGCAAACATTTTGCCGTATTCTGTGTGCACGACATAAAATTGATAGCACAGCATAAAATGATCCTTACTGTTAAGAAAACTATTTTGAACTTTTCACATAAGGGGTCAAAGGTTCCGGCTTGAGACCAAATTACAAAATCCTGCCACCTCACCCTCACCCGTGAATTTCAACTGAGAGACGGCGAGAGGCCTGCGTGTTTCCCTCCCGCGCTCGGTGCTCGGCGTTGCGCTCTCATTCTGAAAACGGGTAACTTAGCTTATCTGCCATCGCGGGCCTCACACAACGCGCGACAACTATTTTACGATTCTATTCGTCAGCCCCGACAAGCGCATGGAACATGGCAAAACAAAAAGGAGGAAAAATCCTCCCAGCCCCAGCGACGTGTGCTCCTGTCATATTCTATTAGGAGAGAGCGTCACGGCGGTCCTTTTGTCACCTTTGAATGGGTTTCTATCCTTCAACCAGGCTGGCTAACGCAACTCGGCCAGGGGCCTCGTCAGGGGGCGAGGGCGAGGTTTGCAGACCAGCTTGCAGACCAACCCGCTTGCAAACCAACTCGAATTCATCTGCGGTGAAGACTTCTGTGACACATAATTGTGCCAATATTTCTTTCCGTTCATGGAGCTCCTCCCCCACCACTCACAAACTCAGTCCCGCCCGTATCTCCAGTGCTGAAACGCGAGCAGGAACGGAGGCAGACACGTCACATGCAGTCGGCTCCACTCGTCACGTTATGATTTGCCGTTCCCATGACGGTTTACGGATAAAAGGTGAGCGCGCGGCTCTGTGACATGATTTGTCCTTTATTAATCAGTGCCATCTACACCTTTATCAGGCCCCGCATCCTGCGTGAGGCCCTGTGTGCTGCATGAATGACAAGAATATTTTGACAAGAGTGATGGAACGATAAGCCGGGCACAGCCGGCGGGGAGGGAAAGACAGAGACGACAGATCAACGGTCGCAGCTCGCGCGGCGCGGCTGGTGGAAAACGCCCACCTGCGAAAATGGGAAGTAGGCGTTAATGCACTGATATTTTTATGTTTTTGGTGCAGATACTAAATACGCAAAAGCGCTAGACGCGGTGCGAATCGTGATGAATGTGTGTTTTATGTGTGTGTGTGTGTGTGTGTGTGTGTTGAGAGAGAAAATGGTGAGGGGGTGGGAAGAGACAATACGAACAATATCGCAGGACGGATCAGATTGGTATGTATGGAATATAATTAAACAAAAGCGGCAGCATCTGCCATCATCGTTTGTACGTGGAGACGAGACGTCATTGTCAACCCGGTGCGATATGATCGCGGCCCGCTCTCCGGTCGGCGCGGCGCGGCGGCTCCGCGGCACGGCAAGGGGTGGGGTCTCGGGGGCCACACTCGGGGAACACCACGTAACGCACGGGCCTCTGGTCACCTCACCTCTGCAGCGGCGTGCATACGGGTGCTACTCCTCTCCGGGTCAGGCCGCCATTGGCCCAAGGTCCTGCCGTGTGTTCCCTCTGTAGTATGACGCTGGCGTTGCGTGCCGGCGCCCGCCGGCGCCCGCTGCCGCGGCCTTCCCCGGCGACACAAAAGCGTGTGACGGTTCGCATATATGTGCGTTGTCAGGCGATAGATACTGTACCCCCGCCAGACGTAGTTAGGCACAGCAGTGGGCCTGCGCACCGCTTCCTCCCGGTGAAAACGCAACGCTGTCGCACGCGAAGGCTCGTGCCAAACCTAACCATGTTATTCGATTCAAGTACCAAAAAATTAAAAATAAAGCCGAAACGAATGTGGTCAAGGGCACATGCAGGGAGAGCGCCTACTAGGTGGGCGTGCACGCGTGTCGTGCGGGTTTGCCTACCCTAGCAGCCCAGAAGAGGCAGAAAAATTGTAGTCGCCAAAACTTCCCGACCAAAAGCCGACAGAGAAACAACACATTCGCGAGTTCCTCGGCGGCGTCCTTGCCGCCGCCCCTTATCGGGTCCCCGGCGTGATGTATATCGCCGGGGGGACTTGCTGGAGATTTACAGTAATGAAGCTGATTCGGCCCGTTAGAGCGCCGCGGCCGAGGCCCCCCGGCCGGGCCGACGCCGGATCGGGGCCACCGGAACAACACATTTCGCGCGCGGAACTCTGCGGGGGGTATTGACGGACGGCTTTCGGATAAAGCCCCCCCGCCGTCCGATGCACAGGGATGCGTGTCGCGTCCCCGCGCGGGCCTACTACCTACCGCGCGATTTCTCATCCCGCCGAATCCCAGCCGACCGATCCCACAGCAGCAGCCGCGCGCGGCCCGCGGCGGCCTATCCACCGATCAGTCTCGCTGATCCGGACGAAAATGTTTTCGAACGGCGGACACACACACACTCACAGCAAACTGCGCTATCGCACCGCATCGCAGCATATCGGATGTCGGGGGGGCTGTGTGGTGGGGTTGTGGGGGCCGCGGGGAGCCGCGCGGGGGCCACGCGGGGGTGCGGGCGACACACGGCGGGGCCAATTTGAGCCACAAACAGTGAAAGGGAACAGCGCGGCGGGCCCCGATAGGCCGATAGGGGCCCTAAGTAATTATTACTGCGCCCTCTGATGGGGTAATAATTTCACCGACGCTGATCACCCTTCCGACAATGGCGCGGCTCGTCCTCGTGCCGCCGCTAGAGCCCCGGCAGAACTCCAACGGCCCAGTGGAGCTCGGCTGTCCGAAGCCATCGGCACGGCCCGACGGCTCCGCCGGCCAGCAGTTCCCGGGCCGCAGCCTGAACGGACGTTCGCATCAACCTAGGACCCGCTCACACCAAAACAACGGCCTAATTACACGAAATCCCAGCGCGCGGCAGACACACGAAAACATAACCTATTTCTTGTACTTGTTATTCCCGGCTGTGTAATCATGATTGCTTTTGCGGTAACATAGCAGCGGCACGTGAGGAGACAAAGCCCTGTCACAACCGGAAAACAGCACACGTACACACACACACACACACGGAGCCGTGTGCGTGCGAATGAAGATGTAGCTGTCGATAGGCCTGCCTGCCTGCTCGGCCGGGCGGCGGCCGGGTGGTGGCGTGCCGCCTGGCGTGCCGCGCGGCGCGGCCGTTACGGCGCGGCGTACACACGGCGTGCTACGTAGCAGAGGCAGCACAAGTTCGAGAGCCGAGTAACTCACACAACATAATGCTCGCCGGCGAACACACCCGATAGATATTTCATTGTCAACGGCAGAGTCTTGGATTTTGCTGATTTAACTGATCTAACTGTTGCGGTACGTGGATGCCTGACCGGCAGGAGGCGTATGCATCGTGGCCGCGTCGGCCTTGGGGGAGCCCACCACGTTACAGTGTATTTCCCAGGCCCGTATCGATGCGGCTTACGCACAGAGAAAAAAGTCACAATTACTTTTCCATTCATTTCCGTGACAGGCAATATATTCCTCTGGTGTACGCCAAGTGCGGGAGACGCGTGGTACGAAATTTTCATGGCGTCGGCAGCGCACCTCTGACGTGCGGGGCCATCCCGCGCACGAGTAGCGACGCTACGTGACTCTCGTGATCGGTACCCGGGCGAGCAGACGCCCGCAGCTTACTTACTACCACCCCTGCTCGCTCGTCCCCCCGTTCTCGGAGAAATTTCGCCTCCGATAACATCTCCCGCACTGATCACAGTCGACCCCCTTGCGAAAGAATACGCAGAACAGCCGGCCGAAGATAACCGTCCACGGAATGGAACGGACGCCGCTAGATGGTCCCCGACGTCGTCCTCCTGCTAGCGGGCCATCGTGTCGCCCGGTCCGACGACGACGGCGACGGTATGACGAGCCCGTTTCGCACTAAAGCATCACCGCCGTGTGGCGGCGCCTCGTTAGCGACCCGTGGCGCCCCGACAAAGAGCGGCCCGCCTCATCTCCATGTAACCTTCGGCGCCGCGCTAAGTCCGGCCGCCCTTACCTGGCGCAAGTGGCGCGACACTGTCACACATACCGCTCCTCCCCGGACAACAACAACAGCAAAAAAAAATGGGCCGTGAAATCGTCCGCTTTTGTCGGCTTTTGTACGCGCCTTGCGGTCGCACAATGAGGGAAGAAAGAGAGCAGGAGAGGCTCGAAAGTCCCAAGTCGGAGGCGGCGGCGGCGTCGGCGGAGGCACCGGCGCCCCAGTGTCTGAGCACATTGAGGGCGCACCGAAGGCCGGCGCAGCCCGGCGCAGCCCGGCGCAAGGCGATCGTCGCCAACATCTCGATATCCGCCACTGATACTCTCTCCGCCGACCATTCTTCGGAGCGTCCGCCCTCCCCCCGGCTCTTTATATTGTAGCACAGCGGTCTGAGTGACATCTTGTTGTATAATGGGACAGACAAGCGCGAGAATGCACAAGGACAGAGAGAGAGAGAGACAGAGAGAGAGAGAGACAGAGAGAGAGAGAGAGACAGAGAGAGAGAGAGAGAGAAAGAGAGTGCAAGAGGGCCCTGTCAGTTACTTGGCTGAATTCGCTGACATATACGTCGGAGCATACGAGGTGAGGTACGCGTTGCAGACAGTTCGGGCGAGATGGGAACGATACAGAGTAGTAAGGGGTCGCTCGCGCGAGGCAAGGGTGGGAGGCGGCCACCTGAGGGGCAGCGGGCTGCTCGCCGTTCTCGTTGCAACCTCAGGCCGCGGGCATGAGCCGCGGGCCTGCGTGGCGGCACGGCTGCCTGCCACGCAGGCACCACTCGAGCCGTGTGACAGTTCGGCTTCATTTTGCTTCAATACCGCAGTTTATGGACGAGGCTGCGTCATGCATTCGGTGTGTGGACCGGCGAGCGATGCCGGCTGCGTCTTTCGCCTCAAGTATACACCGCACAATCGCGGCACGTGCCCCGAGTCGGTTTTTGTCCGAGACCGCAGCAAACATGGTCCACGCTGGTCTCGACACGTGGTCCGGGGAGGACACATGCGCGATGTGCGAACGCCGATAAGTCCGGCCGCCTCGATTGCAATCTGCGGTCTGTGGCCTGAGCGCGACCCGCCGGCCCCCGCCGGTCCCCGCCGGTCCAGGGCCCTCTCGCGGGGCCCGGGCCTCGTCTCAGCCGGATGCCACACAGCGGCCTACGTTTTTATGCGGCTGAAACACATTTTCGAAAATGCTTCTTGCTATGTGCTTTTGAACCGTTTTGTTTGCATCTCTGACCCCAGTTGTTTACAAAATAAACCTTGGTCACAAATGTAGAGCAGTGCGGGGGAGGGCAGCGGGGGGCTCATGTGGAGTCGCAAAAATGAAACAAAAGAACGTTTCGCGTCATGGGGTTCCTCACTTGTTATTCCTGCAGCTCGCTCTCTCTCGTTCATTTTTATTGCCAACCCCCTCCCTCCTCCCTCCCGCCACACACTATCCATACGCCCCTCTCCTCCCCCTCGCTGCAGACCGGCCGTGCCTTTTTATTTTGGAGAGCGGAGCTGCAGCCCCGCGCTGTTTTCGGGGGCTCCGAACGGTTTGACTGTACAGGAGTTGTGCACGGCCGGACCGCGAGTCTAAGCGAGCAGAAAGCAGTGGAAACCGTTCACTAAAAAAAAGTTTGTGAAAAAAATTTATGTTGCAATTTTTTTGGGGGGTTGGGCGGCCTGCGTTCTGCTGCTGGGCCTGCTGAGTGACTCGAGACGCCAGGGCCAGAGACTCTGGTACAGAGCCTTGGCCAGCGGCCGTCGGGGCCCGTCGGGGGACGTCGGGGGCCGTTTGGGGGCTGCTGGAGGCCCGAGCGCTCACAATGGAACACATTACCCGCCGTCCGACGCAAACCCCTCCCCTCACAAAGGGCGGCGGGGGCAGCGATGACGGCGGCCAGGGGTTGAGGCAGGGCGGAGAGAGGAGGGGCTCAGATCCTCGCCTCCGCGCACCGAGTTTCGGCTGCATACCCAATTCCTTTCCCCCTCCTGGTTTACTGAATCATTCCGGACTCTGCGTGGCGTCGTGTGACATTGCGATGGGTGCTGCGAGAGAGAGAGAGAGAGAGAGAGAGAGAGAGAGGAGAGAGCAGGGTGCAAGAGAGAGAGAGACGAGGAGAGAGAGGGGTGCGAGAGAGAGAGGACGCGAGTGTGGGGGCGGGCGAGCGGGGCGGTTGGCGGTTGCGGCTCTGACATCCGTGATAGGATCGCGCCGAATGTTATCAAGATGAGGATGCGCGGTTTGATGCTGCTGACTGCAGTGACGGTACGCTGGCGCCGCGCGGCCGTGTCCCCGCGTCACGTTACTCCGCGGCTCCGCGACAAACCGAGCGCCTCCTCCTGCATATTGTGTCCCTCCCGGTCTGAGGAGGTCCGGAGGCCGCCCTGCGCGGTCGGCCTGCAGCAGCGGCCGCGGCGCGGCACTGACCGGCCGGCATATCGCAAGGAGCGTAGTGTCCTGTCGGATGCACTCTGGTCTGGCGGGCTGCGTGCGCCGCGCCGCGCGCCGCTTCCGCCCCTGGGTGCGACAAGGACGGCGCAAGCTGTGCGCGGACGCGGACCTCGGCGGGCCGGCGGGCGGCGGGCCGGGCGGCGCGCTCCGATTGTCCGATAACCAGGCAGCAGGCCCAGCAGCCGCCGCCGCCGCCGCAGCCCGCCGGCCGGCCGACTGTGTGCGGCCGGGCCGAGCTGCCAGAGACGCACAGACACAGCAGCCTCTCTATATAATCAAGCCACAGGCGAAACCCTTTTGTTTGCGCCGCTGTGTTCTGCCCCGTCGCACACGGTCTGCTGTGGTGTGCGCACAGAAACACCCCCGCAACACCCCCGGAGGACTTCCTCCTCCGAGAGGCAGCGCAGCGCCGCTGTCTGGGGCTCCGCCGCCGTCCCGACTGCAAGCATATCGCACGCGCGACTTCAATTTCGCAATATTGACAAAACGCCGCGGCGTGGAACAACGGCGAGTGGCTTCCCCTAGCGGAGGCCGCCCGAGGCGCCTGCCGCGGGCCCACGGAGCACACGTCTGCGTTGGGGCTGCCTACTTTGCACGGCGCTCCCACCGACATGATTGGAGCATTATATGCTGAATAGGGTATTCCAGGGCAGCTGAAACCGGACGTGAAAGGAAACGCATGCCAACATCAACTCCTCCGGTATACCCCCCCACTTTCCATCCGCAAACTTCGGCGCGGTTAGCGATCCGAGTCCAGCCGTGTGCAGCAAAATCCTCGACCCGCATAGAGCGCGCAGGCAGGCGTCGATGGGCGGGACGGCGACGCGAACAAAAGCCAGTCCATCAATTAACTCTCTCAATAATGTAGCGGGCCGGTCACACAGGGCTTGTAGTGCTCCGGTCCCTGGAATCATGACGCTGCGGCAGGGCCGGCGGGGCACCAGACCTCCTCCTGCTCTCTCATTAAAACAACGCCAACTCGCGCGGCCCGGCGCGGCCCGGCGCGGCCTGTGGCCCCGCGCGTCGTGACGCACTTTCTCATCGACGAACGAGTTCCAGTTTGTAGAGTGTGTCCGAAAGGATGACCGGGGTGACCCCGGGCCGCGCTCCGCCGTGCCGGACCAGTGAGACTAGAAGTCTGACTAGAAGACTAGAAGAGTCTGAGAAGGGCGTCACGATCGCAACGCCTGTTATGGCATACCACGGGCATGTCAAACTTTAGGAACGGTTGTTGATAATTTTGCGCTGTGCTGATTTTCGGGCCAAACTCTTCCCCGCCCATCTCGTTAGTAGAGGCTCCCTGCCAGGTGTGCGGCACTCTGGTTGTTACCGGGAGGAGAGGGAGAGCCAGAAAGAGGGTGAGAGACAGAGACAAAAGGAGGGAGAGGGAGGGGGAGAGCGAGGGAGAGACAGAGACAGGGGGAGAGGCAGAAAGAGGGTGAGAGACAGAGACAAAAGGAGGGAGAGGGAGGGGGAGAGCGAGGGAGAGACAGAGACAGGAGTTCGCGGCTCCGATGGATCCGATCGGAGAGGTGTCACACCTGGCGCCGGCCCGGCCTATCTGATGGGCTTATCGCGTTCGCGGTGTTGCCAAACCTCAAGTGCGGGGTGTGTGCCGCTGGCTGCACGCACACACACACACACACACACACACTCCCCATTCACCGCTGACAAGGGTTGGGGAGGAACGGGAGGAGAGGGGATGCAAAGGAGGGGGAAGGGGGTGGGGGAGGTTTGAGCGCCCAGATTTACAGAGACTGAGGAACTGAGAAATGAAAAGGACTTAAAGGACAGTACGTTGCGTACTTGCACAGTAATTATCTCGGGGAAATGTGGACACGAACATGATCTGCAATCTAGTTTGGTATATTGCCGCGGCTGGATGTACGCCAAATTTCATCAGATTTTTTTTTTTCTAAATGTTTGGCACGTGCGGTGTGGCGGACAAGACCAGGCCCATCACCACGCCCCGCCGCCGTCCGCAGTCAACTTCAGTCGAGGCTCGGCGGCGGCTGCGGCAGTCGCCACGGCGCACGGCGGGCGTCGGCCGGGAGCCGAAGCGAACGGAGCTCCGAGCGCGACGCCGAAGCGGCAGAGCCGTCGGCCGCCGAGTGAGCCGCGCCGGCCGAGCCGAGCTCCGCCGCGCCGCCGCGCCGCTCCGCTGGGGAGCCGCGGGGAGGCGGGAGGGGGGAGGGCGCGGGCGGGCGCGGGCACAATTTACGGCCGCCATTTTGTCTGCCGGTGAGGGTCGAGCGGGGGACCGGCCGCCTATTGGCTGCGGAATGTACGCTCCAGAGTCCCATTCGCTATCGACCAGAGGGTGCCGGTGGGAGGAGGCGGTGGCGGCGCGGCGGCGGCTGGGACTGCGGGTGGCAAGGCGTCCGCCGCTGCCGCCGCTGCTCCGACTCCCGCCGCAACAGCTGTTGTGGTGGCGGTGGCGGCGGCGGCAGCGGCGGCAGACGCAGGGGTGTTGGCGGCGCGGCAGCCCGCGGCTGCTGGGGGTCGGGTCGGACCGGGCAGCTGGATGCTGGAGGCCGACCCGAGACGGCGGCGGCCGGCGGCGTCGTGGTTGTGCCGTGGGAGTACGGCGGGCGTGCGGTGGCCGGCGCTGCTCGCAAGATGACACTGTCACATGCAGTTCCGACCGTGAACTTGCAAAAAAATCTGCAACAGTTAAAATATTACACAACATCAGAAACGAAGATCACCATCACTGCAGGACACGATGTCCGCCAAATGGATGGGGACGAATACATGCGGTGAACAGCGAGTTCCGTGCCGGTTGACACGCGGTGTCGACGTGAGCCTTGTGTCATCTGATCGGGATTAGCATATGAATCGCGGGGAGCACTACGGAGCCGGCGGGGCCCTGCGGAGACCGCAGCGCAGACTTCATTACAACGGTGTGCTGAGGTCACGTGACAGCGCGTGCGGAGCGGATCCGGCGGCACCGGTTCTGCGTCACATCTGCTCAACACGCCTTATGGCCGGCTTCGATTGGTCCGCAGCCAGCGTTGACAAGGGGAGTAATGTGGGGGGGGGGGTGAAAGAAGCGTCATCGGAGTGCTATTGTCAGCTTCGACAAGAGAGAGAGAGAGAGAGGAGGGGGAGGTGCGAGAGAGAGAGATACGGAAAGCGGCGCAACTGCGCGGGGATAAGCGGGGTGGCAAAGCGCGGCTGCGGCGCGTTTCAAGCCGAGATTTTGGCTCCGACGACGGCTTGTGAGGTGCGAGGGCTCGGTTACATCCACCAAGCGAGCACCTCTCATACTGTACAATGCAGCAGGACAACGGGACAGTATTGACAAAGTTCCGCATTACGATCTGCACAACCTAACCAGAAGACTATGTTTCGCTTTCCCATGATCAGATTGTAAAATTGAATTGAAATGTGTGCTCACTCTGAAAAAACTTCCTCGGCCATTTACGGTGTAAATAATAAAAGTAGCAAAAAATTCTCGAAGCAGTCAGACGAGAAAGGCAGTGATCGCGGTGCATTGCCCTGGAATGTTGCGGTGCACGCCCGCCTGAAGACATCGTGACTTTGTGAGTAATTTCCGTGACCGGATTAACCACGTCAAGAAAGGCTGGCGGCTGCGGGCGAGGCGCGCAGCAGCGTTTGGGTAAACAGACGCCGAAACGCGTTTTTATCAGTGCATCTATCAGGAAAGTCAAGGCGTGGGGCGCAGGACTGACTGGGAGTCGGCGGCCGAGAGCCACGTATCTGGGCGGCACGGCAGCTCTTGGGGCTCCGCTCAGCAGCAGGGCAACCCAGTCCAAGTGTCAAGGATCCCAAAGGGAGGGAACGTCTCAATCCGAAAGCGCACGACAGCCGCCCCAGCGGGGCCCGCTTGGTCCCAAAAGCCACGTAACTGGACCCAGTTCTCGCTCCAACAGCGACAGGCGGCTTCTCTCTGAACGCTTCTTTTTCTAAGCGGCGTTTACTAATGGGCTTCGGCCATCGTGAACGTGACGAGTCCAAGAGACGCCGACGGCATCCCGTGACAGGACGCCTTCGGGCGTCACGACCATTTTTCAGGAAATTCGTTGGAAGAGTAAAGACGGAGGCAGGAAGTGCAGCATCTCCCCCCCCCCTAAAAAAACACTGTTAGAGACGCATATCGAAACATATTCCAGGGTTTAGAATTATGGGCACGAAATTGGTAGCATTTTAATGAAACTATTCAGCACGGTAGTTTGGTGTTTGCGAGATCAAATATTAACATTAGGAACAGCGGGTGAGGTCACGTGCCTTCTGTCCCTTAATCGACGTGATCTGTGGACGCAGGATACACAGTCAGGGAAGCCACCAAGGAGGACGTAACCCATGCAGGCGCTGTGACGTATTGTGAGAACTGCCGGCACGACAATTGTGTGACCGAAATTCCTTTAGTCCGCGTCGGACTCATCGGGACATAATCGATCGATGATGACGACGGAGATAGCAGATCGGATCAGGATCTTTTGGGGAGCTTTTAAAACGAAAAGGCCTGGGCGGCCCGACGCACGCAGGCCTGTGCGACGAGATCCGTAAGCCGTCCGCAATCCGATGGCATCGAGGATTAGGCTCGGGTAGGGCGGTTGGGGGCGGCTGAGGGTGTGTGACCGGGCACGCGTGCAGTTACGTCGGGGCCGAGGGGTGGGTTGGCGGATGGTGCCAAGCAAGTACGTCGTCCAACTCCGAGTGTGGCAGACCACTGTGCATGATCGGAAATATTGATGTTACTTGAGATCGTGCTCATCTGTGTACTGTAGATATGAGTATCATATGCAATTTCATTCATGATGATCTATGATGATCTGTGTTTTCCGTGGAAAAGCCGCGACCTGGGAAGATACCCAGCAGTACGATTCGGCCGCGGGTGCTTTGATTCATTGAGTCGTCGTTGAGGACTCTCTGACAATTGTTTCCTGGACAGCCCTACTCCCGCCAAGCCGAGCGCCGAGCCGAGGAGGCACACGCCGGCCGCCAACCCCCCTCCTCCGGCCCCCACCCATCCCTCCCCTCCCCGAGCGGCCACGGGGAGGTGGAGCCTTGCCGGCCGAAGCGCTCCCGGAGGACCCGAAGGCGTTGCCACGGCGACCCGAACGGGGCCACAACAAAGAGTGGGGGAAGAGAGGCTGGGCTACGGAAATAGCCGAAGGCGGTCCTCCCCCTCCCGACGAGCCCCCGGCCCCCCGCTCCGCCGCTCTGGCAGCCGGCGCGCGCTCGCCAGTGCCTCGCGACCGCTCGAGCAGTGTGTACCGCCGTGCCGCTGTGCTCCGTGCCAAGCGTTGTCGCGCGTTCTCAACCCCCCCTCGTGTGTGCGCCCACCCTCTCAGCCACCCTCACCCCCCACAAGTGTTGTTCTAGTGATTACCGCAGTGAGAAGTAGTGCGATTGCTTCCTCGAGACCGGCTCCTTTGCGATCGTGCCAATCGCGTGACACGATCTTCGCGTGTGTTCGAAAAAAAAAGTCTCATTACCGCCGCGCAACTGAAAGTGAATCTTAGTGTGTGTATGTGTGTGTGCGTGTGATTGTGTCAGTGATCTAGTGGAGTTTATTTACGGCGTTTGAAACGCAAGGTAGGCAAGACCACACTTCATTTTCCGTTTTGATGGAAAGTTGCCGGGATAAGGAGTGCAAGTGATTACCAGTGTGTGCGTGTGTGTACAACAACAAAAGTGCGTGTGTACGCGAGTGCAGTGCCAAGTGATGTGTGGATAAGCACGGTTGTCGTGACAACGACAACCCAGCTGCCAACTGCCACAGTTGGTCCTCAGCAACATCGTCACTCTGCTCTCTGGATTGTCCAACTCAACATCAGGTTGAATATGCAGTTGATCTTCTGTCCTGCATCCGCCACTCTCTCAGCAATATGGATTAACACATCAGCCACCCTCTATACCTTGATGCCTCCTGAGCGTTTGTCGAAACAGTCTTTGACAACCAGCGTTCATTGGAAGTGAAGTGCAAAAAATAAACAGCGGGGAAATTAACCGCAAGTCCGTTTGGTTATATAGTGCTAGGTTTTGGGACTACGTTGCTGCAGTGAGCTAACGGGACCGCGATTACCCACCATATTACAGCGAACAAGTGCGCCGAGATATAATCACCTGACATGTACCAAAGTGTCGGCCGTACAGTGCATCTGTTGAAAAGTGTGGACTTGCACCGACAATTCGGTTCATCGCATTTCACGCCCTACGACGATTCGCTTTCCCAGCGCACTCATGAGAAATAGTTCCCTGCGCGCTGCCGTCGCCGTGCGCCAAAAGCTGGCGCCAAAAAAAAATTGGGGCTCATAAATGAAAAACAATCAGAACTCATTTAATGGCGGTAACAGCTGAATTTAAGCGGCTGTTAAAACTGTGTTTTGGGTCGCATGATCGGCGGCGACGGCAACGCAGGAGGCATACGGAGCGGCCGGCCCGGGCGCGCCGAACCCCCGCGACGACGAATGGGACGGCGGCAGCGCGAGAGCACGCATGTGATTCGTTGGGGGTGACGTCGCAGGCCCCGCACTGATAACGTGATTGGTGGCAATTGTGCGTCTCTTAGCAGTGCGGAATTATAAAGGGTGCAAAGTGAACTGTGAAAAATACGGCAAGACAAACGCGGTGGCGACACATAGACGAGTGCGTTTTTCGTTTCAGTAACTAACACGTTTCCCACAAAAAAAATATATTTCGCGTCCGGATGTGCTCAAATTAAGACCTCGCCTTTACGTATATTTGTAAATTAAAAGAAAACCCGAATTTACGACGTGTCGTCCGCAGTATTGTAGTGACAATTATATAATGACGGCTTGTGAAAGTCTCGCTAGTTGCAGGGTGGCTGGGTTTGCCAGTTTCAAGGTTTATTTGAGGTCAAAATCAAAGGGGAACTTGCCGTGCTAAACCGCAAAGATGCTCTGAGGGCAACAACGTTGTCGGCGGAATATTCCATTCCGGAGCGGTTCTTCTTTCCGCTATGTTCGCGGTATACCCGCATATCTGATAGGCCGTGTTGTCCGAATTCTCTGAGGAAACTCGCCACTAAGATACAGCTCTGATTCTTGGGTTTAGATTAAAATAGAAAGCGTTTTAGAGTAAGATCAGCAGCGGAGATATAAATGCAGGTGCGGTCGAGCGGTCTGTTTGTGGTTCGATACGGATTGATAATGCACTGAAAATTTCAAAAACCGATCCTTGTATTTTTGTTTCTAACACCCCGCATGTATTAAACCACGCGCTGCAATTTATATTTCTGTATTTGACTTACAGTACTTTAGGGAATCCAGTGCCGCGTGACCTCGGCGGGCTTACCGTGTCATTGTTTATTTTGGTCGACTCGTTTCCCGTGCTGATCAGATATTTTCACGTTTCCCCAGTGCCTGCACCCTAAAGGGAAAACATTGAAAGGAACTAATGTGGGGATGTGTCGCTGTAAATTCTGTCACAAACCGCTATTCCGGGGGGGGAATAATTTTTTTCCTGAGGATTACCATCCACTGCGGCCGTAGCAGGAGCGCGACAAGTGCAGCGAGTGCGTTCGCCCGCCCCGGTTGTGTCAAAAGTGAAGGCGCTGACTTAGCGGGTGGGCGGCCGGCCGCGTCAGGCCCCGTCACTCTGGGAATCCCTGCGGCTGGACGCTCTCCGGGCTCGTCTGCCGGCGGCGGGCCGCTCGGATGCTGCGGGGCGCAGCAGGTGCGCGTCCCGCCCGCACACGCCCGCACACGCCCGCACACGCCCGCACACGCCCACACACGCCCGCACACGCCCGCCGCCCCGCGCAGTATAGGCTACGATACTTGTGCGGCGATAATCCCAGTACTAAACCATAATAAATGACAGCGAATAAAAAATAACGGCACAACGCGGCGCGGCGGGGTCGCACTGTTGTTGTGCAAGTAGTAGGAACGGCCTTCGAATCTGTGCAGCTACAAATCGTGACCGCACAGACGTGGTACCTGTGCGCTGTGGCACGGGGCAGGGGGCGCCGCCGTGGGAGTTACGTGGCGCCGCCGCCACCGCCTGGGCCACAATGCATTATGTGACAATGCGAGCACCTTTTGGCAAATTGTTCCTCGCCCCGCTGCACCCGATGCCTCCCGCCCGTCCCGTGTTCTCCCAGTGGCCGCGCCTGTGCCCGCCGGCCTGCCCTGCTTACTCCTGTGACTCTGGCGCGGTGGGCTTCGCGAGAAACGACTACCGCCGCAGTTCGCCTGGAGGAAAATCGAGTCAACTGTCTCGCGCCAGTCCCACGCCCCGTGCGGCACCCCACGTTCCGTGTTCTCAACACGGTTCTTTCTTTTTGTACTCTGCTGTTTTTTCTTCTTCTCTCCGTGCGCGCGCGCAACTCTTTATTAAACCATTTATTTTCAAGCTTGACCTTCACGGCCCGCGAGCGCCGCGAGATGAATTAAATTTCGGCGCGATGTTTAAACTTTAAATTAAATTACCCTCTTATGACGGGCCCTGTGTGGCTGGATTGACAGTAAATGGCGATTACGGCGATGACGAATCATTTAGAGCTGCCGGCAGTTTCACGCGCGGAACTCGGGGCGACGCGTTTAATTTATTCCGAGGAATGAGATGGCTATCTAATGCGCTTTGTTCCTTGACGAAAACGTCAACGCGCGCGGGGGAGGGGGGCGGGGCGGCGTGGGCAAAGCATACAACATAACCCGCACGGGTATTGAAGATAGTACGCAGGGTCCTATACACAAGGAAGCGTTTTCTTTTACGGTGTATTGCTTCGGCTCGTCGCTGATGTGTCTCCGGGTCCCTGCCTGCGCGGGGTGCCGGCCGGGTGCCGGCCGGGTGCCGCCGAACTCTCCGTGGCGTGCGCGGTGATTGCCCTGATCGTTTTCCCAGCACGACGCCGCACTCTGCGCCCAGCGGGAAGCGCACGCCGGCTGCTTGCGGCCGCCGCGGCCGCCCCATCACATATCATAACGCACGCGCCCCCCCGCCCCCCCCGCCACGGCCCCCCCGCCACGCCCCGCGCACACGCCAAGCTGTCGTTAGGGGGCATACTGTAGCAGATACGGACGCCCGAAATACTCGCGCATGCCAAAGATGCGAGGCTACTGAAAAATACGAAAAAAAAGGAGTTTGAAGAGTACGCATGACTATCAGGGCTTTGAAAATGTTTTCCCTCGAAAAGCCTCTGAAACCGTTTTTTACCCGCGAGGCCAACATGTTTTCGACCCGGAGCACATATGCGGACGGCGGGGTGCGCTGTGCGTCTGGTGACGCGTCTGGTACCGACTCCGACCGGATGGGGAAGTTTAGGGGAGGGGGGAGGGGGGCGCAGCAGCGCAGAGAGCGTCGCACGGAACAAGATTATACAAAATTATACGGAATTATGCTGAGTTATTTTCGTATTCGAAACATCTCGGCCTGCTCATTCGCACATGGTCGCGCCCCCCTCCCTCTTCTCCCTCTCTCTCTCTCTCTCTCTCTCTCTCTCTCTCTCTCTCTTTCGCTCTCTCCCTCTCTCTTCCACTCTAGTCTCCTCCGACTGCATGGCGGCGGGCGTCGAATGGGCCTCGTCTGGCGGGGCGTGGCGGAGGGGACAAATCACGGAGTGCGAGTCGAGCGGCAGTCGGCCCCCGCCGCCCCCCGGGGCCGTCCGTGCGCTGCCGAGCGCTGCCGCCCTCTCCGCCGCGAGACTAAATCTGTAACACGTTTGGTCCAATCGCTAACCCGCGTACGAAAACTGGATGACGTCTGTGCATTATTTCTGCAGCAACGTTTGCTTGTTCGCGGAGAGGATTGGTTGGTCGTTGAACCCGCGTGGATGGACGTCCTCTGACCCTCGCCCAGACCACGTGGCCTTCCAGGGTGCGACCTGATTGGCTGCTGCCATAACCGTTGGGTGAGGGGGACGAGAGAGAGAGAGAGAGAGAGAGAGAGATGGTGTCGCAAGGTGATCGATAGCGTTGGCGCAGCAGAGCGGAGCGGCTCTATATCGCGGCGTCCCATTGAAGAAGAACAGCTCTCATCCCGCCAAACAAATCGAATTTTCGCCGCCGCGCCGCCGTGCTGCCGGGCGGAGCGCCGCACAGAAGGTCTTAAATGGTCATTCCGAGGGCCCCCTTCGCCTCCAACAGACACATAACAGTCGTGGTGGCATTCATTCGGGGCTCCCCAAATTATACAGATTATGAGGTCCTCGGCGGGTCCGCGGCATAGTAGCGAAGGCAATATAGGTAGGGCCGCGCTCGGGAAGGGCCCCTGTGTGTGTGTGTGTGTGTGTGTGTGTGTGTGTGTGTGCTGGGAGCACAGCGCGCACACATGTAAACGAAGCGACACCCACTGAGAGAACCTCGCCCAATTACTCATCTCCGCGGGGCCGCGCCGCTACTGGAGTTGAGTTCCATTATCAGGGGGCCAATGCCGATGAGTAATGCGGCCACACGCACACAAACGCGCGCGCGCGCACACGCCCGAAATTATCAGCATGCAGAAATGGCGGCCGCGGCCCGACAGGTGTGTAGTGCTCGGCGTCGCAGACCCCGTGTGAAGTTTCGCCTCTTTTTCTCATCCGCCTGCCCGCGCCGCTGACGAGCACCTCACAGAGTCCGCGCACAGGCTTTAGCTTTGCTTGGCGTCGCACGTCTCCCAGAGCCCGCGCCGCAGACCCGATCCGGTCGCCCTGGTCGTAAATAATTCGCCGCAAACTCTGCGGCGCGCCCGGCTGGAATCTCTGCTCTTGCCACCTTCAGCCGAATTCCCCCGCAGCCCTGTTCTGTGATTATATGATACACGGCGGTGGTCCGAAAGTTTGTCGCTACGAAACTGTACGTGTCTGACAGGAGGAGACAAGAAGCGTGGACGGGTCCCCCCACCTCCCTGATAGGCGTGGTCAACTTTGGGAACATCTCCATCATTTTTCTGTCTAGCCTTTCTCATTTTTGATACTTCTTTTTTCATCTCGTTCACCTTTGCTAATTACTGAAGCTGTCGCGTTTTGCAGATCGTTCGTTCTGCTTTAATTACTATCCACCGAATCGACGTCGTTTGGAGCGCGCTTGGATTTAATAACTATGGCCGCCGCTCTCATGGGCCCATTTGATTCGAGGCGGCAGCAGCAGCAACATTGTTGGTCGGGTTTCCGCTGGCGCGGGTTCGAGTCCCCGCGCAGGTCACGCGTTTTCGGCCCCGCCTCCAGTGCCCTTACACCCCATTGTGTCCCGCCGAGCGTGCGCTGCTCGTGCCGACTTGTGAGATATGATTGTGCCCCGGCTACTTAATTAGGTTACAGGCCTGCGGCCGGCGGCGCCACACAGCGCACGGCGCATGCGTGAGTGCATGTCTCCCAAAGACGCTTATTTCCCCTCACGGCGGTCGGCCGGCCGGCTGAGGGGGGCGTCGCCCTCGGCTGCTATTATTTTTTACGGCTCCACGATTGCCCCGGAAATGATCCCATTCGCGACATTTGCAGTCGCGCACACAGTAAGGGGGGTGGGGGGGCTTGTATCACTCGCGGCGAGTGCGAGTTTGTTGCCAAGTGGCAATGCATGACGAACAACCGTGGGACTCCAAACACTGAGGCACTGCCGCCTATAACCTGCAAGGAATCGTCAATTGTTGTCATGGAGTTTTTATCCTGTTGCAGTCTGCACTTTCCCGCGATGGGGCTCAGAACTGAGGGGATGAGGAGGTTCCGACAGCCTCGGCAGGGCCTTAGAGGCTGCAGCAGAAAAGTAGATGAGGGGGGGGTGAATTTTTGCACGCGCGATCGTGATCAAGCCTGGATTACGCTTGGGAGGATGCACAGCTGATGTTTGTTTTGCGTGAAAGCGAGTTGCGCGGGAGGGCAGTGCGCGCCCTGCCGTGCACTATCGGCAGCGCAGCGCTGCACCGAGTGTCCTCGTTACCATTATTAGCAGGATTATTACTGCCATCATGGCATCGTGGATTGTAATCATTCGCTTCCACTGCTGCTGCTGCCTCCTCTCGTTCCTCGGGCATCTTTGCTCTTGACTGGCTGTATACCTTGCCGCTGCTTATTCTGCTGATTTCATGCCACTTTTGCAGCTCGGCCCATGCGCGCTGTGCGTTTGGCCGGTCGCCGGCACCGGGATGTGCTCGAGTTGGCGTGCTGGTCCCCCCGCAACGGCATGCCAAGCCAAGCAAGGGATTATACCGACTCGCATCACATCGTGCGAGTGTGTGCGCGATTCCGATGCAAATATTCCCACGCGCTTCTGATGGACGCATCATCTTCAGAGCGGGTGCACACACACACACACGCACACACACACGCGCGAAATAAACTTTGCAGGTTACTTAATGTTCTCTTTATATATCGTGTTCGTGCTGATATAAATATTTTCTTGCGAAAAAAAAATCGCGTTTCTTAATTTGTTTTAATTTCTGGCCGTAAAATTCATTTCCGTTTACTTTTCAAGTCTGGAGGAGGAAGTGGTGGGTGGCGAGAGGTTGTGAGGGACGGGGGGCGGGATTGGAAAGAGAGGGAGGGAAGGGGGCGTTCCTGGTCGCGGAGCGTCGACCTTGAGCGTCGCGCATACACTGTAACAACCCGTATCCCTTCGTGTTTCCGAAAACAGAGTTTCCTATTTCCGAGCCGGCGCGCGCGGCGGGCGTCGCTGCGCCGAGAAATAAGAGAGCGCACGAAGGGAACCTAGAGGCGGAGGAGGAGGAGGAGACCGAGGCGAGAGCCGCTGCTATCCGAGTCACTCTACGATTTTTATTTCGTATTGATTCGGTGGGCGGGCGTGGGCGTGTTCGGGGCGGCGCCGGCCGGCTGCTAGGGGACTCGCGCTGCGGCGCGGTGTCGAATGGGGCGTGGCGCCGCGTGGCGGGGAGCGGCGGCCGAGCGGCGCAGCGGCGGCGGCTCGCAGAAGAAGTTCACGTGGAGGGGGCCGCCGGGCCTGGCTCTCGGCCGGACCCACAAATAATACACCCGCTGCTCCCCTTTGGAAGAGAGAGAGATGAAAAAATATATATCAGGCGTACCGGCGCAGAATTGACGCGTGAGTCTGGCTTAGTCCACCTGTCGCACCGACGGCCGGACAAATTCGGGGCCGTTCGGGAAAAAAACGGTCGCGGCCAAAATGTGCCGGAATGTAACTGCTATGCAAATGTCAGAGGCCAGAGGGGAAAGAGGAGGGGGGGGGGGGGGGACAGTTCCATGGCTGGACGTCGAAAACCCGGCGGGGCGCCGCGCGCGTTCCAATTGATTGGCCCCGCGTGTGTCATGTCGCGTCCCCCCCACCCCGCGCACCTCGGGCACCTCGGGCGTGCGACAGAGACGCACAGAGATGCGGGGCGAGAGTGAGAGAGCAGGGCCGACATCATGACGGTCGCCGTCGTTGGCGTGACGCGGCCATGACGGGGACGGACGACGGTGTCCCCGCCGGGCCGCGCCGCCCCGCGGATGGGATATCCGATTGTTATCGCCGTCCTGGGGCTCTGGATTCCTCTGCCGTCCTCTGCATGCCATGGCCGCGCTGCCATGGGCTTATGGGGCACGGCCGGCCCCGCTGGGGACGACGACGTGGCCTATTGTGCTGTTGCGGGGGGAGGGGGGCGGGGGGCTGCCCTTAATTTACGCGACGATTTCCGTGACAGATGTGTCGCGTTGTGTGTGCGTCCGGCGCGCGTGCGCGTGTCCGGGGCATCGAGTGTGTCCTCAGACGACTTTATGAAATGTTTTGGTTGTGCGGTCGGGCCGTGTTTGACGCCGCCCCGACGAGGCCGTCTGCTGGGTCCTCGGGCGTCGCGTCTCCTCGCCTCTCCTCGCCCCGCCCCGCTGCCATCGCTGCCCCGCCGGGCCCGGCTGGCCGGGCTGGGCCGCACGCCAAGGGGCTGAATGGTCGATGGCGGGGTGGTCCCGCGTATAGCCGCCCCCCCCCCCCCCCCCCCTCGCGCCGTGTTCCGCCCCCGGGGGTGGCGGCTGGGGGTGGTGGGTGGCCGGCAGCGGTGGCAGCGGCGTCAGTGGCGGTGGGGGGAGCTACACTGCCGCAGGCCATGAGGGCGTTCGCCAAGTTCACGTCGACAGCCACGCCACTCGCGCGCGCTCCAAATAAAGAAAAGGAGAGAGAGACTGAGAGAAAAGAAACGATTTAAATGTAGCTCGCGTTTAAATTTTCTGCGCCGCAAGACGTAGGCCTGCAGGAGAAAAATATGAACGAAAAAACTACATGCAAGATTCCTGTCAACTTCGCTGGTGACTGTAACAAAGCGGCGCGATATGGCGCCGTCGCGGTCGCGCGCGAAATCTGCGTCACACGGCCGGCGCATGCACTCGGCCCCGCGGCCCCGCGGCTCCGGGCAGGCCGCACCTGCGCAGCCGGGGTGGGTATTAGATTTCATGCTCACGTGCCGACGCCGCCGCGGCCCGCATGACCGCAGCAACTGTACGGAGAGGGAAATCCGAATTTGTTGAAATATAAATGGAAACGTCTGTAGCCGAATAGCGAGGAGAAAATGGCCCTTCTCCGTCACCGTCGCTCTGCACCGCGCGATAAAAAGAAAGGGGGAGGGGGAAATGATAAAGCGTTGCAAAGCGGAGCCACTCGCCACCACCCTTCCCTTGTGCTTTCTCAAACCAATATGAATATATATAAAAATTTCCGAAAGCATACATGAATGTGGTTAAGCGGGCGGTGACCAGCCAGCCAGACGGGCGGTGTTTGGGACGCCGGCGCGGAGGGGAGGGCGCGGCGGTGGCCGGTGGCGGCGGCGCGGCGCCTGCAGGGAGGGAGGGTGGCGCCCGGGGGGGAGGCGGCCGCGGGCCGCGGGGGGCGCGGCGCCACGAATAATATTAATCCAAACGCGACCGCCGAGCAAAATCCACTTAGAGGCCCGGCAGCGCGCGACAGTTAATCACTCAAGTGTGCGACCCCTTATCTCCGGGCCCTTTTGCCCTGCTTTTGAGGCGCGCACGACGGTCAGTGGGGGTGGCGGGGGCGGCGCGGCGGCGCGCGGCAGCCTCCGGGCCCCGCCCCCGCGCCGCCCCCAGTGTGGCCGTCGGGTGGCGCCCTCCCCCGCAGCATCAGCGGATCAGAGATGCCAGCCCGATAGCGTGCGGGTGGTGGGAAGGGTTGGGGCTGACACCCTCCTGTCTCCTCTCTCTCTCTCTCTCCCTCCCTCACGCGCAGGCAGCCGGGTAGTTTAGAGTCAAATTAGGCGTCGTGGATCATCATTCCGCGACAATTACCCGCGCAGTGGTGGCCGCGTCAGTCGTGTGCGCCGGATAGCCGAGGTGGTACAGAGTCCGGCAGTGCAGTCGGACGGCCTCGGGTTCGACAACCGGCATCGCCGGCGACGTTTGCTCGCCCCGGTCTCCGCGGCTTACTAATTTGAAAGCCGATTAGGTGTTATGGTTCACGACTGCTGAGCGCGGAAAGAGGTTTCGGATATAATGAAGTGCTGAGTGAGCGAGTGCGATGCAGTGCCGCGGGCCGTGTGGGTGCGGAGAGAGAGAGAGAGAGAGAGAGAGAGAGAGAGAGAGAGAGACGGCGTGCTGCGCCGCCGTACGGGGCAATCGCCACCTGTATCATAAATCAGGGCGGCATAACGAAACATATATGAGTCACACCGCGTTACAGAGGAGAGTGAGAGGGGAGTAGAGGGGGGAGGATGAGAGGCAGAGAGAGAGAGAGGGGGGGGGGGGAGAAGTGTCGCTTATTCAATAACGTCGTGGAGCCGCGGGGGTCCTGGCCTCTCGCCCACCCGCGGGAGCAGTCGGTACCCGCGGCAGGCGGCTGCGACGGCGGCGGCCCAAACCCCACGTAACTGGGGGGCCTCACGGCCGGAGTTGTGGGCCCCTCCTCCTCCCCGCCGCGCCGCGACTCCGAGGGCGGCGGGGGACCCGAGCATCAGCAGCGGGCCCCGCCGAGGCCCCACCGAGGCCCCGCCCATCCATCAAGCCCCTGATGGGGCTCCTGTCGCCTCTCTTGTCTTCCGTGATCGAGCACCGCTGGTTGCGGACCCCCGGCCGGTCGACCGCGCCCCGCCGGGGACCGGGGTGGCGGCCCATAGGAGCGCGGGGGCCCACCGGGAGCCCATCGGCAGCCCATCGGGTGCCCGTCGGGTGCTCATCGGGAGACTACACACAACCACAAAACCACAGTTTTAACACAGTTGACCAGTTGCTGAGTTGGACAATAACGAGAGTGCGAGAGCGATAGCGGTAGCTGTAGTCACTGTCTCTCTTCATGAGCCGCCCGCTGACGCCCCTCTCGCTCACTCTGCTTGCAGGTCGCGGCGGACGGATGGCGGGCCACCATGGGAGCGGCCATGGGGTCCGGTCGTGCTAGCCGGCAGTCGCGGTGGCCCGGCGGGCTCTAGCCGGACGCAGCCCCCACGCACCCCAGCGCCCCGCCGCGAGCCGGCCGGGGCCCCACAGCTTGCACTCTGGCGCTGGAGATCATGGACATGACGGCGAGCGAGCACCACCCGCACCACCCGCACCACCGGTGGTACGAGGCACCGCGGCTTGCGATGAACCAGTCGCCGTCCCACCACCTGCCCGCCATGAGCGCGGAGGACCTCCTCGCCGGCAACGGCGGCCTCAACGCCTCCGGCGACCTCCTCGGCCAGCACGGCGGCGGCGGCCACCCGGGCGGCGGCCACCAGGAGATGTCCGGCTCGAGCATGGCCGAGCACATGTCCTCCTTCTTCCACCACTCGGCGGCGGCGTCGCTCGCGGCGGCCGCGGCCGCGGACGGCTCGGCGGCCGCCAACGGCCGGCCGGGGGACTACTCCTCGCACCAGCGGGCGGCGGCGGCGGCCCGCTACTACCACACCCAGATGCACTCCCCTTACGCGTCGGCCGCGACCCATGGTGAGTACACGGCAGACTTCGTGTGAGGAAAGGGAAAGCCGCGCGCGGCGCCGCAGAGCTCAGCTCCGCGATGACGCGGACGTATCGCCCGGGCCGATCTGTGACGGCGACGTGTGAGTCGCGCGTCACGTCCCGCCGCTGTCGCGGTACTCTCGATTTCTCATAGCAGCGCGGCCGTCGACCTCCGCGTGTGCCCGCTGCCGGTTCGTCTGTAGCCGCCGCGTGTACGTCGGGGACATGTCATGCACGTCTTGGACGCCGTGGACCGAGACGGGGCGTGGCGCGGCGCGGCGGGTACGGTTGGGCTGAGGCCGGCTCGGACCCCGGTAGTCGCTCGTCTTATGAAGACAACAACCTGTTCGGCCCAAAACAGACAGACACACACACACACACACACACACACACACACTCCCTACATATTGACATCGAGTAAAAGAGGCCTACCGCTTGTTCCCCTTGGACCCCTTTTCAGAACTACACATACCTACATCACCCGGGTGATCGCTTTTGGCCTGTTTCGATCGATCAATCAGAACATCTTCACCCTCAATTTTTTTTTGCGCATTTTTTTTGTCTGCTTCTTTGAGGATGGAAAAATGTCCATCAATGTTGCTTCTCAGTTTTTTCGATCTTCCTCCCTCGAAATATTTAACTGGCGCTGGACCACCCCGGCATTTTCGAACGTGCCCACGGCTGGTGCGGCTGGCACGGCCGCACCCCCGTAACCTTGACAGTGGCCGCGGCGGCGGCGGGTGCGGGAAGTGGAAGGGGGGGGGGGGGGGGGGGGCTGCGCGGCCCGCACCTGCTCGTCAGGTCACCCGCCTCGTCTCACTCCCCCGTTGATCCCCCGTTCTTCGCCGAATCGCGGAAGCGGCCGCGGCAAAACCGCACGGGAAGCCGCTTGAGCACTTGCCACACCGCAGCGCAGCAGCTCTGCTGGGGGCCACTGAACTGTCCGGCAACGCCCGCGGGCACGGCGGCTGCCGCCTGCCGCAAAACGTCAAAATAACACTCCCCACCTTTTTCCGACCGACCTCGACACTTATAAAGCATTTCCATCGGCCCGCTAATTGTCCGATGGTGCGGATTGTGACGATTTCAATAAGCCGTGTGACTCCTTGTTCATTCTCTCCTCCCTCGAAGCTCACTTTGGGCTTTGCTGCCTCATCGTTGGTGAGTGATGGCTGCGAGGACCGCGCGGCCGCCGTTCCCATCGTTACTTTAGGTGAATGACATTAAAAAAATAAAATCCGGTGCATATATTTAAAGTACATTGATTTTTGTTTAAAACCGGGGAGGAGCATCAACAAAAATAAAATTTAAAAAAAATCCTCCAAGCATAGGCGCGGCGCACGTGCTGTGCGGCGCTGTGATTCAGTTGCGTGCCTCCACACAGGACTGCCTGTCCTGCCTGCCGGCCGGCCCGGCTCCGGCCGCGTCCTGACCGAGTGCCGGACATCCTGCGCCGCGGATGGCGTGCACCGCGAGTCCTGCCGGCTCCTGCCGGCTCCTGCCGCCCGCTGCCGGACGCCATGCCGACTGTCATGGGTCGCTGCCGACTATTTGCCTCCTCTCTCTCTCTCTCTCTCTCTCTCTCTCTCTCTCTCTCTCTCTCTCTCTCTCCCGCGCTTCCGCGCTCCCCGCCTCCACCCCTTGCTGCGGTTGTCTCTCGTCGTACCTTTCTCTTTCTCTCTCTGTTTTTTTCCCCCAACCGATCCCCCACTCCATCACTCACGGTAGGGTCGGCCCCTCGCCTTGGAGTGTCACGCACAGCCAATACGAAGCGCCAGAGCATCCATTTGCTGCTGAAAGTATCGTGTGTGTGTGTGTGTGTGTGTGTGTGTGTGTGCGTGCTGCGTTTTTGTTTCCCCTTGTTTCCCTGCGTGGCCCCGCACTCGTCCACCCGTATAAAAGAGCACCTGAAAAAAAAAACAGTTTACAATTTCCATCTTTTTAAAATTCATTTTTGACCAAAAAAAACCATTCTGGAGTAAAAAAATTAATTAAGTGAAAAAAACAACATTTTCCAAACAATGTTTTTTGAAAAGATTTTTTCAACGGGAAAACAACTTCTATGTTCTCGCGTGACGGGTACTACACCTCCAGAACGTTACACATATTCCATTCCGTCTGCGGGCAAAAATGTGTTTTCGCTGTCCGCCCCGGCTGGGGGCCGCGCGGCCGGCGCGCCGCGGGGGGTGGTGTGGGCTCGGCCGCGAGCACCGACACGGCGTCGTCGTCGTCCCGGTATCGGAACTCGCTATCGAGCATGATGAGGGGCGCCCTGATTATCGCGACGGCTGTGTCCAGCGGGGGGCTGCGGGGGCCGCGGGGGCCGCGGGGGGCCGCGGGGGCGCGTCGTTACGACACGAGTCGATCATCTAGCTATCTGTCCCGAGCAGCACGCCGCCGCCGCCGCCGCCGCGCTCGCAGATTGATGCGGCCGCGATGCGGTTCATGGCGGCGCCCCGGAACGGCACCGGGCGTGCGCCGCTGCTGCTGGCTGCCCTCCGGACCGCTCGGGGTGGGGCGCGGCGGGGGGCCCCGCGGGGGGTCCGCGTGGCGGCGCCGTGCCGTGCCGTGCCGTGGTGGTGGTGGCTCCGCCGCTGTCGCTCCGTAGTATGTCGCGCCGGGATGTGAAATTTTGATATAGCTTAGATAGTGCGGACCTGGCGTGTGTGTGTGTGTGTGTGTGTGACGGGAGGGGCACCACTGTCACATATGTGTGCGTGTCGTTAGTTGCGTGTCGGTTTCGCCGGGAAGCAGTGGTATCAGAACCAAAAGCGGTACGGTACATATATATATATATATATAGTTATATTCTGGCCGTTTTTAGTGGCATGGGCATGATTGTGACGTCGCAGGGAAAATAATTAATAATTTTTGTTATAACTAAAGACAGTAGAGCTTTTTTTTTCAAAGCGATATATCTTTTTAAAGAACATACGCCCCGTTTTTATGTATTCGCGCACATGCAGTATACAGTGCTACTGACGCCGCGCCCCGCGGCAGGCAGCGCCGCGCGCACACACACACACACACGCGCGCGCGCGCGTCCACAGCCTAATCACAAAGCGGTTAGCGATGAAAGCGATAGCGCCGCCCGGCCAGATCTCGTGTCGCGCAGTTAATAACAGCGACAGCGGCCGCGTCTCCTCGTCTGCGGCGGCGGTGGCGGCGCCGCTGTCGGGTCCGTATGCGCGGCGAATGTGTCTATATCGGCCCGTGAGGAGGTATCGACCGCGCAGGGCCCGGCGCCCCCCGCCGGACCCCCGCGGCCCCCGCTGCGCTAATCGCCCCGCGCCGCGCATCGCCACAGCGCCGGAGAGTATCGCGTGGCGACCCGCCATGGAGCCGCGGGCCCCGCCGCCGCCGCCGGAGACTCCCTAATAGTCAAGGGGGCGGCCGGCGGGTACCGTGGTACTGCGGCCCGGCACAGGGTCACGACCGGCCGAGACGGGTCCCAAACTAGCTTGAAAGGTACACAAAAATATTTAAAGCCATTTTTTTAAATTAAATTTACGTATAAAAATTGTTTTTTTTTCGTTTTTTATAAATTTTTTTTACAAAAAAATCTGGTTTGGTACGGGATGTATCGGAGGTCCGGACAGAGGAGAGAACCACAACTGCCGCTCAGCGGGGACGCCTCATCGGACGCACACGTCCCCCCCCCCTCCCCTTTCCCCTCGACTACACGATCGCCGTAAATAGTGGGCGGGGGGGGGGGGGGGCATCGCTGTAACTCCGCGCCGCCGAGCCGGGGAGACACTTTTATACAGAATCTTGTGTTTCATTCGATGTCGGGCGCTCGTTACCGACGCTCCCCATGTCCACGGCCGGGGACGAGGACGTCGCCTCCTCCTCGCCCCGAGGCCCCGCCGCGGGGCCCGCCGCGGGGCCCGCGGCCCGCAGCAGCCGCAGCAGGTTGGGCGTGTGGTGGTGGCGTATCGTAATAAAACACACGGTTTGAGACAACGAGCAGAGCGCGCAGGGACGCCAGGGAATCCCTGAAGGCCGGGAGGGAAACCAAACGATACACAAACCGTAATATTTCACCCCCACGGGCAAACGAAACGAAACGCCGCCCGAGAATAATTTTTTTTTACGCTCGTTGACAAATACGGCGTGTCATCGCGGGGCCCGAGTCGTTATGTGGGCCGACTAGAGGACGGCGGCGGCGCCGACTCGGGGCCGTCCAGTCCGAAAGCAGAGCCGGGGGCCGCGGCGGCGCGCCGTCCGTGGGGCTCATCAGTGGGGAACTGATTGGCTTGGCTCTGGCGCCGGCCTCCTCGCGGCCGCAGCCGCCGCTGCTGCTGCTGCTGGAGGGTACAAGCAGGGCAGCGGGTCTCGAGGGCTCCAGGAGGGCTCCAGGAGGGCTCCAGGGCTCGAGGGCACTCGTGCACGAGCACCACACACTTGCCCGCTCAGCACTTCCTTTTGCTTCCGAAGGGAGGCGCGGGCAGGCGGGCGGGCGGCAGCGGACACCGGAGCCAGGCAGCAGCCACCCTTTCTTATGTTCACGAGTTACCGAGGCCTCTGCCGCTGCAGCCGCAGCAGCGGCGGCGGGGACCCCGTGGGGTGGTAGGTAGGTGGGCAGGATCACAGCACACACACACACACACACACACACACACACACAAACTCACACCGACACGGACGGTGCGCCTTTTATGAGGCTCAAGCCCCATCCAAGATCCTTGACCCGCAGCTTATACCCATGTGTGTGTGTCCTGGTGGGAACGTAGCGCCGCGTGACAAGAGCACACACACACACACACACAGTGTGTGCGCGCGCGCACGCGTGTACACGCACGAGTGGCAAAAAGAATGCGCACACCGTACGTAATTAGCGAGAGTGCAGTAATGGATGGAGATGCGATTCGTCGGTAGTAGAAATAACAAAACCGAAATCTGAAAGCCGTTATTTTTGTACATCATTGTACTTTCACCACTTTTTTCTCACAATTTGGACGAAATTACTTTTGTCTACGTGGAGTTTTTTTTTTGCGTGTGAGTGTCGCGGCACGACGATGACGTGAAATCGGTGCATTGCTCAATCTCCGTGTGTGTGTGTGCGTGGGGGGGGGGGGGGGAGGCTAGTCATAACGCTCAGCTCGTGGCCGCAGCGTAACGCTTTCAATTTGCAAATCAGGTGCTGCCGGGGCGGTGAGGACAGATGAAGACAGAGAGAGGGAGAGAGAGAGATAGAGGGGGGGGGGAGGGAGGAAGGGAAAATATTTATCACAGTTGATTTTTTTTAAAGCAATTTTATTGTGCTTTTGAAACAAATTATTTTAAAAATCCAACTTGTAGGGCACGGCGATGGGGTGCAGGGCATGCACCGTGCGCGGGCGCCATTGCTGGTGCTGCGTGTCCGTCGGGAGTCTAGCAGCGGCAGCGCGGCCCGGTGTGTCCGGGTGTAAAGTGACGCCGCCCTGCCCCGCTGCCACCGGAGGCCGGCGCCCGGCTCTGGCCGAGGCGAGGCGGGGACAGCAGCGCAGCGCGGCTCGACAAGCGCTCCGGCCCAAATTCCAAACACGCCATTACGGCCCGGACAGCCGCGCGGGGGCAGCGGGGGCCGCGGGGGCCGCGCCGGCGCATTCCTTGTAGGACACACGTGTAATATGTTTTCGGGGCAAAAGGGCCCCATCGCACGCCCGCGTCCCCATGGCGACCGCCCCGCGCGCGCGCACACACACACACACTTATACATGAACTGTGTGCATGTATGTATGAAATGAGGTGGCTGCCAAAGGCGATATCTCATTTAGGTACGTGGTTCTGTGTGGCAGCCGTAGTACCGCGTACATGTGTGACTGCCTTCATTAATTTCGTGCCACTGCCTCCGGGGCCGCGCGGTGCTGCGCCCGCAGTTGTCACGGTTGCTGGGTGAGTGTGTGCGCCTTCGTGTCCCGCGGGGTGTCCTGTGCGGTGTCCTGTGTGGTGCCCTGCTTGGACAGCCTCCTGACCTACCCCAAGGAGAACGCCACTCTGCCGGCCGGGGCGGGGGCGGGCGTGACGGAGCAGGACGACAAGGGCGTCAAGGAGCTAAGGGGCAAGGGGGAAGGGGGGCGGACGGCGATCGCGTTGTGTGATTTTTATCCGAAAATCAAAAGAAACTGGTTGTCGCCTCGCAGGAACAACTGCGCCGGCCCGCGGTGCACACAACACAACACAACCCCCTCCGCGCCGGCCCTCCACGCTCCGCCGGCCACACAGCCGGCACCGACGCCGCCGCCAGTGTGCGTGCAGAGCGGGAGGGGCGGCGGGGGCGGGCGGGGGTAGCGTGCCCGGGGGCGCTACAGCTACCCAGGGGAAATCCTACAACGTACGCCCCCCCCCCCCCCTCTCTCTCTTTCTGACTCTCTCTCTCTCTCTCTCTCTCTCTCTCTCTCTCTCTCTCTCTCTGGACGTATTTGGCGATGTGGTCACCTCCCCTGCATCACACACGGAGACAGCGGCCGCGGCGGTATGTGGGAGTCACGGTGCACTACATGTCGGCGGCCCCCCCGAGGCCGGGGACACGTCCGCGACGCCCCGCGGATGGGAGCCGCCGGCGCCGCCGCCGCCGCGGTGCCGCGCCACTCGCGTGCCGCCGGTCAATTTGCCCCCGCGCCACAATAATAACCTGTCCGAGGTAAACCCCTTCCCTCGCAGTGCCAACCGCCCCCGGGGCCGAGGGCCGCGGGCCGCGGGCCGCGGAGGCAAAAGCAGCGCGGCAGGCAGCGGCGGCCCCCGCGGACAGAGGGCAGAAGGGCAACGGAGTCCCTGGGAGCACACGGCGTCGTCTTCCCCCCGAACCCCCGGAGCCAACCCGGCCCTTCCGCCCTGCCGCGCTGCCGAGCTCAGCACTACCCTGCCGCCCTCCCGAGCACAAACAGCGCCCCGGCGGCGCGGGGTAGCGTCCCCCACAGCTCAGCCCTTCACTGCCGCCCCGGAGTGCCGTGCTGTGGTGGGATGCACGCCGGAAGGGCCGCGGCGGAGAGAGTAACGAGAGCCCCGGCGAAGGGCCTCGGGTGTCAGTCAAATGTAAGCAATCGCCGCTTTCATTCCAAAGCCCCGAATCTAACTCATTCAACATACACGGGATGCTGAAAAAACTGGTGAAAAATAAAGAAAGAGACGGGTGCTGCACTGCTGTAGCAGCAGCAGCAGCAGCAGCAGCAGGGAGGGTAGCGTGGGGCGGTGCTGGCCGCGCGCGAGGCGAGTAGTGTACAGAAGCTTTTCGTGTGTTATCATTGGTCGCATCTACAGTCTCTCTCCCTCTCTCTCCCTCTCTCTCGCTCTCGCTCGCTCTGCGCGCTGCAACCCCCCGCCGTCGACACCGCCAGCCCCCCCACCAACCCCCTACCCGCTTCCTACCCTGCTCCCCTCCCTCCCTCCCTCCCCGGCCGACGCGGCGCGGCACCCCTCCGTACTACTAAATCCAACACCTTGCTGCCCTCCCCGCCGGTCCCCCCGGTCCCCGCCGGCCCCCGCCGGCCCCCGCCGCGCGCGCACAACGCTTTGTCCCTTATCGCCCGGCTCCATCTCCTGGTTGTTACTAATTTCCCACAATGCCATCACCATCCGAGCCGTGCGCGTCCCCCGATTAAAATCCGCGCCGCGACATACTCACCCCCTCCCTCTCTCTCTCTCTCTCTCTCTCTCTCTCTCTCTCTCTCTCTCTCTCTCTCTCTCTCTCTCTCTCGCTCTCAGCAACGACCAAACTATGCCGACATAGTGAATGCAATTGAACCCCGCGCGCGCTGCTTGGTGTAATGCACCGCCACGTTTACGGGGGTCATTCCGACGGTGGCGGCGGCCATGCGATTTCTCCGCGACCGACTTTCTCATCGTCGTCGTCGGTCCGCGAGGTCGCCGTCGTCGGCGCGGAGCTGCTCGGGGGGCGTGGCGGGGCGGGGCGTGACGCGGTGCGCTCGCGGCGCGCACTGCTTATTGAGACATTAATGATCCGGTGCGTGTGCGTGTGTGTGTGTGTGTGTGCGCGGCCGTGCTGTGCGCGCGGACATCAGCGGCCCGGCCATGCGCCCCCCGTGACGCCCCCCCCCCCCCCGGGACTGTACCCCCTGCGGTCCGGGCTGTGAGAGTCGATAGGCGCGGCGCGCTCGTTGGCTGCGCTGCGTGGTCCGCGACGCCGCCGACGCCGATGCCGCCGCCGCGACGCACAGCATACGTAGCGCACAAAGGGACCAACAACACACACGGAGGCGTGGGCCGGCGAGGGCGAGGTGGGAGGGGGAGAGCAGGGGGAAGGGGGGGGGGGGAGATAATTGTGGCTGGAGACAGCCAATGAGATGTCGCGTGGAGATTGCAGGCCGTAGAGTAGAGAGGAGGGGAGTGGGGGGGGGGGGAGATATAGGGGGGCGGAATCCATGCTGAACCAGCCGGTGCCGGGAATAGAGAGGGAGAGGAGAGAGGTACGTTAGGAAAGGAGAGGGTATAGTGTGTGTTCGAGAGAGACACTGGACTGCAGGGGGTCCGGCGTAGAGAGAGAGACAGCATAGGCAGGTCGCAGTACCAGCAACAAAACAGCAACTGTTAGTCGCGCTAGCTAGCCCCCCCCCCCCCCCCTCTCTCTCTCTCTCTCTCTCTCTCTCTCTCTCTCTCTCTCTCTCTCTCTCTCTCTCGGACTTCCGGCCGAGCTCCGGGCCGACCCCTAAGTGCAGAGCCAGGGCAGAGAGGGCTCGTGGCGGGTAGCCGCTCTGGCGGCACTGCACGCAGGCACCGCAGGCACCGCAGGCACCGCAGGCGGATGCGGCGACAGTCACGCCATAACTCTGCGGCGGCAATGGCATCACGGCAATGAACATGGCGAGCTAATAAGGCCAACAGAGGCCGGCCAGCCGGCCGCGCATGAGTGACAGAGCGCGCGGGCGTGAGAAAGGTGGGCCCGCTGCGGGGGAGGGAGGGAGACAGACAGACATGCAGATGGCGTCTGCGACGCGGCGGCGACGGCGGCGAAGGCCGCGCCTGTTCGGAATGCCAACAGGTGTCCGGGAGTCGAACCGCCGCCCGCCGCCGCTGTCATATTTGGGCCGCTTAGCGCCTCATCGCCAGGGTATGGCTCGTGTGTCGTAACGGCAAAGGCGAACACGCCACACGGTAAACGGCCGGCCAAACGATCTCTTTATTGACACTACAGCGGGGCACGGCCACGGCACGCCACGGCACTACGGCAGTACGGGGCACCTTGGAGCTCATAAAGCACTCATTTACACCGCGAACGCCCATCTCATTGTGGGGTATACGCACAACGCTGCGAGATAGCGATCGGCCCACAGAGATAGCGGCGGCACTGCCGGCCCCCGCGCCATCAGGGCGCCGCCATCGCCCCCCCCCCCCCCCCCCCCCGCCGGCTATGAACGGCCTACCCGGAGAACGGCGGTGTTTTGCAGAGCGACGGTCGTTTTTCTTCCCGTTCGATTTTTGCCTTCGTCAACCGAAAAAGGAGTTGTCTTAAAAACTTAAATGTCGGATGGATCCTAAATATATTATTGCGGTGTGACTGACACTTGCGTGTGTTGGTGGCATTTGACCCTCTTGGTCTGCACCGCACTTTCTCGAGGCATGTTTACACACTTGTTGTGGCGGATGGAGCTCTGCACTGGCCCGCGGCCGGCCCGGTACTTTGGGCGAACAGCAGGTTGCTGCTCCTGGTTCCCATGCCGAGTTCATGCGCCTCTGGCAGCCGCTGGCAGCCGCTTGGCCACGCCTCGCGTCCTTGGCCGCGCTGTGTGGGTGCGTCTCCGGCAGACGGAGACTCTCACGCGAGCTCTTATTGACGACTTCTCGCTGTTTTCAACGCTGTTCTCTTGGTTTCTGTGTACGTTCGCGCCGTATTTAAATTTTCAATTTGCGTTTGCAAACATACTATGATTATTTAAAAAAAAAACTTCCCCAATTTTTTTTAAAATGGCCAAAGCCACAATTCAACGATTATTTTTAGATCAAACTTACGAAGGGTAAGGAATACAATTCCGAATTGCTGTGTTTCTGACCCCACGCAGATTTGGCTCCTTTTTCGCCGGCGTGGCCCCCCACTGGCCTGCTTCTGACCTTCTCTCAGGCCATCAATTCATTTTCTGTTCCCACGGCAACGCACTCGAATATGAGTGTGTGTGTGTGTGTGTGTGTGTGCTGATTACTCATCAACAGATCAAAAACAAACCAAGGCGAGAATGTCTGAATGAAAAATTCCGCTTTGCCAGAGTGTTTTTGGGACCAACGGAACAGGAAACATTATAGTGGTCGGCTAGTTTCATTTCTCTTCTCCGCGCTGTAAACTCCGCGGGCGAGTGCTCTTTCGCCGGTGGTGTACACATCCATTCACACACTGCATTACAAGCAGTGCGTACCGTGTGTGTATGTGTGTGTGTGTGTGTGTGCGTGGCGGGGGGCGTTCTCTCCGTAATGACGGTCCCATAATGCAGTCATTTGCATTGTTATTGGCCGGACACACACACACACACACATGCCGAGGCAGCTCGCATCCCACCTCTCCTTACGTAGCGCGCAGAAAACGCCCCGGGTTCGAATACCGGCTGTGTTATTCCCCCCCCCCCCCCCAACCTTCTCTTTTTATTGCAGCTGTATATACGGCACGTATCGACGCCCCCCGCACGCCCTCTGCTGCCTTCTCTCTACCACGCCATATTTTCACTTTGTATTTCGCGCCGCCGGCTCTGCCTGCGATGCGCTTTTGTTTCCGACTGAAACCGCCGCCATATTGCACCCGCTCGCACTGTGCCGCCGGCCCTCGCCCAGCCCCCACTATACTACGAACAACGTCAGCAACGGAGCGTCGACATTTTGTCGCGCGAGCTGAGGCTTGTTGGAGCTTTTGGAGCACGAGGACCCCCCCCCCCCCCCCCCCGCAGGCCGCGGGACAGACGGCGGCCGTCCACAGCCCTGCAAGTCCACGACTCCACGCGCGCCAGCTTTGTTGTTTTTGAAAGGGGTTTTAAAACGCCGGTGCTGCTGCTTTGAAAAACGCGGGGGAGAAAAGAACAGAGGGGAGGGTCCGCGGCGGGTGGGAGGGGGACTGTTATTTAGTCGCGAGCGCGTGAGAGGACAGTCGCGTCGGGTCCCGTCGGGTCCCGTCGGGTCCCGTCGGGTCGCCCACTGCACCGGCCCGGGCGCCGCCCCGCCGCGCCATTCAAACCCCTTTCCCCCTTCTCCCCCCTCCACCCGCGCCACGCAGCCTGCGTCGACCCGCCGTGAACTCTCCGCGGGAAGGAGCCCCTCCCCCCGCCCCTCGCGCCACGCCCCGCGCCACTCCTGCCCATACACGCGGCGGGGGCCCCCCCCCGCGGAGCCGAGCCGAGCCAGGGGGGGCCGCCGCGGGTGCAGCCGAGTCGTGCGGGGAGCTCGGACCGGGGCCGAGCCGAGCCGGGGCGGCCGGGCGATCCGTCCACGCCGCACGCCTCTGAGTGTGTGAGTGCGTGCGTGCGCGCTCACGGGCCAATGGCGCGGGCTGGGCCTCGCCTCCAAGAGTGTCGCGGCAACGCTCCACCCTCTCCGCTGCCCGCGCCGATGTGCCACGAGGAGGACACAGCAGGGCAAACGTGACGCTGCACTTCACTTACAGACGGCCCCCGGCACTGCTGGCGGGCGCCGGTGGCGGTGTTAGGGCGGGGCCCCCGTCGGGAGGGACGGGGCGCGGGGTGCGGCCGCTCTCGCAGGGCCGCGTCGCCGTCTCGTCCGACACGCCGCGCCGCGCGCCTAGGGAGCCCAAATGCAAACGCCAGGGCCCCGAGATTTCCAGAGCTAAACTCGCTCATTTACATCTCGACCGCACTGTCAAGCTTCTTCCCCCTCCCCTCCTCCCCTTCCTCCCCCCCCCCCCCCCCCCCCCTTACCACCGCCCGCCCCCCTTCCACCTCTCGTTCAGCGTCGCGGGGCTATCGGACGGGAGATCTCCGATCGGTTAAGACAGATGTCTGCGCTTCGAAGCGTCTGTGTGCGTCCGTGTGCGCGCGCGGCGCGGCGTGGCGCGGCGTGGCGCGGCCCGACTGTCAGACACGCGGACAAGTCTGAATGCTTGTCTGACACCTCGTCAGGCAACGCCTCGCGCCTGTCAATGTTTTTCGGCCTGACATCCGCTCCCCCCCCCCCTCCACCACCACATATGCTGGTCAATGAGACCCGAACTCTTGTTCCTACCATTTGTCTTTCCCAATTCAAATCCCTTTTTCTGTTTCTCTCCGTCTTTGTCTCTCTCTCTCTCTCTCTCTCTCTCTCTCTCTCTCTCTCTCTCTCGGTGTTCCCGGATTCTGGACGGTTTGTCTCTAGCCGCGGCGGTGATCTCGCTCCTTGCCGTGTATTCGGGCTTTAAACTCGTGTCCGGCAATCGTGAGTGGGTAGAGACAGCACGGAGGCGGCCGGCGTAAGGTCCTCTCCCCCCAACCTCCCCCACCTCGAATTTCCTCTCGGACAGCCGATCAAGTGGTCAGGTCACGTGGCTTGTTTGAAAGCTAGCGTGGATGACCCTTTGGCCCCTCTCCCCCCGCGCGCCTCTCTAGCGAAGGAGGAGGAGGAGGAGGAGATCGAAACAAGTTGATTAGGTCGAGAGATGATGTGCGGGGTTATCGGCGCAGATGATCGCACACACACACACACACGCACACACTCACACAAGGCTGTATGCTGATCCCGGAGAGATGCAAGCAATGTGGAGGAGGAGAAGGCACAGTCAGTGTACATATGTGGGTCGATGGCTGCGACCAGATACCAGAGTCCAGCGCCTGCCGTGGCCGAAACGCGACCCCCTCTCCCCTCTCTCTCTCTCTCTCTCTCTCTCTCTCTCTCTCTCTCTCTCTCTCTCCAGCGCGCGCGCGCCGCCGCGACTCTCCCGCTTATCTCTTTTCCCGATCTTCATTTCGCTATCGGTGACGAATCTCGCCGGACATTCCTGCGGATGCTAATTGGTTTCGTCGCCTTCGCTCTCGCATCGCATCACATCGATCGATCAATCGACCGAGACCCGATCGCTTCGTGGCGCGGCGGCGGCGGCGGTGACCAACTCGTCTCCGACCCGGCGGCGGCGGCCGTCGCCATCCTCCTCGGCGGCGGAGCGCCTGCCGAGGCCCGGGTAGGCACCCCGGCGGTCACCCGTGCGCCGGCCGCTCTGCGGTTGCCCACCCTGCCGGGCTGACGCGCGTGGGGCGGCGCTGCGCCGCGCGGGGCACGACGCGGGCCCTTTTCGTTGCCTCCGTTACGGGATTTATGCACGGTCCCACACGTTGCGGCCGCGCCGCCGCCGCCGCAGCCGCTGCCCTGCCTCAGCGCTCACCGCTTCTCCCCGTCTCTCTCTCTCTCTCTCTCTCTCTCTCTCTCTCTGCTCTCCGCGTTGTTTTACATACCATTAGTAATTCTAATTGGTGCTGGTGTCTGTCTGTGCGCGGGGGTCTGTGTGTGTGTATATATATACATATATATGTATATACCGGCGGTGGCTGCCGCTCCAGGTGTGCGCCCCGCCCCCGCCCCGCCCTTCGCTGGCCGCGGCAGCCGGAGGGCACGTGCGGTGCAAGTAGTGCGCGGCGCGGAGACCCGCCGCCGCCCGCCCCAAAACAGTCGCCCAATTACTCCCTATTCGTAAATTGGCGCCATTGGAGCGCGATCGAGTGGCCATTGTGTTGCGCGGGCGGGGCCTGGCGGCGGGGCCTGGCGGGGGCCGGACGGCGGACGGCACGGCACGGCCTGCCTGTTTGATGTGGCAGGCCGTTCTATGCAGATTTTCGCACCGCTCGGCCGGGCACCGGCGGCGGCAGCGGCAGGCTGTTGGCTTGTAGCCGAGGGGCACGACGCCCCGCTTCTTGGAGGGCAGGAAACAACGCAGGCGGCGGCAGGCAAGACGCGAAACCGTAAAATTCAGGCCACTGGTCGCCTCGGCCGCGCCAGGCCACGCCGCGGCCACCGGACCCCGCGCCGGGGAGCTCCGGCAATAATGAGTGTAGTATAACACCAGCACGGCCCTCCGACGCTCTGGTCACTGCGTTTGACTGCCATCTCTTTCTCTCTCTCTCGCTCTCTCTCTCTCTCCGTTGTTTCCGCTCGAGTACAGTAGATGTGTGTGTGTGTGTGCTTGTCTGCGTCGAAGAGAGAGAGAGAGAGAGGGAGAGAGAGAGCAATAATAATGCAAGGATGACTCGTAGGGCTGTAATACACATACACAGAGATTGACTTCGGGGGGGGGGGGGGGACAGAGGGGGAGAGAGGAGAGAGAGAGAAAGGAGAGAGAGAGAGAGAGAGAGAGAGAGAGAAAAGGAAGTGGAGTGGACTTCCTTCTCTGACCTGCTCGTGCTGCTGCTGCTGCCACGATGTATTGATTACCGAAAGTAAGAGTCATTCCCGATACATCTCTTTTGTTTGTTGTTTGGCCCCCCGGCCCCCCTTGTTGTAAAGTAGTGTATGGTGTGAGTGAGAGTCTCCTGTGGCCGCGAAGGGTCCAGCAGCGCAGCAGCGGGGCCGAGAGGGGTCACTGGGGCACCCACGGGCTGCAGCAACGAGCACCTTTACTGAGCGAAAATAATATTACGAATACCTGTCCCTTATGGATCGCATGTGAGGGGGCAGAGAGAGAGAGAGAGAGAGAGAGAGAGAGAGAGAGAGAGAGGCCGCGTGACGTAATACGCGGACGACCCCTTGACTCGGCGGCCCGTTAATTACGGCGCCTTGTACAGCAGCCCGTGAATATCGATCCTTGCCGCCGCCGCGCCGCGCGGCGTCCGTCTCCCGTCTCTGTCCCTCTTCACACCTTCCTCGCCCGTTCTCCCTCCCACTGCTAGCGGCCCGCGTCGGTGGGAGGTGTCTTCGGCCGCGCGCCGCCATATTGCACAGCGCCGGGCCGCGTGTTCCGTTCCGACTCTCGGCGGTGACAAGTCCCCGGACAGGCAGGCAGGCGGACAGGCGGACAGGCAGGCTGGCAGCCGCGGCCCCGGCACCGCCACCGCCGCCGCCGCGCCGTCGCTGTCGCGGGGACAATGGCGCCGGTCATCACAGACGGCCCCGCCGCGGCCCCCGCGCCACCGCTGCAATATTTAATACCTCGTCGCCGCTGACGTCGCCGTCCTGGAGGGACACCGAGGGACACCCTCCCCCGTCAACACCACGAACACAAACACCGGCGGCCGCCCCCACCGCGCCTCCTCGCCCCCGGTCGATGCTCGCGCGAGGCGTTTGCCCTGCTGGCTCTGCCCCTCGCACCCCCGCCGCCGCCGCCGCCGCCCCCCACCCCGAGTCACCAGCACGACGCCGCTCTGCGGAGGCACGATCGTGCCGTGAGCCCGCGCCGCCCCCGCGCCGCCCCCGCGCCGCCCCCGCCCCCGCGCCGCCCCCAGCCGGCGCACACCCAGCACCCGGCGGCCCGCCCCGCAGGGGGGGGGGGGGGGGGAAGTTCAAGGTTCGAGTTCATCATAAGGACGCGCGTGTGAAAACGGCGCGGAGAGCAGAATCGTCCTTCGTGATTTTTTTGTTCGATGGCGGCGATGAGCCGTAGTGCACTAGACACTAGACATGTCTAGTCGTAGTGCCAACTTGGAGGGCCGCGAGGCGCATCGGGCACGCCTCAACCCGCCCACAAAAAAGGGACAAAACAAATAATAATTCAAAAGCGCATTGATTCCAACAAACAGTTAGCGCTGGCGAGGGCGGCACTGCTCCCTGCTGCCGCTGTGTGGCTCGGAGGGTGGCTGTCGCGGCCCCCTGCTTTACAGCGCGGCCCGCCGCCGGCCGGGGCCCGCGGCCCGCGCCTTATCTCGCTGTAAATACTCCCCGGGGGCGAGCTGTTCCTAAAGTCCGTTTCCCTTTCTTCCCGCCTCTTTCTCTCCCCCCCCCCCCTCTCCCTCCCTCATTCTCCTTTCTTTATGGTGTCTCCGCGCCTCGCCCCCCTCACCCCCACCCCGCATTCCGAGTCCGAGTCAGCCGGAAGGAAGCAGGGGCGTCCAGTGCGAAGTCGGGTGGTGGGACCGGCTCGCTCGCTTATCGCAAACGCTTCTCGCTCAGAGCAGAAGAGAGGCGGGAGGGAGGAGCGGCGGGCTCTTTATGAAATATCGATGGGCGGCGGGTGCGACGACGACGCCAAGCGAGGCGAGAGCGGGGATTAATTTTAGAGCGCAAATGGTGAACTACGCAATGTGAGAAATTCAATGACCAGTTCGTAAAAAAAAAAATTAAATATGCACTTTTGTGATGTAATTGGACAGCAAAATACTATGCCTGTAGCGGCCACCACAGCTAGCAAGGAAAATGAGACAAATAGGAGCTAAAACTATCCGAAAAAAAAAATTGTCTTTATATCAAAAGACATCTCATGAACGTCCAGCAAGCAACCAAAAAACGCAAGCACCACCGCCGATCGTAAAACTAAGAACGCGCGCCATAAATTCCCGCGCGCGGCACTTTTCCCTCCCCCCCCCCCCCCCCCCCCCCCCCCCCCCGTTGTGTTTCCCCGCCCCCTCGCCTCCCCCGCGAGACGCGACGTATAATACAATTTTTATTCGTATCATTACGCGGGTGGTGGCGGCGGCGGCGGCGGCGCGGGCTGCAACCCGTTACACGCTGTGTGTGTCCACCGCGGCGGGGCCGCGGGCTTTATAGCGGCCCGCGGTATGAAAAATCCAGACCGGGCGGAAGTACTTCCCCGCTTGATACCCACCCACACTGAGCTGTCCGTGACCCCACCGCGCCCCTCGGTCTGTCCTGCTCCCACTCACACCTCTCTGCGCGCTCCTTGTCGGGGACAACAGCAGCAGCGGCGGCTAGCGGCCGCACAGACGGCGCCGGTAACGCGAGCATATACGGCATTTCCATGCAACATTTTCGCCTTCAACGTCGCTATTCGAAGCGGCAACGAACTGCGGGGTGGCGCCGAGCCGCGCCGCAACGGCTCGGCTGACTGCGGTGAGAGAGGGGGGCGGGGCCCCGCGGCGGTGCCGTGTGTGTTACAGCCGCGCGAAAACGGCGGTGCGTTACGAACAAGATGGTGTCTTCTCCCGTCACCGCGTCGCATCGGCGTTACGCGTTACGGGGGTGTCGTCGGCCAGCGTCCGTGCCGCGGCCCCGGCGGCCCCGGCGGCCCTGGTGGCCGGGCTGTTCGCACGTTCGCGCCGGTAACGGCGCTGGGAACATCTCCGCCCGCGCCGCGTCGCGCCACGCCCATTTTGCGCGGGCTACGCCTTGTTTTGTCGTCCGGCAGCGCCGCGGCCAAAGCGTTCGGAAGGCAGAACACAGTATTTTTTTATTTTATTTTTCAATTTTTAAACAATTTTTAAACAAATATTTTCCCCGTGCGCGCTGACCAGCCGGGCTGTCGGGCGGCGTGCAGTGTCGCCTCGCCGCGCCTGCGATGCCTGAAATGTCATTAGTTAACAGCGGGGCTCCCGCGCTCTGATGCCCCACAATTTCCTACAATTAAGACACGGCTGGGCCGCTGCGGCCGGGGCAGGACGTGGACAGCGGCGGCGGGGACGTCGGGGACGTGCGGCCAGAGGCCTCTCCAGCCGTGCGGAACAACCCCCCCCCCCCCCCAGCCCCCACCCCCACCTCCACCTTCATCAGCGCCAAGAAAGCCCTTCTCTATTATACCTTTTAAAATTTATTTCACCCCCTCGCTCCTATACTCCCCCTCCTCGCTTTTTCCGCGTTTGTGGCCACGCGGCCTCTGGCAGCAAGCGTCGCCGGCCGCTACATCCTCCTCCTCCTCCTCCTCCTCCTCCTCCTCCTCCTCCTCCTCCTCCTCCTCCTCCTCCTCCTCCTCCTCCTCCTCCTCCTCCTCCTCCTCCTCCTCCTCCTCCTCCTCCTCCTACATGCACCCCGTCAACACGGACCACCGCTGCGATGAGCGGCTTGTGCACCGGCATGCGTGCCGCTCGGGAAAAAAACGTCGCGTTTCGCAGGAATCTACCTCACTTTTCCCTCCCGCCCGGCCGGCGCATGCAAATTGCGGTCATTACGCTCCAAAACCTGATGCGCGAGCAAGACGCAACACTATGTAACGCATGTTGTGTGTGTGGGGGGGGGGGGAGGGCAGCCGGAGCCGGGCAGTGGACGACAGCCGCGGACACACATCCATTTTCCTTCCCTGTCCCGCTCCTCGCGAGAAAAATGCGAAAGGGTTCTACCACTCCGAAGAGGCCTCGTGGCGGACGGACGCCCGGCGGAGGCGCGGCCGGAGCCCCTCGGGATGCAGCGGGGGGAGGAGAGGTGTGCAGTGACGGGGCGCGCGGCTGCGGCCTCCCGCATTTAGATGACAGCGCAAGTTTTCCCCGCGCGTCGCTAATTTGGGTTTTTAAAGCTTTAAAGCTGACTGCCGGCATAAGAAGTTGCGGTGCCCAGGTGGTGGTCGCCGGCCGGGCCCTCGTTGTCAGGAGTGCTTTCGGTCTTGTCGCCAGGTGGGCGTGCGGGTGGCGACTACGACCCGGCTCCGTCTAGCCCGGCGCCCGTTAAAGGACCCTCCACTTCGGGATCTGAAATTATGGCCGGCAGCCGCCCGTTTTGTGGTCGTGGTCTATTTTTACCTTTTTATGTATTTTTTTTTCGCGACTCGGCCGCCGGTGCCCAGTCTCCGCAGTTGCCTGTGCAGTCGGGGCGAGCCGCCGCCGCCCGGCCCGGTCTATTAGTCTCGTTGTCAATCAGTCAGTCATTCCCGGCCAGTCAGTCAATCCAACACTTTCGATTGGATACACCGGCCAGAGTGCTGGCAGCGGCGGCCGCCGCCACGCCGCTGCCAAACCAGTGCGGACCGCCCCGCGTCGCCCCGCTAGGCCCCCTCCGCTAGGCCCCCGCCGCTGCCTCGCTGCCCGTCGGCCTGCCCACGCAGAGCCCACCACCGTTCACACGCTACATCACACATGCGCCGGAAGCCTACATACGTGATGGGCAGTCACTCCATTCATAAAACTGAAACCGTCAATCTCCTTCTGCGCGCCTCTGCGCGCTTTCCACTGACTTGAGTGTATTCCGATCGAAGTCCCCCCCCCCCCGCACCCGTTTCCAGCCCACTCCCTCCCCGCCGCGCCTCACCTCTCCCACCTAAACCCTGAGTGGCTCCACCGCGCTTGCTGGCATAACCTCTCAAAGAGATGCGGCCGTCATCCATACATGCAACCCTCCCGGGCCGGCAGGGCTCGGCCAGCGCCTCCATTCAGACGCACACGCATTTCCCACTCTGCTCTCGGTTTCTTCTCAAAACGCCTCTCGCCGCGACGTGACGCTCCGGAATAGTACCACCACTTTTCCTAGCAGCGGGCCCAGCAATATATATATAGAGAGCCGCGCCGGACGATACATTTTTTTTTTTTACCCTTCTATCCTTACTACTATTCCTTCAGGAAGATGCCTTTCAATGAAATGAAATGCGTGGTCTCCGGGCAGAGAGAGAGAGAGAGAGAGAGAGAGAGAGAGAGAGAGAGAGAGAGAGAGAGATGTGCCCCTTCATTCACGGCAGGATTACGGCGGGGGGAGAACCAAATTGTATCACGTCCACACACTCACGTACCCGCGCCGCGCAGTCCCACACTATACTGACAGCGCCTGGGATGGGAAAGCGATACCCACAACATTGTATGCGCAGCCCGCGCCGCCGCCGAGCTGCCTTGCTTTCAATTAGACGGCCACTAATCGCCGTCGCCAAATTGTCGGCGTCGGAAAATAAAGTTTTGGAGGTATTTTCCGTGCGGCTGGAGAGGCCTGGGAGACTGGACTGCCACCGCCGCCCCTACTATATAACTATTATATACCCGAGCAGACGCCGCGCAATGCAGCGCGACGCGGCGCGACATCATTCGGGGTTTTATAATTGCTTTCGGGAAGAGAGCAGGAGAGAGAGAGAGATGGCAGGCAGACAGCGAGAGACAGAGCGAGAGAGAGGGGGAGGGGGGGGGGCAGCCGGTGGTTGGCGCGGCACCCGACGACGACGGGCCGCTCTTTTCCGTTTTCCTAATTAACGGAGGCCGCATCACCTCGCCGTCGACGGCGTGCCGCCCGGCGGGCCGGCCCGAGGCACTGCAGCGGCAGGCGGCGGCGGCGGCGGCGGCAGGGCGCACTTTTCAAGCTCACGGACGACGCTCGCCGATTTTTCTGAGTCACCTGGCCGCGCGGCTCTTCGCGTGCGTGCCATTTCAGTGTGTAAGCCTGCGGCAGCGGTGGCGGCGGGGCCGACAAGCTCCTGCCCCCGTCCTCCCCGCCCCCCGGCTGCGGCGGCGGCTGGCGCGGTCCCAGCACATGCCGAGGCGGCCAAGGCGGCAGAGGCCTGTCGTGCGCGTCGCGGTGCGCCGCGATGTGCCGCCGCCGCCGCCGCCGCCGCCAGCTCAGGTCCCCGGCGCGGCGCTCCCGGAACACGCTGCGCCCTACGCCGCGCACACGCAGCCGGTGCAGCATGGGAGACATCCCCACGGGGGAGGACCCGCGCCGCCGCCGCCGCCGCCGGCCGGGACCTTGCCGCGCTTTTCAGCTGACTGGAGTCCGGTGCAGTCTTGCGGCCACACCGGGGGCAGGGCCGGCAGGGCGGCAGGGCCCGGGCGCGGCAGGCCGTCCGCACGGCGTACTCCGGCGTCCCGGTGCACGAGGTATTAATATTCCCTTTCGCTCTGGAGGGTATGCCGGACAACGCAGCAGGCGTTCGGCTAATAAATGCAGACAGCGCGAGCGAGCGGGGAGAGAGAGAGAGAGAGAGGGAGAGAGAGGGCAGGGGGAGACGGAGAGCGAGCGCGCGCGAGAGAGAGGAAGGATGGGATTCTTCCGGAGGAGCGACAGAGACGGAACGATCCCCTCCCCAAAACCATAATTTAAAGGAGTGAAAAATACGAGTGGCGTGCCCCTCCCACTCCTGGCTCCCCATTCTTCTCCGCGCCGTGCCGCTGCCGCCGCGCTGCCGGTCTCCGCTGACCTGACCGTTTCGTTCAATGAACGCGCCCCGCCCGCCGCCGCCCGAACCCCCCCCCCCCCCCCCCTCCGAGCAGCACCGTCCGAATTTTTCAGTTGTTGATGGGATATTGTTCCCGGTGCCGGCGGCCGGAGCGCGCGTTCCCGCACAAGCGGATCATGAGAATGGTAGCGCAGGCCGGCGATGTTGGCGAGGGGCGCCGGTCGGGTCCCCGTCGTCCCCTTGGAAGGCGTGAGGGTTTGGCACGGCCGCGGCACGCGCCGGCACCGCGCGAGGGCCCCGACCGGCCCGCCGCCTCCTCCCAATTTACGGACGAACCCAGCATTATGACGGCTGACGGCCTCAACTGGACCCCTCTTGTCTGTCCGGGGCGCGCGCGCCGCCCGCGTCCCCCGACGCACCTGTCCGGACGGCGGCCGTGCCCCCCCCCCCTCCCGTACGGGGCTAAGCGGTGTGCGCCCTTACACCTGGCCGCGTGCATGTGTGTGTGTGACGTCAGGCTCCACCTGCTTCCTCCTCGGCTGCGTTCTAAGGATGGAGGTCATTGCGCCTCTCTGTCGCACGGCCACCGGTCTTGGCGACGGGGGCGACAGAGACAGAGTGCTGTGCTGCCTGCTGCGGCCCTCGCGGCGCCCAGCTGTAATGCTGCCGGACGGTGCTCTAACGGCTCCCTCTTCTTTCTGTGTGTTGCAGCGGCGGCGCGGATGACGGCGGGCTCGCAGATGTGCCGGCCGCACCACTTCCCGCCCTCACCCCTCCACCCGTGGCTGTCTTCGACGTCGGACGCGGCGTCGTCGGCGAAGCCCGCCTCCTCGTCGTCCTGGTGCAACCCCTTCAGCTCGTCGTCCAACAGCGCCGAGCAGCACAACAACCCCAGCACGACCCCCACCAACAACCCCTCCACAACGCCCACCAACACCTCCAACAACAACAATAATAATAGTACTAGTAATAATAATAACAATAACAACAATAATCGGACGGAACCGGCCGAGGACCAGAAGCCGTCGTCGCCGTCGGTGAGCAGTCACCACGGCGGCGGCGTCCCCCAGCACCACCACCTCTTCTCCTTCCCGCCGACGCCGCCCAAGGACGCGACGCCCGACTCGGTGACGGCCGCGTCCACGGCAGCGTCGGCGTCCAACGAGTACAACGCGGCCATCGCGCAGGCCGCGCACGCCGCCGCCATGGGCGCCGCCTTCATGCAGCAGCACCAGGACGTGTCCGGCTGCGGCGTCGGCGGCGTCGGCGGCGTCGTCGGCTCCCTCGACGTGAAGCCCACCATGCTGGGCTCGAGCTGCGCCAACGCCACCTCCTCGTCCAACAAGCAGAGAGAAGGTACGGCCAGTAGCAACAGCAATAACAACAACACCTCGTCCAGCTCCGCCTTCAGCTGCTCGTCGGCGGCCACGTCCCCCGTGGACGACCCCGCGCCCTCGTCGTCCCCCACCAGAAGACAGGACCAAGACTGCGGCATGGACCAGCAGCAGGCCCAGCACATGCAGGACTCTGGCGGCCACTACCCTCCCCCTCCCCTACAGTACGGCGGCCAAGGCGGCGGCTACATGGGTTACCCTCACCACCTCAACCACCACATGTTCGGTGCAAAGACGTCCCCCAGCCCCCTCGGGGGCCTCGGCAGCTCCAAAGTGTCGTCCAGAAATAAGTCGCGATCGAGTGCGGGTAAGGAAGGCCTCGTCGATACTCCCTGGTGCCGGTGTATCTGCCTGCCTGCCCCTGACCTAACCCACCGCGCGTGGCCCGGCGCCGGCGCCTGCGGGCGGGGCCCCTGCGGGACCCCTGCGGGCGCCGGCACACGCGCGGCGCACGAACGGATCGCATGCGGGACTAACAGCAACCTTTTCTGGTGTTGGTTTTGGCTTGGTTCTCTTTCTCTCGCTCTTCCGCCTCCTCTTTCTCCTGCCCGGGTCGGGAGCTCTGCTGGACTACCACAGCCGTGGGCGTGTGTTCATGCGTGTGTGTGTGTGTGCTTGCATGTGTGTGTGTGTGTGTGCACTTATCTGACCGTGAGTAAGCATCCCTGTGCCTCCATTACGAGCGGGACGCATCAAATTATATGACGCGGAGGTGACTCCTGTCCCACATGCGGGGCGGTGCGGGGCAGAGGTCCATCACCCGGGGCAGCACAGGAAGAAGGCCGCTCGGGAAGACAGGCGAAATCGGGGTGTCGTCGCGAGAGTAGAGCTTGGCGAGGAGCGAACGTGAAGCAGGCCACGGCCGCGACGTGACGTCACCGCGTATCCTGGAGCCCCCGTCCCGCCGCACTTCCCGTCGTCGCTATTACTATTATTCATGAATTCCCTTTCGCGATGCTCGCGGTTCGGCCGCCGCAGCCGCTGTCCTCCGCGGATCCTTCCCCCCTTTGGTCCTTGCGCCGTCGTCGGCCTCGAGGCCCTCCGTGCACCGGAAGGGGGAAGAGAGGAAAGGGGAGGGGGGGGGGGGGCGAAATTACCACTACGACGGCGGTGACGGCGGCGGCTACGGCCTGGCCGCGCAACCTGTCGGTAGGACGCGCGGGTCGCGCCATTGTTTTATCGCGACAGGGGTCCGCGGGGGGCCACGGGGGGTCCGCGGGGGGTCCGGTGGGGGCCGCGGCGCGGAGGTTCGGGCCGCAGGACGGCGGAGACGTTTGTCTTATTGGTTATGACGTCACCGCGGCGCCCCTCTCTGCAGTGCGCCATTCTCAAGGGGGGGAACAATGGCAGAGCGCGGAGCTGTCGGCGGTGTCCTGCGGCCCGCGGCCCCCGCCGCCGTGCCGTCGGCCGCCCCTGCGCCTTGCATCACCGCCCGCCCTTCCCCTCCCCCGGAGCCGCAAGCGGCAACGACAACGCCGCGGCCGCGCGCCGATTTTCGGCGTGAAAATTGACAAATTGTCCCCGGCGCGGCGGCCGCGGCGTTCCCAGTCGACCCGCGGGGTCACAGCAATACGTCACGAGGTGTGCACACAAAACTTTCACTTCTCTTGATTAAGCCCGCCGCAGGGCGGCCGCGCCGGCCGCGCCGTGCCTCCCGGCCGTCGCCGTCCTCTAATTAGCATTCGGGTAATTATTTCACAGCGGCGACCGAGTCCTACTGGAGTGCGGCACTGTCCGCGCACCGCTGACCCCGAAATGACGGGACTCGGGGGGCGGCCGCCGCCGCGCCAGATGTCGTCACATTATGTGAGCATTTACACAATTCTCACCGGTGTGGTCCGGCCGGGCCGCGACCCGCGATAACCGTCAACTCCCGCCCGCTCGCGCCGGCCTCCCGAAACGTGGCCCCGCGGCGGTCCGGCTCTCCCTGCGAGACAATCACTGACGGCCCGCCTCCGGCGAGCGGGGCCGCGACGGCCGCCGTGCCGTTCGCGCGGCATGAATAGGATGCTGGGCAGCGCGGGCCGCGGGCGGGGGGAGGGACGTCGGCGCGGTGCGGCGCGGCGGCGTAGCGGCGTAGCGTCAGGCCACCTCGGGGCACCCAGGCCGGCGCGCGGCGTAGCGGTATAGCATGAGGCGAACCAGCCAGAGCGTGACCTTCTGGTCCGGTGGCCCCGGTGCGGTGTGGCCTCCGCCGCGCTCAGTGCCCCGTCCGTACACCCGCGCCGCCGCCGCGAGTAGTTCGAGCCGAGCCGAGCCCGGCGGCGGCGGCGGCGGCGGCGCCGAGTCCCGTCCCGGGGGCCGCCGACCCCACGAATGACTGCCGCCGGGCCATTTGTAACGAAGCCCCCCTGCGGTGCTACGCCGCGGAAGTGCCAGAGACCTGTGACTGGGCGCCTGCAGGGTAGGCAGGCCCGCGGCGTGCGCGTGCGTCGTGACTGCCTACCCGGCAGGGCGCTCTGCCCGCTCAGACTCCGGCCAAGCTATGCAAGTCTCCCCGAGATTTTCCAGTCAACAGTCGACAATTTGAACATGAAAAAAAAATTAAATCACCCCGATTTTTGGGGGTAAAATAAGATGCTTATTTTTTTGTTTTTAAAAAATAAATTCGACTTTAAAAAAAATGATTACTGGCCGTGTAGCCAACATGTGAGAAGAGGACGGTTTTGCGTCCGGGCATGCGCGGCGGGCGGGGGCGCGCCTCCCACCCTCATGGTGGAGATGATGTGGGTGGTGTTTGCGCCCACGCCCGCACGGCGGCGGTGCGTGCTCACAGTGAATGCCGGCCCTGCGGCCCTGCGGCCCTCCGGCCCCGCGACCTGGGCCCTTTGGCACGACCCTCATCGACGCGACGACCTCCCCCGGCGTCCCCACGGGGTCTCCCAGGCTCCCCCATGGACTCCACGCAGCGCGCTTCCATCAAGGAGGAGGGCGCCCTTGAGCTCCTCCGGCGGGACGCGCCGCCTTGTGTCCGCGCACATCAAGTAGCAGCGACGCGCGAGAGAGGGGATTGAATCCTCTGTCTTCCTCTCTCTCTCTCTCACTCTCTCACTTCCTTCCTCCGGGACCACCCCTGGCGTGACACGGCCGGAGCCGCCGACCCCCCGCGGACCCGCGGCGACCCAAAAACGTGACGGTCCACGGCGGATGCGGCCGCGGCAGCCGGTACCGTGCGGACCGGCCGATGTTATCTGCCGTCAATTCATTATCGGGGGGCAATCAAAAGCAAAGTACTTCTCCATGCGGACGACAGGGCGGGCGGCGCGGGCGGCGCGGGGAGGAGAGGGGAGAGGGGCTTCCATCTTTTTTACCGCGACGGCTGCACTCACCACTCACCGGCCAGGTCGCCGCCGACGACGGCGTCGTCATTTTTGGCCCAGTGGCGTCTCCGCCATTACGGCGTCGCACTCCACTGACCAAAAATACGGTCCTTTTGATCCCCTCCCCCCTCCTGCCCCCCTTCCACACCGCTCGGGACTTTTTACCCTGAAAAGTGGCCGAAATGGCTGCCGTGCGGCTCAGAGGGGTTGCTCCAAGGGAAGAGGGGGAAGGAGAGAAAAAGAACGTGGACCGCACGGTTGAAGAAACGGAAGGAAAAGGAGAGACCGGTGGCGAGAGAGACAGAGAGCCCCCCGCGGAGAGCGCAGGTGGAGGGAGAGAGACGGGGAGAGCCTGTTGATTATAGAGCACACAGACAAAGGCAGAGCAGAGGGAGAGAGAGAGAGGGGGGGGGGCAGAGAGGAGTGTAGTGGAGGCAGTGGAGCGATGACCAACGGGAAGCGGGTGGCTGCCGCCGCCGCCGCCGCCGCTGCCGGTGCGGCGCACTGCGCCCGGCGGCCCGCACCGCCAACCTGCTATTTGCCAAGCAGCCCACGGCCCGGCCGACCCCTTTCCTGCGTCGTGAACAAGTCCGTCCCGACGCGGACTGCGAGACTAGGCGCGGGCTGTGATTGGCTGCGAGTCACGTGACCGCACGAGGTGCACCGCCGTGGCATTATAGCAGGCCGGCGTCCGCGGCCAACCCCTAATGAAGCGTCATTAAGCGCGTGTCTCCGAGTGGCTGCGGGCTGCGGGGCGGCGGTGGCCTACCGCAGGAGGCCATCCCCGCTGCCGACACCGCCGTCGCCCGTTCTGACCACTGCGGCAGCAGCGGCGGCAGCCGACGCTCCTTGTTATAGTGTTCCCCGGGGCGTGGCGGGGCCCTGGCGGGGCCCTGGCGGGGGCGGCCCGCGGGAGGGCCCGGGACGGTCCGCGTGTCCGTTACCCGGCGGCGCTGCCGAGGTCGCCGCTCAAGTCGTGATCGGCCCTACATTCTCGGCCGTAAATCTCATGGTCCGGTCCGCCGCGTCGGCCTGCGGCCACCTCCGGCGGCGTCGGCGTCGGCGTCACTCCTACGCCCCCCGCGCAGCCCGGCAGGCAGGGCTGCAGGTGACGCGTCCAGCCGGCCTCAATAAGGGACGAGGAGACGCGACGGCAGAAGGGCCGCACATTTACATGGAGATGCTCGCGCGCGCCGCGGCCGCGGGGTCTCCTCGGGGTCGAGAGCCGGGTCGGGCCGCCCGCCCCGCCGGCAGGCGGGCGATTTGAAATTCTACAGCCGGCTCGGCTCGGGGCGCGGCGCGCGTGCTCCGGTGCCCCCCGGTGCCCCCGGTGACTGGGTATCGCCCGGGGCCGCGCCCACCATGACGGCTCCATCACCGAGCCGCGCGTGCTCCGTTGACGAGGTCGCGGGTTCGCGTCACACATCCTCTCTCGCTCTCCATCGCGCTTACGGCCGGCCCCGCGTGCCTCGCTCTTCGTACACAGTTCTTCGCACAGAACAACTCCGTCTTCTGCATGCGCTGTGCACACACCGCCCGCCCGCGTCCGGCCGAGTCCCCCTGCTCCCCGCGATCCGCCTACTAATGATAGTTCTTGGCCGCACCTCCGCGGCGGCGGCCGGCGGCGGCCCTTCGCTCCGCCTCCGACTGGCCGCGCCGCGCGCCCCGCGTCCATTGCTGGGATCGAGTAATGCTCAGCAAAGAAAAGAGGGCAGGGCGTCCGCCGCGTCCGCCGAGACCGCCGCACACACAATCGGCCCGATTGTTTTCCAGCGCGCGGCGCGGCACGGCGGCACGGCGCCCCCCGCGGGGCCTGCTGCTGGTGCTGGTCTCTCCGTGACGTATACTTCTCACCTACCGCCCGCGCCGCGGAGGGGGCAGGGCGGGGCGGACAAGGTGCGCCCGTCCCGTCCGTCACTCAGCCAGAGTCAGTCACTCGGTGAGGGGGAGGAGGAGCAGGAGGAGTCCCGGGCGCCTTCTTTTGTTTACGTACTGGCGGCGCGCGCGGCGCTGCTGCTGCTGCCATTTTGTTCTGCGCCCCGTGACGAAATAACAAGTGCGTGGCGTGGCGTGGCGTTGCGGCGGCCCTCCGCTCCCCTCCCTGTGTGGTGTTTGTGTGTGCCGCTCGGCTGGGTGGCGCGCGGCTTGCTGCTGTTGCCCTCCCGGTGCCCGCCTCGCCTCCCCCCCGCAGAGATGCGCCCGTTCGGCGCGCACGTCCGCCTCCGCGCGGCACCTCGCGGCTCCGGTCAGGACCGGCCAGGCCCGCGCAGGACGACGGCGCTGTCCTTGTCTGTCCTGCGCCAGACGCGGAGACAAGAGTGAGACAGAGACAGGGGCAGATTGGCCGCGCCGCGCGCCGCCGCCGTGGACGCGGTCGCTGGCCGCCGGAGCTCTGCCCCGTTCCGTGCCACTGCGCACCCCTTGCCGCGCCGCCGCGCCCCCTCCGCTCCCCGCGCCGCGCGGCCCTCCGCACCAGCCTCAAAACTCACCCCGCCGCCGCCACCGCCGCCGCGCCTCGCTGCGCCTCGTCGTCCCAACATATGACACCCATTGGCGGGTGGCCGCATCGGCATTATGGCGTTGCCATGGGAGCGCGGGCCGCGAGGGGGTCGTGGGGCCGGGCTGGGCCGGTGGCAGCCGGTGGGCCCGCAGTGCCGGGGGGGTCCGCGGGTGGAGGGCGGCCGCCGCGCCGCGGGACTGCTATGCTGTGACAGTCGGCTGGCAAACCGGTCGCGGACCTCCCCACGTTTAAAAAATAAAACGCTGTTCGCTCCCCTGGCCGCGTTGATATACCATGTCCTTTTTATTTTCGTTTGTTTTTTCCCCGCCCGCTGCCTCCCCGTTGCGGGTCCGTTCGTCGTCGTCGTCGTCGTCGGCTGCCCGGGTGATGATGAGTGGTGGGAGTGGGGTGTTAATGAGACGCATGAACCACCGAAAATGTGGTAATGTCATAGTAATTGCTCGTGCGGAGGAGGAGGAGGAGGAGAAGGGCGGGAGTGTGGTGGGGGGCGGCCGTCGATGTGTGATGACCTGCAGGATCCCCATGCACCGGCCTGCCGGGGGCCGCTGCTCGGAGCCCCGCAGAGCCGGGGCACCGGCCGGCCGGACCCCGTCTGAATGAGCCTCTGCTTGTCGTCGGCTGGGCTCGGCCCGGCGGCCCCCTGCCCCCCGCCAGTCCCTCCGCACACACTGAATACGAACGGGCCGGGGCCGGGGCCTGCCGCCGGGATGGGCACACATACTCCTCGCTGATTCGGCGAAAAGCGTCTGCTTTTCAGGACACAATCCCAACCAAAACATACACCGGGCCGGGCCGGCCGGCAGGTTAGCCCGGGGACCAGCCGAGCCGAGGACCAGCCGGGGGGACCGCAGCGACATGATTCCGCTCGCTTTGAAATGTGCTCCAGTTGAAATAATAGGCGCCGCGCCGGTGAATAGGAGGGGCCCGGCCCTCCCTTTGTTGGCGCGAGGGGCACGTCGCTGAGGTGTGATGCGTTTTCGGGGAACGAAACGAGAGCGCGCGCATGTCCTGGAGGGTTAGCGCCGCCGCTGTCATGTCCCCGTCGTGCGGTGCCCCTTGCGGCCCGAAACGTGTACACACGAGGATCCTACCCGGCGCCAGTACCAGGGCACTCCGAGGAAGCCGTAACGGAACCTTTGCAAGCTGCAGCGAAGCGGAAGAGAAAGTGTGCCGCATCGGCTTTCCACCGCGAAAAACTACACCGATTTTCCTCCCACTCCTACCGTCAGACGACAACGTCTGCTGCCGTTTCTGGATCGTCCTCACCAGTAGGAACAACCCGTTTCGACGCTGCATTTGTGAGCACGCGCCGGGAGGAGGGGTGGTGCAGATTTTCTCGCTGGCCAGCAGTCCGTCGCGGTCAGTGCGGTCCACATTTTCTCGTAAGTGCAGTGGAGCCAGCGGAGCAGGCCGAGTAGCCTACTGCCAGGCCTCGGCTGCCCCGCCGTGCTCCACGCGCCGCGGTGCGTACGCGGTGCGCGGTGCTCTGTTCTGCGGTGTACGCACCCACCGCACCGGCTGCCGCCGACGCCGCGCCAGGAGCCGCCGCCGCAGCTCGCCGTGCTGCCCGCCGATGCGGATAAATAAATCCGACCGTTTTCCTTGCCGGGCGCCGCGGAGCGTGAAAGAAACTCTGTCGTTTTACACACGGAGTCTCTCCATCACCACCACCGCCGGCCGGACCTTCTTCTTCCGCCTCCTTCTCCTCCTCCGCCTCCTCTCCCTTTCCGCGTATTCCCGTCTCTCTTTTGTTTTCCCGACACGCTCGTAGCGGTATTTGAACTCGGGTGAAATTCTCATTTCCGCGCGGGCGCACCGGCCCCGCCCGCGAAGGGAGGCATTCTGCTCCGGCAGACGACACACCGAGGGTCGCGTTCGTTTGTCGTCTCCGCCGCCGCCGCGCATGTCTAACCGAAACGCGGAAATTGGCGTCTTATCCCCTGGCCGGCTCGGGCCGGTCAACGACACGGGAGCGCTGTCCATCCATTTGCCCCCATTGAGTCGCCCTCCCCGGGGCCGGCGGTGGCGCTAGCCGGAGCAGCACAAGGAGGCCCGGGCCCAGTGATGTGCGGCGCGGAGGGGATTTCGGGGACGAGGCCCGGCGGCGGGAGGTGGGCATTAGGCTGAGCGCGCGTGTAAGCCGCACCGTCGCCCCGGCGATTAGGTCGGCGACACGACTGCCTGTGCCGTTTTTTCTCTGTCTCTCTCTTCTCGTCCCCCGCCCCCTCCGCCCCCCATCCTCCTGCTCGGCTCCTTGGCCGCGCTGCGCGCCCGTCTTTAGGCCGGGTGCTCCTCGCACGGTTCGGAAATCCCCCCCCCCCCCCGCCTGCGGCGCGGCGACGTTAGTTTTTGCTAATGACGGCGGCGGCGGGGGCGCGCAGGAATGCCCCGCCCGGCCCCGACCCGTTATGCCTGCTCGGCCCCCGCAGGATTACGGGCTCCCCGTCTCTGTCGCACTCGATACCGGTAACGCACCCGGCCGCTGTGCTCGGGGAGGGTGGGGCGCGCGCCGCGCGGCACTTAGCCTCACCACGACGGCGTGGCGCGGACGCCCCCGTGACAGCAGCTCTGTCGAGAGTGCCGGAGGAGGGAGAGAGAGGGAGAGAGAAAGAGAGAGAAAGAGAGAGAAAGCCGGGGGGAGGGTGTGTGGGAGCTGTTCGCCTCGGCAGGGGCCGGCCACTGCTGCTGCCCGCGGGGCTCGTCCTCGCCGCTCGGAGGGGACTTCCGGTCCGGTTGGCCAGAAACCTGCGGTCACATGATAATTAACGGACGGTGGGGAGGGGGAAGGGGGGCGTGCTTAAATGGCGTGGTGCCATCTATACTGCGGCACCGGGACGACGAGCGGGGACCCTTCCCGCTCTCCCTCTATGGCAACGCGCCGTCAAAACACGTACTTAATTTTGCCGAAGTTTTTTAATTACTTAAAATATTTTTTGCGCATATTTATAATTTTGTTCGTGAGTGTGTATGTGGTGACGGCCGGGAAATCAATGAAGACGCTTGGACACCGGAGTGCGGGCCGCGCCGATAAAGGGGTCAGTCGTGTATGACAAGGGGCCCGCGGGGCGCGTGTGTCCGCTGCCACCACGCCCCGTGAAGGGGTCCCGTCAGCTCCACACACATGTATACACTCACACACGGCCGCCCGCGCGCGCGCGCACGCGTGTGTGTAACCGTCCGTGACGCGCGCGCGGTGGTAGCGGCGGTAGCAGCGCCGGGCAGTGCGCGGTAAGCGATATGTGGGTGTCACCTCCGCCATCAGTACGCAACGCGTGTCGTCCGGGACCCCGCGGCGGCCGCAGCGCCGGCGGCCATGTGACCGCACGCCAGCCTCCACCTCCCCCACTCCTCCCCCCCCCCCTCTCTCTCTCACTTGAACCGCGACCGCAGCCGCGCGCGTAATTCGATAGCCTCCGATGCGATATGACGATAGTACAAATCGAGATCTCGGAGGGCGGGCGCCGCCCGCCGCCGCCCGCCTCCGCTCTAGTTAGCGGCCGCTGTGTCACCCCCCGCGAAGGGAGGCCGACCGGCAGTAGACACGACGACGACGTGACAGCTCCAGATGTCCCCCGCGCGTTCCCACGACACGCGCCGCATCGCGATAACTCGTACTTCTCATAGCGATTTCATTTCCTCCCGTCGTCGGCGGGGGAGGAGGTGGCGGGGGCGGCGCTGAAGCGCCCGGTCTTCTCCTTCGCTGAAGCCCGACACGTCGTCACCGTCGCGTTCTGGACCGCGCCGTACCTGGAATACTCACGGCGGTGGCGGTGGACCGGACCCCCGGGGGGGGGGGGGGGGGGGGGCAACGGAGGTCCCCGAAGGCAGCAAAAACAAACACGGCGCTCTTGTCCGCGGCGAGGCGGGGCGTTGCCGGGTCGCGCGGGGGCGTTGTCGCACCCGCTGCCACGACGCCGTTGACGTCGTCGACTGAATGCCGTCCGGCGGCGCGGAGCGGCGGACCGGCGCACCGGGACACCTGCCACACAAAGTCCGTCCTAGACGCCCGTAACCTTTTTACTTTTTCTTTCAGAAAAATCCCCCCACCCTCCTCTTTTTGCTCCTCTCACACCCCGACAATTTGTCGGGCCACGCCCCCTCCGGGGCCGGCCACCAAGCGACTACTATTATCTCAATTTCTGAGGGTCTTCTCTCGCCCTACTGCCTCGGCCGGCCGGTCGGCAGGGACGGGGCGGGACGGGTGCCGGGCCCGGGCCCCCCTGTCCGCTCCGAAAAGGAGAGGTTCGGATGAAAAATACATTTTATGTCAAATTAGTTAGGAAATAGTCTGCCACTTGCTGGAGCACACGCCGGCCGGGAGCCGGGCCCCGACCCGCTGCTGCTGCTGCCGAAAATTAAAAGCTGTCCGTCTGTCTTCTCATCGGCAGCCGGCGGCAGGCAGCCTCCGGTGTACCCCGGCGCCTCCGGTGCCTCCGGCAGCTCCCGGACGCTGCTCTCCTCCCATTCCATTCGCACGACGGCGCCGCCTCTGCAGTGGGGACACGGTGCCCCCGCCACCCTCGTGGCCGCGGCTGCGGGGGACGCCCCGCCTCGGACTGGCCGGCCGCCAGAACGGGGGGGCCCGCGCAGGACCAGGCTGGCGCTCTGCTGAGTTCGCAGCAAATTGGTGGCTTTTCTCGCAAGGCGCCCCCCCCCCCCCCCCCCCCCCTCCCTAGCTTCGCGGATGAGTCGGCCCCCCCGACCCGCCGGGCCCCCGCCCTGAGGCACACATTAGAGTTCACTCTGCCACGCGGTTACGGAGGCAATGTCGCGGAAAGCCTCCCCATCCCCCTCCCCCCACCACCTCTCCCTCGTCGTCAACGCGCCGGTAAATGAATCGAAATGACTCTCGGCGTCTCGTGAATCACTGCGTAATTTGAGCACGGGGGGAGGGGGAGGGGGTCTAAAAGCTCGCGAAGGATGGCGTTTGAATGAATGCGATTGTGGCGGGCTTTGCGGGGGGGCTTTGCGTGGTGATCGCGGTACAAAATAAGCGTCGTTACCGGCGCGGCCGGCGCGGCCAGTGCTCCTGATTTATTCAGTGGCCCCGACGAGAGCCGCGCGCCGCCGCAGCCGTCCCCCCGGCGGGGCCCCACGGTGCCCCACGGCGTCCAACAGCTCTAACGGGGGGCCCCGGGGGCAGCGCGACGGCAGATATGTGGGTCTGTGCGCGGCCTCCCGGACCCCCTCCGGGCATCTCCCGCGGGGGGAAGGGGAGCGCAAGCCGAGCGGAGAGGGAGAGAAGAGAGAAAAAGAGAGAGAGAGAGAGAGAGAGAGAGAGAGGGGGGGGGGGGCTCTCTTTTCGGAAGTTGGGCGGGGCAGTACGTGGAACTTTACAGTAAAAGAGTACGGGCGCGGCGTGGCGCGGCGCGGCGTGGCGCGGCGCGGCGTGGCTTGTGCCCAAGCCGTATGGAGGTCCGGGATGGAACAATAGCGTGCCTGGGGGCGTCCGCCGGCCGTCCGCCGGCCGTCCGCGCGCGCGCGTATGTATATAGGGGCGTGCGTCGGAATGCGGCGGCAGGGGCGGCGGCAGGACCCTGGAGGACTCCGGCAGCACCGCCAGGTGGTGTCACTCTGAACACCACTCTCTCTCTCTCTCTCTCTCTCTCTCTCTCTCTCTCTCTCTCTCTGTCCGTCTCACCCTCTCCTACTACAGCTGATTTTCCGTCAATATCCTCTTTTGGCCTCGGATACGGGCTCGTTGCCGTCGGCTAGTTTCGGGCCCGCGGCGGGCCACACATAGCGTAGTTTGGCGCGGTGGCTCCCAGGTCCCGTTGCAGGCGACGCCCGGCCCGGGGCCTGGAGGCTGCTGGAGGCCTGCGCTGGAGCCCAGGGCGGCCCGCCCGCAGGCCGTACCGTACCGACGGCCGCCGGGCCGCCGGGCCGCCGTGGTGATTGCTGACGTCTGCAACATGCTCCACTTCTCCTAGTCGGGCGTCGTGCTGCTTTTTATGATCGGCCGCTGCGGTGTGTGATATTAGCTGTAATGACGGTCTGAAAGGGTTGCCGGACGGCAGCCTCGGACCCGGCCGCCCCTGCCTCCCTTACCGAGTCGCCGGCCGGTGGGCGGCGGGGCGCCACCCGTCTATTAATCCGCGGTGTGTGTGTGTGTGTGTGTGTGTGCTCAGCGCCGACACCATCCTCCCCCGGGGGTCGGCCGGCCTGCGGTAACTGAGCGGGGCTCCGCCGCCACTTACGTGGAGGTCGCCGTCGTCGGCCGCCGTCGCGCGTCTAGCGGTGCAAAATGAGGCGGCAGGCGCCACGACGGCGCCGCGCACGCCGCCGTCGTGGCCGCGTCTCGGGGGGCGTGTCCGAAAACCGCTGCTCCAGTTATCCCGACAAGGCAACATTTTTTTAAAAAATAATACTAAAAGTGTAGGAATTTCATCCAAAACCCAACAAATTGCTCCAAAGAATTTTTTTTTCGAAACGCTACAACGGCGTGTTCTTTGTGCTGAACGGCCCGGGGGCGCGAGTGGAAGAGAGCCGCACGGCGCGTACGGCACGCCGACCGCACGGGCCCGAAAGGTATCATCATCAGCGCCGCTGTCGGTGTCAACGCTCCCCGACACGGCCGGCCGGCGCCGCGGGGTCGGCGGCTCACTGTGTTCCGATGCGGCACGCCCCCCGCCGCCCCCCCCGCCGCCCCCCGCCGCCCCGCAGCTCCGGCCGGCCGTGCTTTGATTTACGAGAGGGCGCGCGCACGGCCATGAGGGCCGGCCGCCATGGGCAGGCCGCGGGCAGGCCATGAGCACAGCCGCAGACATCTCAATTAGGTGACCACAAACCCACCACGCACTGGCCCCGCCGCCGCTGCTGTCGTGCGTGCGCCGGCGCGGGGGCATCCCGGATACCATATCCGGGGTGAGTGGGGGCGCCCGGCAGAGGCTCTTCTGTACTCCGCAACGGGTTGATTAGTGGTCGCAGAAACGGCTGCCTTGCGGTCCTTCTGCGGTCTCGCGTGTCCTGCTGCGATGGGGGAGTTTTCGCGCGTCGTCACCTTGCAGTGTGTACGGAAGCTACGACCGTGTTTATGTGCGTGTTTGTGTGTGTGTGTGTGTGTGTGTGAGAGAGAGAGAGAGAGAGAGAGAGAGAGAGAGAAGCGTGGGGTTCCGGCCGGATAGACACGCATTTAGGGAGCAAAGAGGTCCAATCATCGGCCAATCACTTTAGGGGGCCGCGCGCTACCACTTGGGGTGCGCACAAGGCCGCGTCGCCGACGGGAGGTGCGGTGCTGCTGATGGGCCCTTGCGGTCGGCCCGCGGCTCCCTGCGCCACCCGTTCGCCTCCCTGCTGTTGCGGTTTGTGTGTGTGTGTGCGGCTCATCATGGCGCTGAAAGGGCCCACCTGACGCCGGCCGCCGTGTTGGCCGCCCGGCTCGAGGTGTTGCCCCGGGGGCACGCGGCCCGGCCGGCCCAGCCATACACGCCGCACCCTATCTGACGGCGCTCCGGCGAGGAGTTGGGGGACTCCGTTTCCCGGTACCGAGGACTGCGTGGCCCACTTTATCCCCCTTTCAGCGCCTACTCAGACCTACTAATATCTTGTTTGTTCCCCTTTCGTCTTGTGGTTTTTGGTAATGTCTGAATGATGGTTGAGGTGGTGGCGGTGGTGGTAGTGGCTGCTCTGCCGTGTGGGCAGAGACTGTCGTGTGTCGCGCTGTGGATTTGAATGGATAACAACAATGAATGCATGGACGCCTTGGATGCTGCTTCTGCTGCCCGGAATACTAAACACGAGAGAAAGGATAACATAAAAGAGACGAAACCCCTTTTGCTTCTGACCAATGAGATTTTTCCGGAGCCCATTCATTCATTCAGGCATTCATTCATTCCCACTTCCAAACGCTTTTGCTTCCTTGTTGGTGCCATTCTGTAGCTGCATAGCAACTAAGCATCGTCAAAAATAAATATCCAGTCAAAACGCTGTGATTGTTTAACCCGATCTGACTCCCTGCTTCTCCTGTTGCTGTCATTCTGTGCTTCTTGTTTCCGCAGAGGGTCGAGAGTGCGTCAATTGCGGGGCGACATCAACGCCCCTTTGGCGTCGGGACGGAACCGGCCACTACCTCTGCAACGCCTGCGGCCTCTACTACAAAATGAATGGCCAGAACAGGCCACTCATCAAACCGAAACGTCGCCTGGTGAGTTGCTAAACTTGACTACTCCTTAATTCTAATTTTCACGCCTCCGTAGGCGCGGTATTTAATGTCGGACGAAAGATGCACGTCAATTTTCAGTGACTTCAAACGAGTGAGGCATTTTTTTCCCCAAGTCGCGATAACGTCCGCATAAGGCCTCGCGGGAGGCCGCTGCCCCTGCAGCCGCCGCCGGCTGCCCCGCCCGCTGCACCGCACAATCGCAGCCGTATACATGCTCTATCGCTGTTCGACGTCAAGCTGATCAACACACAACGAGCACGTTCGAGCGCAAACACAAATGTCACAGTTATTACCTTACCCCTCCCGGCCGAAATCAGGCGGCACGGCCTGCAGCGGGACCGGCAACAACAAACCAATATGGAGGCTCACGACGGGGGAAATCTGTTAGCCGCCGAAGGAGGGTGTGTCATTAGGGGAGGGCAAGGAGAGGGGAAAATCGGCGCGGAATGAGGAGATAAGGATCGGGAACGACTCGAAATGGCGCGGGGAGGGAGTGAGTGGTGTTTGGAAGCGCGTCGACAAGCCGGTGGCGGCCGGCGGCGGCCGCTGGCTCCGCCGCGTTGACACATTGTACACCGCCGTCCCGGCCCGTCCCGGACCGCTGACTGATACTGGTTTTTCGGGAGCCAGAGAGTCTCGCCGCTCTTATGCGAACCTGTTTACTCTCGGACATGACCGGCCATGGCAGCGCCGCGGGCCGGCGGCGGCGTTGGGGAGGATCAGAGCCGCCACTATCAAGCACGCTGCTTGCGATGGCACTCAGAATCTAGCCGTGCTGCGCCTCGCGGCTGATTATTTCGTCCGTTTCGTCCCGCCTCTCCTTTCGCCAGTCCCCTTTGCTTGCTCGCGATGACCCCCTCATTCGCGCAGCCGCGAGTTTTTTCGCGTGTCAATGGCTTCATTTTCGGAGCCACGCGAGCGACTCGCAGTGGTATGTTGCCGCTCAGATTATATTTAAACGACTTACGTTGGCCGACGAGGTTGAAGACGGTAGCCTTCCGGGCGGACGGAAGCGACTGAGACGTAACACACACACACACACACACACACAATCCCAAGCGCCCACGATGCCCAGCGGTGGCCGGGACATCGTTTTGTCACTGCGCGGCCGGCTGCTGCCACCGAAGCTGCGACAGACGCTAAGCACTTTAGTGCTCGCGAGGCGCACACAGCCAGCTGCTGCTTCAGAAAAAAAATAGGTGCTAGAAAAAAGAGGGTAAAAAAATTGTTTACCTATTGTACTTACGATAAAGCGGCATTTGCTCGCACGCTCCGCCCATCGACGCAAAAAGAGAGAACAGGTAAAGGCGGTGAGAAGGGAGGGGGAGAGTAAAGTAGGCTCCGAGAGGGACTCGTTGTCGTCTGCTCCGCGTTCACCCATTCGTATAGAGGACGCAGTGCCGCCGCCGCCCCCCATAACACCCTCTTTTGTCTTTAACGCCGGCATATTGAACGCGAGAGCGAAACTTGCCGCCGAAGGGGTGTGCGAAAAGTTTTTCGAGGAAAATGGGGGGCCCCTGTGGAGGTCGTCGCGTTTCCACCTCATCAGCGGCCGGCCATGTTGGCGCGCGCTAAAAGTTTGGCTGTAACGCAGCGCAAGGAGAGAGGAGGGGTGGGCCGCGCGGCGCCCATTCAGACGGATGAATAGGGGCTGTTAAAAGGGTGTGAAAGGATTGCGGAGGCGAGGAGGGGTGGCTGGGGGCGTCCGCCCTGTCAAGTCGTTGTCATTACGCGGATAGCCCCGTAATGCCACTCATTTTCTCAGCTTTCAATTACCGTAATGCTCGTGGCGGGAGGCGCCGGGGCGGACCCAGCGGACCCAGCGGGGACCCTCCAGGGACCTTCCAGGGACCCTGCGGTGCGGGACCGGCGGGCGCGCAACCCGCGCGGCGCGGGACCGGTCGGATCGGTTTTGCTGCAGAATGCCGATATGAAGTGGTCATCATTGACACGCCGGCCGCAACAAGTGTCGCGCGCCCATCAGCTGATCGGACTGGCACAACGTGAAGGCGGACACACACACACACACACACACGGGGGGCGCTGTGTCATCAGGGCCGCCGGGCACCGCGGCCCGGGCCCCCGCGCGCTGACCCCTCGGCGCTGACCCCAAGGTGAGGGGGTCAAAGTCAGTGGGGGGGCGGACGGTACACTCACAGCCGAAGCGTGGTGCGTGGAGACTTTCCATGAGCCGCTGCGCGGCCGGCATGACTGACAAGCGCAGAGCGCGGCGCTCCCGGCTCACTCGCTCTCAGCCCCCCGGGCGCCATTCCATACATATGTACCGACCGCGGCGTGCGCGCCGCTCCCCGCGCGATGCGTTCTAGAGCGGGGAGAAAAAATGCAAGGCAGGGCTGCTGGGGCTGCCGATCGCGGGGCCCCGATGGACGCGGCGGTGCATACAGTGCGCTGCAGTGCGGTGCAGTGCGGTGCAGTGCGTGCCGCCGTCGGCGTTTTTGTTTTATGGGGCTGCTGGACATGCGCTATATGGGCTGTGCCGCTGGTATCGCTGTATCGCCGTGTTGCACTGCTGCCTTTTAGAAAGTACTACCTCACGGCGGCTGCGGCGGCGGCGGGGATGAAAAACTCGTGTCACTTTCCCAAACGCCGTTCGGCTTTACTTGCGTCGTCTTCGTCGTCCGCCAGTGCGTCGTCTGCTAGTAGTGGCTCACTTTGTAGCGCACGAGCCCTTCCCGCGCCGGCCACAGCCCTCTCGCTTGTCACTTGGCACGAACGGCGCCGGTAAATCAAAGGCCGTATTTATGGCCCGGCTCCTGGGTATGAAACACACTCCCACCGCGGTGCGGAGAGCAGGTCCGCGAGGCTGACGGCTTTCTGTTCGGGAACAGCGCCGGGGGCGTATCTTACCAACCCCCTCGCCGCCCACGGCAACCGGTGCTAGAAAAGCCTGCGCGATAATTGTGGAAGGGAAAGAACAAAAACAACAACATTTTGACGCGCGTCCGCGATTATATGCGCAGCGGCCGGTGTGCGGTGTTGGTAGGCGCGCACACGGCGTGAAATCGGGAGGCGAGGCGGGGTGCATAGCCTGGCGTGCACTCACGGCGTGCACACACGGTCACGTGTGCATCACCATCTCGGGTGTGCCGGCAGCGTGTGTTGTTGATGCATCTGCGAGTCTCATTAGACCTTTCTGCTGCACCCCGTATCATCTCTCTCTCTCTCTCTCTCGCTCAGGCGGGCCACGCGGGGCCTTCCCGGTACACAGTGTATGACAACCATAGCAGTCGTCAGAGCCGCCCTTACATGGCGAAACATCGGCACAACTTTAGAGACCGCGCGGCGCGGTGGCTGCGAGGGCCCGGGGGGCCGGAGCCCCCCACCGGTACCACGAAGGGGCCCCCGCGCGCAGCGGAGACGACCATTAGACAATCGCCAACACACTAACGACAACAATGGGGCCGATCCCTGCCTGGTGGTCCACGGATCAGAGAGCGCAGAGAAGGGAGAGAGAGAGAGATGATTTCTCTCCCTCTTGTCCCTTCTGTTCGCGGCCCTTCCCGCCTCCTTTCGTCGTACTCGGCTCCACTCGCGACGCTCTCTTGTTTTTCAGCGGACGGGACGACGACGACGACGGTCGTTTGCTCGATCAAGTCGCGCTCTCCGCGTCGCCCCCCAATCAAGATGCGCGGGGACCTCGGAATTTCCCGGAAGCGCCCGGTGGGAGAGCACGGTGGTGCATGGCCGTCTAGCGGGAGTGCGACAGCGACGGACGCTCCATTTGACTGCGGTAGCGCGAGAGAGACAGCCATCGGTCGGCCATCTCTCTTGCGCTACGGTAGCAGCAGTCAAATGCGGCATCTCGTCGTTTTCTCGCTCTCGCAGCAGGGCCGTCGTGTGGCCGGCGGGCCGGAGGGAGGGGGGGGGGCACATCCCCGAGCAGCCAAGTCAGTTCCGCGTGGCGCTGCGGCCCTTGTCGCGGACTGTACCCGTACCGGTCAGGCGGCGCGGCCAAACCAGCCCGGCATTCTTGTTAAGCACATGTTCGCTTATCTCGGGTGCTGCGTCGCGCGGCTCTCTACGGCGGCTGTGCGCTGCTGCTGCTGCTCGCCGAATTAGTTGTGTGCATTCTTACGCGCTCACACACGCTCGCTCTCTCTTTCTCCCTACTCCCCCCCTCTCTCTCTCTCTCTCACACACACACACACGCGGGGAACACGACACCACCGGAGAGCAGGGCGCCAATCGCGCCGACGAAACATCATTATCGCGGACCGATGTTAATTTCAAACACCTCGCGCGAAGTCGTCTTCTCTTTCTTCCTTGAGGCACATGGTCACTATGACTGCTTTTGTTTCGCCAAAGCGTGCAGCGCGTTAGGTTCGTTAAAACGTTCGGGTCTCTCTCTGTAGTAAAACATCAAATGTACGTGTGTTGCTCTGCTGTGTTAACTGTACGGCCGCTTCCCCCTCCATCCCTCGGAAACACTGTCATCGAACGTTTTGAGAGCCCTCCCCCTTGCCCCATCGGTCGGGAAGGGGAGGGTTTCGCACCGGATATACGACCCGCTCCACCGCCGCCGTTATGCACCACCTCCGGCCGCCCGGCCGCCGCTGAAACAAAGTCAGTTTCCTCCGGCCGCGCCAAAACGAGTGCGCGCGCTGAATATGCGGCTATTAAAGGCAGGACAGTAAAAATAAGGCGCTCGCTGCTGGCGTGCCTGGCCGGGCGGGACGTTTTCCGCGTTAGCGGCCGCCGTCCCCACGTAACTCAGCGGCGGCAGGCCGCGCAGCGCATCTCGGTGTGACGCGGCGCCGCCGCCCGGTTTTCGCCGCTAATGGTTTTATGGATGAGCCTCGTTTGTGGGCGGGGGTGTTGTGCTGCCGCCGGCTGTGTTTCCAGGCGCGCGGGATTATTTCTCGGCGCGTAATTGAATGACGCTTGAGGATTGCGGCGCGGTTTGAGGTTAGGGCGGGTCGGGACACTGCCGCCGCCGTCGGTGGTGGTGGTGGGAATGCGCGCGCCCGGGCCCCTCCCTTGCGCGCTCCCCCGGCCGCGAGTCCCCGCGCACACTGCGAATTACGCACGGCGATAGGCACTCAAACACACACCTCCGTCAACGTACAATTACACCGACACGCAATAACGTTATATTACGTGTGTACACACATTCAGTGACGGCCGTCCTCGTCGATACCTCATTCATCGCCGCTGCACCGCCGGGGCCTAACTGCTCCCCCTCTGTGTTATTTCCTTTTTACCTTGTTGGTACGGATTATTTTTAGCCTGGCCGCTTGTTGCTGTGGCTGCTCTAATTAACCACACTGGAGTCAATAACTCGTCCGACCGGGAGGCTGGATGGCTGGCTGGTCGGGTCCCCGGCCGGCGGGCCGCAGGGACGCCGATGCTGCTGGGCTCGTCCGGGCTGCTCCGACCGCCGCCACCGCCGTCCCAACTTTGACGTTTCCGAATCAAAGCCACGCAGGCGAGCGGGTGGCTGCGGGCCAGTTAGAGCGGCTTCGGTCACGTTTCCCTCGTAGTCCCGTACCACCACGGCTGCTGCACACTATCGACGTCCTGATGCACGTCCACGATGGCAATCAGCCGGCCGCCACTCGGGGGCCTCCGCCGCGGCCTCCGCCGCGGCCTCCGCCGGGGCCTCCGCCGGGGCCTCCGCCGGGGCCTCCGCCGGCCTCCTCCGTCCGCGGGGGCCCGGCGGGGCTCGGCGGGGCCCGGCGCCGCGGCCCCGGCTCGGCTCGGCCATTCCGCGCTCCGGTAAACACACACCGGGGCCGCCACCCACCCCCGTCATTACGAGCTTTATGAAAAGTACACATCGCTGAGTGAGCGCGGCGCAAGTGCACTGCGGGGGTAATTCTATAATATCGGTCATTGATTACCTTATATCCCGGGCCGGCCGGGCTGGCCGGGGCTCCGAGGAGGATGCGGCCGACGCACTGTGGGCCCCTCACGGGGAGTATTGAATGAACACAGAGAGTCTCGGGGAAACCCAACGAGTTGTACTGCGTGCCGTAAAAATGCTCCCCGCGTTGCCTAACCTCACAGGCGTTTTTTTTTTGTCCCCCGGTGATCCGTCTTCCCCGGCCGGACGACGTGAGCGCGCTCTCGCACTCGCTCCCGCTGCTGCTGAGGTACTATCACTGCTGCAACCGTCTCGCTCACTCTCACTGGTCACTCCCACTTCCGGCCGGACCGGGGCCGGGCCGTGGTCACGTACGCTCAGTTTGCCGGGATAATGGTGATAAAGCACCAATCATACACCAGCCGATGGCTATACTACGGGGCCCCGCGGCCTGAATGAGAGCCTCTCGTGGCGGCGGGGCGGCGCGCTCGCCTGCCGTGTGACACTGCAGCTGCCGCACTGGCCTCATGACGTGCTCCCGGCTCCTCTCGGAACGCCCACCCGCTGCCGGCCCCCCGGACAGACGTTGGAACTACAAACTCTAGTTCCATGAGCTGAGTCAGCGCCGGAAACTATGCCTTGTCCTTATTACCTAGTACTGTGTGTCCGATAGAACTGTGGTTTTAGTGCAAAATTAAAATGCCACTGTATGTAGTTTTCCGTAAAACAGTGACGTTGATTTTCTGTGCCGAAACTACAGTAGGAGTGTAGTTTCGTGGTGTAGTTCACGCCGGTCATCCTTTCTACCGGGTCGCGCCCACCACAGTGGACTGCATTGTTCCACGGCTGGCGTGGCGGCGCACTTCGCGGCAGCACCCGAAGATGGCGCGCCGCTCATGCCGCATCCCCGCGCCCTGCATGCCACTCTGAATACGCGCCAAATGATCGATTTCTCATACCGCCGCGGCAGCGCGGTGGGAAAACTGTGCCAGCGCAGACGGCCGCCGCCGCTGCCGCCGCGCCCCAAATACAACCGTGCGGCGGCGTTCCTGGAAGTGCCCCGGCCGCCCCCGAGCAGCGGCGGCGCGCGCCCGAATAACCGCCGCAACTCACGGGGCCGGCGGTGGACACGCGTGCTGTGGCACTGTCCCGGCCGGCCAGACCCGCCGTGCCCGCCGTGCCCGCCGTGCCCGAGTGGGGCCTAACCGGCGTGGCAAGATGACTCAACAGGCGGCGGTGTGTGTGATCTAGCCGGCGGAGCCCGGCGGGGCCTAATCATTAGCCAATATTGTTGTGAGCGCGGCGCGGCCGGCAATCAGGGGATTCGTTAACAGGAATATAGATCACGCGGAACTAAGACAAGCTTCAATGTCGCCCAATCGGCGGCGGCGGCGGCGGCGTTCCATACCGGCTCTGTCGGCGGCGGCGCGCAGGGCGGCAGGAGCGGCAGCGCTTGAGAAAGCGAGTCGCCGCGGCACCCTCCGGGCCCTTTGCCCCCGTGGGAGCGGCGGCGGCGGCAGCGCGGCGGCGGCGGCGGCGCAGCCAACAAGCGAGAGAGGAGTCGCCGGCGCCTCATTGACACAGCGGCACGGCGGCGGCACAGCGGCGGCACGGAGAGGATCGGTGTCGTCAGCGCCGAGGGGGGGCGGGGGGCGGGGGACCTCCCCGCGGGGGAAGGACGCAGAGTACAAGACGCGGCGACGGTGGTGCGCGCTTGTTGCTTGTGCATATCATGTCACGGACATACTGCGTTATTTACTGCACGTGTGTGTGTGTGTGTGTGAGTGCAGCCGCAGCCCACGGCCGGCCGGCCGCGCCGTGCCCACATTGTTACAGCCCCGGCCCTTGTACTGGAGGGGACCTTGAGATACAGTTCCTCTCTCATACGGAGGGAAAGAAAAGGAATATTTTAAAAAATTAAAAATCTCTTCATTTAAAAAAAAATGCGTAGTCGAGTCACTTGTTTTGTGTGTAGCGAAAAAGTCGGGTCCTCATTCGCAGGACATGTTGCCGAGGCGGGGTATGTCGTGTGTGCTGCTGTGCAAGATGGCATTATTATTTACAGTGGCAGTGAGGTGCACACGCTGGTATTTATGCATGTGTGTGTGCGCGAATCGTCGGATGTGAGACACACACACACGAGAACACACACACACACTCACACACACACACGTGCACACACACTCTCTACAACACGATGTGTCGCCTAGTATCAGTGCGCGATGCGGTGGGATGCATGCATAGCCGCCTTGCCGTGTGCAGCGCAGGTGCAGCCTTGTCCTTGGCTGGTGTGCAAACACACACACACACACACACACACACGGGCACACACACACTCACACAGCAGCCGCGGCAGCGTATATCATCGACGGACTGCTGTGGGTCACAGCGACACGGGGGAGAGAGAAGGGCCGGCCTAGAGTGTGCTATATGGGGGCTCCGAGGCGGTGATCACATGGCTGCATCTTCCTTCGCATTTCTGCCTGGAGCGCTCCCCAGGCAGAACTTTTTCTGTGTCGCTTTCAACAAACTCCGAAAAGCAGCAGCAGCGTGTCTTTGGAGACTTGAACGCCCGAGGGCGGCGGGGGGAGTGGCCGTGCCGTGGGCCCTGTGACTCAGAGTCCATCTGACGGTGTCCGCTCTGCCGGCGCCGGCCCGGCCCGGCCACTCGCTCGCTCGCGCTCTTCACGCATTATGAAGCATTATTATCTTAACTAGCGGATACTACGTTCTTGTTTGCTCGGCCGAGAGTTGCTCTGGGAGGCAACGAGGAAGCGGCAAGGCTCCGGGCGAAAGTAAGCAGAGTTACTCCTAGCCCGGTCTCCTGCGGCGTGTACGCCGCCCCGCGGCCGGTACTACGGTACCCGCAGGTACCCGCAGGTACCCGCTGATTCAGGATCTCGTCCCGACGGCTCTAATCACATGCTAATGATATGAGTTCCTCAAGTTATTCTTTTTCTACGTTTTATTCTTCTCTCCCCCGACGGATATGTATGTAAAGCCCCCCTCGCGCGCGAGAGATGAGGTTCGAGTTGTAGCACATAGAGACCGCGCGCATTAGGATATTGAATTATGCATTTGAATTTTGGCGCGGCGGCTCTCGGCACCGGTCTTATTTGCAACGTTAATAAGGGCAAAATGTAAAGACATTGCAAATTTCATTTCTGCGATTTAAAAAAAAAATTGTGAAGTTGCAACAAACATGTTGCGGTTACCTTTATTTTTTGCAGCATGTAGTAGTACATAATTTGTTGCAAAGTGACCACCGGTATCGTAGATAGTTCGGCGTGATCGGGGTGGCATTGCGAGGACTGCGCCGTACTAACTAGACGGTCGTCGTGAGCGCCGACTAGACCTGTGCCGGACCTTGAACCCTGCCACATAGAAAGGTTCGCTCCGTGCCGCTCTGCCGGGAGCCGCGGCCGGCGGCCGGGGGGTCGGGCGGGGGGGGGGGGGGGGGGGGGAGGGAGTCGACGCCGACGCGGCCCTCGTTGTCACCCACTTTGTCCACCTCGCGCTGCTGATGGGCGCCCCCCGCGGCCCCCGCGGCCCCCGCAGCCCCCGCAGCAGCCGCCCCCTGCGGCCCCGCTACTCCCTCGACTCGTGTTTATTTTCCAGCCCCAAGGATTCCTGATTATGATAATCGATTCTAAATTATAGCTTGCAGCGCGGTGGCGGGCGCGGGGCTGGCGGGGCCGGCGGGGTGCGCAGTGCTGCCGGCTCACTTCCTTACGTAATCTGGCCGAGTGAATCGGGCGACGCCGTGACGAGCCGCGGGGCCAATAACGTCCAGTTTTCAGCTATTCGCAGCGAGCGCAGCGGCGGGACTCGAACGGCCGGCCCTCCGCTGACATCTCCCGGGCGCTGCGCCGCCGCCGGCCGCCAGCGCTGCGGCGTTGGCAATGCTGGCGAGCTCAGGCCAGGCCGCCATGTTTGATACCATTGTTTGTTTCGCCGTTTGTTTTGTTTTAATTTGCTTTTATACACTATCGCCGCGCGGTCGGTGCCTGGAATGCCCGTGGCTGCAGTGAACTAATATGTCGACAGGGGGGTCCCCAGCGTCAGTGTGTTTTGCATATACCCTTTTACCATTGTCGTTTCGCTTCCCTCCGGTCCGCCGCTGCCGTCGGTGGGAGCTGTTAACGACCGAGGGAGTTTAGCGATGTTGTTGCCCTCAAAACACGTATTTTCTACCGGCAAAAATGTTTTCATTATTATTATTATTCTTGCCAAAGGGTGACAATGAAGGGCACTTTTAAAAATGAGTCTAGGTCATCTGTTTTCTAGGATTGGCGGGCTTTCTATAAGAATATTTGATCCTTTTCTTTTTTTTTGAAAAAAAGTTTGCTCCGGGGTTTTACAGTGGTGGTACTGTAGGTAGGTGGTGGAGGGCACTAGAGACGCCTCTGTCCCGTGAGAGCCTCGGGCCTGCGCTCGGGGTGCGTATGACTCCCATTATGAGAGAGAGAGAGAGAGAGAGAGAGAGAGAGGGGGATAGAGAGATAGATAGATAGAGAGAGAGAGAGAGGGGGGGGGGGGCGCTGCCGGCGCGGCCCGTGTTGCAGTTTCGCGAACGCATCCCGGGGCATACACGCCAACACGAGGGGCCCTCACGGCCCGGGGCCATGTGTATGTGTGCGCGCGCGCTAGCAGAATTAATTGGCGTATTAAGGTTAGATGTCATTATGGGCGTCTCGGGCGATTCACGCGCGCAGCATAAACATGTATGTGTGCATGTACGGACGGGTACGCCCCTCACAAACGAGTGCCTTAAAATGTTTTTATGGACAGCTGAGCAGAGCGGCGGTGGCGCGCGCGCACCGCTTGCCGGCGGAGGTGGATACAGTTTGCTCTCTCTCTCTCTCTCTCTCTCTCTCTCTCTCGTGTACGAGTGTACTTCGGGAGTGTATCAGTTATTGCGAAAGCGTACGCCGGCAGGCGGCCCCGGCTCTGACGCCGACCGGCCGCGCTGGCCGTGTGTCTTGTGTGTCCGCTCCCGCCCCGCGGCCGCAGCCCCTGCTGGCACTCTGTTAAAGTCAAAAGTAACAGAAACGACTCTATTCCGTGCGGCGCCCCCGCGTCGGGGGGCCCCCCGCGGCGCGTCTGTTCCAAACAACTGTGTGTTACTGTAACGCCACACGGATATGTGGGGGGCTTGGCGGCCGCGCGCAGCGGGGGTGCAGGCCTCCTCGGCACCCACCAATGTGTCGTCTTAATTCGGTGAATGTTATTACTGCCGCATCCCACGCTGCGTGGCGTCAGCCGCTCCGGTGTCAACCTGGGCACGAGTGGGGAACCCTCGGTGGCGGCTGGCGCTGTCGGCGCCCCGCAACGTCCCACACCAAAGCAAATATAAGTAGCTGATCGTTCGTTGCCGTAATTGGCCGGAGTATCACACACACACACACGCACGCACGCACACACACACACACGCACGCACGCACGCACGCACACACACACACACTCGCGATGCACTTTTGCGAAGGCGCGCGCGCGCGGCCTGTTGCTGTGCACACACGCGAGTCGCGCGCTCCTATTTTCTCCCTTTGCACGGCACGGTGTGCGCATGCGTACACGGGGCGAAATTACCATGCTTATAGCCCCATATCAAATTGGCAGAGGCGGCGGCATAGGCAATGCGTCCGGCCCCCATGCACCGCTGCACCGGAGCGGTAGCACCCGCCTGGAGGGTAGGCAGTGCCGCCCGGCAGCCGCGCTCGACGGGACGGCCTGCGAGCGGGCGGCCCGCTCCAGCCGCCGCCAGCCGCCGCCCTGGAAACTACTCCGCGGCGCAGAGGCGTGGCCTCCGGAGCAACCTGCGGCCCTCGGGCCCCACTGTGTAGGAGCCGCGGCGCTCTCCGCACTCACACAAGAGAGTCGGGCGGTGCTCCTGGAACAGTCAGTCACCTCACAAAGGTCCCCAATAAAATATTCATCGTCTATTATGTGAGGCTGCCTCCAGCGCCTGGAGGCGAGGGAGCTGCTGGAGGCAAGTGTGTGCGGTGGGCAGGCCGGCGGGGCGGGGCGGAGCGGGAGGGCGGGCCGGGTCTACTGTCACCTCAGAGACTCCCGTCCCGACAGCCCGAGCCTCCGGACACGCCCCCGGAGTGGGATCTTCGCTATGGGAGTCCAATTGCGATGTATCGACTCTGGGTTTGGCTCTCCCCAAAAGAACCAAGCGAGGGCCCACATAGGCGACAACAACGAGACTCCACACACGCTGACACACACACACACACACACACACACACAGTCTGCAGAGACCGGCAGCAGAGCAGCAGCAGCCCGCGCGACGAGATGGCCGGCCGATAAGCTAATTCGATAATGCGATGTATTACATAAAGCCCGTAATGCCCGAATGTAAACACGTGGACTGTCATATCAGATGCACGGACGCATATTTCAAGAGCGATCTCGCCCCGATAGCCGCGGCCACCAGCACCAGCGGCGGCGGCGGCGGCGGACTGGCGCAGCGTGCGCGGTCCTCGACGGAGCAGGACCAGGCCTTGGCCCAGGCCGTGGCCCAGGGCCGCGGTGTCCCCCGGCGTGCCCGACCCTGCCGCCATATTGGTCCCCCATCAGCAGCTATCTTCCGCTCGTTGGCCGAGCGGCCAAGGCTTTCGCCAAGGCCCTTTTGCGCCCTGGCATGCTGTTCGCAAGCTCTCCTCCGAGCCCAAAAATTTTCCCTCACCGTTTCTGAAAAAAAAAAACATCGCGTTGTGCGCCGTATGGAGCCACTGGTCAACACTCGGGTGTGCAAAACGAAAAGCCCGCGTGCGACACGACACACACATGCCGTCCTCAGGAAGGCCTGCGGCTGCAACATCGCACGGCCGCTGCCGCTCCGCGCCGCGCCACGCCACGGACAGGTGCGAAAGAGAAACAGTAGTACACACACACACACATGCACACACGAGTGAGAGAGACAGACTGGCTCCTGCGATAGGCTGAGTAAGTGAGAAAGAGAGAGAGAGAGAGAGGGCAGGGAGGGAGGGAACGGGGGGAGAGGTCGCGTCTCATGATTTACACTGTGTTCGAGCGGCTGTATAGCAACATGGCGGCTGACCGGCCGGCGGCGGCGGTGGCGGCGGGGCCCCTGCTTGCTGAGGGTGTCGAAAGGCGATAGAAAGTGTGTTGTGCCGCCGCTGTTGCGCGGCTGTGTGTGCTGTGTTCGGCGGTATGTGTATTATGCCCCCATATCGCATGGCGCGGCAGCGCGAGACTTCCGCCGCCGCCGCCGCCGCACCGTGCCACGCCCGCGCTGTGCATGTCGCGGCCCCCGCGGCCCCCGCGGCCCCCTGCGGGTGGGACGGGGGTGGCCGTGCGTCGGAGGTGTCTCGCGGTGCATTCCGAGCCGCAGCGGCTGGACCACGCGAGCAAAGGTGCATACACTACTCATGAAGCGGCGAAAACAAAAACAACAAATCTATACACATAATTAAACGGCGGAGAGAGGCGAAAAAATAATGTTAAATGTGGGCTTCGGTCGAGGCGTGGCGCGTGGCGGCGGCGGCGGTGGCGCGGCGCGGCGCGTTTCGGCGTCGTGTCTCGACACTCATAAACGACGCGTTTAAACGCGCCCGCATAAATCACACGTCCGTCTCTCTCTCCCTCTCTCTCTCTCTCTCTCTCTCTCTCTAACACGCACGCTCTCCGTGTCGAGATACGCCCTGCAGCGGACGCGGTGCCGGTCCCGCGGGCGCCCCCAACCGCCTCGCCGGCTGCGTTGGACACGGCCGGCCCCGGGTCCGCTCTCCGGCCCGGCCTCTGGCCTGGCCGGTGGCTGTGTTCGCCCCCTCGCTCAGCGACAGCCTTCTGATGAGAACCCCCCCCCCCCCCCCCACCGAGCTGCATGCGTCGGCTACAAACCAATAAGTGTGCGCAGAACACGTTGGGTGCAGCAGTACCGCTGGGCAGCCGACAGGCCAGGACACTGCGATCTTAGACCAGTCGCCTATCCCCCCACCTCCCGCACTCCTGGGAGGACGCAGCGATTCTGGTCCATTTCCTCCGTCCGCTCTTTTGCTATTCTGCTCTCGTGCCTCTCTCTCTCTCTTTCCCTCTCCATCTCAGTCAAACTGCTCTTGCTCCCTGACGCCCCTGTCTCTCTCTCTCTCTCTCGTCCTGCCTTTCTGCTCTCTGCTCCCGTTTTTCTTTTCACTCTTGAGCGACGCTGGCTGGGGGCCGCGGGGGCGCCTAGCAAGCACTCTTGGAGCAGATTGGAGGACGCGATATGGATTTCCCCCTCCTTCACGCCTCCCTCCCCCCCCCCCCTCCTCCCCTCCCCTCCCCTGCTCCTCTGCGGCACGTCACTCTCCTTTTCACCCTTCCGAACGCTCGGCGTCGCGGCGCGCGGAATCCCATATGATGCATTATCCGCGGGAACAATTTTTGGGTGGAAAACGTCGTGCCGGCGATGCGGCCGGCGTGGAAGACAAGGTAGGCAGGGAGGCGGGGAGGGAAGCGCGGCGTGCGGCGACAACGTGCGCGCCGCGCTATCGCCGGACAAGATCGGTCCAGCGCAGCTCTCCGGCTCTGGCAGCCCGGAGCCGCGCGGAGCAGCGGACAGCCGCAGAGCACGGCGACGGAGCCCTGCTCGCTGCGCACGCAAGCGGCGGCCGCTGGTACGCGACGCAGCGCGCCGGGGCGACGTCCACGGGGTCCTGCTGCCTGCGATGCGGGGACTGGCGGCGTGGAGTAAGGCTAGGTGTCTAGCTCCGTGCTGCCGGCATCACGCGGCACCGGACCTGAGAGCCTCCTCAAAGCCATACCGTCTAATTTCGCGAGGAGAAATAGGGACATCCCCTTGAGAACCTTGCTTCGCCTCTGCGGCCTCGATCAGGATACACACTAGGGCTGAGGGAGACCGGGGCGGCCAGGTGCACCGCCCGACACCTGCCGCATCAATAACGTTCGGTCGGGGGGAAGAGAGGCGCGCCTGGGAGAAATGTGAGCCGCGCGCGGTCCGGCGGCGGCGCGGTGCGATCCGCGGCTCCGGGGCCTCCGGGGCCTCCGGGGACCTCCGGGGCCCTCCGGGACCCTCCGGGACCCTCCGGGGCTCTCCGGGGCCCTCTGCGGCTGCCGCGGGGTGCCGCGCCCTGCCGCCGCCCTGGGCGTCTTACTGACGGCCCGCCCGGCCTAATCTGACTTTGATCGATTATTTATTATTATGAATGTGTGAGCCCGCTTAGTCGCGCTCGCGTGCCCCGCACCGCCGTGACTTCCCCTCTTCCCCTCCCGCCCCTTCCCCCCACCCCCGCCGGCCCAGACCGCGGGGGGGTTATGTCACTCGACCGAGGCGAGCGCTCGTGTTTCAGCGGGGCGACTTCATTTTCGGAGGTCCAGCAGTGCGCGGTGCGCGGCGGCGGGCGGGACGCAGGAGAGACGACGGCGTCGCCCGGAGGCCGCGGAGGCCGCCGTAGATGGTAGAAAGGCCTGGCAACTTGAGGGGAAGGCGCGCGTTGCGACGACGACGATGCACACACACACACACGAAGAGACTCGCACACACGAAGAGACAAGGAACTTGGTGGCAGAGTCCGTGAGACAAAAGCTCCTGAATAAGCAAATAGCTCTCGGGGATTCGAATAAATCAAGCTTCCCTCCTGCTCTGCCGCTGCGCATGCGCCGCGCTGCTGCGCCCCCCCCCCTCCCCGCGCCACCGCCGTGGAGGCGCACAGCACACACGACTCTCCACACGGTTCAAAGCGATTGACCATTATTTCCGTGTTCGCCTCTCCGCCGCGGCGCTGCGGCCTCCCTGCCGCCGCTGCCGTGCGCACCGCCTCGCCTCGGCTCAGGTGTGCGTGCAGCCAGCCCTTTGCATATCTCGACGCTCGGCGCGGCCCGCTCGTATTGTCTCGTGGGTGCAGCAGCAGCGAGAGGCTGACGCAGGCACTCCGAGGCGGCCCAATTTAGCAGGGCAGCTCGACAGTCGGTAGGAGGGCCGCAGGGCCGGAGGGCCCCCCGCGCTTGCGGCACCTGTGCTGCGGCAGGGGCTCGGCGGCCAGGACGCGCGGCGAAGGCGCTCGCTGTCCGGCGTCGCCGTCCCCGGGGGCGACCTCCACCGCGGCACCGCTGCGGGACTCCTGTAGGCCACGCCGCACGGCGGCGCACCGCGACACGCCGGCCCCGCGGCGGCCCCCGCTGTACATCCCGCCCCCTCCGCCGGCCTCCCCGCCGGCCTCCCCGCCGGCCTCCCCGCCGGCCTCCGCCGTGGACACTGCGCCACGACTGCTCCCCAAACGTCGTCGTCGTCGCGGTGGCGGTGGTCATGTCGTCCTGTCGGTGGCCCCCGGCGGCGCGGGCCGCTCCCGTCTGGTTCTCACGCTCCGCCGCCAGAGGTCGCGCCGCGGCGGTCACCGCTGCAGCTCGTCGTGTGGCTTTCGTTGTGCTCGTGTGTGTGTGTGTGTGTGTGTGTGTGTGTGTGGAAAGGGAGATGGCCGCGGACATTCACTAGAGCCGAGCTGGCCGCGAGGTGGCTCTGCGCCTGTGGCTGCCAGTTAGCGTCAGTCCGGTCGACGTCGTGAGCGATCGGCAGTCGGCGGCCGAGGCAGCGGGGCCGGACGTCGCGCAGGAGACCGCGGCCGCGGCCACTGCCCCGCGCCGTCTCCGAAAACCACCGAGCACGCGGCCTCCCCTCCCCGTCCCCCTCCCCTGCTGAGTGAGGTGTCGGGGACGGTGTGCGGCCACCACCTCCCGCGGCCTCCGGCTGCCTCTAGGCTGGCTGCTACGACGCGGACCTACGCCAGCCCGCCTGTCAGCGCCGCCGCCGCCCGGAGAAAAGAGATGGCCTGCCGTGGAAGTTTTAGTGCGCACGAGCGGCGAGGGCACAGGCCAGGCCAGCAGCCGCTGCGGGGCCCTAACGAGCCGTCTCTGAGGCGGCGGCTACTCTACACCGCGTGCCAATCCACGCGCGCACAGTTTTCCATGGTACGGCCGCCGGTCACGAGCAGCGTGTCACTCAGCGGCCGCGCCGATGAGAGAAAGTGCGGGGGACACGCGTGGTATGAGAATGTTGTGAGCCCTGACCGCACGGTCCTCGCTGATCACCCCCCCCCCCCCTACGTCCTCGTGTGTCAGTGTCACACGCAGTGTCCCCGCCCTCCGCAGATGCACTCACAGACCCCCCCCCCCTCTCTCGCTCGCACCCGCTCTCGTGCAGGCACGTCCATCGTTCCTCTCACTCACTCCCGCAGACACATGCTCCGGGCGTTATCAGGGCGCATTCAATTACGGAAAACCGTTTTTGTCGATCTCCGCCGGACTCTCCTTTGACGCCCGCGAGCTCTTTGATATTATTCCGCGGGGTTCGGCTGCCTGGCGCTGCCGCGCCTCCTCCGTACACCCCCGCGTCAGCAGCGTGGCGCCATCTAGCGGCCGGCGGCCGCAGCAGCGCTCTGCGTGGGTCGCGGCGGCCGCGCCCCACCACGCCCCCTCCCCCCTCTCTCCGGCGCGCCTCGCCCTCCTCGCTGTTTTATTGATAGCAAGTGGTCCTTATCGCTCGCGTGCGTACACTCTTTTGCATCTCTCCCGTAAAGGATCTCCACCCGAAGCTATACCCATATTTCTGCGCCGCGTGTGTTGTGTTCTCGGGGGCTCGCGCAGATTCCGTCTGCGCGGCTGTCATGCCGCTGCCGACCTCCTCCCTCCGTTTTCTCCCGCCGTGCGGGCGGACGGCCGTGTTTGCCGTGTCTCAAGGAAGACCCCCGGGGTCTCACACACACGCACACACACACACACACTGAACGTCCCACACACGGCCACCAACCCTCGGCCGCGCTCGCGCGCTCTCTCCCACCCACGCGGCCTCGGCCCTTGAGGGCGTGCACGCGTCTCCCTCCCCCTCGCACCCACCCCCAGACTCCCTTTTTCTCTCTCTCTCTCTCTCTCTCTCTCTCTCTCTCTCTCTCACTCCTCCCCCTACATCTTATCTCCACCTCTCAGCGGTCGCCGGCTTGACACAGTGAACGATGGTCGTCGGTTTGTGTGCGATTTTATCTCCCGTTCCCTTTATATACATTTTTCTCTCGTCCTTTATTTACTGGGCTATATTGTGGTGGACGTGCCCGGGGTGCGTATTGATGCAAAAAAAAAAAGAGAGAAGGAAAAGGAGGGCGAATGTGTGAAGTGTGGCGAAAGGGGGAGGGAGAACGGGTGGCCGCCTGACCTCAGGATTTTTCATTCCCTCACTGGACACATGAGCGGCCCGCTGCGGCGCGGCTGCAAGTGCTGCCCCGACTTGATCAGCTCATAAGGAGAGGGCTGGTGCCGGGCCCGTGCGATGCGATCTCAGCTGCATATGTGTGAGGGGGCAGTGCGAATTCGCGAGCCGACACCTTCGCAAGACCTGTTCCCCCCCCCCCCCCCTCCCTTCTCTTTTTCCTCTTCATACTTCATGCAGAGGGGCTCCGCGTTCGCTGCGCCTCTTTGATTGGAAACGAACGGAACCTTTTAATTGGTTTGATCGCCGCCTGTCTGCCTTGCCTGACGACCTTCGCGGGGCCCCGCGCGCCTCGCTTTGCCTCCTGGCTCCGGCTCGGCTCCTCCCCGGCTCCGGCTGGGCTCGGTCCCCACTTTGGTGCTCGGCTCGTACCGCCGCAGCCGCAGCCTCCTCCGTGGTCATGAATTTGGTCACGCCGCGGAGTCGTCGGGGGTCCTGGGCGGGGCCACGGCGGGGCCACGGCGGGGCCACGGCGGGGCCACGGCGGGGCCACGGGGCGGCAGGGTGGTACCGCACGCTGCGATGGCCGCCGACCCGGACGCACGATGCTTGTCAACCTTCAGACGTGGCCGTCGAGAGCCGTCGGGGAGGGGTCAGCGAGCGTGTTGTTCGTGCGCCGTCGGCCACGGTCGAGTGTATGAGGCTGAGCTTGTCTGTCTGCGGGCCGGCTGTGCGCAAGAGCGGTTGTATCGCGGACGGCGGACCGACGCACCGCCGTTTGTGGATGGAAGCGGCCGATTTGTTTACATCGACGCGCGGCGAGACGTTCGGTGAGGCGGGCGGGCGCTGGCGGGCGCGCGGGGGGCGGGGACGTTCCCAGGCCGAGGTGAGTCAGACCTTATTAACACCGGGAGGAGGGGGCCGAGCCGGGCTATCGATACTGTTTAATTCGGTTCACATCGTCGTCTGATTAAAAACGCCGGAAAAAAAGATGGAAGAGGAAAAGAGAAGGGAAAAGGGGGCGCGGTGGGAGGAGAGGAGGAAGGGGTGAAGGGTTCGAGGACTCAAGTAGGCGCTCGCGAAGGGGGCTCTTGTACTCGGCCCGTTAATAAGCACGCTTTTGCTAATTAGAAAAGTAATGGCGCGTGAAGCAAAATCGGGGTAAGTGACTTGGCGGGTGTGGCCGATCTCTGATGCACGGCAGCAGAAACTGGCTCCGCAAAAGGCAAAGAGGCTCGCAGCGGCCGACGCACTGCCTTTCACTGCTCTCTGACTTTTCTGCCATCATCAGCACGGGCAGGATATGCAAATTTTCCGACACATTTCTAAACCTAACCAGTGATGCATTTTACTAAACGGACGACATTAGATTTACAGTGTTATTCCCTTCTTGAATTTTACTCGCAGTCCATGTTTAGTTTTGACCGTCAGATACGTGTCGATGACCGAGTGGTGAAAGGGCACTATACTACTATTGGCCAGCTGACAGGTGAATCATCGACCCCTGGGCCCGCCTATATAGCCCCGACCCGCGCTGGTCCGTGTGGGGCCCGGGAAGGGAGTCTAGTACACACAGCGTTGATTACACTTTTAAGCGTCCGATGGGACGATGCGGGCAACACACCCACTCCCGAGTGTCCGGCCGGCCAGCGGCTGCCGGCGGTGTGACCTCACGCGTTCGGCTGACACCTCCAATCAGGGCCCCCGATTATAACACAGGAAGTGGTTAGCCCGGCCACTCATCACCGGAGATGAGGAGGGCCGCGTCCGACCTGTTGTATAGTGTGTACCGGCCGTCGGCTCCATTCAGGTGTGATATTTGTGTGTTTTCCGTGCTGTCCCAACAGTCACTCCAGTCGGCGGCGCGCCGGGCGGGCACCTCGTGCGCCAACTGCAAGACCACCACAACGACGCTGTGGCGGCGGAACCAGAACGGGGAGCCCGTGTGCAACGCCTGCGGCCTCTACTACAAGCTACACAACGTGAGTATGCAGTCTGAGGAGGAAGACGCTGTTCCCGGCGGCAGTTTAGTTGGCTAGCGGAGGCTGCACGGCGGCCGCGGGTCAGCGCCCCGGCCGGGAGGGGCGGCGCCGAGGATTTGGAGAGTGACCCCGCCGGAGGGTTGGCGATGATGTGGAAGCTGCGGCAAAGCCCGGCCGCCCTGGACCCTCGCGTCCGAGACAGCAGCAGGCCAACTGATCCTTGGGGGGACTTGGAGACCGTATGCGAGCGGAGCGGAAACATGGGACGCGCATCTCCCGGAAGCTGTATCGACTGCGAGCCGAGCGGCCGCCCTGCTGGTCCCGCTTGCTGCCGGCGCGCCCGCGGCCAATCCCGAAGTGATCGCTCACACTTGATTGGAGACGACCCCCGGCCGGGCCGTCCGCTGCCAAAACAAATGACTGTCGCGGACCGGCGGACCGAGCTGCTCTCGGCCGCGCTCCCTCTCGCGTGGGTTTTCAGCGGAGCGTCGCGCGCGTCGCGCTCCATATCCCACCCCCTATTTTACGCATGTCTCCTGAATGCGTTAGCGATTCGCTTCCAGTCTGAAACGCCGTGCTCATTGATTCCTTCAATATCCTGCCCACTTGCTATCGGGGACACCGTGGCCGCGGTGGCGCATCGACCGCGTGTCGGACAGAAACGGCCGCGCCGCCGCCGCCGCGCCCGGAACACCGCGGCGCGGCCGAGCTATATTCGTAGCAAAGCGGGGGCGTTTTCGCGCACTTTCGAGAATGGTCACGCCGCGCTACCGTTTTACGAGACCTGGAAATTTGCTTTCTCCTCGGCCGAGATTGCGCCCCCCCCTGCTGTCTTTCTCCCGCGATGCCTATCTTTACGAGCCGCCCTTCGGCCCTTCGGCTTCGAGATCATGACGGCGGCGGCTGGCCGGGCCCCGGGGCCGCCGTAACTGCACGGGGCCGCGGGGCCGCGGGGCCCAGCGGCACGAGTTGCGCGGCTCCGTGGGGCCCCGGATGAGCGACGGAGGGCCCCCCGCTGCTGCAGTACACGCGGCACTACCATAGTACGCGTGAATGACCGCGTTCGCGAGCGGAGAAGGACTTCGGCGACGGCGGGGGCAGCTGCTATCGGGAGGGGAACGGGGCAGCCGTGCGAAGACGTCTCGCCGCCCGCCGCCGGTGACGTTCAGCCGATCGACTACTTACGCTGTTAGACAGAGATCCCCGGATATGAAACGCGTATTTTTTCTCTCTCTCTCTCTCTCTCTCTCTCTCTCTCTCTCTCTCTCTCTCTCTCTAGTATTGTCTCAAGCAGCATCTCCGCCCGGCTGCGGCGCACCAGTTAGAGATCGCGACCGGATCGGCCGCAAGTCGTCCGACCGTTGACTTCGAGAAAACCGCTCAGGGGAAGCGCGTTTCGGGGAAAATAAAAAATAAATAAAATAGATTCGGTCTGTATCCCCGCGTGGCTCTGTCCCGCCTTGTGGCCCGAGGCGTGGCCCTCCCTCCCCTGGTACACCTGTTGAGATGCGTTATCTGGGCGGGAAGTGCCCGCCGACCCCTTCCCGTCGAAGAGACCTCAAAGCTGTCGTGTCGCAGAGCAAAAATAGGCCCGACACTACTTTTCTGTGCTCCACCAACTCTTCTCCCATTTTTTTTTTTGCGGTTAATAGGTTTGGGGAAGATGTTTTTGTATGTCGCGGCCACCAGTAATACTCGGCTCAGCGGTTCTTTCTTTGTGCCTATTAAAATAATAAGAATATATTTATTTATTTCTGTCGTGTAAGACTCCAAGTCTGTGATTTAAACTGTCGCTCGCGCGAGCCTGCCGCATCCCCCGTCGGTCCCCGATCGCACAATGTGCCCTCGGCGGCTCACGCTTCTGCCTGGCCGGGCACATGGCGCCATGGGAACAGCCACTGAGCTACTTACGGCAAACGCCGAAAACCTCCCCCCTCCCTCCTTCCCTCCCTCCTCGCCTCACCTTTAATCTTGATGGACCCTATTGAGCATGCAGCCCGCTGCAGCCCCCCCTTTGCCGTGTTATATACAGTATGGCAAACTTCTTTGTCGCAATGGCACACAGAGAGGCCCCCTCTGCCGGCATCGGCCTGGTAGCGGCGGCGGACTTGCGTGGATGTGTGTCGGGCCGGCTGCTGTGCACCCATCTCTGGGGTGGACACGCCGGAGGTGCGCGCACAATGGGGGCCGGCGGGACCGCGGCACACAAAGTATCGATTACCGGGGCAATGATACAGTTTATTTTGATTCAGCGGGGGTCGGCCGGGGCCGCGGCGGCGACCCGATGCCAAGGGTCTACTTCCGTCCCCGCGCACTTACCCCACGGATCGTGTGCTCTGCTGCTGTGCAACATGCACAATTTTCCCTCTCTTTTTTTTCCGCCCTCTCCTGTCCTCGTCTTTCTTATGCGCCGCCCTGCGCCGCCACCGCCGCGGTTCCATCGCAAACATCGCGCGCGCGGTCAGGAAACTCAAGTATTGAGGGGCGGGCCGCCGTGTCCGGGCGGCGGCGGCGGCGGCGGCGGCTACTGTGCCGCCGTCATCCGACGATCCGATCACGGACTCCACGCGCGCACCCGGCCGGTCGGCCGCCGGTTTCGGGATTTGCAAAAGCAGCAGCAGGGGCGGCGGCAGCGCGCGGTCAGTGAGGCTTCCGGGCCGCGACAACGGCCTCCTCGTACTCCTCCCCGTCCTCCTCCAAGCCTCCCCCTAATCCTGGCCCCGCGCGTACGCAGCGCACTGGAAGTGACTGCGGCCCGGACGTGCGCCGGCTGCTGCGTATCACGGGGGCCTCGGGCGGCCGACGGCGGCCTCGGGGGCCTCGGCGGGCCGCCCCCGCCCTGCCGGGCCACCCGATACGCCTGTCGGGGGGACGCCGACGCCGCCGCAGCTGGGGACGGCGGCGACACGTCCACGACGCTCATGCCCCGCGTCTCCTCCCTCAGAAGCCCGCCGCCCCGCGGCCGCGGCGCGCCGCCCGCGGCTCCATAATTGAGTTTATTGTAATTGTTGGGGGGCGCGGCTATCGGCCCGGCTCGGCGGGGGGCGGCTGGAGCGCCGGGACAGCGCCGCGCGGACTTTCTCCACGCGCTCCTCTCGCACTCACGCGCCATTCAGTTGCCATTACAGAACGTACGTCCGCTGGCCGCGCCGGGCTCCGCTGCGCGGGCTGGCGGGGTGCCAGCGGGCTGCGCGGCAGCGGCTGCAGTAACGACGCGGGGGACAGGGGGCGCATTGTGGACCCGCCACCGCAGGCACGGCCGCCCAGTTCGGCCGCGCCGATTTCACGTCCTCGAAAATTTTAATCCCCGAATCACGCTTCGGAAAATTCATGAAGACGTTAGTCTGCTCCTCGCGCGCTCGGCCCTCGCCGACGGCGGACACACACGTCGGCGTGTGACACCCCGCCTCGCTAAAGTAACTCACTCCCGGCTCGATAGCGAGGACAGAGGACGCTCAAGTGGCTCGGCTGGGACCCGGGGCCCCCGACCGCGCCGTGGGTGCATCCTGAGAAATGGGGGGTTTTGTACCGGGGCCATTGTGCGCCGCCTCACCTTCGCCTTTGCACCCCAGGTGACACGCAACCACTCCGTGCCGGCCGGCGTGTCCTCTCAGGGTGGAAAACTATATCTCTCTTCTTTTTATTCGGTATTTTTTTCACTGCCTCCCCTCGCGTTATTTTAAAGGAGCAGAGAGGCCTTTTATCACATTTCAAGGTGCGCGCGGGCCGCGTGGTGGGGCTGCTACGGCGGGGCACGGCACGGGGCTCTATCGCTTATACTGTTGCATGTTTATTATAACATAAATCTTTTTGGCCGCCTTTATGTGAGCGAGGTGAGTGCGGGGTGGGAGCAGAATAACCCTCTGAGAGTGGCTGCTGCCGGGCTGCTGCCTCCACGACGGCGAAGACCAGGATGACGACGACGACGATGACTTTCTTCGGCGTCCTCCCTGACGACGCAAACCCCCCCCCCCCCCTCCGCCCCGCCGGGCATCCATCACCAGCAGCGTGTACGCACTCTTGCTAATGACCTAAATTAATTTCCTGCTGGTCTCGCGCTGCGCCAAACCGGCGCCGTCGTCGTCGCGGACTGCGGGGCACTCTGTCTCTGTCCCTCCGACGCGACGGTCGCCGGCCACCGAGAGCGTGCGAGCGAGAAGGAGCGATGCACCCGCCGCTCCCTACTAAACATACGGCGACGAGGGGGATCTTCGGCGCCCGCCTCGCCTCGGCCCTCTGGAGGTTTTTCTTACGCCTTATTTCCCCTTGCTCCCCTCCCCCGCGGGGGAGGAGGCGCCGGGGCCGTGCGGGGCCATTTGCAGCGAACAGAGGCCGCCGCTGTCGGAGCGACGTCGGCGGCGCGGCGTCCGCGGCGTCAGCCGTGCGCCACGGCAGCCTCGACGTCGCCGTCGTAGACGCCGTCGGACACCGTCTTGGGGCGCCGGCGCCGCCGTCGCCGTCGCGCAGCTCGGTTAGCCACCGGCGGAGCGTGAGCGGCCACCGACCGGGCAGCGCCACCTGCCGGGCGACAGCCGCGCAGGGCACGGATCCAGGTCCAAGTTCTGCAGCAAGGCCGATCGAAGGAGGGAAACGGGGCCCCCTTGCGGAGAAAACGCTGACGGACTTCCTTTCTCTTCTCTTCCTTCCTCTCTCTCTCTCTCTCTCTCTCTCTCTCTCTCTCTCTCTCTCTCTCTCTCTCTCTCTCAGTCTCTCTCTCTCTCTCTCCGCGTCTCTCAGCCGCCCCCCTCGGCCGCCCCCTCGGCGCCAGTGCAGCACTGCCACCCACCCAGCAGCGCTCAGGGCGCCGCCGGAAGCCGAGCCGCCTCCACAGCAGCCACACACACACACACGCACACACACATACACACGCCCCGCATGACCGGCTATGACGCCCATTGTCGCGTGGGCTGCGACCTGGCGCGACTTCCATACACACACACATGTACACTCACACTGCACACTGTCGGTGGCAAAACGGACCCGGCAATTACACGGAAGTGTTCGATTCCTATCTCGCCGCGGGGCCCCGCGGGGCGCGGCCCCCCGGCGCCTTGATACTCTTTTGATTGTGATCCAAAGCCCGCGATTGCGGCCGACCGAACCACCACCCCCGCGCCAGCGCGACAACCGCAGCAACAACAGCAACAGCTGGTGCTGCTGCTGCGGTGTCGGTGTTGGGAGACACGTACGTGCGCGCTTGTGTGTGTGTGTGTGTGACTATGTGAGTGTGTGTGTGATGGTGACCGGCACGCGGTGCCCATCACCGTCATCAGCGTCCTGCATCTGATCAGATCTCTAATCGCACCGCCTCACTGTCCGCGAGGCGAGACACACATTTCTCTCTCTCCCCCCCCCCCCCCCCCCCCTCTCTCTCTCTCTCTCTCTCTCTCTCTCTCTCTCTCTCTCTCTCTCGCACACACACACAATAAGCAGTTCGGTGTCTGCCGGGTTCCGCAGAACGTAAACACTAGAATGAGAGAGAAGTTGCGTGCGCCCTGCCTCACTGCGGTTTCTCTGCCTTCCGGACTTGCCTTGGAGGCCTCTATCAGAGTGCTTTCCTGCACCCACTAAATGAGCAATCAAGTGACAAGGCGGATACGAGCTGTCGGAATCGAAGTGTCCAACGTGCCTTTCGTGCTGGGTTCGGAAGGCCTCGGCAGTTCAGCCCGCACCCCCTGCCCTCCCTGAGCCTCCCCCGCCCAGTTCACAGTCCGTTGAGTCGTTTTGGACCGGTTCCCGGGGCAGTCGGCAGCAGCGGCGCGGAGCAGAGCGGAGTCGCGAAACGTCGACGCCACCAAAATCACATTTCGGGACGGAAACTGCGTCGGGGCCCCTCGGGAGCTGCGCGGTTTGTGGGGGGCCTCGGGGGCGAGAGGTTTCTGGCAGGGGCCCCAGAGGACTCGGGGGGCCCCTGCAGCCCCGCATATCGCGCACCCATCTGTGTATGATATGCTCTATCGCACATGCCAGATTGTGGCCGCAGATACCCCCCGTCGCGCCGCACCCCCGCAGGGGGGCGGGGCGTGCAGTGTGGGCCGTGTGTGTGTGTACGACGGGGTGCCCGCGGTTCTCGGGGTGGCCGAGGTACCCGTCAGCGTGCAGCGCGCGCGCCGTGGCGTGTGTCGCCGGGAGTTATGGCCGGTATCAAACGGACTTGTTGTATCACACAATATTGCCCCAATTAAAACAAACGAGCGAGGCGCGCGGGCGCGCGCGCGGGGCCTCTCATTAGACGTATATGTGCGTGCGCGTATGTGCACGTGTGAGGACGTGCGTGTGTGTGTGTGTGTGCGCGTGAGTGCGCCGGGCCGCGGGGACGTCCGGGGGTGTCGACGGCGAGGGTACGTGAGCCACAATGAGACATAAGTACGGCGGTGCTGGTGCTGTTGGCGCACCGTGAGTGCGGCCGCAACACGCGCCGCGCGCCGCACTGCCCCACAAATATATCAAATCTCTCTGAAATTTAGGGGAAAGAGATGCGGGGCCCGAGATTGCCGCTGTCGTCGGCCTTTGTGTGCGCGTGAGTGCGCGGCGGCGGCGGCGCTGGGGCCGTCCGGCAGAGCCGGCCAGGGCAGCAACGGCGTGGCGGCAGCGTCGACGGGTTGATTATGAAGGAAAGGTATGAGGTTGTGGTCCTTGTCGGCTCGGGGGGGTTTCTTTGTCGGCGAAACGTACGCCCCTCCGTGGCCGTGGTCCCGGCCGGCGTCCCCGCCACGCCCGGCCCCGTGCGCGCCGGCTGCTGCGGGGCCGCGGGGGCCCCGCGACTGCTGCTGCCGCCGCTGCTCCTCTCCTCCTCCTTGGTCACATTTTGTGGGGACAGTTGACGTCGTTGTCGACGACGTTGTGCCACAAAGCCGGCGCTTGTAGTCCCCAGTGATGGACGGCCATGATAACGTCTCCTCTTTTCTATCCCCGTCCCCTTTCCCTCCCCTTCCTGCGCCAACTCCCCCTTCCCCCTTCTCTCTCTCTCCCTCACCCTCCCGTCCCGCCCCACGTCCTCCGCCCCTCTCCGTCGTGTTCAGGCCGCCGCGCATTAAACAGAATTTATAAAGAGACGCATGTGCACGAAGCGAGTTTTTAAATGCCATTTTTTTCAGCGGGAATTAAACGCCTGCAGAACGGCGGCGACGCAGAGCAGCATTCCGCCTGCGAGTGCCGGGGTAGGCCGGCCCGCACGACGCGCGCGTGTGAGCCGGCCGAGGCTGCCTACCCGGCAGGCGCCGTGCCGGGGCCGGGCGAGGATGACGGGGCTGGAGCTGGAGAGTGACTGCGGGGACTGCGGGGCGTGGCGGCGGGGCGTGGCGGCGCGCGGCCGGCAGCGGGGCTCACGGTAGCCGGCCGGTGGCAGACGGGTGGGCGACGGCGGCGGAGGCTCGGACGTGCCGCCGCCTTGTGGAGTAGAAGGGCCCGGCACGACTGGGTCCCCCGCGCGCACTGTTTGGACCGTTGACCGCGCGGGGCGGTTTATTTTGCGAGGCCGCGGGCCGATGAGGGAGGCGGAGGGGACGGCAGCAGGCAGCACGGGTGCCCGCGACGCTCCTAGCGTCCCGGCGGCAGCGCCACACCACGCCACGACACGCCACGCCACGCCACGACACGGCACGGTACAGCCCCTCTCTGGCTATCGCCCCGAAATCTCCTGGCACCGGCTCAAAACGGCCAGGGAGGAGGCCTGTCCTCTGGCCTGCCCGGCCGCGCCGCGCCGCCGTGCAGGACTGCTTGCCGCGCGCTGAGCCCGGCGCTGTGCGCGGCGTGCGGCGTGCTGCACCCCTCACGTCCCCCGTCCGGGACCCGTCCCGTCCGGGTAAAGGAGCTGTTAATCTGCGCCTCGAAATCTCCGTCATGTAAAGCTACTGCTGCTGCTGCTGCTGCTGCTACCGCCGCTGATGATGAGTGAATTGGAAATAGAAGTGGGCGGAGGGGCGGAAGCCGTTCTACAATATTCCAGGTTCGTTGTGCGCCCCCGCCTCGGCCGCCCCCGCGCGTGTGCAGCGCGCCGCACAGTAACGCGCCCATTTCCCTTTAAATACGAAGGGGGAAAATGTGTAGCGAACGGTGGAGCAGGTTATTCTGAATGTCATCGAGGCTAAGGACCTGGCCGGCGCTCCCACCGCTGCCGCCGCGCGCCCATGCCGGTGATTTGCCGAAAATACCTGTCCGCACGCCCTCAAGAGAGGGAGGCCTTAATAGGGGGCTTGACAAGTGGAATCAGGAGCGGCGCTGGTTAATGATTCCAACAGCAATAAAAGAGTTCGTCAAACAATTAAGCTGCGAGGCGCCGCCAGCGGAATCCTGGGAATGTCAGCGGCCTGTTGTGGGCCGAATGAATGGAAGATATTGGAAGGGCTGGAAGGCTCTGCTGATATTCCGAACAAGGTTCTTTCTCGTCCGAAAAGCCAACACTCGTGGCTGTGTACTCGGCCAACACGCGTAGCGCGGTAGCGGCCGAGTCCTACCCCAATCAATGAATCAACGCACACGCGAGTGGCCTACGTGATGTACAAGTGAATTCGGTCCGCCGCGGGGGCGCGCGCCGCGTGTTTTCGTCGTGCCCCCGCGTGCCCCCGCGTGTCCGCCGCGTGTCCGCCGCGTGCCCCCGCGTGTCACACAGGGGCCGCCGTGTGCCGCGCTGGACTGCGGCCAGTCATGTGCCGTCGAAATGACGCCCGGACCCGTCCACATATCTCACAACAAAACGGCGTGCACGCGGCTCTTTGTTCCTCCCTGCCGCGGAGGTGCCACGCCCCCTACGCCCCCTTCTCGGGTACGACGGACGAGGGGCGCGGCACACTTGACGCTCTTTTCGACTATTTTTTTTTCAACCCGCGGTGGCGAATCGTGACGCAGCACCTGGCGTTTGGTACGGCCGCGGGCCAGGCGCCGCCCGGGCCCCGACGCGCCCCCGACGCGCCCCCGACGGGGCCCGGCCCGCCCGGGGCCCCGCGAGCTAAGTGACTGTTCACATTTCAACGCGGCTGCTTCCATTTTGGAGGCAGATGCTGAGCGAGATTACAAAATCATTTCCCCTTCCCATTGGCGCCGCCTTTGGCAGCCAATGTCCGCCGCCTTTCCCTCCGGGAGTGGCGGCTGCGGCCTGCTGCTACAGCTCTAGGAGGTGCCAGCTCTAGGAGGGCGGGTGCTGTCGCGGGGCCGCCGGTCGTGGTCAGTGCTTCCAAAAAGCCATTCAGAGCGGGTTCTCTTACCCGCCACAGAATGGAAAAGTCGCCATCACTGCGCCCCATTTCGGTCAATGAAGAAACATGCCGTTCGAAAGCTGAGACAACGACGAAACGACGTAGTTGTCGTCAAAACTTGCCCAGGGATTAGGCGACGATCATGGCTTCTCCATTGCCGGTGCTCTCGCTCTGTCTCTCTCCGCCCAGCATCCCTACACCGCTGTTTTGTCTGCACTCTCGGTTGCCGGGGGGCGAGCAACAGATCGCAGACATCAGTTGTCTGCCGCCTCCGCCTCCAGCGGCGAGGGGAGGGTGTCAGCGTCAACAAATTGGCGTCGATACTCCTCGGCCCGGAACCGCACGGCCCCGACCCGACACCCGGCAACGCAACGCAGCCGCCCGCCCCTTTTCGCACAGCACAGCCCATTGCCCGCCCTGTTTGTTTTGAAAGCAGAGCGGCGGGTCTGGTCGCGACCCATCGCCCCCGCGTTGACAACCGTGCTGAGCCGTGAGGGTCTTTGAGGCGGCCGGCGGCGGCTGCCACGCGGGTTTGTTAGCTTAGGACGCAAAAGTGTCTGCTCGTCCTGCTTTGCAACACACGCGACGACATGCTAAGCGACACCTCTCCGCCGCCGGCGCTGCCGCCGCAGGATTCTCAAGTTTGGAACAATTCGTTTTTTGAGGTCGGCGTCGACGTCCGGTGGCCGCGCGGCGCTCGACGTCGCCGCCGTCACCGCCGCCGCCGCCGTCTCCCCGTGGCGTCGGCGGCGCTGCTGCGGTGCGCCACGGTCAATTAAAAAGGCGCCGCTGCAACGGCCGGGCGCCGCCGTCGTGAGGGCGTCGTCGGGGGCCTCCCGGCTGCGCCGCCGTCGTGAGGGCGTCGTCGGGGGCCTCCCGGCTGCGCCGTCGTACTCATGGTCTCGGTGCGTGCCCCCGGCGGCTCGGCTCGGGGAGTCACAATGTTGCGCGCCTCATGGCCGTTTTGGAATGCGATGATACCGCGGGGGCTGCGACTCCAGACTGAGGGGACGGAACCCTTCCGCCCCACTTCCGACCAAGCTTTTTATTTTTTTTTCGTGTGTCTGTGTGTGTGTGTGTGTGTGCGTGTGTGAGTGTCGGCGCTCCGCGCACCGAATGCCGATCGTACCGCAGCGGGACGAGGCCTGGAGTGTGTCGGCGCGGCCTGAAATATCGAGACGAGGTGACGCCAGGGGGGCCCGCGGGGCGGAGGCGCCGGGGGCCGCGCCGGGGGCCGCCGCGCGTGGGACTCGCGCCGCGTCGTTATCCGGACCTCCTAACGAAGTCGGAAGCGACTCGCGCACATTGGCGATGGAAAAAAAGTGGTGTGTGTGTGTGTGTGTGTGCACGCGCGACAGCGTAAAGAAATGATCGAACGACGCAAACGGTTCCGTTGGGGGAGAGGAGGCGGCCGCGCTGACAGGCGTGTCGGAACGATTGCCGCGGTGGCGCCAAGCGGCCCCGGCGGGGCGAGGCCGGCGAGGCGGTGCGGGGGGCTGCGGGGGCTCCGCCGGGCCCCGCCGGGCCCCGCGACTGGCGCACCGGAACAGATGTCTCCCGCTCCCCTTCCCCTCTCAATATCCGGAGGGTGCTGCACTGAGGTCAGCACTGCAGGGCTGCGCGAAGGCTGCTGCCCTTTTTAATCCTTCACATTTTTTATCACTATCATTATTTTTTTTGCGCATCGTGCTTTTATCAATTTAGTTTTGCTATGTGGACGCGCGGCTGTGTTCGGCGCGCTTGCCACTGCGCCGCCGCCGAGCATCGCCTGAAGTCAGTGTGCGCGCAGAGTGAGTGGGGATGTGGTCCAATACATAAGGATATCAGTTATTGTATGGAAACATAAATTAAATCCCCTTCCGCAACAACACTGCCTTTCTCTCTATTTATCGGCATGGAAACACGCACAGAAGTCGTTATCCGGGAGGCTCGCATCTCTTCGCAGATCCCCTCTCTCTCTCTCTCTCTCTCTCTCTCTCTCTCTCTCTCTCTCTCGCTCGCTCGCTCGCTCTCACTCCTTTCCGCGGGGACACAATATGCGCCTGTGTCTGGAGGGGACACGCTCGATAGCCTCTCTCCCTCACCCATCTCTCTCTCTCTCTCTCTCTCTCTCTCTCTCTCTCTCTCTCTCTCGTGCCCACTTCCCACGGCGGGGACAGCAGCCATTCAGGTCCATTCGCACCCAATAAAATTACACAATGCTCCCGCCTCCCGGATTATTGCGGTGGTATTGATTTACATAGGCGTGACGCCCGGGCCACGCTCTCGGAAACTATTAATCTCTCCCCGCCGCCCTGGCCGCGCTCGCTTGCTTCTCGTCTTCACGGAGGCATGTGTGCCGGGGTCCAGTGTAATTTTTTCGCAAACGTCCAGGAAATTTCCCCATAATAGCAGCCGCATTTCGCCGTAAATACACACCGACGAGTTCGTTTTCTAGCTCCCACTTCAGTGGGTCAAAGTAGGGCCGTTAAGTCATAGAAATGTATACGTGTCCGTTTTTGTAAAAAAAAAAAACTTCACCTTTTTTGGACACGGTCTCCGTGGAATCGAATGCCTAGCACAGCCGGGAGGAGGGGAAGACGCAATAGTTTGGCGCATATAATTCATAGCGTTGCTGTGGTATGGGAGGGTCGGCGTCTCTCCTCCTACCTGGATGCTGCGGTCACCCAAAAGGCACACGCCACACACCTTTACCTTTTATTCACACGTCATAACAGAAAATCATAATAAGGGGCCAACAAAACACTCGTCGCTGCTCCTTGCCCGCTGCCGTGCGCTTCCCAATAGAAAATAAAGATTATCCGCCGGCTGACGCGCATATATCGGACCGCAATCCGACCGAAGGAAAGTGGAACGGATCAGAGTGGGGTCGTGTTGCGTACGGTAAGGGCGGGCGGTGGACCCCGAAAATTGACGCATACCCTGTCCGAGTCAGGGGCAGCCCCCCCCCCCCCCCCCTGTGCGCCGACTCAGCACATACAGGGATGAAAATTAAATGTATCTCGCTCCCTAGCCCAGCAACGGTTTCCCGCCATTTTCACAGAGGCGTGGACTCTCAAACTATTTTTACTACCGCAAGGAAATCGATTCATCCCTCCCAAGAAATGCCATAGCGGATCACATAGTGACCCAATAAACTGATACAGGTGACCCGTCCTCGATTTTCCGCCTCTACCGGAACAAAATCGCCGGCGGGGTGTTATTGATTTTCTCCGGTGGGGCGCGCGCCCGGCGCGGCAAGGCGCTGCCTCATCAAGACATCATCCACCTGTCTCCTCGCCCGCAAATAAACCCCTCCAAACACTAACAAGCAGCCGACGGTTTGCATAGTCGTAAACGGGAGAGGAGGAAGAAAGAAACGAAGGGAAAGGGGGAAATAAAAGGGGCAGGCAGCGGCCGGGCGGCCGGGCGCAGGGCCCTGCGCAAAGTGTTTGCCGTGCGCATGCGCCGCCGCGCCCCCCGCGTGGCTGCATCGCCGATTCGGCGCGCTTACGTGGGTCTTGAATGGGGCCCTTTTTTTTATTCTTTTGCACTGCTGCGTGCGCGCAACGTCATGGGGCTCGTAAAACGGGCGTAATGCACACCGAAGAGCACATCACGCAGTCGTCAAGTCGCTTGTTTTATATCGCAGTACACCTAGTACACTTTTAGGTTACCGGAATGCGATGGCGCGCGCGGCCCGCGCCGCTTCTCACGACAGACCCGTAAGGGCTCCGTCCACAAAATAATTCGTGACGCCGTCGCCCCGTCTCTCTCCCACTGATACCCGCGTTTCATAAAGGCGGGACAAGGACCGCGAGCCATGAAAAAGCGGCGGCTGCTGCCGTCGTCGTCACAAGCACGGCGACAGCGGCGAGGCTCGGGCAGGTGCGTTTCGGATCAGACCCCCGCTGCTTAATGAGCGGCCAGGCGTCTTCGTCCGGAAGATACCCGCGCAGTTGAGGGGCGTCCGCGTGGCGTCTGCGCCGCCGACCGGGCCGCGGACGGCCGGGCCGAGGCCGGGCCTCGTTTCCCTACACACTCTGCCATCCAGGCACCACCGGGCCCGCTGCCGCTGCAGGGGAGGAGGGGAGGTCAAAGTCGCGGCGCGGCTGCGGCTGCGGCGGCGGCGGTGGACATTTACGGCCACTTGGGGCCGATCGGAATAAAAGTAAGTCAGTCGTTAAGACGACGGGGCGCTGTACTGTCTTCATCAAATGAGGAGGAGGAGGAGGAGGAGGAGGAGGAGGAGGAGGAGGAGGAGGAGGAGGAGGAGGAGGAGGAGGACCTTGGCCGTGCCGCGGGTGCGTCCTCCCGGGGCGGAGCGCGGGGCTCCCGCATCCCCGCGGCCCGCTGCAGAGGAGCGGATCGGGGTCCTCCTCGGTGCGGGCCGCAGGACGTCGTCGGCCACCTCGCTCCGGCGGTGTCCTGCTCCGGGTGGCCGCGCCGGAGTCGCCCGCGCGCCGCACTGAGTTACGGCGGTCCGTCCGCGGGTTTACTGCCGCTGCTGCTGCTGCTGCTGCTGCTGCTGCGCGGCGGCGGTGGCGGCTGTGCCGGTGGTGACAACCGCAGCCAGCCCAGCGCCCGGCGGCCACACAATAAAATATTGCATTTTATTCGAGCGAGGTGTTGCGCCTCTTGGTAGCGAGCCCAGTCGAGTCGAGTCGAGTCGGGCGGGCTGGCCAGCGCTGCCCAGGCGGCGAGCCCGACCAGCCCAGCTCGCTACCTCTTCTTCGTCTGCGCTGTATAAATGTGCGTGTGCGTGTGTGTGTGTGTGTTGGCAGCGGCCGGCCGGCCTGTCCACCGCACGGGGCTCTTGCCGGTTTTCGACGTGCCGTTGGGAATGTTTTGTTTGGAGTAATATTGTGTTGTTTTATGGCAGAAAATTTTAATTTTACGTCCCCCACCTCCCGGCGGGCCGGCCGCGGGTGTCCCAGGGCCGGGTACCCGCGGACTACCTGTTCAGGCCGTGCGGGGATGTTTATATTGAGGCACCCGCTGCTAGTACTCCCTTTTGGACTTTATTATATTATTATTATTTTGCTCGGATGTGATTTATCTCGGTGTAATTACCCTACCGTGAGCTGCTGCCGCTGCCCGGCCCCGGACGCGCCGGGGGTGTCCGCTACGCGTCGCTAACGCCGACGCCGACGCGCCGCCCGCCGCGCACCACGCGAATCTCGACAAAGGAATGGCCTGTTCATTGGGCGAGGGCAGGGCCGCGGCAAAGAGGGCATTAGGGGAAATGTAACAGGAAGAGAAAGGAGGAAGGGCGCCGCGCCGCCCCCTCGGGGGCCCCCGCAGCGGTGCCGCAGCGGCGGTGCCCCGGCGGGGGCCCAGCGGGCTGCTAGGATTCACTCTGCTGGGTGGCAACAAAGGGGTCCAGAAGGGCATTAGTCATGCTTCATTATTGGCTGGCGGGGTCGGCCGATCCCCCGCGGGAGGCAGGGCCCCGGCAGGGCCCCGGCAGGGCACGTCTGTCGCGCAGGTGAGAGGCGGAGGTAACCGCGGCCAGGGCTGCTGTAATTGAAAAGGGAGAGAGAAAAAAACACACCGGACTAATTAAACGGGACGTGCGTAGTGTGGGTTTGACGGGCGGTGTTTCTCTTCTTCCGCGCCCTGGGCGGGGCGCTTTATTCGGTCCGCTAATCAGTCTCGTTGACGGATAACGCGGATGTTGGGGCGCGGGAGGCCGGCTGGAGGTCCCCCGGCGCGGCCGTGCTGCTCCGGCGGGCTCCGATACTTTCGCACGCCACGCGACACGCGACAGACCGGGCGCCGGGCGGGCGGCCGGGGCCCGGGCGCTCGCCCACGGCACCCCGCGCGATCGGTATCTGCGAGATATCGGCGTGGCTATCGATGTATGCGCTATCTGCCATCTCATTTGTCCGCGATTTCGTAACGCTTTGTCGCCCCGCCCCCTCCCTCCCCCTCACCTGCCGGCTCGCTCGGCCGCCGCGCCGCCCGCCGCCGCCGCTCCGCACTCGACTATCGATATATATCGATACACTTCGATTGGTGACTGACGAGAGGCAGGCCCCGTGACTGATTCCAATGCCCGTCATAAATTCAGCACGGGGACGCATCAAAAAGGAAAAGTGGACGCACGACGGCGCGCGGCGAGCGGAGCAGCAGAAAATAATAAAAATAATAAAAAGAGACAGAAGCAAAAGCACCGCCTTCCGATGTCAATTGATGTGACGAGTCGCGGCGCGTGTGGTGCGGTGCGCGCGGCGCGCGGGAGATTTGAACGCACAGCGCGCGCACAGCGGGCCGCGGCACGGCCCTCTCCGGGAGGTCGGCCACCTAACCTGAGCCGACCTAACTCTGCCTCATTGCCGCACGAGTTGGCCGATTTTTCACATTCAGACGTGTTGTTGCGCGACGTGTGCGCGCAGCGCCGCTCGCTGTCAACCTGCCTTTTGTTGCTGGGCAACGTCATATCTTTTTTTTCTGCTTTCTGTCCCGTCCCCGGGGTCCAGAAGCGCCGCTTTAGCACACGTATAAGGACTCGGAAGGGAGGGGACGAAGGTATCAAATAATAACACAAGTGTTCTCGATACAGAATGCACCGAACAATCAATATGGTTTAGTATATTGTGTCAAAAAAATCTTTTGCATATTTTTTTTTGCCCGATGTTACAGCAGAAACCAATCTCATTTAATGAAAGTCGATCAAACGAAATATGCCGTTTGCCGGTGTGTAGGTGCCGCCGCTGCAATATTCGCCCTCAACGTCCTCGTCCACACTGTTTGCTTGCGCGGCTTGGAACTCTGCGGCTCCGCTGTCCAAAAGTCGCAGTTGCGGCGGCGGCGGCGGCATCGGGCTCCTCTGCCCCCGTCCTGATTTATGTGCTGTGCCCGCCGTGCATGCGCGTGTGTGTGTGTGCGTGTGTGTGAGCGGCTGCCGTGGAGTCGTGCTGTGCGGATGAGGCCCTGCGTCGTCGCCCGCGTCCTGTTTGCGGTTGGTCCTCGCCGCGTTGGCTCCGTGATAGTGGGTAGGCGCGTCGCGCGGCCAGCCGTGTGGCGGCCGGAAGCCCCCGTGTGGAACACGGTGCAGGCAGCCCGTGCGGTAGCGGCGTCGGTCACTCACCACGCGAGGTTGTAGGCGCGTCAGCATACCTCTATGCCTCGTCTCCGTCACTCCTTCTCTGTCTCTCACTGCCTTCTCTGTCTGTCTCTCTCCCCCACTCTGAGAAGGGAATCAGTTCACCGCCGATACTGCGGCGGGGTCATCTGTCTCGCTCTTCCCCCCCGCGGTCCGCGGTAAACGACTTGTAATTGGTGAGATGGCGTGCCCCCCGCGGGGGCCCCGCAGATGATGCCGGCGCCCCCGCGACCCCCCGCGGTCCGAAGGGGGGCACTAATCTGTGAACTATGTCCTGCTCATCATGCTCGGCTCATTTCCAGGTGATGAGGCACAAGAGTACGTGTGTGCGTGTATGTGAGTGTGTGTGTGGAGAGAGAGAAAGAACGGTCGTTCTCTCTAGCTTGGCCAGGACATTGAACACCCATTAAATTCCGGTTCGGAGGAAAAAACTGAATGAAACGAGATGCGCGGGGGGTTATTATTTCATCGTCGAGGTAAAAATGATGCGCCCTTACCCCTTCCCTCCCCTTCCTGAAACCTCTTGCTGCAGCGGCTCGGCAGCAAATCGGCCGGAACCAACCGGAACCCGTACGGCGGCCTAACGTGGATGCTTTGGAGGGGCTCCTCGGCGACGCCCAGCGAGCTCGACACGCCGCGGGAATAATTTTAAAAAAATTTGGGACCCAAGTAAGGTTCGTACCGGGCGGCGGCCGGCCGCGGGGACCCCGCCGAAGGGCTTCCAAGGGACCCGCGCCCTCGCAAAGCCCGTGCACGGCGCGTCGCAGCGTGACGCGGGGCGGGGCCGGGCGGCGCGGCCCGCGGCCCGTCGGTTCGACGCGGTCCTTACCGCGCCGTAGAACGAATATTAATGAGGCTGCTCGCCGCATGTGCCGCGGGCGGCCGGGGTCGCTGCGTGGCTCCGTCGGCGGCCCCGCGCGCCCGGGTACCGTCCGAACACCCTGTTAGCCGTGCTCAGCGTGGGTGACGGTGCCGGTCCCGCGGCCGTGCCTCTCGACGACGTGTCCGATACCCGGCCACTAACCGAGTCCCGTCTCCTTTCTCTGCCCGCAGGTGAACCGACCAATGACGATGAAGAAGGAGGGCATCCAGACGCGGAATCGCAAGCTGTCCTCCAAGTCCAAGAAGAAGAAGGGCGGCGGCGGCGGCTGCCTCAGCCTGTCGGGGGTCATGTCCGAGATGATGAAGCCCCTGGACCCGAGCGGGAAGGGCGTCGGCGGCTACCCGGGCAGCTTCAACACCAACCCCCACCACCACCTGGGCACGGCGCTGCACCCCGCGGCGCACCACGCGGCCGCCGCCATGAGCCACTGGTACCACGGCTCCAACGTGCACCACCACCAGGTACGTCCGCGGCCGGGCCGGCCACCACCACCACTGCCCTCCTCGCCGGCGGCTCTCTGACGTGCGTTCTTGTGCTTGCAGAGCTTCGTGGCGCCCGCGCCCGCACCGCACGGCGGCCTGGGAGGCGGCCACCCGCACCCCGGGGCGCCCTCCATGCACCACCACCACCACATGAGCCCGCTATCGGCGCTGGGCTCGGGCTCGCTCGGGCTGGCCGCCACCTCCAACTCCATGGTGAGTACCGCGGGAAAATCGAGGCAAACAGCCTCAACACACCGCCGCCCGGCGGGCTGTCTATGCCGTGCTCGGCAGGCGCTGTCCCCGTTTCCGTATCGTAACGGCACGTCTTCTTGTTGTTGCAGGCAAGCTGGCGGTCCGAATACACGTGATGAGCCTCGCGAGCCGTCTCTGTGTTTGATTCTTCCGCTCCGCGAGCAGTCAACCTCCCCGCTCCGTTGCGGGCGACAGCGGCCGACACCCACCCAATGTGCAACTCTCATTCGTTGTTATTGTTCTAGTTGAATTATTATGTTGCTCGCACCCCGGACGCCGGTAATAGGCGTCCTTTATTTATTTCAGTTTTTTTTGCGTTCTTTGTTTTCCCTCTTTTTATTATTTTGTGGTGGAAGACAAAGTTGTTGAAAAACTGCAGAGTGACAACAAAGTGATCTATATGAAGACTTGTAGCGACGAGTACAAACCAATTTAATGAGAAACTAAAGACAAATTATAATTTAAATTATTATTATTTTATTTGTGAAATGTTACGTGATGTTATTATAACTATAATTATTATGATTATTATTATTGCGATGAATTGTCGTCATGAGCATCTAGTAGTCATACAATGGCGTTGTTCAAACAATCGGTGCAATTTGCATGCTGTTTCCTCTGTCATGAATCTTGTTTTGACATTCAAAGGTTTAAGTAAATCACCGTAATCCTGAGTTTCCTGCGTGTGAGCCCTGTTCGTCTGCACAATTTTCTTTTGACATTCTTGATGTTACCTGTTAAATTGTCTTGAGTTTCAGTTTTGGAGAGTTGAGCGAAAAAGTCAGTGTGCGTGCGTGTGTGTATGTGCGTATGTGTGTTTGTATCTTTTACGCGTGGCAAATAAATTGCTCGTATAGTATTCAGCTCGACACAGGGATTGTGATTGTTCAAAATTAGTTTATAAAACCTAATTCTGTACTAAATCTGTAATTTGTTTGTAATTTGTTTTTATAGATTAATAGAAATACCATCAAAGTTACCATTGTTGCGTATGATTTCAAGAAGAGAGGCTTTATACGCTGTCTTTTTAAGTTGCTCCACTTGCTTAGCTCTTTACTCTAGTTCCGTACTCAACTACATAATTTGTGAACAAACAAATTACATAGAGACCTTTTAGTTCAAAAGACGTTTTTTTATTGTTGTTTACCGCTGCCGCTATTCAGATCGTACTGATTTCGGTAGCGGTAGAGGCGCGCACACGACGCAGAGAGCGATCTATACTTATCGTGTGATTCCTTGTGATCGGTCTCACTGAATCCTATCTGTGATTTTGAAATCACAATCCGCGTTGTCATGTTTTAAGTGTGATATCCTTTGTGCAACCTCCCGGGGGCACCGAGGGAGGTCGTGGCGCGCTGGTGGCGCGCTGGTCGCTGGTGCGCCACAGTGAGCCACGGCGCTACCCCACGCCTCAGATCTCTTTTATGTTCGACAAGAGCAGCGCGTGAGCGAGCCGTTGGCCCGAATCGTCGCCAAGGGGACAAAAATGAAAGCTGGTCGAAAATGCAGCTGTGGAAAAGAAAGTGTTTATCTTGCCTTCCACATCAAGCGCAGGTGTGTGAAAAAAAAAACGCATATCCGATTATTTTACAATGTTGTTTCGGCATGTCGTACTTTCCACTCATGTTTACCTTTTGTTTCTGAAAATTCGTGTATTTCGAAATAAGAGTGCCTGAATGTAAATTCGGGACAATTATTTGGCGACGATGTGAGGCCAGCGTATCGCGTCCATGTGGCCGATTCTACTAAGCATACCAAAGTTTGTATTTATTTAAGTGGCGGCTCAGCACGGCCGGGCCGCCGGTCACAGAGTTATATTATACCGTTCCCTCGCCTCGGGGGAACACCCACAGATACTATTGTGATGTGTGAAAAGTGTATTTTTAAAAATGGGGCAAAACAAAAATTTTACTAGTGATAAAAGTTATTGAACGATTGTATGAAATGTAATATACTAGTTTAAGGACAGAAAAGCTTAAAAGTGTACGAAAATGTGTTATTGTGTTATGTCGACAAATACTCAATTTTCAAAAATTTGGGGATCATAATTGTGTACATATGTTATATATTTTCCTTGTTTGTATTTCACGAAAGCAAGACATTAATGTTATTTAAAGAAGAGATGTTTTTATTTGGACAATATGCTAAACTGTACCATCTCAATGTTTCCAATCCTGTAATATATCTGCCATGCAAATTGTCCAGTTCCATCTTGTCATCCGTATTGTGTTTTTATTTTATAAGAGCGCCGTCATGTAACATTGTGTAGAATAATGTGTGTGTAAAGTTGCATAAATCAATGACAAACGACGAAATGTTTTATTTAAAACTTGACATATCCTTTCCTCACAATATCAGAAGAGCAGCCACAGTCCTCAAACATTAGCTCTTGAGCCCGCCGAGTCCAGGGGCCTATTACGAATACACGTCCGAACCATTTCGCACCTCTGATCTTAGCAGACAGTTTCACACGAGACGCGATGCCGATCTGAAGTCACTATAATGGGGCCCATAGGAGTCCTACGGCGGATGCGGCGGGGTGCCACGGAGCGAACCCAGGGGTCAGAAGGGGTTGCCCTCTCGCACCTCAATGGGGGCCCAGACAGGGAGGCCCAGGGCCCAGCCGCCCTGGGGACCCCGCTAAGCTCGCCTGCTCGATAATAGACAACTTTGGGTACAGATTGGTCCGCAGTGACGAGTACTTTTCTTGGCTCGTCATCGTGATCGTTTTAAAAAGAACCTCACTGAGCTGGAAATATATTGAAATAATGCGGGCCGCGGCCCCAGCATCTCACGGTATGTGGGGACGTGTACATTTCGAACAAACTTTACGCGAGAAAAGAATCTGGAACCTGTGTATGCTGTTGGCTGGACCAGAATATAATGACAATCATTTATCGGTTCTCCAAGAACAACATTACCTCTCTCTCTCTCTCTCTCTCTCTGCTGACAAATCTGATTCGACCGTCTCGCAAAACGATGCCATTAACAAAACAGTGTCCAGTGCGTCGTGCAATGCCCTGGCAGAGCGGTGGGTCACTCACTTTCTCGGGGCTTGATCGATGGGCGTCCGCTACCGAAACCGATTTTCTGAGGCCGAGCAGGCAGCCAGGCTGTGGCGGGTGCCCCGGCGGGTGCCCCGGCGGGTGCCCCGGCGGGTGCCTGGACGGGTGCCTTCTTGCCTTACCGCAAACCCGCCACCGCGGGCGCCCGAACCAGGACCACGCAACTGCGCGGCACGACCGGCGACGCGCGCGGCCACCTCGTCGCCGGCAGGGCGGCTCACTACAATTACTAATGTTACTAATGATGCTCAATTCTCAGGTCCCGGGGGCTCTCGGTGGGGGGCGGCGGGGGGAGCGGGGGCTCCCGTAAGACACCGCGCACCTCGCGGCACTCCCACGCGGCCCGCTCCCCGCCTGACTGATGGGGCTGGGGTTAGGTGAGGTGAGGCGAGCCGCTGCTGTCGGTATCCGTAGTGTGGGGTGACCACCCGGCCGGCGGCGGCGCGTGCAAGTAAAGAGGCTCGATGACCTTCCCTCCCCGACGCCCCGCAAAGCCACGCAATAGAAAAGGCTTACGGCGGTGGATCAGCCACGGTAGCCGAACGCCGCCAATCGAAGACGAGCGACGCGGCGGCGCGGTCAGAGCCCCCGTGCCGTACTGCAGCGCGGGGAGGCCGTCGGAGGGGACAGTGGGTCCGGCCGGCGGTCCGGCCGGCGGCGGGGTCCCGGAGGCTGCGTCAGAGATCGCCTCTTGTTCCGCGCCGGTGACCGCGCGCACAGCGCAGAGGAAAGCCTCCAGTGCGTCGATGCTGATCGGTGACTGCTTCCGATATGGCGTTTTCTTCCTTCGAATCAATCGCTGGCTCGGCATCCTCTGTGTGTGTGTGTGTGTGTGTGTCCACGCGCGCGCACTCGGCATGGAATGGGGAAGCGCATTAGATTGACGAAATCGCGTTGAGAGACGCAAAGGGATTAGCGATCGTGCTCTGGGGTCCGTGGAAACACACAATGAGAGGAGAGAGAGAGAGAGAGAGAGAGAGAGAGAGAGAGAGAGAAAAGGTTTGTGAAGCAAAATAATTGCAAACGGCTGTTTTCGGTACACTGTATAAGGGGGATAGCCAAGGAGTAGCGGGTCCGAGGCCGGGCTGCTGTGCTCCTTCTCCCGGTCGGTCGCGGCGTTATGGTGTCCTTGTCAAACCGTGCGGGGGGCGCGTGTGAGAGGGAGCGAGACGGACAGCGTTACGTGGTTCGTGGACGGCCCCTAATCGCGGCTCGGGGCGCGCCGGGCTTCGCGCAAAGTCTCGCGTCCTCCTCGCGGGTCGACGCCGCGCCGGACCCGGGGGGCCGTCGCGCAAGTGGGGCGGAAAATGGAATTTCCAGGCGACAGCACGGCCACTCGGGGTGGCAGAGAGGGAGTGGTCCCGGCCGGGCTGTGAGGCAGCTCCCCGCGGCAAGCCGTCCGCTGCACGAGACACACCTCCAGGGGGCGTTAGGCCACCCTCGATACCTGCAGCGGTGTCACCGACGCCTTCGCCGTCCACGGAGAAAGATCTCTCCGCGGCCGGCACACCCGCGTCGTGCCACTGTTTTTTTATTTCTTATCAGAAACTCAATTTTTGGCCGTCCTGACTCGATATCATCAACGTGCCACGCCCGAACTGCAAGTAAACGCTTTCTGAGCCCCGTCGCGGGTACGTGGGTTTCGCGTCTTCGTTCTCTCCCTTCTTTTTTGTTCTTTGTTCTTTCACGTTTCGGTAGAATTGCGCCCCCTAAATGCCCTGGCTTGTCGTGCTCCGCTGAGTCAAAATCTTTGAAAGCATCTCGGGCGATGAGAGAGAGGACACTTCTGGACGAGATCCGTCTCGAGATCCGTTCGCCTGCGTATTTGCCGTTAAAATACTGCGCGAGTTTCGTCAGGAATAAAAAATTATTTTTCTCCAGCACGGAATCCGGTGTGCATTTATTTGTTTGTTTTGGTCCAGATTCTCGATCATTACCGGTTCGCCGCAGGGAAGGGGTGTGAGACCCGCCGTCGGCGAGGCGTGCGGACCGCGCGAATGCCTCCACGATGCGTGGGTCTGTCTGGCGACGGGGTCGGCAAGAGGTGGACTAGGCGCAGCCAGGCGGGGCGCTCAGCGGTGTTCTTCGCCTGATTAATTGAGAGGGAATGACTATGCGAGCCGCGACGCCAGCGCCATCTTTCGGGCCTCCAGCGTGCAGCCTGCCCCCCACGCCATGACAGCGCCAGAACAGAGTACGCGCAGTTGTGCCCCAGAACCCATGGTGGCCACTTGTTACCGTCCCGACCGTTCCACAACGTTCAAAACGAAAAATAAAGTTGGAGAGTAAATCTGTAATCCGTATACTTCGAACTTCGCCTGAAATTGAGACGAAAGCTAGCCGCGCCCGCCCGTACTGCAGATTTGGTTTGGCCGAGTGGATGTCCCCTGGACACCGTGTGGGACGGCTTCTCACTCCAAGCGGCGCGTGAGGCCCTTGCTAAAATTCCTGTGCTGGGCGTCGCTGGCGGGTGGCGAGGCTGGGGGTGCCTTGGCAGCCCGCGGCCATGCCGGGCGCCCCCTTCTGTCGGACAGGCCGGCGGGGCGGACCCCGGGCATCAGCCGCGGCTGCTCGCGAGGGGCCCAAAATGTTTTTGATAAATGTCCGACTGTATGGAAATGAGGCCGGCCTGCCGTGCATTGTGTGTGTGTGTATGTGTGTGTGTGACGCCCTGCGCGCTCCGCTGCGAGGTAGCTGGCTGTTCAGCCCGCACGAGGAGTCAATAATAATAACAATAATAAGGCGGGGGAAAAAGGAGAGCATTGAAAAATAAGAAGAGCACACGGTCACAATGTGTGCCGCGTCAGTGAGCGCGGGACCCGGTAGGTGCAAAACCACACGCGGTCGTGGACCATGAGCGCGGGAATGCTAGCGGCGCGCGGGGTTTGATTGTCCTCTGTGGGGCCTGGCGGGCCGACAAACTGCATGCATAAGGTGAAACGGGGCCCCAGCAGCCCGCCTCGGACCCGCCGCCGCTGCAAGGAGGCGTGGAGGGGGCGTGCCGCGGACCGAATTTACAGATGTGACTCTCATTCCACAGTGACACTCTGTACGGCCCCCGACGGTAATAACACTGTAATGGCATATTGTAATTACAGCTGCATCACTGTGCGAATAACACTCGATGGCGCTGCGGGGCCGAAGGCGAAGAAGCTGCGCCGGCAGGGGCCGACGACTGCGAATAAAACGGCATTACGTTGTGGGATGCAAGCTGCACGCGGGAAAACGCCGACTTATTATTTGAAAACCGTTCTCCTTTCGAGGCGACTTTGACTTATATCCAGGGCACGACGTGGAGGTGCGAAGATGCGGCGATGAGTCATACCGGAGAACGAAAGTGGGGAGCCTGTCTCACTCGCATCGCACGATCATATATAAGGCGGCGCGGCCCGGCAGCACCCCCTCGACTCCTCCCGCGCTCGCGTATCGGACGGCACCTTGCAGAGACACACCAGGCGGTGACCGCCGCGCCGACCTGTTCAGCCCTTTTTTTCCCCCCTCCTTTCCGATGGCCGTGTGCGCCGTTGTCCCTCCGAGAAACAATATGCACTTTATTTGAATTATCGCTGGGTAAATATAGAGCGGGCCGTTGACCCAGAGGGAGGGAGCCGCCGCCGTCCTGGGCCTCCAGGGCCCCCGGGGGCTCAGCGGCTCAGCCCCCACGGCCGGACGAGACCGCCTGTCGCCTCGGCCGCGGGGTATCGCCGTCTCTCTCACGCTCCCTCCGCTCGCCGCCGAGTGCGAGGGAGAGCGATGCGCCGAGGCCGAGAGGTAGCCGCGGGCTGCAGAGGCCCCGGACCCGGCCTCGGGCGCTGGGAGGCGCGGGGAGGGCGGCCATCCCGAGCCATGTTACCCATTACGGCGTTGGTGACGCCCCCTCCGGCCGCGCGGGGCCTCGGCTACTACCTTCGTGCATTCGTGGTGATTTAAAAACCAACAATTAATGATGGGCGGACCGGAGCGCGCCTCCTCCTCCCTCCCCCGGTCGGCCGGAGCCGGGCCGGGGCCAGGGCCGGAGCCGGGCCCCGGCGGGCTCCCCCTGTTCCTGGTGCCTCATTGTCTAGCTCGGTTCGGTTGCCTTTAATGGATGGTAAAAATACTGTCGTGGCCGCGGCTTACCGCGGCCGGCTAATTGGCTCGGGTGCATCCACAGAAGTCCGGGAATACGGACGGCGAGGCGCTCGCTGAGATCCGTGTGCTTCGTCATCGGGGGGACGAGCGCACGACACGAGGTCGGTTGCATATGATGAGGCTGCTCCGAGGGGCATCTCAGTTCGCAGCACTGACTGGTGACTGGACCGGACTTTTCCATTGAATGGAATTAAAATTTCACGATCATGGCCCACTGTCACCCACCCCAAAATAGGTTAAAAAGTCATTCCTACGGTGACCAAAACTCAAAACGATTTTTTTTTGTTTTGCTTAGAAATCTGTGGATACTTTTAAAAAATGCAAAAATGGGTGGGCACTACCTCGTCCCAGGCCTCCGCCTGGAACCCTCCTGCTTAACTTCGGTGTTCGAATGGGAACCGGTGTACCAGGTATTGACCGCCGCAAAGACACCGGCACAACGCAGCGGCCTTTTTCAGGGGCACGCTTCCGCAACGGTCAATGTAGCCCCCTCCGCCAGCCAGATTTCCGGAATCAACTCCCTTCGACTGGCTGGTTGGTCTGTGGCACTGCGGCCACTCCCGAGCGGATTGGGGGGGAGGTAGGCTTTCCTATATCGTACACAGCCGAAGCTGCTGTACTTCACGACGAACCCTAGTCGCGACGGCGTGTCCTCGTCTGCCAGATTCACAGGGAGCGAAAACGAAGGTACCGAACCCTAGGTACCCCCGTAGCATACACCCGAGTCTCCGAACCAAGTTTCCTTGGTAGACACAGAGCCCCCCCGCCGGAAACCCCGGCGACCGAGAGAACCTCGGACCCGGGAACGGGGGTAAGCCCGACCGTGCTGCGGGAATCTTCAAGTTGAAACCCAACGCTTACATCTCTCAGTGACGCAGCGCGCACGGCCGTTCAGACAGCCTTTACGCCACGTTCGGAAGTATATTTTACCCTCTGTCTTCCAAGCGCAGACACAAGAAAAATTTAGGAAAGTAGGAGGGCTAGAACCCGCAATCTTTCGGTCGCCGGTCAGCCACCTTACCGATGCGGCCACAGAGCCGCGATGACGATGGATGCGCGCCCCCTATACTTCACACACCGTCGTCTTAGCTGAGCCGACAGAAAAAGTGCACGGACCGGCAAAGAGTTGAACCTCCGACCAGCCGCTCGCCGAGCGGACTCGCTAACCACACGGCTACCGATCTACGGTGCAGGGCCGCAGAGCGCCAAAAAACACTCTCGGGGAACATTTGTTTCCAGGAGGCAAACGGCCACCCCTGCTATACACTCGGCGGCCCCGCGCTATCATTTTTTTTGTTGCATTTTTTGAATTTTTGCTAACGTCAAAGCGGGGCTAGCGTCACAGTCTGATCCGTGCTCATCCACTGCATGGCGGCCACGCATGGGGCCCCACATGGCTCCGCGCGGCCGCCGGGCCCCGGGGCAGCTTCACAGCGGCACGGCCGGTGCCGGGCGGTGCATGCAGCACGCCCCCCCGAGCGCGGCACGGCACGGCGCGCCACGCCGTCTCACACGTCACATTTCACAGGTAGTTTCGATATCACCAGCAGAGAGGCCCCGCGCCGCATTATCGCGCCTTTCCCATCGCGTACACCTCCTATTAACAGCGATGCGGCCCGTGATACAGTCTGCCCGCCACGCCCCGCCACGCCCCGCCACGCCCCGCCAAGCCCCGCCACGCCGCGCGCGCCTCGGTACTGCCGGCCAAGTTTGCCCACAAAAGCAGAACCGTGTGTGCCTCCAGCACCCTCAAGGTATCGCCCGCCACCTCCTCCCGCGTTGTAAAATCGAAACTGCTACACAAAACTTTTACATATCCACCCCCCGGGTACGAATTTCTTGTGCATAGTCTCCGCCGCGCGGCTCGCCAAATGAAGACACATCGGAGCAGCGGCGCGATGCGAAAATAATCCCGAATGGAAAGCGTACGAGCCGCGCGGGGCCGCGGGGCCGCGCGCCTCGCTGCGCCGAGGGGCCCGCCACGGGCTGCACGCTGCGAGCGCCGAGACGCACGGCCGCCTCCCCCATCCAGGGGGCGGGCCGCGGCCGTGCAGAGCCGGCCAGGGCCGGGGATGAGGGGGTGGGGCGCTGGGCGATAAATTAGTGAGCATAACAACGGCCCCGCCCCCTCGCGCCGCGGCCGAAGTTAGAGGGCGTCAGGATCTGACTTACACGGACACTCAGTGAACCGACATACCCGTTTATCTCTCTCTCTCTCTCTCTCCCCCCCCCCCCTTATTCCCACTCCCGCCCTCACCGAATAAATAATTGTTTTGCGGCGATGGTATTTCGCCGTGTCGTGGATAGCTGCTTGGCTAAAGCATCGTCGCCGCAATCTCTCACAAAAAAAATACGCGGCCGATGGAAAGCCGGAGTTTCTTGAAATCGAAGAAATTTGAAATTTTGCGGTGCAGTCGGATGTAGTGCCCGTGGGAAATGATGGTTCATGCGGCAAAATTGTGCCTCATTGCTGTATAACGGCCTTATACGAGAATTATATAATGAAATAAAATCAGTGTGTCCGGAGCAGCCCCCGCCCCACGACCCGTATATGTCACATGTTTTCGATTGTCCCGCTTGCAGCGTGGTGCCACGTATCTGTGGCCGACACCGAGTCCGCCGGAGGTAACGGCGGCGCGACCCCACGCCAGGCTGCGAGGCCCTCGTTCGCATACCGATCTGCCATTCATCGCCCTATCTTCCCCCTTTCTCTACACGCTCGTGAAAGCACTTTTGCTCGAAACAGCAGAGTTATTCAATAATCGAGTAGGGAACAAAAGAGAAGACTGCAAAAAATACGCACACACACGCAAAAAAAAAATACAGTGGGGAAAACAAAGACTCCGATCTGTGAATGAAAAAATAAAAAAAATGGGACCGACGCGAAAACAAAAAGAGAGAGGGGCGATGCGTACAAACAGGCCAGCGCTTATCGCAGCGGCAGATAAACTTGACTTATTTTACCACATTTTTGCTGTTTACGGCAGAAAAGTCACAGTGCAGTACACATAAACCCCCGGCGTGTTCTTTTTCGGCCCGTCCGCCTCCTCCTCCCCCACACCTCCCCCACCCCGAACGCTGATTCTATCGTGTTCTACTGTGCAACACCAAGGGCATTTTCTGTTTTCATATAAAAAAAGATTAAAGGTGGGTGTTTTTTGAGGAGCGTTCAGCTGCCTTTGCTCCAAACAACAATATTTTCTTCCCTCTCCAGTACTGCTGACCTGATGATGCAGAGCCTTAACTTGGCATAACTTAAAACCAGGCAACCTGAAGAACGCGCGCGGCGCCGCTCCGCTTTTCCCGCGAAAAAAAAGGTGAAGATTCGAGGTGGCAACGAGACTGTCGAAGACAAATAGCTGCTGGTGGGAAAACATTCATTTGCTCGCGTGTGATCGTGGGGAGCCGCCGCCACACATGCGGCCTGCACGCCCTCAGGTACGAATGTGGGAACGAAAGGCAAGTAGCGCCGCTAATAGCACACGTCGTTGCTGTTGGCGTGTCCACTTGCCGCAATAGCCAACGACTAGTACCAACATTCCAACAAACAAAACCAGTTTCCCGATTCGACTTTCGTTTTAAGCATTCGCCGCCGATGAGAGGGTTTTGGAGGGTCATAAAGGGCTCCGCAGACGCCTCCACAGCAGCAGCAGCAGCAGCAGCAACAGCAACCTCCGCGCAAAAGCCAAACAAATTTCAATCGAACGCCGTTATTTCTGAACACGGTGCGTCGAGTACAGCGCACTGCCCCGTGAGTACTCAATCGGTCTCCACGGGCGGCCTCCGCCCCGCGGAGTCCCGCCGGCCCCGTGTCCGTACCGGCCGGTCTGCGCAGACGAACACGACGGCACAGCTGGACGCGGCCGGCCGCCCCCGACAGGCCCACGCAGCCCCGGGCCGGGCCCCGACCGGCCCGGCCCGCACCGACTAGGCGCCGTGACCCGAGGCGGGAGGCGCCAATGCTCGCCTTTATTCAGTCTCGCCGTGCGGATCCGGCCGGCCGCAGCCATTCCCGTTGACCGGCCGGCGAGAGGGTTATGGCCGGCATAAACGTCCGGCACACGTCAGCGGGAATGACGGCTCAATTTATGACGAACAAATGTTGCGACGTTAACGGGCATGCCGAGTCGGTCTTCGCCGGCCCCACCTCGTCGCGCCGCCCTTCCGCCTTCCCTTGCGGCGTCTGCATGCACGGGGATAGTCGGATGTCGACCGTCCGTGGCTGGTGCGGTTGTGATCGTAATGCTCAGTAAAAGGTAAATATATTAAGTACTTTCCGGTCAAGTACCACAGCTGATATTCTTGGCAAAGAAAGAGGGAGAAAAATCGCAGTGTGCTACGGAAAGTGTTTCCGTGCACTACGCGCAAAATTGCACCGAAGGGTTCAGGGCGTTATTCGCCAGACTTGCTCTTGGTCTGCTCCGCCAGCACGCACTGCGTGGAGAGTGCGCTCACCCGCACAGACCTCATTATACTCCGCGCACACAGCTGCGGGCCCGCATAGGGCGGCCATAGGGTGGCCATAGGGCGGCCACAGGGCCCATACATCATACCGGGCATATTTTGCAACTCAACCGGCGGCCGCGTGCACGCAGACTTTTAGGGCGTGTCCGCGCGCCGCCGACGACGCCGTTTGTTCGCACGGGGCGCCAGCCGCGACGCGGCGGCGCTAGCGGAATCGTTTCGCGTGAAATATGACGCCGTCCCCCGCCGACGAGCACGGCCGGCGGAAACACTCCGCAAGAGACCGAGAAATCGTTGCAGTGGTTGTAAATTAATGACTGGCGAGTGGTGAGGAATCTTGCATCGGGCACGTCACGATACGTCAACGAAACATGTCACTTAATTATTTCGTATACACACTATCGCTCCTGTTCGTCCCGTACTCGATAACACCAGCGGCGGGGCAGCAGCGTCTTCCTCTTTGCACACACACACACACACACACACACACACACACACACACACTCACACACACACTCACACACACACTCACACACACATGTCCTCCCGTCCTCCGCCGCGCGCGCCGCTTTTCGCGGTTTCGTTCTGTGATTTGTGGAGTGTTGTCCCACGTGTGTGTGTGTTATCGGAGCCCCTTAATTAACACGTGTCCCGGCCGGTCAGGGTGCGCGTCCCCCAAAGGGGTCCCCGTGGCGGCCGGCCGCGGGCCCAGGTCCGCCCCGGCTGTTACGTGGGTCCTGGGCCCGCGTGCGGTGACCTCCGCTGCACGCGGGGGCCCTCGGCTGCCTCCGGGGCCCCGTCCGCCTGCCCTCGGTCCGGTCTGGACAGCCCGCTCTCCCTGGGCTCCGGTATCGGGAGGGAGAAGCCGCTGCCTTTACTGCACCTCCGAAATTAAGATCAGCTCGAGAGGGGAGACAACACGGCGTACGACATTAGGGTAATTCATCGCCCCCCCCCCTTTCGGACGTGCGTAACGACGTTTTAGCTGCCGCAAAACGCAAATGATCTTTTGTGTCTTTGTTTTTAGGGCGAGGCCAATCAAGAAGGCGCCTGCCGGGTAGGCAAAACGCGCCGCTGGTATGCACGCGTGTCGTGCGGGCTGGCCTACCCGGGGACTGGCAGGCGCTCGGCGGGGGCAGAGAGGGTGTGGATAAACCCACGCAAGTGGACGACGTCATTACAAACCTCGTAACCTTCTTCTGTGCGAGCCCGACTGACCGCGTGTCGAAAGCATTCAATCTACCACTTTCAGATGATAAACCCGTGTTCGGTGCGGCGCGCCGCGGTGCCTCCAGTGCCTCCAGTGCCTCCAGCACCGCGCGCACGCCGGTCTTCTGCGACCGATTTCGCCACGGGGCTGCTGGCGGCGATGCACGGGCCACCGCACACGCCTCTGCGATAATGAATCGCGCTAAAAAGGTGGGAATAATGGGTCATCGCGCCGAACAGGTCCGAGAGGAGGCGGGGCGGGGGGCGCCGCGGCGAGCTGAGAGGTGATGGGAGATACGCCACCCGCTCAGCACCACGCCGCTCAGCACCACGCCGCTCAGCACCACGCCGCTCAGCACCACGCCGCTCAGCACCACGCTGCTCAGCACCACGCCGCTCAGCACCACGCCGCTCAGTACCTCGCCGCTCAGCACCACGCCGCTCAGCGCCCGCAGCAGCAGGTGCGCTGGCAGAGGACACGCCAGCCCCCGCGCGCCGGTCACAAGTTCACTCCAAGCCAAGACCCGCGGACCGTGTGGATATTCGCGCCGCGAGTCACCCGCAATGAGAAATGAGCGTGTATGTGTGTATGTGTGTATGTGTGTTATGTGTGTATGTGTGTATGTGTGTGTGAGCCTGCTCCCGATTGGCCTCGGCGATACGGTCCGCGCTGCATTTCGGAATGGAACGCCGCCGCGCCGCTCCGCCGGGGCGATATGGCCGCTGTGGGCGACTCTCCCGCAGGACGGTATCGCACACGCATCACCTACATTCAACACCCTTTCGCCTGGCGGTGCCTGGCGGTGCCGGGCCCGCGGACACGCCCCCTTGCGGCCCCCGCCCGCCCCCTCGTGCGGCCGCCCTGTACGTCCCCTTTCCCCGCGAGCGCTGGGCAGCGCCTTTTTATCCGATATCTCTCCCCTTGCTGCGGCCGGCCTCTCGCTGCGTTGCCCTCGGTTCCCGATGATACCTGGCCGATAATTACTGGTCAGCGCTGCTGCGGTATCGGCCCTACGCCACACCTGCAACAGCCCTGCATCAGCGCCGCCGCCTCCGTCGTATGGACCTCTCGTCTGCAAATAATCGCTTCGCGTCCACACGCGGCGCACACGCAAGACCGAACCTCCTTATTCGCAGCACCACAATCCGTCATCGTAAACCGCGCCCCCGTGATCGTGCATGCCGGACCGCCACCGCCGACTGCAAATACCCACTCCTCTTCTCGCACCACCTTTTGTCGTACGGAGAATTATTGTTTCCCTTGTAACACAGGTCGGCCCTACTTCGCCCCTGCATTCCAGGGATCCTTCCCCCTTTCCTGCCCCCTCTCTCCCTTCTCTGACCATCCTCTTTCTCTCTCTCTCTCTTTCTCTCTCGTTGCGCCTTGCCTCTCCCACCACGCCCCAATGCAAGCAACTTACCATTGCAGGGGGACAGAGAACACACACACACACACACACACACACAAGAAGGGGCGTCGCTCGTAGACACCGCAAACGTCTAATTAGCATGTTCCGTGAATCCAGAAGAGAGGGGTCCCCCGCCGCCCTTCCGCGCCCCTCCTATACGAGCCGAGCAGTCGGTTCGGACCGTGCGCGGCCGATTCCCGCGAGGGGCGGTGAGCGGCGCGGAGCCGAGCCGGGGGGCCCGCCGGTCCGGCCCCCGGGGGCCCCCGGGCGGCCAGGCGCGGCAGCAGACGGCACGGAGCCGGCAGGGGTCCGGCGGGGCCGCGGTGTCCACCGCCTTGCCGTGCCGTGCCGTTCCTTGTGGCGTCCAGTACTGTACGTCCTGTACTGCCGCCGCCGGGCCGCCGCCGTACGGAGGCATCCTCACAACGCGGACCCCGGCGGACACCGAGGGGGGAGGCTGACGGGGGGCCCACCCAGCGGCAGACACGGTGGCGGCCCCCCCGGGCCGGGTCTGCTGCCGGCCTGTCGCCCCCGCGAGGAATACCCAATCACACGGCCTCTCGACGCGGGCCCGCTGGGCCGCCGGGGGCCGCCGGGGAGCTCGGATAAGTAAAATGCTCACGTGCCGGCAACGAGGAGAAATGCGGCGTCAACGGCTACTTAGACCGATAACGGACACGCGTTTGCATTAAGCAATCCCCATAGTTTCCTCCCCGGATAGAGAGAGAGAGAGAGAGAGAGAGAGAGAGAGAGAGAGAGAGAGAGAGAGAGAGGGAGAGAGAGGGGGGGTGCTTGGGGGCGGGCTGGAGGCTTGTTTTACGGAAATCTCAATAATTTGAGACTACAGCGCTCTAATCTCGTCCCATCGTCCTGCACTTGCTTGCAGGAGGCTTTTGTCCTCCGCTCTTCTGTTCACTTCTTTCGTATTATCATCAGCGGCCATCTCACGTTGGCGTATGACACACACACGCACACACACACACTAGTTAATTCCTGCGCGGCACTTCATTAGGTGCTGCACGTCCCGCGCTGCCGTCAACGTCGTCGTTTCCACCAGGAAGAGCAAGGCGGCGAAACTCTGTGTGTGCGGCGATAAAGAGTGCGGGTTTACATTAAAGCAGGCGCGTGTGTCGTCAGGTAGGCGGCGGTGGTGGCCGCGGCGTAATGGAGACCCCTGGCCCCTCGGTGACCGCGTGGATCACTGTCTCGGACGGGGCTCGGGCCGCCCGCACGTCCACGTCGACCACTTTGGCTACCTGCTGGGCGCTACCGGTGCCGGCGGCCGCCACCTGCCGGGGTAACGAGTGCTGCCCCCCGTCTTACGTCTGAGTGCGCGGGCCTGGGCGTCCCGAGCCACCGCCGCCGTCCCGCCGCCCGCCAACGAAGCAACCAAGTCACATAGAGCGCCCAATTAGAGGGAAGCCACAGATTTCCCCGGTAACTGGATAGCTGGCGGCGAGCGGTGGCAAGCGGCGGCAGCGGCTACTGGCGGTCGCCCCCCGCCCCCCCGGACAGCAGACGACGGATGGAAGACGACGACAACGGAGCACTTCTCGGAGTGCAGCCCCCGGGAAGTAAAACTCCGTGGCACCCCCTCTACCGCTTCCCACAGGAAGACGGGCCCAGAAGTGATCGTGCAATGTTTTGCCTTCTTTCTTTCTGTCTCTTCGCCCTCTCTCTGCCCCTCTCCCCTTCTCCCTCTCTCTCCCGGACTGATTAGCGAACGAACAGACGAACGTCGATGTCGCCCCGCAGCAGGCGAGGGGGAGCCCCCGGGACTCGCTCCTCCTGACGCCTCCGCCTCCACCGCCGCCGGAGTTACTCTCATGCGCTCTCCGCGCGCCGTCCCCTCACGCTCCCAGGCTCCTCCGCCTCGGCCGGGACGCTGCGCTCGGATGCTGCGGCGAGTCGGCGCGGAGAAGCGCCGAGGGATTCGGCCGTATCTCCGGATCAGAGCGGCGGAGCAGGGACTCTCTCTCTCTCTCTCTCTCTCTCTCTCTCTCTCTCTCGTCAAGACCGCCGCGGCTTCTTCTCTATCTCTCCGTCTCTCTCCCTCCTGGGGACGGTGCGTGGCGAGCCGGCACGTCCCTAAACTAAAACGAGTCCCCCCCTGCGACGCGTCGTGGCGCAGCGGTGGCGTCTGGGGCAGCGCGCATCGTCGTCTGCTAGTCAGCGTGGCAGAGCGCACCCCAATGACAACCCTCCGCCCCGCAGCAGCTCGAACCGAACGGGCCTCACGAAGGCCTTAAGGTCGGAGACTGCGGTGTGTCGCAGCCACAGCGGGGGCAAGCAGATTGGCAAAGTGTCTCCGCATATACCCTTCTCAGCGGCGCCCCTCGCCGCCGGAATACAAATACTCGCAGCGCGGCGCGAGGACATTACTCTCAGGGCCGCAGCGGGGAGGAGCTGCGGGGCTGCGGACCCGCCGCCTGACCCCGGAGCAGGAACTCGAGCGGCGCGGCGGCAGAGAGCAGGAGGACTCTGCGCCGCACCGAGACTCTTCTCTTCACTTTCTGGGGAGATCCGGGCGAGATATGGCCGCAGGCCAATGAAATACTGCGTGAGCGCGGCGCGCTCATCTACAACAAACGGACAGCGCGGCGCGGCGAGGCGCGCACACGAGGCAGGCAGGCGCGCGGTAACTATGTCGTCTCGCCGGGGTGACGATGTGTGTGACCACATGTCCGGCGTGCGCGTGGCCGCGCGCTCCGTGGCCGGCACGCGGACGCACGCACCGGAGGAGAAGGAGAAGACGAAAGCACCATTAGAAACCACGTGAAGGGTGCCCGTTCCTTCGTCCTTGCACCACTTTGACAGCAGTCGTGTGCTTGCGGGGCTGAGGAGCAGCCCAGTGCTTCCAGTCAGTGTACGCCTTCCAGTCCAGCCACTCTCCAAAGTCCCGCCAATTTCCAGTCGGACACCAGTCACCAGTCAGTGCACACCCTGAGGTGCCCCCTCGCCCTGCACTCCAGACCAGCCGTGTTCAGCTCACGTCCACGGGGCACACTGTCATCGGCGTATCGGTATTAACGGTGCCGCGCGCCGGCCGGCCTCGTGTTTATGAGGAGGGGAGGGGGGAGGGCGGTTGCAGAGTTCGGCAGGTGCATGCTGCGGCGGCGCGTGCAGGTGAGGCATCGCCTGACACAAATAACAGCGGTGGACGCGTGGCGCGCGCGTGGCACGGCTGTGTCGGGCCGCCGCCGGCCGTGCCCGGAAGCGGCTGGGCCCGGCCGGCTGCGTCGTACCCGCTGCCGCCGCCGCGGAGGCGCGGAATGGGGACCCCACGACGACGACGACCTCAGAGCGCCCTCGCAGCCAGGCCACAACACGGGAAGTAATAAAGCGGGGATAGGTTGTTTTTTCAAAAGTGCTGTCACTGACGAAAATGATTTTTTTTCCGCCGGACTGACCCGACTCTAGCTGAAGAAACTGTACACGACCAAGGCGTTTCACTCAAGAACGTCCTGCCTGGCAGTGGAGGACCTTCTAGCGGGCATTCGTGCGTACTGTGCGCGACGTATGCGCAAAAACAAAAGATGACCTGTGGAATAGCGCAGTGCTACGTGTTCCTCGGAGACGTTGACTGGACTCTCGGGCGTCGCGCAGTTTCCGAACGGTCCCCGCGAGTATCTCCGTGCGGCGCGTGCCCGTAATGACGAGCCGGTGAGGTAGGTTCGGGCGCTGTCTGCTGCCACCGGTCTGCCCCTCGGCATTACCCCCCTAAAACGCTTCGCGTGCGCGGCCTGCCGCCGCCCCGGGCGACCCCCGGGCCTTGCAGGCTCCCGGGCCGATGGGAACACGCCGGCTGCGCGGCCCCGCTCATGAATGGCAGGTTGTGCATGCCCTCCCTGATTTTGACGCGCGCGCTGCCCTCGTCCACCACATGGCACACGGCTAACAGCGCAACAATGTATCGATGACAAGCCATGCCGCCGCCGCTGCTGCCGTCTTATTCGGGCGGCCTATCAGATGATTAATTACCCGGCGTGGATGTATTTTACTCGAAAGGTACGCGCCGGCGGGTACCTTGAGTGCTACGTTTAAACAGTGAGTGAACGATGGCCACGTTTGTCCGGCTATGCGCGGTCGCACTGCATAACGACACGGTCCAAGGACGGAGTGCACACTGCTCGCCCGCCTCCCCGCACACGGCCACCGCAGGCCACCGCAGGGCCCCGCAGGGCCCCGCGAGGCTGCCGCCTGCCGCTGCTGGCCCCGGCGACAGCTTTGTTGAACATTTCGAGAGAAATATTGGAATGTCCCCAGCGGCCGGTGCAGCAGCGCAGAGGCCAGTCCAGGCCTGGCTGCTGATTCTTCAGCTTCTCTCTCCCTCTCTCTCTCTCTCTGTCTCACACACACACAACACCCTGATGCAACTCGCCTGGAGCTGCGGGCTTGCGCCTGGAGGGAAGGTTCACTCCTCACTAGACGAACAGAGGGTCCGTTGTTGTTGTTGTTGTTGTTGTTGTCCGGCCCGGCGGCCGGGGTCGAAAGGGTGCGCGCGCGGAGGACGAAGAGGAGGGGGTGGGGCGGAGGAGGACACGGCCCCGCCAGCAGACACTCTCCACCTGCAATTTATTGGTGTGCGTTGCGTACGCCCCAACCCCGCGGGGCACCTCGGCTCGGAGGCTCAGGGCGAGGCTGCGAGGCGCTGCGGCTATGCCGTCGTCGCCGCCGCTGCGAGGATTCGGGGACCACAGCGAAAAGCAGTTGTCCGCCTGCTCTTTCTTGAGCAGCGTTTGTCTCAAGCCACGTCACTGACAGCGGAAACGCTCCCGCTCCCCTCGTCATGGAAGCCACGACCGTGTTCTCAGCATTAGCGAGAACCGCGTCAATGGGTTGTGCCGATCGGACAACGAAGCCCCCATGGCGGTATGCGAAGTACTACCCCCCCCCCCTCCCTCTCTCTCCTCCGTGCCCTTTCCTTCTTTCCCCCCTTTCTCTCCCTCCCGCCTCTCCGTCTCTCTCATCTCCTCTCGAGCATCTCCGCCTATCTTCCTTTGCATTCCCCTGCTTGCACTGTACGCGGAATGAAGGGAGAGAAGGAGCACGATAACTTGTTATCCACGTACACACGCCAGACTATGGCCGAGCCATGCATTCTATATCGGAAGCCAGAGAGAGAGAGAGAGAGAGAGAGAGAGAGAGAGAAGGGGGAGGGGAGAGGAAAAAGAGCTAGGCTAGACAAGGAAGGGAAGGTGGGAGTTTTGCAAAGAAGTGGTGTGATTTATCTCTGCATACTTTGTGGCCACTCTATACGCTGGCTATGGACGATGGAGTGGTTCCTCGGACGCCTTGAGTTTTAAGTGAGGTCCTCTACGTGTCCTGAGGGCGTTCTCCTCGAAAGTGTGCCACACGAATGCTAGAATTCGCGAGCAAAGTGCCATCCCCACATCCATTGCGCCTGGAGCTTCCGACCGTTGAGACACGGAAGAGCACTTCTTGAAGGGCACTACGAAATGTGCCCGAGTCGGGGACGCGAACCTTGGAGCCGTGCCATGCTCGACTGGCTACCGGTCGTCGATGCCAAACCCAGCAGCGCCCCAGCCGAAGTCTTGTTGGTGTCCCCCCTGCTGATATTAATGTAGGAAGGGCCAAATGACAATGGCAAATAAAATGGTCCTTTTGCAGCGCGGCGCAGCGAGTGCGCGGGCCGGGGGCCGAGCCGGGGGCCGAGCCGGGGGCCGAGCCGGGGGCCGAGCCGGGGGCCGGAGGGAGGCAGTGCCGTGCAGTACCGGGCACTGCGACTCCCGCCGCCCCCTGCTTGTTCTGTCTCTCTTCAATCGTCTCCGTATATCTTCTCTCTTTCTCTCTGGCGCGCAGCCGCGGTTTTCACGTGCATTACTTCTTGTCTGCTTGCTCCTTTTCTGCGCTCGTCGTCTGGTGTTTCAGCGTTCCCCTGCCGCGCCCCTTCCATTCCCCCCCTCCTCTCCACAGCAGGACGCGGCGACACGCCGTCTCGGCCGGCCCGTGGGCCCAAACGCATCCAGGCAGACTTGGTGTCGCGACGCTCGGAGTAAGCCACGGGCTCACCAAGTGCGGTACCGCTGTTTACTCGTACGCGATATTTTATGTTGACACCAGAATCGACCTCGCATATTGTAATGTCCTTGCAAAAAAAAAAGTCGATCAAAACAAAAATTACTTTTTGCTTTACGATGACTGCAATTGATTTTACACCTAGTTATCCTCTCAATTTCAACGGTGCCAGGAGCATCGTCGGTCTCTGAGAAAATCATGGCGGAGCCCTGCGTTTTTGCTGTGTCTAACAGGTGGCTCAGGACAAATACGTGAATTGTATTAGCGAGGAGCACACAGCTCGGTGCTAGCATAAAGTCCCCCGGCCACGTTCCGGGCCTTACCGGGGCTGTTGCCAACAGCCGAGGTACACGGCGGTGAGGGGCGAGGGGCCCGGAGGGGACGGCGGCCCCTCCACCTTTCACTCCCTCCCCCCCTCGGCCCCGCTACCTCCTGGTCGCTTTTCTTTTGTGTTGGCGCATCATGTGTTCCTTCATTGTGCTGCCCCGCGGGGCGGCTGACAACGCGCGCGTTCGCCGCGTTTTATTTTCGTTTATTAGGATCATCATCGTCCCGGGCGCCTTATTTTGTCGTCTCGTCTCTTTGCGGTTTGTTGACTTACGGCGCTCGCGTGGGCACGAACGGCTCTCGGGCTGGCGGCGTGATCGCGAGCCTTCCCTCTGCTACACGTCATTTTGACGAATAACGTTCGCACAGTGGATCGACAAACACGCGACACGTGCGCTTCTCGCACGATGCCGGACGCGCGGAGGATCCTCTTCGCCATTTCGATACCCGCGCGCGCACCTCTTTCGATCCACCTTCCCCAGCGTCACTCTCACCCCAGATGATCGGGCCCGCCCCCGCATAAATCAGACACTCCCAGAGCCCCCCTGTCCCCTCCACCGCGCAGCCCGCCCCCGCCGGCCCCCACACCATACGGCGCTGACCGGGACGGGCCGGGATCAAACCCCGTAAGAAGATGGATTGCACCTAATAAGCATATTGGTTTATTGTGAGGTGAGTACTGCTTGCGGTCCTGCCGCCCGCCGCCGGGTCCGGCCGGGTCCAGCCGGGGTCCTCGATCGGGTCTTATAGCTCCGGGCGCCGAGCGGCCCGCCCGCCGCTCCCCGCCCGCCCCCAACGCCCACACAGCCCTTGCCGCCGCCGCCCCCGCGCGTCTCTCGCACCCCCTCCTTCGTCCCCTTTCTCTACGTAAACTGTGGCGACCGCGAGTAAAAAGAACGCGGCAAGTGAGGCAGAACGGGAGTTCGGGTAGAGCAAGAGCGTGAGAAGGAGAGAGAGAGAAAGAGAGAGAGAGAGAAAGAGAGAGAGAGAGAGAGAGAGAGAGAGAGAGAGAGAGAGAGAGAGAGAGAGAGGGGGGGAGAGAGAAAGAGAGGGAGAAGCGAATGGGGACGAATGACGGCGCCGCCGCCGCCCGCCGCACTCCTGGCACCTCCGCGCGTGTGAGGCCGAATATAAAGTGGCTGCTTTCGAAGTAATGAAAAATTATATCTTATTTATAGCCGCAAAGGCCTGACCCCGCAAAAGCTGTCTGCCCAGGCCGAAACGATGCAGTAAAATCTGCCCTGGAGTTTGTAGAGGCGTATCGAGCAGCCAGGAGGCGACGAGGATGCGTGGTTAAAGACCGATTCCAAGGGGTCTTTTTCCTCGTGGGCGCTTCCAAGCGGGCCGTGGCGTGACATTGCACGACACACACACACACACACACACACACACACACACACACACACACACACACTACACACACACAGGAGCGAATAACTCTAGTGTATAGGGGGAGGCACCCACGGGGCACAATGACTGAAACCGCCCCTGAGCTTTGACCGCAGGTTTTGACCAGGAGGGCCATACAGCGTCGCGCGGGGGCTCAGCCACACCGCACTCCGCACCGCACGGTTACCCGAATAATTAGGGGCCTGCCTCTGGCGCTGCTTTATGTGGACTTGTGGCGCACACGGCGGGGGGTGAGGGGGTGGGGGGGTGGCGCTGCCTGGCCACCCTTATATATACGCCCACTCGACTCGCACTTTACGAGTTCCCAACCGCCCCTAATTTTTGACAACTTTATTTATATTTATTTTTACATGCATGCGCACCCTGGTCATTGCATTGCGGGGGCGCCTTCGCCCCCCCCTGTGGACTCCCCGCGGCGCGGGTTGTGCAGTTATTATAAGCCCCACACTGGTTATTGTGTGGATTTTACGAGCGTTCTCAACTCGACCAAAAACGTGGGGGGGGGGGGGGGGAATTCTAGTCATCGCCTCGAATGACATCTGCTCTGCAACAAACAAACTCCCCGTGCACATTTTAAAAGGTCCAATCAGCGTATTGAGATGGGTGGAGAAACAGGAGACAAAACGCAGCGAAATCCGGTCATTTAGGGATAAAGGGTAGCGGGGCGCAAAAGTATCTCTACTGCTCCCGCCCGAGCTCCCAATCTCCCATTGTCCGTGCTGCCATCGCTCGTTTTTCCCCCGGAGTACGGCGGCAGGGCAGGCGATGGCCGCCGTAGCCGCCCTGGCCGCCCCCACACATGCAGCTCGCCGGATAGCGCAGGACGTTTTATCGCGACTCACACAATTTGAAAACAATCAGCCCGTACCGCCGGCTCCTGCCGGGTCGGCTGGTCTGCCGGCTTGCCCCTCGCCCTCCGGCCACCCCGAGCCGCGAACAACACTGGCGTCGCCGTGATTTCAATTTTTGTTCATTTTCTCGTATCGAATAATAACGGGCGACATTTTGTTTTCGTTTTGGCTGGCCGTGGACGCGGGCACAATCTCTTACGGCAGACTGACTGCTACCTCCCCCGCAGTGTGGTGCTGGTTGACTTCGCTGCCTTTTGTCAACACTCCACGGCCGATAAAAACGTGTCGGGGGGCTGCTTCCCCCGTATGTTTTAAACGGCAGGTTGTTTCGGTGCACGGCATTTACTCTGACCCGTCCCCCCATTCACGAAACGAAAACAGGGTACCCGCGGCCTAGTACCTTTGCGCCCGTGTCGGTACCCGCCCGCGGGCCGAGCTGCGTTCGAGCTGCGCCCTTCCACTCGAACGATTCACTCATGGGTTGAAGATGGGAAACAGTGGTCCGGCACTCCGGACGCACTCCACATGGCCGGGCCGCCCGCCGGCGGTGGCTTCAAATCGAAAAGCGAGAGCTTCGCGCCCCGCCCGGCCGTGCCGCGCTCGCTCCGCCGCCGCCGTGCCCTGCTGACTTGAACAAAGATTTATGAAAGCAAAGTAGAAGTAGCTGGTCTGAGTCGGCACGTCTAATTTATGAAGTCGTAGCTCAGGCCGGCTCTCAATCGCATCACACCGCGCCGCCGGCCGGGCGGCCGGGCGGCGGCCCCACCCCGCGGGCCCAACGGCACTTGCGAGACCTGTCCGTCACGCAGGCGCCCTCCCGCCTGCATCGCGGGCGTCGTGACCAGAAGTGGCGAGGCGAGCGGACGCCACGTGGAAGCATGTCGTACGTGCGCAGCAGCGGACCACATTTTCAGCACGACGCTGAGCCACCCAACGTGTGTCAGTTCGGCACAACTCAGCCCAAAGGACCTCGGCCGCAGCCCGCTGTAGCAGCCCGCTCTTGCAGTAACTTGCGAGAAAACTTCCTCCCGTCGCACACGCGCGTGGTGGCCACGTGTGGTCACCGCCGGCATCGCAGTGCTGCTGCGGCGGTGGTAATGAAACAGTTGAAAAATGGGCGCCCACTCGCCGGCCGTATTCAAATCATGGCGCGCGGAGGTCCCGGCCGAACCGGCGGCGGCCGATGCCAGACGACGGCCGGCCCGGGGCGCAACGGTGAAACTAATTGTGGTTGACAGAGGACGGCTACCGTTCGGCGTACCCGCACAGGAGGCTCCATGAGATTGCTGCGGGATTCGAGTTTTGGCCACGAGCGTCATATTATTATTCTTTTAATCGGCTGCTATTATTATGAGAGTCTCTTCAGCTGAAGCTCCGTGGCGAGAGGCGCGCCCTACTTCGAACGGAAGAGTTTATCCACGGTTTTCCTAGTGTGGTCTTAACCATACATTTGGAATGTCATGGTTGGATGCCACACACTCCTAGCTACTATTTCGGCAGCGGCATGTCGCGGCTCGGCCAGCTACACAGGCATGCGAGGACGTATCCACCACGGGGACCAGAATACATATATCACGACATTCAATTAGCGTTTTCACACTCGCTCCGCGCGCCAGCTGAGCTATGCGCCCCGCTCTGGGCACGCATGGTAAGCAGTCGCATCCAGGAGCATGAGCCGTATTTGACGGTCCAGGTCCGACTCGTCCGCCGTAGCACTCTAGCAACTACGAGGCGGGCGCCTTTCAGTTGCGTGGCTTCGGTTCGCACACGTTGGGTTCGTTATCTCAAGAGATCGAAGTTTCATTAGCGATCCATCGCCACCTATGGAGTCTCACTTCGGTCGGAGGCCTTCTCGCGCTCCTCCCGCGGTCAAACACCAAAGCATCAACTGCTTCACTTTTACTCTCACTCCAATCTTCGCTCCAATAAGTTCCGTGTCATATCGTAACTTTTTATTGGTCCCGATGGTTTCGTTCATCCGTTCTCTGCGATGACGTGCTCTCCGTTAAACCTTAAGCAGATTTTTTTACTCGCCTCGCATTATGTGTGAGACCGCCAACACTCGAATATTTGTGACGGTCTGAACAGACAAAACTCACAAACATTTTGCATCTGTTCGCCCAAACATACAGACGGCGTACGGGTGTGATGCGTTTCGCTTCTCAAGAAAGAGTAAGAGGGAGAGAGTTATGAGCTCGAACGGGAAGTAATACCGGGTGCTCGCAGGTCAGATGTAATTACCATGCGTTGTGATTGCGGCCGCGGGGGGCTGTGTGGAACAAACGCATTACTTATAAATAATTGTTCCACGGCCTCCTTACACCGTCTCCTTACAGTCACACGGATTCGAGATGTCCGAGCAGCAATTGAAATAGAACGGGGTCGCGCCGCGGTGAATTCCCATGGTTTTTGATTTCTGTGCTACGGATAACGGTGAGCGCAAATTTGGATGTCGCAGGTGCAGCGCAATAAATACGTCCTGCGAATAAAATTATGATCCATTTTTAGAATGAGTGTTGGCAATGCGGCCAGCCAGGCGGACCCCGCGCGAACGGAAGCCGCTCTCGCGGTAAACGGCGTGTTCAAAACTATCGGGGGGCTGTCGTTTCCCCTGCACTACTTTAACTGTCAGGCTACCGGCGGGCGCGCACTACACAAACGCCGTGGAGGCATCCAGGAGGTATGCTAATTGTGGGCACCGTCCGTAATTGGAAAATTAAAGGGTTGCCATACGGTTTACGCTGCGCGCGCCCCAGCGCCGTGATTTTTCGGTGGCTCCCGAACTGACCTGATGTAAGCAGAAGCCGGCTTCTCCAACGAGCTCCAAATTGAGCCCAATTCTCTCGTGGCATAGATCGATGCGCACTGTGAAAAATATCGTAACAACGCTGCATGTTAAATTAAGCACTCTGACTAAATGATTCTCTATAGTAATTTGAAAAGGTAGAAGGGGGGGGGGGGTTCATGCAAGTTGACGCAGGGACTCAGATAAAATGCCGCTGCCACGCGAGATGAGCGAAAAACGTCGTTTGCCCCACCATTTTGGTCACGATGAATAAGTGGTAGGTGGTCCAAGACGGCGTGGTCCAGAAGCTCGGCCGAATTATTCAAATTTGACAGGTGTGGCTCCGAGGCCTGTTCATGGCACCATTTACATAAACAGCCGCTCTCCTTTGTGGTGTTTGTCTATTTTGGAGTAGGCTCTATCGTATGCCCCGCAGCACTGGGTGTGCGTTCAGATGAGGAGAAAGGTTATATGATCGAAATTGTTAAAGTTGTCGAACTCCGCACAACAACAACGACGAAGAGATATTTTATTCAACCTTTTCAGAGGGTGAAGATGTCTGTCCCGTATCTGCAATTTTTCAGTAGTGGCTCCCAAAGATTGAAGACGGGAGGTCGAGTGCGCTGCCCGGCTGCTGTCGGTGTTCGAATAACGACCAAAATTGTAGACGGGCCGTAGACCACTTTTAGTGCGGCGTTTAGGAAGTGCGAGATGATTGGTGCCTGCCCTGTCTGCCGTGGCCGCCCGCCATGCTGTCCGGTCGCCCGACTTGCCCCGGCAGGCCGTAAGCCCGTGGGCACCCGTGGGCACCCGTGGGCACCCGTGGGCCCCGATCAATATATTTATGGCATAAAAAGTGGCCGCATCATGTGACTACCGTTTAAAAGCGGATGCAGCGAGCCGTCCAGGCCCGGCTGGCCGCCTCTGAGTCATCGACTCTGAGCCCCGGGGCGCGCTTCCAACAACAAAGTGCCGAATCCACGTGACTCTGTGGCGGGGACACAGCCAAAATATTCTGAAATCGCTCCCGCTCTCCCTGCCCCCTTTAGCAGAATTTTTGTTTCATCGATCAGCACGTTTAAAAATCACCCCGGGCTCTGTGGCACATCCGGCATGAAGGGCACAGGTAATATCCGGTCGCCTGTCGTCCCGAAAATTATCTCGCTAGCGCACCCACCACGCAAGTGCATCGGTGTCGGCCTGTCGAAAACCCTCACGGGCCACTCCCACCCCAATCATGGACCATTACCACAAATTAAGAGGGCTTAATTCGCTCAGCTCGTACCCCGGCTGGCGCCTCTGCCTGGCCCGTGCACACACTCCCACCCTTCCCCTATCGTCCTCGCGCGATTCGTTTCAGCATTTGTATTTCATCAAAGACTCCCTCCGATACGTGGTGCGATGTGGGCAACCGTCATAAAAAGGTGTTGCATCCGCGCTAATTTTATTGTCAGCTCTACGATGGCGAAACAGTTGTTGTTCTCGTGCGGATACCCTATCAGGAGCAGAACAGGAGAACGGTACTCCTGTGAAGCAGACGCTTTGTGACACGCCGCTGCGGCCCACCTACGGGTCTATAGGGGGCGTGAGAGCCTGGCCGGCGTGGGACCCGGCGCCAGGTAGGTAAGGGGGCGGTCAAGGGTTAAGAGGCGCCAGGGCGGGGCGAGGCGATGCCAATATCCTGTCTCCCCCGTTCCAGTATCGGTCCCCTCCGCCCGGCGGCCCGTCTGATGAGATTTCCAAAACGTAATCCCCAATAAAGTAACCCAGGTAGCATTGACTCCGAAAGGACCGACCGTGTCGGGCCTTAGAGATAACATGAGGGATGACGATTTTTGGAGGTCACAGATTGTGTGAAAGTATTCTACAGGGCCGGCAACAGAGAAAGCGCCTAAAATGAGCATGCACTCCCTCACATTTTGATATTTTTTTGCCCACATCATATCTATACAGTTCTCTCTGAGCTAATTTTCCGATGCAGATTACTGTTGTACTATAACAAAGAAACGATGACACGAATTCGACACCTCGAGGAGACATCATTACAGTGGCTGCTTTCTGACTGTTTCCCGTGGAAGAAAGGCCGTAAATCCTCGGGCACTGGCCTTATCTTTTATTGGGGACAGCTCCACCACCCTCGCTCCAGACCATTCCGGCCAATTCTCTCGTGCCTCGGCGGGCGATGTTCACGTCTATAAGCGTTCGCCACCCAGCGTAAAATCGGCTAACTCCCAGGAATCTGCTTATCGAGTATGATATGAGTTCCTGGTGCTTGGCCCTCCGAGGCGCTCCGCGCCATGCTCCAGCCCCCGGCGCTTCGTGACTTGCATGCAGTGCTGCTCTGTGGCGGGGTGAGGAAGAAACCATCCACCCCGTTCCGTTCCGAAAACGCACGTTTGATCAGTTATAGTATTGCAATTATTTTGTTTTAATGCACCCTCTGTTTAGATTGACATCTAGTGTTGTTTGACAACCCCCATATCCACTCCTACATCTCGGCACTTCCCTAGCTGATGAGCTTTTGATGACTTCCAAGGGATGCTACGCATTCATGTCGAACACTAGCAAACACGGTAATGACGCTCTGCTCGCAGGGCTGAGCAGAAGCCTGGCTGAAGCTGACACCAGCTGACGCCTAAGTCAGCCGACACGCAGATTTCTCCTCTTTGTCCGATACCGTTGATCGTGTTCCACATTGCGGTGTGACAACACAAACACGGCCTCTAGGGTATTCCTCCGATGGCGTTTGGCCAGGTCCATCATTGTCAAACGTCTTGACCGGGTCAGTGGGGCCGTACCGGAGCCGGCCAGAGACCCTGTGCCCCGGGCTCATCTTACCCAACCAAATTTCCGAGCTAATCACCGTTTGGGGAGTGGTGACTTTGCTGCCGGCAGAACATTTTGTGACCGGATCCCCCCTAACAGGCCCAAATCTGAACGTTATCATTAGCCAAGCGCTGCCCCTTACAGAAATATAATAATAGTAATAAGACGGTGCATATAACGAAAACGAAAAATAGGTGTTCGGAAAAATCGGGCGGAGGGCGTACGGGGATTAAAAACAAAACGTGTGTTGGCCCTGTCGGAGGCGGTGGTGACCGTTTTGCCTTTTATTTTCCCTCCTTTCGGGAAGGTGGGTGTGTCCGAAAGGGGTATGTGCCTTCTCGGTACCGGCCGGCACCGCCGCCACTCGTACCCGGTAACATCCCGCGGGCGAGGTGCAGGCCAGAAGAAGGTATACCTGCCAGCAGCACGGTTCGTACCCGGTTGTACAAGTACCGCAAAATGGTTACCAGACGATACGATTTACATATGGCCGATGCGGAAACAGTGGGTGCTGTAATCACGTCGGCACAAATTTGCCAGTGAACTTTTGCTGACAAGATTGCCACGCCGGGCGGACGTTCGCCATGCGTCTCCGATCACATCCGCATCCACACATATTTTTTCATAATTTTTATTTTTTGACGGTGGCTAAGTGATTGATTGCCGCAGGGGAGTGGCTGGTGCGTGGTGTTTATGGGGCGTGGGACCTTGGACTCTAGGGGGGGGCGGGGCCGGCGGGGCCGGGAGAGGACCCGAGATGGTTGACCATCCGAGCTGTGGTGTGTATCGCGGCTCGGATCGTAGTGCCCCTAGGCCGGCAGGCGGCGGGCTCGGCGGGCACCTGCCGCGCGGCAGCTGCCGCGGCGGCGGCGTACCCCGGCCGCGCGGCCCGGCCCGCGGCGTGGGTCTCACACCGAGCCCCCGCAGCCTAACGAGCCGCGCCGAAAAGAGGCTGCTTTTGGCCGTCGCGTCGCCCCGAGCGTCTCCGACCACGTGACCAAAACGCAGCGCATGCGCCGCGCGCCGTGTAATTTAGATGCAGATACCGGCGCCGGCGCGAGCCGCGCGGAGGCCTTCTTCCTCTACGATGCGGAGAGCTGGTAGGTTTCACCCGCGCCGAAGATGCCGGCGTGCGTGCGGCGAGGCGGAGAGTGAGAAAGACGTTCGGTTTGTGAAGCACGTTGCGGGGACACATCGGCGAGGAGGTGTTGCCCGCGGGGGCGGCGACGTCGGCGGCGGCTGTGCGTGCGGGTAGCGGCCCGTTGGCAGCGGGCAGGTTAGGGGTAATGCGTGTCAAACCCCCTGGCGGCTCGACCGCTGCCGGCCGCCCATCAGGTTTGCCGGTGGCCCCACCTCGCCGCCTCAGCCTGGTTACTCATCGCCCGGACCGGATCACTCACTCGGCCGGCCGGCGCTGTCCCCCGGGGCGACGTGCGGTGAGAGGCAGAGGAGAGAGAGAGAGAGAGAGAGAGAGAGAGAGAGAGAGGGGCGTCTTATACGGCCGCTGCTAAACGGAGATGAACTAATTGCTGGAGGCTGTGTGCGATGGAGCCGCACCGCCGGGGCCCGGATGGAGACGAGTCCTCGGCCGTCTCATTTACACGTCACATTAGTCTCCATAAGGACGAAATGGGGGCATAAGTGAAAATGGTAATTTATAGCGTCGCTATCAGACGCCGGACCGACGCTGTATTGCCCCGTCGTCGGTATCCACAAAACGCCTCTTAGAGTTTGTTTTTCGCCACGGTCTCGGCGAGGTAGGCGACTCTCCGCCCCGAAGAGCAGCGGTGTCCGAACGGACTTGCCTACCCTCCAGGCCGCCAATCGCTGCGACTCAGTCGTTGTACGCTCCGTCGTTGTTATAAGCCGTCTCTCTCTCTCTCTCTCTCTCTCTCTCTCTCTCTATCGTGCTCTCTCTTTCTCACTCACTCACTCCCTGAGCTGGTGGGTGGTGGCCAGTTCGGGGACGGGTATTGATGGGGACACGGTGCGGCCGTGCCCCCGGTCCGGTGGCGTATCTCCCCGACACCGTGGCAGTGACCGACGGCTCCGCGCCGCCGCGCCGCCGCAGACCCACACGTGGCGCGGCGGCCGCGTGCCTCGGCGCTGACCGGTAATAATAGATTTCGGGTAAGCACACGTGTCGTACACCTACGCCCTACACGGCCGCGGCTCCGTCGCGTTACGCCCCGCCGTCAGCAGCGCCTTTTCAACGCGTCGCCCACGCGATGCGGCGGCGATGCGGCGATGCGGCCAGGGCGTCGTCGTTCCATTTATTCCGACGACTGTCTTGTTGTAATTACACACGCTTTACTCGCGTCGGTCGGCGCGGGGGGGAAATTTCACGATTGATGGCGCTGTCCTCCCGGAACACGGTCGCCGGGCAGCCTGCTCCGAGGAGGCTCAGAGGCTGCATGTCGGAGACGCCGAACGTGCGGTGCGACCACCGGCGACCGCCGTGTCACCGCGCGCCACCGAATCTATTCGTCGGGGGGCTACGACTATGGCCGCCCACAACCGCGCTGCTACCTGATACGGCTTCTGCGGACCGCGCTCAGCCGTGCTGCGATATCTGCTCAGCGCTAATGGTACGCAAAGGTACCTCTGCATTTGCTGCGGTGTGATACCCGATACCCGATGCAGGGCCCATTGTGTACGGATGGGGTGTGGGAACGGGCCGGCCCGCGACAAACGCGAAGGTTTGATCTGGTCGACACGGGAAGGATAGGTAGAGCACCACAACAACCCCCGTCGCGGATCCAGTCAAATTTTACGAGACGGTCCAGAAAAAAAATGTTTTGACACTTTTACATAGAATGGGGACACACATGAAGGGAGGGAGGAACCGCAGCACGGGTTGTTATGCACCTGTAAACAATCGCATTGTAAACATTACACGACGGACCCGATACAGCGCAGACTACTACATGATCAATAGTAAGTCATCGTAGCATTGCGGCACAAAACCCGACACGGAGTTGGCACCGAGCGTTGCGTGGCCCCCGGCCCGCCCCCTGCTGGGCTCAGTCCGATGGGGCTCGTCGCTCTCCGACTGGCGTCGTAACCGAGGCGCCAATCCCGGACAGTTGCGTGACTCGCGCGGTGCGATTTTGACGGGCGGCGGTCGCCGTCGGGGAAAGCGTTTTGCTTTCGTCACGTGACAGTGTCGTTGTCCGATGGCAGCCGATAAGGGCCGCGGTATAATGATAATGGAAGAGCGAGCAGCGCGGCACGGGAAAAAAGGGAAAGAAGAGGGGGTCGCCAGAGGGGAAAAAATGGTTAAATGTGTCACACACACGTTGGCTCAGCGAAATCGGAGAACAATACCTCACTCCATTATAATGTGCGCTATCTTTTCGCCCCATACTAGTAATCGGGCGCAGGTTTGAAAGCAGCGAGCACAACAATTTTTTTTTTTGGAGCGAGCAAGAAGGTAGGGCTTGATCGAATATTTGCTGAATTTCAAAGAGGTCCAAACTGCCGCAGGTGAGGGAGGCAGAAATGTACATGTAAGGAATCGTTTGTGTGCGACAGAGAGAGAGAGAGAGAGAGAGAGGGCGGGGGCAGACTGTACCCGGGGGGTACCCGGTGGGTGCGGGGTGCCGCGGGTACTCGGTACGTACACGTAAGGTGCACACAGAGTCATGTGAGCGTATAACACGCCGCGCGCCGCGCATATGGCCATCGATGAGCTGCGAGATAACTATAAACGGCCGGCGCGGTACTCGGTAGGGGGAGGCATACCCAGGCGTATGGCCCGGCCTGCTGGCCGGCGTAGCCCGGCGTCGTAGCCCTCGCATGGCCGTTCGTGCGTTGCCTGGCCCAGCCGTGGGCCGTGGGCACCGGCCGCTCCCACACACACGCACACGCGCGCGCGTGGTACGTCGTTGTGTTATTGTCGAAAAAACCGTGAAATGGCGTAAGTGGCGTGGGCCGGTTGATACGTGGGTTTGGCGGTGAGGTGTGCGTGACGCGCGGGGCCCGTGCCCGGCCGGGCCGCCGTGCCGGCAGGCCCCGGGGCGGCGCGGCCGAGGCCTATGGGGCAGCGCCAGGGAACGGCAGCAGGGCGCCGCCGGAGCGGCGCGAAGTCTCGCCCCCGAAAACGCACGGAAATGGCCTGTTAGTGTCGTGTTCTCCGGCCGGGAGCGCCCCGGGGCTACGTTCTACGTGGCTGTCCACGCCGCCGTGCAGCAGCAAGCGGCCGTACTCGGGGCCCTGAGGTCTTCACTCACTTGGGCGCACAGTGGTCCGGAACACAGGTCGATGGCACGGCGGGTGCTCCGCATGCCGAGTTTCGGGCCGCTCGTGTTTATAGTCGTTCCTTCGGCGCCTTGTTTTCGTGTGCGTTCGCGCGCTCTGGCTGACTTTTGCGCTCAAAAAATTACCCGACCTATTGGAAAATTGAATTAAACCGAACACAATTTTTGCATAGCCAACCAGACCTAGACGGCGCTTTTAAATGTCTAAAATCTAAAATGGTTCAATAATGGCGAATCTTTGCAGGATTATTTTTTATTTGGCAGAAAATCATCGATTGACATCGGCCACTTGCCGCATCCCCCTACTTTTAGGACTGCCCCTATCTCCGATCGGTCCAAATCAGGGGCCAGGTGTACCGCGCTCTGCTGCACCTTGCTCTCCAAACGTCCTCCCGCCCTGCAAGGTGCTGCCGGGCCGTCCACCCCATCCCTCGGGCGACAAAACACAACGAACGACAACGCGGGTATTTTTTTTTCCGAAGGGGGAAAAATATTCATCTTTACTGCGTCGGTAAATAATCAAGAGACGCAGTAGCTTCGCGCGCGGCCACATGTATGCTCTTTATTATTATTCTTTTTTTTTCTTCCTCTCTTTCCTTCTCCCCCTCTCTCCGCCGTGTTTGGTACTCCGGTCGAGACGCTTTGGAATTAGTGGCCTTTTGCTGCCTTTGCATTTCAGTTGCCGGCATGTTTTATCACTGCTAATGCCACTCCTGTCAGGGCGACATTTTTCGCCCCAGGCTCGATGCCCTCTCTCTCTCTCTCTCTCTCTCTCTCTCACCGCGCGTCTCCGTCTCCGTCGCTCCCACACTGACGACGCTGGCACAGAGTGAGACGGGAAGACGTCAGGCAGTGCCTTTTGCGTTGTGTTTCCGGAGACGTCCGCAATGAGAGAGGCGGGGAGACGGCAGTGCTGCGTGTCCCCGGGCGAGGTGAGGGGGGGAGGCCTGAACGCCTATTCATTACTGGTGTCGCTGCTCCCGGTCTTAGCGGGAGTCCGCAGCGGGCGGCAGCGTGTCTGCTCAGCGCCCGCGGTAACAGGCACACTTCTTGCGGCCGCAACACAACCAGCAACGATCTCTCCCCGCGGAGCTGCGGTACCGCACCCACACAGCACTGGCCAGAACCGGCAGCCGCAAGCTGTGGTGTGTGACAGTTTTCTGGTATTTCGAGATGGGGCCGAGGACACCCGGACACAGCCTTGCCAGCGGCGGTGGTGGCCGGGGTTGGACGCCAGGGCGGACTTTTGTGTCGACGGGAGGAGGTGTGTCCGCATGCAGCTGCACGACGGCATACCCATGGGGCAAAAGGGCGGCGGCAGAGGGAGGCAGAGGACCCAGAAGCGGCGGCGGCGGCGGCGGCGGCGGCGGCGGCGGCGGCACGGAGGGGGAAGCCATGCGGCGCGTCGACACTCATAACCCTGCGACACTCTGCAGATATTCCCCTGATAGCGCCGCCAGCGACCACCTGGAAGGCAGAGCAGGCGGAGCGCCCAGAGCCGGCAGAGCTGGCGCAGCGGGCGCAGCGCACACGGGGAGCGGCGCGCCGCCCGGCACGCCGCGCCCTCGGCACGGCAATGCTGGTAACACTGTTATTTATCGGACGATCAGCCTCTTTGCCCTGCCCTTTGCACATGCAGTAGCACCGCACGGCCCGCGTGCTCAATGCGCGCGCGCGCGACTACTCTCACAAGAGGTGTGCGCGGAGCCGGCGGGCCCGCCTGGGCCATCCACACTGTTCTGTTCCGTGCCACTGTATGCAAAAGCCTCGGGGTCCACGGGCCCGCCGCCGCCGTGCCAGGGTGTGACCGGTTAGCTGGAAGGCCACTATGAATTCAGTGTGGCGAACTATCATGCCGGAACATTCTTTCGGCTGAAGCAAGCGAATAAATAATACGCGAAGACGCACGAACAAATAAAAAAGGTCTCTGGTTAAACGTGCGTTATGGCCGCGTGAGTTTTATTTTCCCGCCGAAAAAATCCTCCTGACAAAGTATTCATAAAACGCGTTATTTAGGAGTGAAAAAGATGTCTGCGCGTCACCTCCCCCTGTGCTTCCCCCTCTTGTCAATGGCGGGGCGCGAGGACTGTTTGGAAACACGGCCCGGGCCCCTCCCATCCCACTTTACGCCCCAAAGCCCCCAGGGCCCTCGGGGTGTCCCGTGCCGACGGCGGCCGACGGCGGCCGACGGCCCGTCCAGGCGCTGCCCGATTCATAATTCACATATTTTCATAATTGTGGCTGTTGAGGCCAAACGACCGGCCGCCGGTGGGAGGGGCCTGGCCGGGGCCTGGCCGGGGCCTCCTGAGAGGACTCCGCGGCCGACGCAACGCGCGCGCCGCTCTATTTCGGACACGTGCTACGGAATAATTTTTCATATTTTTTGTCCGATAGTTTTTTTCTTCCTCTCTCCTGTGTCCAGATAGGCGTCTCGATAGGCTCCGATCGGACTCGTAAATTCCTCGTGAGACTCTTCATGTTGTATGTATATTTCCAGAGCATTCAGCGCAGCTCGGAGCTCCAAAACGGAAGTGACAGCCTTCCCAAAGAACAAAATTGACATCAGAGAAATCGTGCCTTCGGACACCCACCTCATTCGCAGAACGTCCGGCATTCCGTGTTTCGTGTCTGGTTTTCAGCGTTGGGCTTCTGCGGAGCATTCTATTTACAAGATGGACTCGGACAACAGCGGAAAACCAGAGCCAAAACACGGACGCTGAATTACTGTTTCCCCCACACACTCGCTCATTCATCCGCCCCCCACGTCACCCCTCGCCCACCCTGCAGGGAAGCGCATTCGCACGCCGGCAGAGAGGGGCGTGTGGGGCCGTTCTCATGGCGAGCCCATGGCGCTGCCCGGCGCTGCTGCCTGGCGTTGCCGCGGTGGAGGGGGCCGTGGGGTGGGGCCTGAGGGGGGCGCGAGGGGGGGCGTGAGGGGCCCCCGGGCCGGCGGTGAGTGGAGCTCAGAGGCTGGGAGGCGGGGCCTGCTCGTCGCCGCGCCCCGCCCCGCCCTTCCACCGACCCCGCGCTCGCCGCCGCTTGCAAAACTGGGCAAATATAAACTACACCGTCGTCAAAATATCAGGCCGTGTGCGTACGGGTGCAGCGGTGTGCCTTCGAAGTTCCCACTCGGGGCTCCTCCACTGTGGTGGAGACTCTTTTATCTACATCTTTGTTGGGCCACCGAACCGTCGAAGGTAACGACGTTCACAGCGCAGCCAAGAAATATGATCCATCGTACGCCTGCGGTCGCCTGGGTAGGCCAGCCCGCACGACACACGAGCGTGCAGGAACTGCGGTCGCCTACCCAACAGGCGCTAGCACTGGCTCTGAATATCGCTTATACTACAATATTTCATGAAAGCATAGTCGTACCTGCTGCATACCATTAGCATTTTGTAAACTCTTACCACGGAACAGTACCAATAAGCAAAAGAGGAAAGTAGCCTTATTCTTCTGTCGCGAAAATAATTTCACCGTCAAGGGTGTTGAAAGCGGCAGCTAAAGGGCGGAGGGTTCTTCATTTAGCGGGGTGCCGTGACGATCCGGCAAATGCACGCGAACCGGAGCCATGCGACAAGGCACCTATTAGTGGCTCGCATGTCGCTGTATTTGCATGTCGGAATGCCCCGCTGCGGAGAATGAGTAACTAGCACCCTTGCAACGGGCTATCCTCATGTATAAATTCATGTTGTCATTGGTCAGGGAAGTAAGAGGACATCGACAGAACACGGGGGAGAGAGGGGGAAGGCGACGATAGAGAGAGAGAGAGAGAGAGAGAGAGAGAGAGAGAGAGAGAGATGAGGACAGCCTCAGGTCGGGAGGGCCCGACTCAGGTGCTCCACCTCGAACTGGCCTGCTTGGCTCCCGAGAGCCCGAAAGGCATCCATGCACTTTGTCAACCCAGACACAGCGTCCAACAGAAGACACGGTTCCTCATTAACCACCGGTTTTCTTTTACCTTTTCTCTCTCTTTTCCCCCCATTCTTTGACCTCTCGTTTCTGTCGTGAAACTGGAAGGGTGCCGAGAGCGGGGGACCCTCATCACTCGGCCGTCTGCCCCCGGCACGGTCACGGTGCCACCAAAACAGTCGAAAGCGCCATCGCAATCGATGTACCGGAATAAAGTCTGTGCGGCCGTCCGATTTCGGCACACTCAAAAGGCCTGTGAATAAATGCGGAAAAAAATGTTTCCCGATCAGCTCTCGTCGCGGAGCTGTGCACGCGGCACGCGGGTGCGATTCTGTCCCTATATCCTACGCCGTCGTCTTCACGATCATAAAATATCGGGACACCTATGCATAACGACATACATGCCCTAACAAGAGCTCGTCCGGAATCATTAGGCCGTACATGCCGTGTGCCCCGGGGCCCGCAGCCGCCCGGCACCAGCGTCGTAGGCAAGCGGCGCGCGGCCCAGCCGGCCGGCCAGCAGCGCTGCCCGCGCGCGCCCCGCGGCTGAGACAGATACCGTATCAATTTCCCCAATCTCGTCCACACTCGGAGGGGTGAGGGGAGAGACTACCTTCCCCGGCGGGCCCCGGCAGGCCCCGGCAGGCCCCGGCAGGCAGCCCCGCAGGTCGCCGGGGGCCGCGCACCACTGCGGCACCGCCACAGACCCACTCAGCTCTGGCCGCCTCCGGTCCGCCACGGGCCCCTGCCGCCGTGATTATGTCCCGGAAGAACAAAAGTATACATTGTTTGGAGATGTGTTAAAGATACGCGCGGGACAGCCGTTTTCGGAAGCCCGGCCGTTCGCCGCAGGTCTCGCGCGCGCGCGCACCGGCCGGAGGCCCCAGAAGGGGCTCGCGCCATCGCGTGGCCGGCGGGGCCGTGCCGGGGCCCCGGAGAGGCGTAGTGTAGCGTAACGTCGGCCAGTGCCCGCTCCCCGGCCCGCGGCGCTTCTCCTGCTGAAATAGACGTGACTGCCTATCGAAGGGGAAAATACTGAGCCTCGCCACTCTGCGCCACTGGGAGTCTGCGAGCGGTGCGTGATACGTGCCGAACACATCTTTCTTTTAATGGTCAGTTAGTGAGATGTTCTTTTCACCGTGCGAGTTGGATGGGGAAGTTTTTGGCGCGACGCCCAACGAAAAGCACGCGTTATTTTGTGCGTAGATCCGCAGACAGGTGTCGCAAGTCTATTTTTCTTCGGCCTTGCTAATTGAAGGTGGTGGCCTACAACAAAGTCCCAACGCCCCGGTCCCCGGCTGTCCCCGGTGGCTGCTGCGGCCAGCCGGTCGCGGAGCAGGGGCCGCGCTGTATTTCTATCACCTTATTGCTTCATAAAAAGAGTGCGTGAACACGTCATGGCGTAGTACACACCGGCGGTTTGGCGCTTTGAAGTCCGTCGTCTGCTGTGGCCGGCGGACTCTGCCGGACTCGGACCGGCCGCGGCAGGAGGCGTGATTTAAGCCGCGGCTCCGTCATAAAGCTCCTGATTTACTCAGCCCGGGAGGCGCGGAGGACGCGGCGCGGGGACGCCGCTGCCGGGGCCGCCGCCGGGGCCGCGGCCGGACCCACGCAGCCCGGCCCGGCGCCCGGCGCAGCTGCCGCCGCGCCGGCGCGGGCCCCTTGCAAGCTTGGCGCGGCCGGCCGGAGCGGCGCGTTCGCACTCTTTGGCGTTGATGACTCTGGAGCCGCGAGCAAAAACCCGGCGAGCCCGGAGCGGGGCCTGGAGCGGGGCCTGGAGCGGGGCCTGGAGCGGGGTCTGAAGCGGTGGACAGGGCCGACCGGGCAGCCGCCAGGCACATTTTTCTTTTCGTTGGTCGGCCGCGCGGCGAGGCGCGCGATATGATGCGGGCCAGTGTCATCAGCGATGTCTTGAAAATGAGGCAGGATGGCCGCGGGAGCCGCAAGGGGCGGCTGTCAGCGTCGTCAAAAGGCACGAGGGGCGCGTAACAGGCCCGCGGGACGGGGCGAGTTGCCGGGGTTCGGGCGGGGACGCCGGCCGAGTCGGCTTCCCAGGCCGTTAGTCAGGGGAGCCGGTGGTGCGAAGCGCAGCAGGCGACGGTGGTCAGCCCCACTCGCGCACCTTTGCAAATCGGCGCCTGCCTGCAAGGGTGTGAAGTCAGTTTGGTGACGTGAACGCAACACTATCGCACAGCAACACTGAGGGATCGCCGTTGGCCCACGCTACTGCACTTAAGTGCGCTTTCTAACCCGTTCGGCGGTCCCGGCGCCGCCCGCCCGCCGTCACCGCGTGCCTGGAGGTCACCAGACGGATACACGGTAGGAGTCCAGGGCCGGGTCCAGGCGGGCCGGCCGCCGCTCGCCCAGGGGGAGGGTCTGGAACGAAAAAGGTCTCGGGCATCCATCTCGGGACATGAGACAATGGCCTAGGTCGACATGGGGGGACCCGGCAGGACATCGCCGCGGGAGGCACCTACCGACTACCGCCACCTACAACGAGTTTGGTCGCAGCATTTTTTATGTGCCTTCGCTCGCATGGTTGCGATGGCGTTCGCGCCCCGGCCCCCACAGAACATTCCGCGAACTTGCTGCGCGATTCTGCGGCCAACAGCAATGCCAGGCAAGTCGCGTTTTTCGAATGTAGAAGCTGTCATAAGAGAGTTGCGTGGCTGGTGCCTGGTCCACGGACAGGGACACCTGTTGGGGGCGGGCCCACCCCTTGCACGTCCCGCGGCGCTAGCCGACGAGGCGTCCCGGCGCGTCCTTGCCCATCGCCACCCCTCACAACCAAACCCACGTGTCTGGGCCGGCCGGGCTGCGGCGCTATGCGACGTCCCGCTGGAAGGACGACGGCGTCTGCTGGAGGACATTTATGGCCGGCCGGGTCGTCTGCACGTCCGCGATGACGCCCCAGCGAGACGCATAGGCATCCCGGGGCGAGAGGCGGCCTGCAGGGACACTCACGTAACTCGTCAACGGATTCCACGGCAGCCAGTTGGATGTACGGTTTATTTGGGGGACAAGGTTGACATGAGGACGCCATGCAGCGACCGTGCCCCGGTCATGTCATTGATTCATGGCCGACATTCCTCGGCATGGGACACGCCACGGGCCACGGTGGGACGCACGGCGCCCAGACCCTCAAGTAGAGCTCCACCACGGACGACGCTACAAGTACTTTCACGGAATTGTTTCAGTCGAACCGGATTTGGGTATTTCTAGGTAGGTCTGAGAGATTTGATATTTTTACGAGTCCTGCCTGCTTTTAAATTTTGTCCCCTGCATTCGAATAAAATTCATTAATTCAAATCCATATAAATTCTCTGTTATTTCGTTATGTCAAAACTAGGGAGGAAGCGTTCCTCTAACAACGTGACAGGATAGAATAATTGTTACGAGGAAAAAATACCGAAACACAAATGTTCGTTCTTTCCCAAAGATCTGTATTTTTGCAGTGTGTATGTGTGTGCGCGCCCCCACCACCCCACATTGATGGATTAGGGTCGGATTGAGGTGGCAACGCTGGCAGGGGGGTCCCATCGGGTTCGATTGTGGCTTCAGAGAAAGCAGTCATTGAATCCTGGAAGCTGCGAGCTGATCTGAAGCCGTGAAAGAAAAGGAGGGCCCTAATTTACCTCACCTGGTGAATGCGAAAAACACACACGCTACTGCCATTCGTCACCCAGCTCTTCCCGTGAAATGCGTGTGAGTCCGATGTATACAGCCTTCACGCACACGTAACATATCAAAGGTCGAACTATTAATTTTGACGCGGTGCTCTAAACATGCGGATGGTTAGTTCAACTAGGTGGTAACCGTCGCTATACATCGCAGGAGCTGAGCGCTCTTGCAAGGCACAGTCACCTTTGGTATTTAAAAAAATGCGCATCTCCACGATGCGTTATACCCCACACTTCCACGTTTCGCACCTGCTGCAGTTCAAATTAGGCGACGAGGCTCTCTTCCCATCCCCGCCGCTTTGGCGCCAGCAATGACAGACAAATTGTCATAAATATTGTGTCCCCGGCCATGAATAGTGTCCCCTTGCCTGGTGCCCTGGCCGCCCGGGGTCCCTCACCTGACTCCCCGACCCCCTTCCCCCTTACCTGGGTCTCCCGACGACGTTGCGTCAAGTCCATTCTTCTTGCGTACCACAATTCCTTTTGTGTTCTCCACATACACTGTCACGAATGAGGTAAAGGAGTTTTTTTACGAGCAGAAAACATACGGGGATGCCCTGGTGAGAGCGGCTAAGCAAAGGGGACTCTCGGCAAGGCGAAGTTATGATACTGGGTCACGACACCTGAAATTTGAGATCTACTCATGTGTCTCTCGTTGGAAAGCAGCTGTTCCAAACCAGAGAGGTACTCAGTTTGAGTTTGCATGGCGGGGAAATGCTAGAGAATATTACTCAGATTTCATGCAAACACAAATAAAATAATAAAATATCGCTTTATACTGAAGCAAAATTTGAATTCTATCAGCCATCTACAGTTTAGCGGTTCATCTTGTTTTTTTTTACCACAGATATAAAATGCAGCTCCAATGTGCGTGCTATGAATTTTGGTCTGTCCTTGGAGGAAATAAAATTTAGGAAGGCAGAAAAAAGACGGCGCAAGGGTTCCTGGTGTTGTCGTGTAAAAGTCAAAATGTCGACCGTGTGCAATTTTTAATGTTTAATGTAGTGCCCAGAAGACAGGTGGGGTCTACGTTTGGGTGCCGTTGTCAAACTAATGGATAGGTGTGGTGGCGCACGTTGTGGGTGGGGGGCCGTGGAGGAGGCTGCAGCACCCACGACGAAACAGAGATGTCTCGGCCCGTCCTCTGTCCTTTTGATTCATACCTTGTAGTAGCCTGTCAGGCGGTCTATTGACTACGTTGTGTCGCTCACATTGCATTGAACGGGGCAGCAGCAGACGCAAAGGGTCGAAAATATGGGTGCGTTTTCTCACGAGAAAAATAAGATGTATTTGTGGATGCTGTAGTGCTGCGGGGGTACCGCAGGGCGTTATCTAAACATAAATCGGTTTAGATTCTGTTCACGCGTTTTGATACGGAAATATTTGTTCTGATCAGTCAAATAAAAGAAATAATATATTAGAAGCACGTGAGACAAGTTTACTGAAAATGGCGTTCGTGAACATCTAAAATAAAGGACGATTTCCTGCGGGTAAAGTGCACGACGTACAACTCTGTATGCACCCACCACGGTTCCAGCTGGCTGCCTGACCCGTTAATGGCTGGTGTTATGGCATTCCTTCCGCGCCATGACGTTTACGCGTCAATCGCCGAGCTTGAGTGTAAAACCAGCTCCTTATGCACTCATGGGAGGGTCTGGTCTGGTCACAAGTGCTTCCCTCACGCGAAGAAAAAAAATGCCATGTAGCAATGGAAGATGCCTTAGGAAGCTACGAGGTTTTTAACCAAACGCGGTGATGTGTGCGTAGGTACCTGTCGTCTATGCTCAGACCAGAACTCCACGTAACTGATGGTGGTTTGTATGGCAGGTAGGCCAATAGGTACGGTGCCCGCGGCTCCGCAGGTGAGTACGTGGACCCTAATAAAAGTTGTGAATGAGTCGTTAGCCTCAGTCTGATATATGGACTCCGGGCTTTTTATGGTTTGCCACCCTCGAATTAAATACCTGTGTGGCTCTTCTTTGGTTTCTAGGAAAAAGGTGTGACGGTCACGGGGTCGGACCCGGTGCAACAGTGTAAGGTAAGGGACAAAAGGAAAACCGAGTGGCTAGTCCTACCTTCCCCTTTTTTGTAGGGTAGCTGGCGTTACCTATGTGAGTTTCGTCGAAAGACACTAAAAATTTGCCGGCGCTAGTCAAGAGCGGGGACATCTAATTTCCAAGGAGACGCCCCCTCGTTTTAAATGAGGTAGCTGCAGTGTTACGGACAGGGGCACTGGAGTCATGGCTGCGGGGTCGGATACCGACGGCGGCGAGGATCGAGAACCGATCACTGCATTCCATCTGAACTGATCTCATGAAGACATGTAAATTTGCACCAGACTTGCAAGCATGCACGACACGAGCGACACGGACACTCAATGTGGTGAAAATCGGCCGTGAGACAAAACCTCAGAGCGAGGAAGAGAACTGATGTGCATAAACTGAATAACGGGTCGGAATTCACAAATCTCTTCAATCCTTTTGTGGGCACTGCATCTTGCTGCCACCTGCGTATCAGCCTCCCCGTCAAACGATTCCTGGCCGCTCCCTGTATCTCCCGGTATCGCTGCGTCGTGTATACCATGAGAATTGAGGCCTCACTCCGCACGGCGTGCCGGTGTGAAGGAGAATGTACGCCGGCCGATAAGGTATTAATTTCATCTCACAAGGCCGCGTCGTGAGGCAGGTCGGGGCTGCCGGGGGTACGGCGGTGGCGCCGCCTAGCGGGCGCCGCGTGGCGGCAGACGACTCCTTGCAGACGCGCCGGCGCCAGTGACGTGGCGGCAGCCCGATCAGCACGCCAAGCACTCTGCCGGTGCGATTTGCGGACGTGCAAAAATGGTTTCACGTTACAGTGAGTCCACCGTGGCGCGAGTGCACGTCTGGGGAACGTTTTCCTGACGAGTATGGTACCCTCTCCGGAGAGCCTCTTCCCCGTGGAGGCGCGGTCGTCGGCCATCGGAAGGAAGGAAGGAAGTACGCGGTGCCATATAAGTGACACAATGGCCGCCACGCGGATGAGTCACAACGTCCTGGCTATATGGCGTCGTCCCATCGGACATCCGCAGCGTCCAGAAAGGAACGTTCATCTGCTTTCATAGCGAGCTTCACGTTAGGATATATTGCGTGAGCCAGGAGAAGAAATTACATTATTTTCGACCAAAATGACCGCGACGTTCTGCAATGTAGAAAATGTGGACCGTATCCAGATTGCGGTCCCGAAACATATCCCGACGTAGCACTACGGTGAGGCAGTGGTGTCCAGTGGCGGCGTGGCCCGCGGCGCGGCGCCTTTGTGGCAGGGACGGGGCTGGGGACTGCCGGGAGCAGCTGGACTCCGGCGGGGGCCGCGGGGGTCGGCGCCATACCGCTATGTGACCAGCCTGACGATGCCGTGCCCCGGCGCAGCTTGGCGTCCGCACGCGGTTCTGACGCCGCCGCCGCCGCCGCCACCTCACGCCGCCACGCACCGCCACTCCACCAGAACCTCACGCTCACTCGCTCATCACTTCATGTGCTTAGTGTCGCACGTTTCCTCGTACGAACAAGCTTTACACCGCGAACGTGGTCGTGATCACCATCACCTCCAGCAAACATGTAATGTAATTATCTTGGCGTGGAGCATGCCGCGTCCTACATCGCACATTGGCGAGTCCCGCGCGAGGCGAGGTGTTTCGTCGATCCAAACGAGAGAAATGGACCGTGGCAAACGTCCGGGGCACGTAGTTGTTGAAAGCTGTGCCCGGGGGCCTGAGTCCAGCGAGGCCCTCGCGCTAACGCACGCCGTCCACAGGGCTGTGCGAGAGAGGGCACGCTGCATTTGACTGTATGGGAGTGCAAGAGAAATGCCCGATCCGGGTGCTCCGCCGTGCTTCTCTCTCGCACTGCCGCAGTCAAACGGGGCCTCAGTCTCTCTTGCACTCAGCGTCCTTGAGGAGGCGGACACGCCCCCGCGCTGATATGACGAAACGCCATCCAACGGGGCGAAAGCAAAACGTAACGGCGGCGATTAGTTTCCAGCGCGCGGCCGAAATGTTTTATCCCGCAGGTCCGCCGCCAACCGCCGGCCCGGCCGAAGGCTGCCAGCGCCCCACCCGCAACACTATGAACTGAACCCGCCGGACGAGGTGGACGAACGTGCCCACAGAGTGGCGTTGATGAGTTGAGTGTCCTGCTTGGTGTATTTCGATTTCACTTTAGGCGCGCGGCCTCGCCAGTGACGGCGCACACCCCTCTCCTCACACACCACGCCCAGGCGGCCGCTTACTTTCCGGCGTAAAAATTAAATTAGGTTGCGTCTGTCGGCGTCCGGGCGCGCCGCGGGCCGCGGCATGCATACGAATCAGTGGCGTGTTGCATTTTCGCACCGCCCGCCTGTCGCCCTCACCACACCACGCGGCTCATATTAATTAATGAGTGGCACCCCGTCGGAGTGTCTGCGAGATACCTCTGTGGGGCCGCAGCGCACGGGCGCGTTTGAGGAGTGTCCACGCGGTGCGCGGCCGGGACAGAGGAGCGGACAGAAGAAAAAAAATGCTGTGCGCAATTGATATTGCGTCCCCTGAGTGACTGACTGACTGACCGACCGGGGCAGTGCCTCGCGACCTGCAAGCGGCAGCCGCCGGACCACACAGCCAAGCGCCTCTCACTATATATAGAAGGCCGCCGCTGTTAACATTCCCCGTATGACGTACACTTGCTACTTATAATTTGAGGAACAACTTTTTCCCTGCTGCGAGTCCGCGATGGTCACGTCCAGTGTGGTCGTCGCGCGGCTCGCCGCTGTGGTGCCTCGCGGAGCCGGCCAACTGGGGCCCGCGCGCCGAGCACTTGCGGCGCTCTGGATGTTCAAACGTGCGCGCGCACTCGGTCGGGTTTTTGTTCATTTGTTTTTGTGCGTGTGTGGAGAGGGGGGGGGGCGTCCGCAAATTATGATTGACGGCCGAAGCCGCGCCGGGCAGAAGAGTGAAAACACGGAGCGCTCGTAATAAAAGCGCGACGACAGAGGCAACTCGTCCGTCTGCGCCGCGTCTGCAGCGGCGAAGGGTTCGTCACACGGAGGCCCCGCGGGGCCCCGCGGCCCGCGTGCCGGGCCGGGCCCCCGCATGTTTAATGCATGGTAGGTGTCAGCGCTGGCGACTCTGCGACCACGTGACTGACACATCACCAATCCGCGCGCGCCATCGGCGGCGCCACCAATAACAATTTTCATACGACCGGCGGCGACGCAAAGCGCAACATTGCACTGCCCTTTCTCCGCTTTGCACGCGCCGCCAGGGAGACGGAAACACTATTTCCAAAAACGAACAGTTAGGAGCTTTGAAGTTGCACAAAACTTGACTGCTTATACACCGTAATTCCCGATAAAGATATGAATAATGAAGCGAGAATTCGATCAACGGTCCTGCGAGGGAGGCCCCAGTTATGGCAACTGCTTTCATAGGCCCCTCGTTTGCTCAGAGCTGTGCGATTTCGATGCCGACTGTTTTTTCTTCCAGTGTGTGTGTGTGTGTGTCGGGGAGGCGGCGGCGTCGGTTCGATCGGCGCACCCGACGAGGCACGCGACATCACACACAGGAGCGCTGCCTTGTCGAATCCTTTCGGAAATGGTGCGGTATGACGGTGCGTGCACCGCAGCCACGGCCATTAATACAGTTTGCACGTGACGAGCTGGCCGGTGATACCGGCCCTCGATAGGACAGCCCCCCGTCCAATGAACGCCCCCGCGCCGCCCTGCGCAGACCCGCGGCTGCCGCATGGTTTCCTCGTGCTGTAGTAAACCTAACCTAATCTAACAAAACAGCGGCAGCGAGCCGGACGACTCGGCGAACCGTTCTCCGGTCTACCTCGAACCGATCGTACATGGACGCAGTAAGAGGTGTCATAGCAAGAAACAATCCAACATTTGCCAAAAAGGGGAAACCATTTCGCTTATTTAATCAGGCTTCCTCCATACTCCAAAAACTAACCCGACAAAACATCCCCTGCCCTCTCACGTGAAGAGACGACACAAGTGCGATTACACAGTGTGAAAGGGCGCGTGTTGCGGTTGTTCTTTTTTTCTCTTTTTGACCCCTTGTTCCCTGAAGGGCGTGTGAAAAGGGCTGCGCTTTGCCGGGCTCCGCGCCGCCGCGCCCCGCCGACGACTAACCTGGCCCTTTTGTTGGTAACGAGAAGGTGCCGGAGCGGCGACCCCCTCGCGCCGCCGCCGCCGCCACTTTCGTCCACCCCCTTTGTCTCCGCCTTGCGCAAAAGGCCGATCGAATCGAAGCCGGCGCGCCTAGCGGGCGGTGGCGGCGGCCGCGTCAGGTGCGCCGCATCCTTTCCCGGCCGCCGCCGCCCTCGGCGGGTGGTCGGGCCGGGCGGCTCCGCCAGAGTTCTTCTTCCTAAGCGCCGCGTCTGCCGACGGCGGCGACGGCGGCGGCGGCGCTTTTTCGGCCTTCGGCAGCTTGGCAGCGCTGCGGCACGACAAGAAGAGAAGCACCTTTGCCTTTGGTGTCGCTGACACTGTTCCGTCATGTCGCTTGTCAGAGAAAGAGAGCGAGAGCGAGAGCGAGAAAGAGAGAGAGAGAGAGAGGGGGGAAAAAACTGGCGCGCGGTCGGGGTAAAAACGAGAAGAGTGAAGCGAACCAGTAAAGTCGATGAAGCGATGGTGAGATTACTTTTTAAAAGGAGGGAAAGGGAAAAAACGAATTCAATGTTTTCGAAGGTGGTTTTGATCGATTGTTGATCGGATGATGTGAAGATTGGGCGGTATGGCAGCGCAACTGCCGCACCACCTCCTTGATCTGCCCCTAAGTGGGAGAGGAGCAGAGCGAAAATCCCCCTTTTCCAGACGGCGATCTGGATCTGGAGACGCGCGGAGTCCTTGAATTCAGCGCATTTTTTTTCTATTTCCTGACTCGATGTTGATCAAATCGTGCGCAGATCGGCGAAAAGAAAGAAACTCCGCGCAGACGTGACGTACGGACTCCTTTCATACGCGAGCGCAATAACGCTTGATATGTAAAAATGTAGCGCGTCACTGCGTCGCCGCGGGGCCCGCGGGGTTTGTATACGGCCAGTGATAATGGTAATCAAAGCGGACGCCGCGCCGCTACTGTCTTCCTAACCGCGCCTTTTATCTGTTCTGCTGCCGCGAAGCGCAGTGCGCGCCGTCGCCGCCGCCGCCGCCCAGAAGCCGAGCCGCCGCCGCCGCCGTGAGCGCCGACAAAACTGTCCATGCATTATGTTGGCAGAAATGCAGGCGCCGTATAAGGCGCTCGAGTTGGCACGACTGGTTCAAACAATATGGCGACAAAAACAGCGTTGCCAACCGCGCCCCTCCACCCCCCCCCCCCTTCCCGCTCCCCGTCCCTTTTCGTATCGGGCGGGCATCGCGCGCGCTCTCCTCTTATTATTTAATTCGTTTCTCTTTATGTTGGGGCTTATCGGTTCGTTTGCATGCCCACTGTCATGTTTTGCGCGACTATTTCCCGTCCTCTTCTTTTTACTCCCTTCTCCCTCCTCCTCATGCTAATGTATCGCGGGCCAATCAACTTTGCTGCTCTTTCTCTCTCTCGCTCTTTTTCTCCCCCTCTCTCTCTCTCTCTCTCTCTCTCTCTCTCTCTCTCTCTCTCTCTCTCTCTCTGTCTCTCTCTCACTCACTCCCCGTCCTTCCAATGAATCCTATCTTTGCACACACGAAGTCAGTTTGGTCACCATGTTTATCACACTAACAACAACGAAACACAGATTAAAATAGGCAAGTACCCGTGCGGTGTTTAGGTTGTGCATTGCTGAGGTACTCTTTGGTCCACGGGTTCCGCCGCGGTCTGTGTGTGTGTCAGTGTGTGTGTGTGTGTACCGCCCCGACACCGCCGGTGCCACCGGTACACCTGGATTGTGCTCTACCCGTCCGGAGCGCACTGACCACGGCTGCGAGATATGATTGTGTGTGAGGCTGTTGAGGCGCCAACTCCGAGTACTGGTTCTCTTTGCGCGCGGCACTGCAGAGGGAAGATCTTGGTTACACTGTGTCGGGATGCCGGAATTCGTTTTCCGCCACGCACACAACATTTTCCGGTGACACGTTAGGCTCCACTGTTGCGCACCAAAAGTAGTCGCAAGGCTTGGTCCCCAACACGCACTGAATCACGCACAGCAGAGACGGAGGGCGTGAAGTAAAGCGCAGCAGTCGAGCAGGAAAAAAAATGACAAAACAAGAGGGCAGTGCGCAGGGCAACACACGCCGCCTGGCCGCGTGCGCGCTGCACTCCATTCGTTCGTAAAATATATACCGTAGATCCTGCGGATCGACTTCTTGCAGTCGATTTCCGACCCCGGCCGGCACGCCGAGGTCCGGCCCGGACGGACGGACAGTCCGGTCCTTTCCGGCCATTGAGCCGCATTGGCATGGCGCCTCCTTCCGTCTCATTGAAGTGTCTGGCCGTGTCGGGTCCTCGTGCTCTCTCAGGGGCTACTCTGTCCAGGGCACTGCCCAGAGCTCTGCCCAGGGCCCTGCCGGCCCCACCGCGGGCTTTGCCGAGGGCATCGCTCTCCGGCGCGGCCGCGGCGGCAGACCCGGCAAAAATATCTTCGAGGGTAGCGTCTTTGCAAACAACGCCGCTGCTCTCTTTTTCACCGCATTGGCACACACACACAGACACTCTCAGATTGGTCTCGTGGCTCGGACAGCCACCTGTTCACCGCTTTTCGGATTCATTTAGAACTGTCCGATCGGAGGACGTACAAAGCGCGTCTCGCAAATCTTAAAACATTTCTCAAAATTTCCTACTGAGAGGAATACACTTGGCATTGATTGCAGTACGCGGTGCGCAAATGGCTGAGATGCTTTTGCCCAAACCGGTGTCGGGGACCATCGCAGTCCGTGAGTTGGAGCCTCCGCCGGTAGGTGGCGCCTCGGAGCCCCTCCTAGCGGAGCTTCGCGGGGCCGCTGCAGGCTGCCGCTCCGCTGTGCGGACCCTCGCCGCGGCTCCCTTCTTTGCCCTTTTGTTGCTCCAGCCATGTTTTCCGAGTCGGTTTTACGAGCTGCCGAGCAACAAGTGCCGAGAGAGAGAGAGAGAGAGAGAGAGAGAGAGAGAGAGAGAGAGAGAGGGAGGGAGGTGTTCGCTTGGCTGGCTTGCTGCATGAGAGAGGTACCCGCCGGTAGAGCACCATTAGCCTGCCCTGCCCCCTCTACGGAGCCGCGCTGTGCAAAAGGCCCCGCCTCCCCGTCCGGCCAATGGCAGGCGCAAACGGGCGTTAGAAGGCGGTGGCCGGCCGCGGTGCGAAATTTGAGAAAATGCCTCAAGCTGTGGGAATTGCACAGTATTCTTCCATGAGAAGAAATGAATTATCTAACCAAGATAACCTATTTTAACAGAACCTCCGAAATTGAAAAAGAAAATAAAGCTATGATTTTTACAACCATAAATTTGCATCAGAAACAAAAATTAAGCAGTGTCATTTCTCGACGTTTTTGTGCATTCAGAAAGCAGCCGTTTATTTTTGTTCCTGATACCCCTAGGCCTGTCTACACACACACACACACACACACACACACACGTGCAGGACCTGCTGGTGCCGTATAACACTGTTGTTGCAGCCGCTGCGCCCTGCCGTGTGCCGTATCAAAAGTGGCGGAACCTGTGCGGTGCCGGTGCAGGCAGGCGGGCATAACTGCGCGGGACGCCTTTTACCGAGCGTTTACGGGCCGCTCCCCCCCCCCCCTCCCCTCTTACCCCTTCGCTCCCCCCGCAGCCTCCCTGGACCCCACGACAGGACCCCGCAAGCGGCGGCCAGCGGCGGGGTCCGTGGCGCGGGGTCTGCGGGCAGGACAGCCCCGCTTCCTTTCGTGGGAACGCGAGGCCCTCTGCGGTCATGGCGGCTCCGACTTGGCGTGTTGGCCCCGGGCGGTGGAGTGCCTCCCACCACTCTGCATGCGGACGCGGCGGGCCCCGTGGCGGCGACCACCTCTCCACTCCCCGCGAAACGACGTGCAAACTCGCTTGCTTGCGTTCGTGCGCCTCGAAGCACGTCGCCGTCTTTCCCTCCGCGGTTCGAAGCGCGCGCCGTGGAAACTTTGAGCGCAGACGCTTAGGCGGTCGTTCACACCCCGGAGGCTGCGACCGCTGCTCTTCGCACAGCAGCGTTCGAAGTTCGCGGGACAGAGAATTCGGTGGTCCTGCCGGTCGGGAATGTGCGTACTGCTGTTGTCCTTTGGACTGCCCGCCCGCCGCACCCCATATTTTCCCAGCGCGCGCGGAGCTGCGACTTGGGGAATGTTACCGCGACGACGCCGACCGCGGCCGGGACAAACGGTAGAGGCCCCACCGGGCCCCACCGGGCCCCACTGCGGTGACAGAAATATCTGTCGGCAGGCGGCTCCGGGGCGGCAGCGGCGCGGCGGCGGGGCACGCTCTCGCCGCACACATTCCTCCCCGGGATGAAGATGTTCACGGGACGGAGATGCGCAAACCTGGAATAGAGGGAGACCGCGAGGTGCGAATGAGAGGGGAAGGGGGAGGGGGCAGTGACAAGTGTTGCTTGTATCTGATCTGCCGGCGGAGCCCCGCGTGCCGCGCAGGGGCGATGCGGTGCCTTCCGGCCGAGGCGGCGCGGCCCCGCAGCGCGGTGGATACCCCATTGAGATGGCACCACGGACCAGGTGATCTCAGTCTCGGACTGCGGCCGCAGAATCCTGCTGAACTCGTGCCAAAAGCTTGAGGAATCGCCGAGGATTTCGAGTGTGAATGTCAACGTTTTTCTGTCGCGTATAGGAAATTGCAAGGAACTCAAAGCAAAACACACACACACTTCTTTCATCGATTTTTATTGCACGCTATACACCAAAAGTTCCAACCACAAAGAGGAAAGAGGGGAGGACAAGTTGAGGTTTGTCTCGGGCAGGGCTCGTAAACGTAATGTCGGGTAGCGAAGCAGTGCCGTTTGATTTACCTGTGACACGGAATGACACTTTACAATTGGCGTGCAGCGGCGCGGCGAGCGCGGCCGCACTTGTAACACAGGCGGGGGTCTCGTGGCGCTGTGGGCACCCCCCGTGCATGCGGAATCGCCGCGAATTAAACTACTGTGGGGCGGACGGACCGGCGGCGGCGGCGGGGCATTTGACGACCACGCGCGGTATTTCGCGCTCACGGACATCACCACCGCTTCTGCCGACGAAAGCCGGTGTGTTTAGCTAAATAATAAAACACAAGAAAAATAATTTAAGTGGACGAAATGAAAATGATAATAAGGTGAAATGGTTTGGGAGATGCGTATCTGGAGAGCGGCGGCACCGGCCGCGCCAGTGGCCGCGCTAGTGGCCGCATGCCGTACGGACAACGTCGCACAGACGGCGGCCACGACTGTAAAAGCGCTATTACGTACGTGTTCATGGGTGTGCGTGCGTGTGTACGTGGCGGCGCTCGGAAACACGGAAAACGGCCGGCGGCGGCGGCGGCAGACGCGGCCAGAAGGCGCAGCGCGGCGGCAGCGGCGGTCGGACTGATGCCGGCCGGTCCCCGACAGGCGACACGCGAAGCGCCGCGGCACCCCGCCGCCGAGACACTCCCCGCCCCAAACACCTGCAGCAGCGGGGTGACTCGTAAAAGCGATGCCGCCGCCGCCGTCGGCGCGCTGATTTCGGTCACCGTATGGCGGCCGCAGCGGTGGAGGTAGCAGCAGCAGCAGCAGCCGAGCTGCGGCGCCATCCAGTTAGCCGTCGCAAAACGTGGGGCCGGCTAGCTCTGCAGGCCGACGAATCGAGACGATTTTCCTAGAAGCACAAAAGCGGACACACACACACACACACACACACAGCGGCACAGCGTCACCCCCGCCCGACGGCGACACCCCCAGCGTGGCGTGCCGTGGCGTCCAGGCGCCGTCTTTCACCTGTCGAAAGGGTGAATAAAGCTCCCATTTTACGAGGGGGCGGCGCGCGGGGGCGGCGGCGGCCCGCAGAGCCACGCAACTCGCACGGAACTGGAGCAGCAGATGCGGGGCTGCGGGCGGGAAGGCGGGGGTGCGTCGCTGGGAGTGACGGGGTGGCCTATTGTCCAACGGGCAGGGTGTGTGTGCTGTGTGTGTGTGTGTGTGTGTGTGTGTGTGTGTGGACCAAGGGGGCCTTTTCAATAGTTCTTGTAGGCGACAAGAGAAAAAAAAATCTGTATAAAAGGGGAGGAGGTGCAGCAGTGCTAAAGTGGAACGGAACACCTTTTGTCGGCTGTTAGTTGTCGGAAGAAAGGGATATAATACCTGAACAAACAGGTAGGTTATTCGGTAGTTGGTTTGAACGAGGTGTCAACCGCGGCGGACACTCGAGCAGCGAAGGCAAAAAGAGTTTTCCGGCCTCCGTTGCGTGACCCTCAGCACTCGGGAAGTCCCATTTGATTCGCGCTTCTCCTGCGCTGCTGCCGTGTCATTTTCACCTGCACGGCCGCCGCCTGGACCCACCTCGCGGCCACCGGGGCAGGTGAGATACAGGTGCTTGTTGTGCGGAAAGTTATACACTCGGGCTCCGCCGCACCGCACGCCGCCGGCGCCAGGGCCACGGGTCCGGCCGGCTCCGCCCGGCACCGACCGCCGCTCTGCTGCGGGATGTCCCGACAGGCGGGCTGATGCCGGGGCCGATGCTGATCCGCTATCAGAGATCAAGCGCGGCAACCACTTTGTAAGCGCCGCTGATCATCAGCTTTTACAAATTGAACGGCGACCCTGCGAAAAAAAAGGAGGCAGACACGGAAACTCACGAGCAGACATGAACTTCATCGTTATGACCTCCGCGGGGTGACAAGAACGGCATGCGCGTCGGCCCCCGCGAAAAAAAAATAACATTTCAGCTTGAAGATGCAGGAGGCAGATCTGTCGTTCTCTCGTCCCGAGGTAAAAGCAGAAGGATGCGAAAATCCTGACCACGTCCTGAAGTCTCCTGACGTCTCTGCATTGAAATTGAAATACAGAAGTAAAAACGCCGCAAACGTCTCATAGCGCTTCTGGAGCTTGAGGCGCCAACTCCCAGCCAAATAAACATGGCGCCTGGCGATGGCACCCCATGCACTGGGACTTTATGAGCTTCTTTTAATTGCAATTAGATCAGCGGCGGGGGGAAGGGGTGCATATAAAGTGTGATGGGCACTCGTTAAAACGTCACCTTTTCACAGAGGTTTTTTTTATAGAGCTTTGATTCACAGCGGCGATAACACAGTTTTAAGACCGCCAACATCTTTATTAAGGCCCGGCCCCGACGTCTGCAGGTGGATTGCACTCTTTGCGCCGCATTACGCCCCGCTCTGCTACCGGCTATGGAGGATACGACCCGCCGCCGCCGCCGCCGGGGAAACGGCACGGGAAATAAAAACAGAGACCGGGAATCGCGCGGTGACTGCCAGGCACTTAACCGAAAGTGTACACAGCGCGGAAAATAGAGCGCTTCAGCGGCGCTGCGCGCAAGGACCGCAGGGCGCTGCAATCGCTCCCCGTGTCCTGCTGTCCACCGTCCCCCGCCGGGGTCCGACGTACTGCGCCGGGCGGAGTCGTAACTTTGTCGAAAGCAAAGTGTAAGACGGACGGGGCGGGGCGCGGCGGGCTGGTAGGGCGCTGCTCTGGAAGTGTATCGACGTAATGTATCGGCAGCATCGGGACACGACGGCCCTTAGTTAGCGGCCGACAAATCTGTGACAAGACGCGGGGGTCTCTTGTCTGCACGGTGCCAGCGGTGCACTGCTTGTCGCGAGGCGTGCAGTACGTACAGTATGGCTTCCGCCGCGGGGACCTGGGGGACACGGGGGAGGGTCTCAGGGGGACACGCTCTGATCTCCGCGCGGTTACCTTGCATCGTTAAATACCGCTGCAGACGCGGCTACATTGCCGGAGCGTTGTGGTGATTTTCGTTCGGATTCCGACCGCCACGTGATGAGGTGCCAACCCCCCTCATTCCATAGGGGAGGGGACTGACAGTCCCGGATATCTCCCAAAAAAAACTAGAGCCCTTCGCTACTTTCCTATCCCCCCCCCCCTTTTTTCTTTGGCTTGTAAACCTTAGGCAGCGCTCAAAACATGCAATAATTTTCGTGATCAATAAGAACGCTTTTACTGACTCCCCCCCCCCTTCCCCCTCTGCCCTGGGGGCCCTAGGGGTGGCTGGCGGGCATACGCCGCAGCATGCCCCTTTATGTCCCTCGCTATCGCGCCTAATCCATCGATGTAAGCGTGTCCAGGTATTCGAGCAGCCCCGGCTGCGCCCTGGCCGTGCCGCGGCTGCGCGGCTAGTCTTGCATGCGCCCCGGTCATAGTGTGCGCGCCGTCGCACGTCGAACCTCCCCCGTTTTGGAGTCTACGAATATGGCTTTTCGACAAGCCGTAACCACCATAATTTAACGCTATTAATTACTGTCGGTTTTCTTAATCTCTGAATAATATATCGACGTTACATGCATATTATGAGTTGATACCTAGCGAGCGTGCGGCGGCGGCGGCCGTTGTGCGCGTTGTGCGAGCGGGAAGGAGACGGCAAAGTGCGCGTTCTACTTTAGTGCGACAAGGATGGAAGAGACTGTGCAAAGGAGCGAAGTGAGGTTATGGCTGGCGAGTCGTGGCCGGGGGGAAGGGGGCCTCTATATGAGAGGGCGGTGCTTGGCCGTAGCCCATGGCGAGCCAACGGCCCGGCCCCCATGGCTGGCTTCCATGAGCCGCACAGCCTCTCTCGTTAACGAGGGGAGGAGGAGGAGAGGGCTGAGGAGGTGGAGGGGAAAAGTGGGGCCGCTGTCCATACAACAGTCAGTCTCGGCTGGACAAGTTTGCAGGCGCTACAGCAAGGCGGTGCGTGGGGCAACGCACGGGAAAACAGGACACGAACTCCAGAACGCAACCTTTAGACAAAGTTTATACAAAGTTTTGCAGTTATTCCAGGCACATAACCATGCCCTTTTGAACGGGGCTTGCTTCGTCCCTACCACCTCGCGCCCCTCGTATGTACCCTCGGGGCTGGAGAGACTTCAGCCGGTGCTATAAGGTGAGGGAGGTGTGAGGCGGGCCTGCCATTGGTTCACGACCGCGCGCGGGCCCCAAGCGGTCAGTGTTTTGGGCCCCGCCGCCCCGCTGCCGTGTCCACAGATCCCATCCCGATACACAGAGCGGTGTGGCCACTTTCTTAACGCGCGGAACGTGACCCCATATTTACCTCGTTGGCGCGGCGCGGGGCGGGCCGGCGGGGGGCCGGCGGGTACCCACTCATCGACGGTTCATGCGAGATGGACGCTCGTATTGATAACCGATTGGGAGGTGCGAAGGAACACGATAAGCGCGGCTACCCGCCGGTACCCGCCGGTACCGGCCGGGTCACGTGGTGGCCGCGGGTGTGCAGCCCTCGGCGGCCGGCCAGCAGCGGGGCCGCTCGCCGCGTGAAGAACGCATCGGAATCTTTATGACTTGCAGCGGGAGGGCGTTCTCAAAGGGGTGGGAGACTTGATTCAATCATAATCGATGGGCGATGACGGCATCGATGCTTGATCGATTGATCGATCTCGTACGGCCTGTTGGTTCATCAAGGCGAGCGCGTAATTATGTTTGTTTGCTCGGGACCCCGATATTCGATATTTGCTGATGATGGGGTGTGATTCCGTGAGGAAGAGCCGAAAGGAGGGCTAATCGATTTCACACGGTTCTGATAGCGGACAAGCGGTGCCTCTGTGACGGAACTATCCCGGCGGTGCATCACAGCGAAAGGGGTACTGACGAACATTCAGAACCGAAGGCCGGCACGGCGCGCCTTGATCGTTCGTTTTGCGAGTGATTTTCATCCGCGATTTATTAAGTTTCACGCAAAGCTTTCAAAGGAAACTCGCTTCCAGAAGGTGGAGGAAGCAGGGAGCGGCAGCAGCGTTCACCGTCGGGTAGGCGAGGCGGCAACCCTCGGCGCCCGAAGGAGGTAGGCAAAGCGCAATACGTCCAGGGGGGGGGCGGCAGGGAAAATACGGAAATGAGATGGAGGTGCGATATGCAAAGCAAGACGGAGCGTGTGGCTTGGCGCCGCGCGGAGGGCAGGGCCGGGCGGGGCGCGCAAGCAGGCGCTTTAGCGGACCCGTTAATAAAAATAAATTAAACGAATGAGCAGGTAATAAATCGAGTCCGAAATGTTGTCCAGGGAGGGACAGCGGAGAAGCAGGGGGCGAAGGGTGACAGCGACTCACGAGGAGCCTGACCTCCTTCCGACCTGGTTCACAAGTTCACAAGTTCGCGAAGGGTGCGCGGCTCTGTTTTGCGAGTTTGTTCGATAGAGATGTGTGTTCCGCGAAAGGAAAATCAAATGTTCCCGGTATTCCATGTGGCATGTTTAAAAGGAACACTGTGTGGCGAACCGCAATGGGGAGAATAGAAGGATGGGGCGTGAGAGGGGGTGGAGGTGAGTGGGCGGCCGTGGGGGGTGGCCGGAGGAGGTGGGGGAGGGGGGAGGTCGGACACGGCCAGCGGGAGGGGTTGTAATCAAGTCACGCACGGGAATGATTCACCGGCTCGCGCTGTAAAACGCAAGAGAGGCCGACAAGGCCAAATATTTTTTATTTTGTTTTTGTATTTATATACCACGAGAACACAAACACACACGCGCGCAGGGCCCGCCGTGATGGAGTGCATGCGTTATATTTTCGCGTAGAGAAGTGGTCGCTACAGTTCACGGCAGCCGGCGGGGCGGCGGGGCCACGGGGAGGGCGGCTTTTAGGGCCGCGTGTATGGCAGTCAAGGTGTCGCAGGATTGCGTCGTTTTGCCGTGCCGGCGGTCGCCTCACCGCACCCCAAGTTTTAGACGGGCACAGGTCCCGCAGTTTCCTAGGTGCTGTAAGGGTCGAGGATTACCTACTAGTTCGATTCATAAGGCGTGCGCTCTGAAACACACATGAAAATATGGTTGAAAAAAAAATCGCATGTATGGTATAGCTATGCGAGTTTTGCGGGTATGTGCAAAAATAGTACACATACGTGCATGTACTGTGCGGTCACGTGATGCCATCCGTCGTGAGGCGGGGCCTCCACCCTGACCACACCAGACGCCCCAATATGCAAAACCACTGGCGAATAAGCGTTATAAATAGGCCGCGTAATTTCCTGTCGAGCTAATTAATTCTCGTTGCGGGCGCCGAGCGGCGCAGGGGGGCGGCGGCGGCGCCTCGTCCTGCCCATGCGCGTGGCGGCGCGTGGCGGCGCGTGGCGGCGCGTGCCGTGTCGCCGTGGGGGTGCCCGCGCCAACACGACGCCCGCGACCTCAAAGCTCCGCACAATTTCCCACTTCTCCTCTTCTGGCCTCTTAGTATTGGTGGCCGCCGATGCCTCTCTTTGGCGTACAGCCCGGCAGTGTTCGAATCGACCGATGACCTCTGCGTGTCAGTGTGTGTGTGTGTGTGTGCGCGCGCGAGTACCTCGAAGACCCTTCCGATAGTGATCGGGCGATGACGTCATGAGTCATGATGACCTGAAATAATTTCGATAATCACTCGACGAAGCGCCCTGTCCTTTGTGCCGGGCGCCGACGAGGGGGGGCCAAAAGCCGGGGCACGTCAGGGGACGCTGTCACGGTGCGGATTGAGGTACAATATGAGGCTGCGCACGCGCTCACACACGCACGCACACACACACGAGCACGCGCGCGCGTTTGGTCGCACACGCTTGTGCTCGTCACGACGGGCCCGCGGGGTGATAAAGTGTGTAGCGCGTGTGAGCGGTATATCGATGAATCGCGATTCGATGGATCGAATGCCGATCGATCCCCCTCCACTCAATGGCATGACTGCTGGTTGATGTAACTGCGTCCGTTATCGCGGCAACAAGGCTTGCATAGCGCGGGGACACACCGCGGCGACCGCGCGAGCCGCGCCGCTACACGGACGGAGCGCGACAGAGAGATACGCAGCCCCGGCGCGGCGCGGCCCGGCGGAGGGAGAGAGACGGCCGTGCTTTTCCAGGAATTGACCAGCCAGCGACGCTGCCGCTGCTGCTGCTGCCTCCGCGGGCGCGCGGCACTGTCAGATGGCGCAGGGAGCTTGTTCCCTGTCCCTCCTGTCGTGTTTGGGAGCGTCCCCCCCCCCCCCTGCCCCTCACTATTCCCTACCCTGCTGCTATGCCTGCTGCCTGATATTGTTTCTCTTTCCCGCGCTCGTTTTATTACAGCCGCGCGTTCAGATATGATGGCGACGTGCGTCGTCTTTCGAACAGAACTGAACATAGAGTCGCGCAGGTGGATCAATCACGATATCGAAATTGTATAATACGGGGAAAAAATAATAAATATAAAAACCCCTCCTGCTCTCGAAAGCAGTTTTTTTTCTGAGCGACTTTGACTCTGGCGGCATCACGGTTTATAAACCTTCTCATTGCCCTCACCGTCACTGGAACGGAAGGGAAGTCCATAAGGCGCTCGGTTGCTCGCGTTGCACGAGGCGCGCACGCCGCCGCCCTCGCGTGCGGCTCATGGCCGCGCGGCCGCCAGGTGAATGGATTGTGCGGCGAATGCCGGTCCGGCCCCGCGGCCGCTGCCAAAATGGCGCGCGTATGCCGGCGATGCGGCTCCGACACGGCGACGGCACGCCGGGCATTTCGCACCAGCAGCGCCTGCGACACGGCCGGCGTGCCGACCCGCGCGGCATTCCTCGCCTGTCCGGCCAAAACATTGGTGACAAATTGCCGTGTTGTGTAATGTTGTTGCTGCGGGCCCCTCGGCAGCACCGACAATGGCGGCACCGCGAGAACACCGCGCTGTGAAACGCGGCTTGCGGCCATCGGCAGCCCTCGAAATGTGTCTGAGGGGCGCAGCAGGCAAGGGAGGGCGCCGGGGCCCCGCGGGGTCCGCGATCCCGCTGGTGGCCCCGCCGTGCAGCGACCACCTGCGGCCCGGCCGCTGCATGACGGAGGGGGCTGGGCGAGGTGTCGACAGCACTGCAACCTCTATCTCTCCCCGTTGCAACGGCGGGCGGCGGCGCGGCGCACAGTCTCTCCCCGAGGCATTTCACGTCCCTACTTAATTGCGGGCTCACACGGCACGGGCCTGAGCGGGACGTTTAGCATCGCCCGTCGAACCTAGCCGGCCATGCCGAGGCTCAGCCCAGCTCTGTTGCAGAGGTTAGATTGGGTCAGTTCGTTTGGTGGTGTTGTGGTCGGTTAGTCCTGGGATTCGTCGTGCATTTTTTTTCTCCCCCTTCGAGCTCCCCCACCGCCAGTCGAAGGGAGTTGATTCCGGAAATCTGGTTGGCGCTACATTGACCGTTGCGGAAGCGTGCCCCTGAAAAAGGCCGCTGCGTTGTGCCGGTGTCTTTGCGGCCAATACCTGGTACACGAGAACACCGAAGTTAAGCAGGAGGCCCACCCATTTTTGCATTTTTTAAAAGTATCCACAGATTTCTGAGCCGTTTTATGGTCACGGTAGGAATGAGTTTTAGCCTACTGGGTGACAGCTCAGAACACAGGAACCATAAATGATCGTGTGTCTTCCACAACGTCAATGGAAAAGCCCGTCCATGAGCTGAGCCGCATACGCCAGCCTGCACGGATCTCTCAGTGTAAACCGAATGAGCTGATTAATGCGAAATAGAAAACGTCTCGTTTTGTGACGCTCTCCACGGGCCCATTTTAAATTGGGCCGCGCGCGGCTCGGCTAGCGATTATACCCCCGGCGGGCGGGCCTCGATGTGTGAGGCGGCGGCAGCGCCGTGCGCCGTGCGCGCCCCGCCAACCCAACCTGCTGTGCGCGCCCGGCCAACCCGCCCGCTGCCCGAGCTAATCTCCGAGTGGGCGGTATCGATCACGAAACTCTTTCCCCCCGTGCTTTGGAACTTGTTTTATTTTTACTTTTCAATACCGGTAAGCTTTATATCCGGGCTGGGCAGCAGACTGCGCGCGCCGCGCCGCGCCGCGCCGCCGAGGGGTTTTCGAAACGCGGGCGCGCTCGTCGCAACGCGCTCCGCCGGCCGATAGGCGTTCCGGCCGCGTGAGTGTGGTTCCGGGCACTCGTTCCCAGCCCGGGGGGCGCTGCGGGCCGCTGCGGGCCGCGGCGCGGGACTCGACGCTCCTCCCCCGTGGCCGCGGCGGCTGCGGGGCCCGGCAACGCTGCCGGCCGCGGCCGGGAGATGCGCGGGTTCGAGTCCCGCCCGCGGCGGCTACTTTTGCGCCGTTCAACGGGGATCAATCACGCTGTTATTAGCCGGCCATTGGTTTATCGCGACGGGGGCCGTGGTGGGGGCGGCGGCGGCGGCGGGGTCCGACGTGTGGGAACACAGCGACCCGTGCGGGGCCGTCCAGGAATTGCGTCAGGACGCAAAACGGCGGGAGGCGCAAGGAACGAGTCTATCGACGAAATTCGTGACTCCGTGGACTAAAAACTGAGGACACCGTTGAATTATTTATTGATGTTCTGAATGATGGCGAGGAATGAGTCTCAGAATGAATATCAGACGTGTTCACCACAAAGCACCACTCTGCGGACAAATCGCGTTCACTGCTCCAGAATGCGTGCGGCAGTTTCCACACACACAGCAGACCACAGCGGGGCTGCGGCTCTGCTGGGGGATACAAAGTGCCGGGTAATTATCGGCACTCTCAAGTAGTTCGCTGTGCCAACAATCAAGTGCTTCTTATTGGCAGCGCAGAATGCAGCAGTGCTGGCAGCATGGCGGAGTAACGACACCCTCCCCATTGAACGCTTAACACAATGCGTTCTCTCTCTCTCTCTCTCTCTCTCTCTCTCTGGTGGCGGAGCGAGCCTTTAACTCACAGGCCAATAACAAGTGAAGGCGTCCTTCCCTTTTCCCGCGCGCACACACACACACACACACACACAATGGCGCGTAAAACATTGCCCGCGACGTATGTAATGGCGGTGATGCAGAAAGTGGTCAAATGCGGCCTCCCGCGTGCGAGCGCGTGTGCGTGCGCGTGTCCGCTGCGTGAATATGTGCCTGCATGCCGCTGACAGCCCGCGCGCCGGGGGGTCTCCGGAGGTCCTGCACGCGCGTGCGAATCTCTCATACCGGAGGCGACGCGCTCGAGATGCGAATGCTTCCCTCGCCGCCACGGCCCTCGTATCTTCCCGCCACGCCGCCACCCCTGTCGCGACTGCATTGAGCTGTATTTCGGCGTGCTATCTTTCGTGTGTCTCGACGTTTCCCACACGCAAAGCCCGGATATGTTGTTGTTCGGTTGTTCCCCACCGATGTTGCGGACGTTTCCGACCAAGGATCCAAACAGCAGCAAGAAGCTGAAGAAACACTCAGGTCAATGACGACAATTCTCCCCCGACTTCAGAGTGAATGTCATTGCTTTCGCGCTGCGCGGGATGACACATTTGCGTAAGAAGCCGACTCCCACGACGCGGCGTTCAAGTTTCTCTCTCTCTCTTCCCTCTTCGCGTCTCGCCGCACACGAGGGGAGGCGGGAGCGCCGTGCGGGAGAGGACCCTGTGCGAGGCCGCCGCGTCGCTGCCGTGCCGAGCGCGGCGCTGACGTCCCCGACCACCGTGCGGCCCCGCGCGGGGAGGTGTCTGCGAGGTGGCGTCTGCGAGGCGGCCCGCCGTCCGCGCTGTCGGCCCCTCGCCAGCCCGAGCGGCCGCCCCCCTCGGCGCAGTCCCCTCCCGGAGCGCATTCGCAATCACGTTAAGTGACACATTGACAGAGGCCGCAGGCCCCGCAGGGGCCGACACACACGTAACTGGCTGGGGCCGCCGCCACCGCGCTGCTGCACTTTGGCCAAGGACGGCGCAGGAAGAAATATCGTCTGGCAGCGACGCCACGTCCCGGACATTGTCGGAGGGCACCTACACTGCCTCGTGGACCCCCCCTAAGGGGCTGGCCGCTGACTGACGCGGCAGCCGCGGCAGCGTGACACGGCGCGTCCGTGGCCGCCGCCGCCCCGCCGCACACGTCTCTAATCGCGTTCGCACCGCGCGTCGCGCCGGGGGTCGAGGCCGTGACACCGCGAGACGTCCAGTTATCGGCCAAGGTTTTTGGGGGTCGCTGCCTCTGCTGGCCCCGCTGGAGCGCCCGGGCCTCGGCCGAGAGGTGCGAGTGCTTTTGTTTCCAGCCATTGTTAGTCGGGAATGTGCGGCGCGGCGGGTCCGGGGGTCCCCTGCTGGGCGCTCGCTCGTGCCCCACGCCTGCCGCGGCCCCTGCGGAACCACGCGACCCCTAAGACACGACACGTCACTATGTCCAGCTGGAAGCAATTTTTTTCTGTAAATTCCGTCGGCCTCAGTATGGTTTTTAAGCGGCGGCGGCGTTGGCGCTGGCAGGGGCAGCGTAGGCCAGCCGCCCGACGGGCGTGCGCTTCGCACAGGGATATTGCCTACCCCTCACGGCGCTTCGGGCCGCCGCTCGCTGCGGCGGCGGTCCTTTTCTAACGCACATGCACCTCCTGCTGTTGTCTTCTTATTCTACTTTCCAGATCGGCAAAGGTCGCGGCGTGCTGCTGCGGTATCGGTAAGGCACGGACTGCCTGCCGCTGCTGCCGCCGAATTGACAATATCAAGATAGTGCCATATTTACGCAATGAATGAGTCGTGCGTAACGTGAGCAGCGCGACCAGGCGGCAGGCAGCATCCGAGATACCGCGGTACACGAGAGAGACAGAGAGAGCCGCAAGTGAAGTGCGAGAGGGCGAGGAGAGAGAGAGAGAGAAAGAGAGAGAGAGACAAGAGAGAGAAAGAGCATAGAGTTAAGCACTTGAGAGCGCGAAGAGCCATCCCGACGATGCATTAGAAAGCGTTACTCTTACAAGTTGCGAACCGAGCTCTGTTCCGCACTGCCTACAACAAGGGCAGCGAGACGTCTCGGGCCGAACAAATGATAACGTGCCCATCTGATACACGCAGCGATGCGCGCCGCTCTCTGCACCGGTCCGCGCAGCGACACGGTGTTGTGTCGGCCGGCCGTTGTCCGTCGGCTCCTGCCTACTTATGGGACGGTTCTCGGAACGCAATATGTGAGTGACCCTCTCACTTAGCAATAATACCCGGGTCGAAAAGTGAAAGCCAAATTGCGTTACGTTTTTAGCGAGACGCAAACAAAGCGGGGGGTCATTTATAAAATCAAAATCATCGAACCAACCGTCGCGGTTGCTCGAGAAAATTTTCGACCATGAAAGACGGTTGCGGGTTCGAGGGTGGTGTGCACGCAATGTCGACTAAAATGGTCCCTCCGAGTTGAAGCCCTAAAACTTGACGGTTTTTCAGAGTGCACTCCTGTGGGAGAGCCGGGTCCGGACCGGGAGACTCGGGCTGAGGTCTCTCGTTCTCTCTCTCTCTCTCTCTCTCTCTCTCTCTCTCTCTCTCTCTCTCTCTCTCTCTCTCTCTCTCTCTCCCTCTCGTGTCCCCTCCCGGGTGCCCGCTCGCTGGCTGGTGCCCGGTCCCCAAGCGATGCCTTCGCCGCTCGCTCACTCCCGCACCTACCTCCCCTTCCCCCCCGGGGGCCCCGGCTCTCTTTTGTTTTTCAGCTCCAGCTTCCGAGAAAGCAACAGCCTTATACATAGCAGAGATCGCCAATTAATTTGCTTGTGTGCACGAAAAGATGTGCCCCGCTGGCCGGCGGTGTCCCCCCGTGCCCGGCCCCCGGCTCTGCGCGGCTCTGCCGGCCCTGCCTCCGGCCAGCACTGCGCTCTGCTGCCGTGCCGAAAATAAGCGTCGAAAGGGATGCAGAGGAAATGTACGTCATCCCGCCTGTGTGAGGACGCGGCGCACTGGCCGGTCACCGCGGCCGACAGCGGCGTCCGAGACCTGCCATCGACAGAAACGACACACGACAGGAAAAGATTTCGTCTCAAACGACACGGCGATGCGCCCTGCTCATGGCTCTGTCCGGGGCCATGCCCATGACACGCGTGACGCGATGGCTTCGCATTCTTCGCTCATGAGTGTCGGGGCCGCGTCCGGACCGGCATACCTCGCTCTGTCCCTCTTCGCCCTCGTTTTGACGCGCAGAGGTGTGTACGGGTGTACGGGCGGGGGAGCGGGCCGGGACGCGGAGCGGTCGGGGCCGAGGTGCCTCCCGGACGCAGCCAGGGCGCTGGCGCAGGCAGACCGAGTGTCGGCACGGGGGTCCCTCGGGAACCGCCGGGAACCTGTCCTCACGCCCCCCCCCCCCCCCCCCCCCCCCCCCCTCCCTCCCCTCCCCCGCCCCCCATCGGCCTTGCCGCCGCGAGGAGGCAGGAGCGTATGCAAGCACGTAGGGACGGAAAAGTCATATGATCAAGGAGGGATTTCCAGCACGCGTGAACACGGCTTCCACACGGGGAGGGTGCACTGGAACACTCGGCCGGCCTCGCGGAGGGCGTGGCCGCCGCAGTCGCCCCGCCCGATAGCTGCACTCGTCGTCCTTACGGTCGCACCCGCTCTCCAATTTATAGGCCGCAGCCGCGTCGTGCGTCACCGACGCCGCTGCTTCATCATTGTTCTAAACGGAATGAACCCGGCAGCCAACCAGAAGAGGGAGAGAGAGACAGAGACAGAGAGAGAGACAGAGAGAGAGAGAGGGAAGGGAAGAGTCGGTGTGGTCCCGGCTGGGCGCTCCGCCCGCTGCGGCCGCACTCGATATTCTGGTCCCCAGTCCGGCTGCCACGGGGCCATAAAAGCAGGCACGTATTATGCTCAAACACCGCCCGATCAAAACACCACAAACTGTCCAATTTATGTTGCTTGTCCCTCTACCCATAGCTCCGATCCTCTCCTGTTCTCTGCCCGCCGGCGCCCCCCGGCCGGCCCGGCCCTCGGCCGCGGGTGAGGTACTATACACTTGTGCCCCTCGGGCGTGCGTGCGGCTGTCGCCGTATTCCACGTCGTGGGGCCCCCGGCGGCCGTCGACGTGCCACAGTTCCACGCGGCCGTCGACGTGCCACAGTTCCACGCGGCCGTCGACGTGCCACAGTTCCACGCGGCCGTCGACGTGCCACAGTTCCACGCGGCCGTCGACGTGCCACAGTTCCACGCGGCCGTCGTCGTTGAGGGGTCCATTTCGTCGGGCCGCCGTGCGGCAGGCCAAGGTAGGCAGCCCGCTCGGCTCCGGTGCGCGGCACGCTCCGTGAGGCCTACCCGGCACGGCGCTAGGCGGTGGCGGCCGCCGACGGGTGGTGAACAGACTCGCCCTCTCCTTGCTGTGCGAAGAGTGCGCGCGAGGGTCGACGAAGGAGGCGGCAAAGCGGAGAGGACGGGAAGAGAGAGAGAGAGAGAGAGAGAGAGAGCGGTGGGGGGAGGGGGAGGGCTATACCCGTGAACACGGGTACTGTGGTACGACACAAAACACGCCGACTGCACAAATGCAAAGAGAAGCAGACGGGAGGCTAAAACAAGGAAATGATTCAAATAAAACCAACTCCCCTCTCTCGGGTCGGGGCCGGAGAGCACGCCGTTGGGGCGAAACGGGCGACCTGGTGGACAGGCCTGCACGGAGCGACGGGCCGGGGCGGCCGGTGGACGGGGAGACGAACGAGCTGGCAGCGGCCTGGCAGCGGCTGGCAGGCGGGGCGGGCGGCCGCAGGAGAGGTGAGGACTTGACTTCTGGCTCGGGAGGTTAGACCGACACCAGTGCGACGGTGATTTAAATGGGTTGACAACTTTGGGGTCAACAATTTATTGGGGGGGTCCGAGGGTCCTTGCTCGGAACGAATATAATACCTCGTTTGTCTCATACCTCTGTCCGTCCGAAAATGGACAGCGTCTGAACGGGCAGAGCCACGGTCAAGTCAATGCCTACGGTCGTCTAGAGGCAGTCCGTTCGCGATGGATGAAATTTTAAATTTTCAACAGCGGACGGTTGTATTACATACGTAATGAAAGTGTGAGCGGGAAATGGCAGTGGAAGGGACGCTGTAGTGAGGTCCGAGTGCGCACCGCGTCACGCGAGAGGCGCAATAAATTAAGGACTGGAATTGACATCACGTAAAACTGGCTGCTACATTAGGGGACAAAACAAACAGCACTCGGCGACGGCCTCGCCCCGCCCGGCCGGCACCCATGCCTGCCTACATTACCGACGCTGGCTCGGCTTTGGGAGACGGCCGTCCGGACGCTTCCAGCGGGGACAGGCCGCAGGACATGGGGCGGGGAGGGGCGGAAGTGCTCGGGGGAGGTCCTCCCGGGTCCTCCGGGGCGCAGCGCCATAGTCGCACGCGCGTCGTTAGCCGTCCGCGTGAGTTACGTCTGTTCCGCCCGGGCCGTTCCACGAACGAGGTAATGAAAGAGGCGTTCGACTCGCGAGGCGGTGGGGGGATTCGTGTGTGCCAATGACAAAATGAAGAGGTAAATCACGGGGCGAGGTGGCCGAGAGGTACGAGGCCGGACCGGGTATGCCGGGGCGCGGGCCGCCGGCCGGGCCCGCAGGTACAAGGTGTGAAAACTCGGCGTGCGAGCGCAGTCAGGTGTTGCCTCGCTGCGCTCGGCCTCCAGTCCCCCGTGCACATTCGGGTATCCCTGTGAGTGAAGGGGGCGCCGCCGGAGGTGGCCCTGATCGGCCGCGGCCCCGGCCGGCCTACTGGGTGGCCCCGCTTCGTGAAGGCACTGCCAGGCGCTGCCAGGCGGTGCCAGGGTCCTGCCGCCCTACCAGTCCTTATCTGGCGCTATTCTCGCCCTGATTTGTCAATCGCACATACACAGCCATGCATATGTACGCTCATGCATACATACATGCACGCCCCCCCCCCCCCCCCCCCCCCCCCCCCCCCGCCACACTCCCGGACCCGCCCCCTTCACCCCGCGTCTCCGCCCGGCCCTCTCCCCCCGTGCCCCGTGCAAAGGACATTCATATACTCCTCTCCCGCTGTGGGTCAATTCATTGATCATTCCATTGTTCTTGGGGGCATTTATCTGGTGTGTTCCATCTGGGCAGATTTCGATCGAGGATTCCGGCCGCAGCCACCGCCGCAGCTCCCCGGGGCCTCCAGCCCCGGAGCCTCCAGGGCCGTGCGGGGCCGCGGCCGGCAGCGTCATCGGGCCAATAAGGCGCTGCACTAATTCCTGGCCCTGCATTACACTGCCGCCCCCAGTTCAGTGCAGTATTCGCAGGGACGCTCCGCATCCAGGGCTGTGGTTCTGTCGGGTCTATGAAACGCTGACTCGCGGCGCTTGACGGGACAGCGTGGCTTGAATGAACTTTCCTCGCACCCCTCTTCTGCGGTTACGGCATCACCGCATTCGGTGGCGGGTTTGGAAGGGGCAGCGGACGCACAACGCCTTGGGTCTCCCACGATTAGAATGGGTACGCGAGGATTTTAACGAATTCAGGGAACCAATATAACCGCTGGTGTCCCGGAGCCCCGCCGCATCCCGTCCGGCAGTGGTCTTGGGCCCCGGGCCTCACCGAAGGAGGGGCTCGAGGGTTCGGTTGTGTCCTGGCTGTTGATTCTAATGAATGAGTTTCGGGAAGACTATGGCACCTGGCAAGACAACAACTGCCCCCTACACCCGCCCAATAAGCTCACCTCCTGACGGGAGGGACCGGGGACACCCGGGGACACCCACGGCCCCCGCCGAGATTGCACCTCCACGGCGGTAGGGCGCCACGAAGGGGCGTCACCGGGCACCCGAGGGGGCCCGGGCTGGGGCCGGCTGGGGCCCTCTCCTATGCGCCCCACCGGATGGCACCGGCATAAATTACGCTTTCGGGGATTTTCTGGAATGAAACCCCCCCGCCACGGTGCATGTAACCGAGTGATACCAGCGGGTGGCGTCTCGGCGCGAACACTGACGCACCGCACTCACTGGGTGAGGCAAAAATATCCCCAGCAGCATTTATCCATGAAGCCGCTCCCCCGAAGTCAATTTCGCATTTGCAGTTTTTTTTCCTAATTAATAGACACAGAGGCACCACGTCACAATAGCCCCGTCGCTGAGGCAAAGCTCTGAGTGTCCCTTGGAACCACCTGTCGGTGCGTCGCCCGGCCTTGGGTTTCTGTCCGCTTGCTCCCCTTTATACAGGCCCTTGTTTTATGTTACGGGTTCGCGAAAAATCGGGCGCCACCGGCGGACCAGCCAGGCGGCCGGGCGCTGCAGTCCCACGTTCTGGCAGCAGGACAGGCCGACGACAGACTGCAGCCTCCCGAGTGTGGGCTCCGGGGGTCCGGAAACCCTTATCCCCCAGCTCCTTCATAAAATATTAAAAGGGTGGCGGTGTGACATCCGCGCGGTGGCGGCGGCGCCCGCCTATGCGTGTGTGTGTGTGTGTGTTTTATCTTATCTCTGGATTTTTGAGAAAGCAGAAATGGAGACGGAGTGCGGGTGAGGACGAGAGGAGATAGGGGGAGGGAGGAGGAAAGCAGAAGAGCAGTGACGAAGAGGAGGGGGGAGGAAGAAGAACAGATAGAGAGAGAGAAAGAGGGGATACAGGTAGAGACAGAAAGAGACAGACAGACACCGGAGCGACGAGGACGCCGAAGTGACCGACGTAACTGCCGGCCCGGGGCCGCCAGGGCTGAGCGGGACGAGGTCCCCGGGTCCCCGATCGTCCGCGGGACATGCATAAATCTGTTGAGCCCCGTGTAGTTAATTGGTGTCTTCATGTTCCGGCATGAGACAGAACTGTCTGTGGGAAACGCTGCGCGCCTCCCAATAAAACGCTTCAAGGAGTTATTTAGGCTGCCGATGCTGCTGCTTGTGCCCCTCCCCCTTCTCCCCGGGGTGACACCTCTCATTAATTGTCAGCATATAGTGTCACGTCCGAAAGAGTTTCGCTCGCCCTCCGTCGCCCTCCTCTCTCTCACTCACTCTATATCTCTCTCTCTCTATCTCTCTCTCTCTCCCCCCCCCCCCTCTCTCTCTCTCTCTCTTCCTCTCTGTTCCTCTCTCTTCCTCTCTCTTCCTCCCTCTCCGTTCTCGCCCCGTTCCCCCCGCCTTATCTAACACTGGTCCAGAAAGATGTGTGTGACGCCACGATTAACATGCGCCTTACACGTGTTTCTGATAGTGCGCTGCCCTCTGTTCACGCCACTGGGCCGACTGGAAACGACGGAAAACCGCCACGGCAGCAGTACACACAGACGATGGCGTCTGCGGGACAGATTTTCGGGTGCGGGCGCCGAGCGCCTGCAAGTGCGGTGGTAGGCCAGCCCGCACGACCCGCGTGCTAGCAGCGGCCGTGTTTGCCTGCGCGGCAGGCGCCGTCCCGCTCGGCCTTGCGAGTGAAGGGACCAGCGGCGATGGTCCTGGGTCCCGAGGGAGGCCCGTCAGTCAACGCGCGACGGCGGCGTTGGTCCTGCCTCCCCCCTCGCGGCCCGCGGGGTTGGCATTCCGGGCCCGGAGGCCCCGGAGGCCCCGGAGGGTCCGGCCGGCACTTGCCGCGCTGCGTGCGGCGGACTTACATTTGTCACCGGGGAACATGCGGTCTCAACTCTGGACGTGACACTGTCGCTCAGTTGGCGATAATGATCGGCACGCGGCCGCCGCCGCACACGTATTGCGTCCGTCTGCCGTCCGCTGCCGCCGCCGGGGCGGTGATGAACGAAGCCGGCCCGGGTTCGAAGCCCGACTGCGGCAACGACATTTTTATTTTCCTCTCCCGCGACCGAAAGTTATTTTAATTTATGTGCGTGTGACAGCAAACTGGCAGATGGAACGGCCGGAGAAGAAAACTTTACAGAGCCGAGAGCTTGCGGCTGAGGCCTGCACCGGAGTCTGTCGCCGCTGTCGCCCCACGGATGGCGGCCCAGCCCGGACACAACGTTCAAAATTTTGGCGCGCCTCGGCGGCGTCCAGCCGACGACTCCTTCAGGCGGGGCCCGCGTTGCGCGCGCGCATCCCAGTTTATGAATATGGTCGTCTTGTTTACGGCGACATTGTGTGGACAGGCGGCGGGCATTCAATCCGATCCCCCCTGCCCCATTCCAATTATGAGCCGCGAGTTATATGCGGCGTCCGACCACAAAAGGGCCGAGCGGCCGCGACGACACGGGGCGGGCAGCAGCGGCGGCGGCGGCGGCAGGGAGACAGACGGTCTCGGGTCGGGGCGTAACTGCCGGGCCGGGCCGCGGCGGCAGCGTGGCTCCGACGGGGACCAGCGGGGGCCCGAAGCGTGGTAGCGACACGCCTCGCCCCGTAAATCAGCGAAATGTAAAAACAAATTATGGGAAGGAGTGGGGGGACTGGACGGTCGGCATCTCTCACGCACGCAAAGGCTCTCCCAGGTCTGAGGGCGGGAGGTCGCGACAGAGACAGGAGAGAGCGAGAGAGAGAGAGAGAGAGAGAGCAGAGCAGAGAGAGAGAGAGAGAGAGAGAGAGAGAGAGAGGAGGGAGGGAGGGAGAGGATGGCCACTATGACTCGACGGGGGGAGGACAAGGGCTCGTCATCGTGGTGCCCGCTGCGGGAGGGCACGTGCGAGGCGGGGTCCGGCGGGGCAGGGGGTGGGGCGTCGATACTCCACGCCAGGGGTAGCTCCTACATGTGCAATTTATCCACTGAATAAAACAATTGGTCATCTAAAATCTCTCCATGGTAGGCACTACAAGGAAAAACAATTTCTTTCCTCTGCGGCCTTTTGTAGTGTCGCGCAGTGGCCACGGAACGCCACCAGCACCACCAAAGCCAATGAGTACCGTGGGGCCGATGAGTCACTCCTTCCCGACCGGGTGGCGCGGCGCGACGCGTTTTTCGGGTGGGGGGGGGGGGAACTTTTACGAGAGACGAACGCGCAAGGCAAAAGCCGCTCGACTACTTTGTCACGGGACTTTATACGCGATATGTCGGCCGCGTCGGGGTATCGGGCCGGCTAGCCGGGTCAGCACCGCCAGGGCGGACGGGTTGACGACCCGCGCCGGGCGCAGCGGCAGCGGGCCCCGATGCGACGCCAGGACGCCACAGGCGCCAATGTCAGCGGATGACCCAACAACTCGGACCGCGGCGCCGCCGGGCCCCGAGGCTCCGCAGGGGGTCCCCACCGGTCCCCACCGGGCCCCGCAGGGCGGTCTCGGACACGTCACCCTGCTCCGGACCCGGGACTGAGACTAAGAAGGGGGCAGCGACGCTCAGCGGGGTGCAATCACTTAAACGTCCCGCAGTACATGTCGTCAACGTGGAGGAGGAGGAGGAGGAGGAGGAGGAGGAGGAGGAGGAGGAGGAGGAGGAGGAGGAGGAGGAGGAGGAGGAGGAGGAGGTGGCCGAGGGGGGACAATTTCTGACGATGCCTCTACCCGAGGCGGATTCATTCCTGTACGCGGCGCTTAGGGAGGGCCCCCCGTCCCCGCGTCAGGGCCGCGGTGTAGGTACCGGGTGTGATGTACGGTAGCCGAGTCGGCGGCTCTCGGGTGCGGCAGTTAGTGTGTACGTGTGTGTGTGTGTGTGTGTGTGTGTGTTGACGGCGGGAGCAGCATCTCACATACGACTACGTCCTACCGTGGCTGCGCCACGAAGGCGTCGTGTAAGTGCTCTCCGGGGAACGGGGTGCACGCTGTGGTAGAGAGTGTCGGCCAAAATATTTTAGCAAGGCCCGCAGGGAAGGGCTGTCTGCTCTACACCGAGCTTCTGCAGCACCAGACAAGACATCCCCTTCAGAACTGTCGTCCATACCCCGCGCACCGACTCAGGACCCGCCCGCGCGGAGTATCGACGGGCACTGTTTGGGGTAGTTACTGCACCGCTGTGCTGCCCGTGCGCCCCGGCAACGGTCGCGGGGCGGCGGCGGGGACTTCAAAGGACGCCGACGACGACGGCGTCCTCCTCGCTTGGTCGTCGCCACGGAGCTGGGGGCTCTTGCCTCTGCAGGCCCCCCGCAGCCCCCGGCAGACCCGGCTCCGCCGCGGACAAGACCCGTAAATCTACAAGAAGCGCGCGCGACGCGCTGGGCTGTTGCTGGCCGTGTTGTTGTTGGTGCCCGGTGCCCGGTGCCCCGGGGTCGGTGGCGGCGGAGGGGCGTGGCGAGAGGGGGCGGGGACGGGCGGGGCGAGCCGCGGCGGCTGAGGGGCCGGAGCCACAGCCACGCCGGGCACCGCCACGGGCAGACACCGGGCCGCCATCCCTGATGACTCATCCGCCTCACCGCTGCGCTCGCCGCTTATTCGCTCCGGCCCGGTTCACCGCCTCGTCCTCTCCACCGTTTCTCCGCGCCCGGAGTGGACGGGACGTGTGTGACGCTCATGTCCCACAGCCCGGAGCCGGGAGCTGCACTGTAACCACCGGGCCGGCCAGGGGGGCCCATCCGACCCACCGGCCATACCGGAGGGCGAGCAAAGCAACCTCGGCATTTGTTTGGACTGTCATAATAAAATTCGCACCGAACCAGAACCAGCCGCGGCGGCGGCGGCCGTCCCTGCGTCGTCGGGGCTGCCGAGCCCAGCCCGTCTCCACAACGTCCCCGCAGCAGCGACGTCGACGGCTCCTGAGTCCGGCGGACACCGCGCCGTGCCGAACTACTCCATGCCGTACCAGCCCACCGCACGGAGCACCGCTGCCGCCGCGCCAAAACAACACACGCTCGCGTTCCTTGAAATAAAACGTCCCTCTCTGCGGGGCCTGCGAGGCCTGCGGCCTGCGGCGGCAGGGCAGGGTCGCCGCAGGTCCTGCCGGGTCCTGCCCGGGCCCTGCCTGGTCCTGCCCCGGCCGGCGGCCGCAGGCTGGTTGCGGGTCTTATACATTTGTTTTATGTGCCCGCGGCAGAAGGCACAGTATCGGTGTCACAAACGAACGCGGGGAACGGGGTGGGGAGGGGGTTCGAAAGCGTGGAGGAGACACACACGCCCCGTACTGGCTCGCGCGCGCCACGACTGAAATGGAACACCGAGAGCGCAACACACGGCTCGCGGCGCGCACATATCTTGTTCACCTCACAGATTCGAGGAATCCCATCTTGTTGCCCCTCCCCCCTCCCCCACGCGCGCCCCTAACAACTCATCTCTCTGCGTTGCTCGGGTTCGATTCCTGTCCGGTGCGCGTAAGCAGGCTTTTGTCTTTTTGAGCCCGGAGCAGAGCTTAAGTCCGCGACTCGCTTCAGGCCCTGCACACAGAGTATCTCCACGCACCTTGGCTCTCTCCCTTCCTCTCTCTCTCTCTCTCTCTCTCTCTCTCTCTCTCCTTCACTCTCTAGCAAACTATATTCTCTCTCGCGCTTTCACTTCAGCCGAAGAGAGCGCCCGGCTAGGTAGGCAACACACGGCGAGCTGAGCTCACGCGTGCGCAGCGGGCGGCCTACCTCCGCCGGCGCTCGCCCAGCCCGTGTGCCAGCTAGGGAAGTGGGGCGCACGCCGCACGCCGGCCCCCCGCTGCTCTTAGGCGTTTTGGCGCGCGCAGCCCGTGACCTTTGACCGCATCGCGTTCGCCCCGGGAGCCCCTCATTCTCTCGAGGCGCGCGCTGACGACGTGAGCTGACGGCCTGACGAGTGGCCTGAAACTTAATACTCGGTTCGATCACGGATCTCGCGCCCCCGCCGCCACCCGGAGCGGCCGCGCCAGTGCCATATCCCATCAACGCGTAGTGTGTGTGAGAGGGACGGAGACGCGGAAAAGATAGAGAGAGAAAGACAGAGAAGGGGGACCGCCGCGGGAGAACAAAACGGCTGTCAAAACAGGCGTCAATTTGAGATGAACCCTGTGGCCTTAGGGCGCCTCGCTCGCTGTCAGTGCCCCAGATGGTGTTAACCCGATATCATTTCGTGGTAGCGGCCGACGGCGGGCCGACCCGGCGATACGGACCAGGACTAGAAGTCGTGGTCGTGGGGCGGGACAGCGGCGGCGGGGCATCAGAAGAGGAGGCAGCGGCAGCGCGGCGGCAGCGCAGCCCCGCGGCGACGGCGACGCACGGCGGCAGCGCGGCGGCGGCAGCGCTGCGGCAGCGTTCTCTCTCGTCACTCGAAATTTACACCAAGCGGAGAACATGCTCGATTGCAATCACGCGCAATAAATCCTGCTGCAGCAACAGGCCGGCCAGCGGTAGGCCGGCCGTCGGGCTGGTTCCGAGCAGTGCTTTCGCGGCTCTCCGTCTCGCTCGCACCCCTACGGTACGCCCCATGCGCGCGACAGAGACGGGGCTACCGAAGCAGAGTTCGGAACCAGCAGCGGCAGGTCCGTGGGCCCCCGTGGGCCGGCCTGTGGGTGTGCGCGTCCGGCCGGCCCCGGAGGCCCCGGACTCCGGGGGATTATTGAGACGTCGCCGTCGTCCTCGCGCCCCTCGCCGGGCATCACCACGCGCACAACCGCATCCCCCGGAAGTCCCTAAAGAGTGCCCCGCCTGTCTATCATTTTTTTTTCCTTTGAATTTGGCTGGAGAGTCTATCCTGTAAGAGCACCTATCAAACGGCTGCCACCATCGCGGCCTGGTTGCCGCACCGGCTGGTCGTTCGCTCGGCGGGCGTTCGTGGGTTCTATTCTTGGCAGACTCAAAGAGACTTAAACGCAGCGAGCACCGGGAGCCCCTTTCCCGGCTCGCGGGGCGGCGGCCGGGCGCTGCAGCCACGCTGCTGCATCGGGCAGGGCTTGGCCGCACGGCTGCACGCAGCGCGGCAATTAGACGGAGACAATGAGAGCGCGCTGCGGACACATTGGCCGTGCGGTGGGTGGCCTTCCCCCGGACATTCTAGAGCAGCGGGTCCCGGCCGCCTGCTGCCGCCGCGGCGGGACAGGGCTTTACGACTGGACCTCGTTTGTATTGGTCCTAATTGACTGTGCGGACGACAAGCCCCCCGCGAGTCCCAGCGCAGCCGCCTACTGGCTGATTCAGAGCGCGGCCTTCTCCGACCTCCCTCTCCCGCTCTCTCTCTCTCTCTCTCCATGTCGCCTATGTGTACGGAATGGGCCCCCGCCCCGCCGCCGCCAACAGGGCACCACCGTCACCCGTCACCGCCACCGCCACTACTCCGCGCCGATCGCACCGGGCCGCGCCGGAGATACTCCCTGCTGCGGTACCCCGGCGTATACTCCATCCGCTCCCCTCCCCATCCTCCCTCCACCACCTCACTGACGGGCGCGGACCGCCGCGCCGCTCCTCGCGTACTTTTACTTTGTTTTCCCTTTCTTATTTCATCTTATTGGGGAGCTTTTGTGTTGGCATTGTTTATTGTTTACGGGAGGCGTATCTGCGGGCCTTATCTCCGCATGCCTAACACGTTCCGGCAATGGCTGATATCAATTAATTGGCTATCGGTCCCGGATCGGGCTCACACGGCCGGTGTCTGTCTCCAGGGAGGGCCGGCCGTCCACTGTCTGTCTGCTCCCCGGTAGTCTGTGTAGTTAGGTCGAGCGCGTGCGGGCATGCATCCACAACTAAGATGACGCTAAATTAGCAGGCATGTTTTTTTTTAAAAAAATTTCAAGCGTTAAAAATGCTGGGATGCTAGTACAGGACATCAGAAATCTGACCCGTCCGAGATAAACTCATTAACCAATAGGTCATACAGAGACAGTTTCGCCCACTGCTCAGGACCACTGAACTCAGTCCACATCCACGGCCCTTCGGGATCGGACATAGCCCCCGGCAAGTCAGTGGGAAACAGACCACCACACCGCTCGCGTGGTCGGACAGGCTTTACGTTCAGGCTCAACCCCTACCGTCCCCACAGAGGGTGACGAAACCGCCCGGACACATCATGGTCCGGTCAGACGCTATCAGCCGCGGGCAAAGCGCGCAGCACTTTGCACCGTGGTGCCATCTCGCGGCGCCGGGGCACAACATCCATGAAGTTAGGTGTCGAGGTAGTCGTGCAAGACCAACAGAAACGCGCCGCGCGAGAAGTCGGCTACCAGTTGCACGGTGGCGCCCACTGGTGGCGGCCACCTGTAACTGAGTTGTACCACTGGCCGCCACCAGTGGGCGCCACCGTGCAACTGGCAGCCGACTTCTCGCGCGGAGCGTTTCTGTTGGTCTTACACGACTACCTCGACACCAAACTTCATGGATGTTGTGCCCCGGCGCCGCGAGATGGCGCCACGGTGCAAAGTGCTGCGCGCTTTGCCCGCGGCTGATACCGTCTGACTGGGCCATGATGTGTCCGGGCGGTTTCGCCATCCTCTGCGGGGACGGGAGGGGTTGTGCCAGGTATGGTGTCCTTTCGGACACCACGAGCGGTGTGGTGGGTCTACTCTGGATGCTCGGTGGGGGCCATGTCCGATCGAGAAGAGCTAACCAGCCTGTGCTCATCGCGTTGGATGTGGACGGGGCGTAATGGTTTTCAGAAGGGGGCAAATCTCTCTTATCATAATAAATTAGAAAAAAAAATCCCAATTAAATGGGTGAGATTTTTTAATTCCTGTACTGGCATCCCGGCGTTTTTATCATTTGATATTTAAAAATAGATAAACCCGCTAAGTTGGTGTAAGGTGTGGTCATAACAAGGTTATATTTTTTTTCCTTTTAAAAAAAGTGAGATTTATATAGTGGTTCACAAAAGGAATGTTTATTCACAACATCACATTTGAATGGCCTAGGTACATTTGAGGGGGGTACAAAGCATTTTTTTTAAACTTGATCGCTGCTCAAACATTAATAGACTGAAAAACATTTCTAGACAGCCCTCAGTATGGCAGAACCTTCATACATTCTCATCACACTGCTTCATTGTGATTGGAACTCGAAGAAAAGTTTGCAGCTTCTCACCACATCGAGTAGGGAAGTGCTTAACAAGCTAAAGTTGATCTAGTATAACAAGAGACTTTACAACAAGTCTACTAAGGGATTACAAGGACATCAAAAGATAACATTCCACACAAACCAAACAACTTTTCCTAAATGTACACACACACACACAAACACAAACAGCAAGCACTAGAAAGACTATAAAACAAGAGAATAGCACCAGTATATAATTTGACTTCAAATTAAATTAAGATTGAGTTAAATACAAGTGTGCATAAGAGACCAATCACGGTTGTTGCAAAACTGAAATCAAAAGATCAGTTTCTAAACTTTATGAATACCCTGAGTAATACAACTGAAAGTAAGCACAAATTATCAGTCAACAACATGATTGACCTGAAACAGATCATTAAAAGACTTGACCAGAGTACACTTTACTTTGCTTGATTCAACTAGATGTAAAAACCATTAAGTTCTAAAATAACTGAAAAATTTTGTTGTAATGGCTACAAACTACGCTCTCATCAAATAAGAAACATCAGCAAGCTGTTACACAGCAAAATTGTGAACAATGAAATTTTGTGTCCTCTTGATAGCTAGATCTCAAATACTGTATGTGCATAGGGAAAAAAAGGAAAATACATGCGTCAATTGTCAGGCTGCCTTCATCAATGCCACAAACATTGTTATGGAATCAAGAAACCATGAATGTCAATAAAGAAAACAAAGAACATACTCTAATCTTGCTTATTTCATAAACACTACAATCACATTAGTTTAATAACAGCATTTATCAAATATGGCAACTTAACAAAAACTAAAAAGGGAGCAAAAAAATTAACAAGAAGTGATAATACATGTTATAAATATGAAAATAGTGAAGGAATAATTTTAACAGCTTCTACAGGAGAACTTAACTACACATCATCAAATAAACCACGAGGGGGATATGCCAAATGTTTCAAGTTCCCACCCTGACTTTGTGAAAATGGTATATGCTCATCTTCCTCTGTGCCAACATAGTACTCTGATGATTCCAATAGGCCAGCTCTCACGGACTCGGTAGAGATTTGGTGTCCATCTGCAATCAAAAAAGGGTCGTTGGCTCTCATCAATCGGCAGAGATTCTGAGTAACTTTCACGTGAGGATATAGGAAAACTAGAACAAAATGAGATAAAAGGCCAAAAGTCTGTAAGAAAAAGTACTACTGTATTGCACTTTTACAAAAAAAAAAACAGTTCACCAGGAAATATTATGAAGGAAATTAAATTTTTCATTGAGGAAGCAATAAAAATGGAGAAAAGCAAAAAAATACACAAACAAAAAAAGCTTACTGAGGAATATTTTTTATCTTCCTGTGATGTAGTCTACAGTGCCTTCACGAGGTGGGAGCAAAGATGACATCTCACCATGTTCAGGGTCGGTTGTCCGAGTTGTGGGGCGGTAGCGAGATGCAGTGCCACTTCCAAATCTCTCCTGAAACTCTCTTCTTCTGTTCAAAGACTCTTCATTGCGTTCAAGTCTTCTTCTCTCTTAAAACAAATCAATGGGTCATGTATTTACATTGAGCAGCAAACATATGAACAAAAAGGTACTCAAGAAAACTAGTAGATATTTACCTCTCTTGATAAGCTCTCGTCCTTCATCTACAAGTTCTCCTGTCAGTTCATCATCACCAACAAACTGCTGAAAGCCCAACATTGAAAGAACACGACTTCCCAGACTGAAGTATGTAGCCAAGCAAAATGCAAGCATCAACATAGGGAAGTAAATGTTAAATCCATCTGAAATGATAGCTATGACATCCATATGGCCCATGACCTATAAACAAAAATTAATGTTGATGACAACAAAGTTAATGAATGACCAAAAGATTAATATAAAAGTAATTCCAGAACACAGAAGAAACATTACCCGAGTGTAGTGGGTTTCTAGAATGCGTTTTTTAATAATGTGGCTGTCCATGTGGATAAGGCCCAGAAAATTTAAGCACATTGGTGGGGTCAGACGGCACAGCATCATACCAGAAAATATAAGACTGAACTCATCAGTTTGATGGTGGGGTGCAATGTAATAATGATTTAAAACACGTATTTTAAGCACTGTTGAATATGCACAGAAACAGAGGTAGGCAATGATGAGAGTGGACAAAACTTCAATGGTGAAATAGTCATAATTAATTTTGGCCAGATTTAAGAAATTTGCAAAAAGTGATAAAACTGGCTCTTTGTTGAAGAATGTGACCTCTGACCACACCACAAATGTTGATAAAATTCCACACACAACAGCCGCAAATTTGAGAACATAGCTGTGGAGCACACACCTCCAGTACCATTCTGAAACAACAATATTGGTTAATTATATTCAATTTCAGTTTCTTGTCTTTTGTTTTTTTGTTAATCCAGTAATCCTGATATGAAGGCTTCAGTGATCATACCAACTGTAGGAGAGAAAACAGCTTGAACTAATGATGATCGCTGTGGGGGAAATGACCACTTGAACCGATGGTCATGGCTAACTTGATTTTTTGCAACATCCTCCAGTAAGAATATCTTTCTCACTAACATATCCCACTGAGTTTCTGTCCTATGTTGAGTCTGCAGAGCTTTGATAACCTGGAAGCAAGTTTGAAAATTTTCTCCATGGTCTACTTCATTTTGAATTAAACCTAAAACTAGTATGCTCATGGAAGTTCAATCAATTGACGAGTGAGATTTCCAAAATCACCTGTTTGTGAAAACGGACTAAAGATTTTTCAGTAGGGGGCTCGAGGGTAGAATCATCAGCAGCTGGACGTCGATTCATCCTCTCTCTCATTTCCACGGGGACCTTTTGAAGTATTGTTTCAACATTTCGGTACTGAGGATGGTTGGGACGAACAGCTGCACTTAAGGCTTTTAGAGTCTGTAAATTGTTTTGGGCGAAAGTTAAACACAAAATGTAAGAAATATCCGAAAATTAAGAAATTAGATGTGTTCATGTATATGAAAAATACTGTAACTAAGGTAAGCTTACCTCTAAAACATCATCAACAGCATCTTGCGCTTCACATTTGTCACAACTAAGTTTAGCAGCATGGAAATAGGCATAATGCAAAGAATAGCCCTTTTTTGAGGCATTCCACAAGCTCCGGGGAACCTCCACTAGTGCATATCCTAACAGAAGAACTAGCAGGAAAAGACCCCATGTGTTTGAAGCAGAAGAAGCAATGGCTTTAAGTTTTTGTCTGAAAAAATTGAATTACAATCAGAAAGCATCCTCACTAAAGCTTGAAATAAAGATGGCATTTTACTCACCCATCAAGTTCAACAGATGGTTGAAGTGCCAAATATATTAAAAGAATACCACATATAAATAGATATGTACCATAATAGATGGTGTTATCTATTATAGCAGACTTTATTTTACCCTTCCAAGTGAACTCGCCAGCTCGACTGTACGACTGCATCACTGGCATAATAAGCCTGCAAATTGAATTTTTTTGTTTGACTCACGAGTTAAGCTGAATAAAAGACAAGAAAAACATGAAATGCATATATTACAAACCATGTCAGACACTGAGATGTCCAATAGACTACCCTCCACAAATTAGGAAAAACATTATCTGGTACATCACTCCATGGCTTCTTGCAATCAATTTCAGTTCCATTTTCAGTTGTTTCATTCTTCCCTATGCACTGCCTATACACAGTCTGTTAAAACAACAATGTAATTAATTTTCTTTAATCACATGTTTATGCAATCATTTGGAGAACCAAAATTCCATGGTTCAGAGGAATTATACTTATATTTGCTGTACTTACTGAAGACACATCAAGTGGAAGAACAAAAACAATGAGGAAGGAGAAGTACCACGCAATAAGAACAGCAATTGTCACAACAATATGGTGCCGCATGCAGTTGCCATAATGATATAGAAGCCCAGCAGCAAGGCAGAATGTGACTACCACATCAGTCAAAAGTGGCCCTAAAGACATGATTTCTGGAAAATAAATGTAAAGAAATGTATTAAGTATTGTTATCACTCAAAACCAGTGACAAAGTGTTATAAAATCACAATTCAAATCTACACTACAAACCTACCAAATTAAAACTAGAAGTGCTAAGCTACAAATTATTGTGGCCTCAGTGATAAGTAGATTCGCCAGTAGACGTGCTAATTTGCTGCTGCCTTAGCTTTTCTTCAGCCAGCTTTTGCATGTCCTCAAGACGCTGAAGAGTGACCGATTTCAATGGCATTAACTTTGGCTTACAAAGTACAGGCTGGAACAGGTCTCTCTCCTGTTGTTGTATAACACCTGTAGTCAGGATGACATGCTTCAGGCTGGCAGGCTCAGACATATTCTTTCAAAATGTAAACTGAAACAAACAAAAAGGAAGCAAAAGTTGATTTCTAGTAAATGAACACAACATGCAGGCGTCACGTGTAAACTCCGTACGCTGCAAAGAGAAATTTCGTGTGGTGAGAAAAACATTAACCAAAATGAGATGATACAGAAAACGCCACCAAACCATCGAATTTCAGTGACAATTGCGTTAAACCAAATTCATTACATAAACTCAACCTCAACTGCAAAGGATGGGTTTGGAATCATTGTACTCTTTGGGGGTCAATATCCAAAAACTTCCAAAATAAAAATGAACAAAATCAACTTCGTGAATACGAACTTACTGCAAAACTCTTTCTAAAACTGAGAGATGCCGAAATATGTCGTTAACGACTGCTGCATCGTCGCCACCGTCGTCGTAATACGCCGTCTGCTTGCATGACAGTTGTTTGCTTGACAAACGACTGTCTACGGTGCGCCATGAAGTATGAAAAGTTTTTGGTGATGTAATGTGCGGCGGTGCGGCAGGTGCAGCGCGTTAATGTGGGTTACGGCAGAGATTCGGATTCGGACCCGGATGTTGACCAAAATGGACAGTAGGGCTCAAATGGCTAAAAAACGTGAACGCTGGCGCTAACGTGAAAGCAGATGACGAACCTGACAAGCAATTGCAAGACAGGAAAGGCGTCAGTGCACCAGAAATGCAAGCCCTCTATGAGGGGCACGGGGTAAAAGATGCTGTCAAGAACCGTGTAACTATATCCAGCTAGCTGTGCTTGATATCGGGTGAGCAATGTCCAGACCAACATTACTTGTTCCTAGCTTCACCGACTTGTAAACTCAGAAAGAGTGTTTCAAAAAATATATTTGTCTAGCAGCCCATTTAAAAGAAACAGAAAATGTCAAGATCACTAAAGGCAAAAGAGACATTATAACCAGTAAAAAATCATAAGAGATAAGGGGAGAAGGTGGCAAATGTTTATTAACATGAAGAAATACAAGCTGGAAGACAAATTAAACGTAATCAGAAAGCTGAAATCAAAGGCAGAACAGAGAAACAAGCTTTTCACACTGGAGATCATGAATCCATTCAAGAACTTACAGGTAGAGTCACAAACATTCACTTCGACGGGCTGTTTTTCCAATAGTTGATGCAGTCCAAGGGATGGTCCAGTATTCCAGAAGTTTGTCAGTTCTTCGGCACGAAGTTCAAATGTTGATTCAAGCAAAGTGGGAGAGTTAACACATGGGCAGGGCAGTTCAAAATCACACCACTGCCACACGTGCGCACACTCCCTCCATTGGCGGCCAACCAACTTCGCAGAGCCCCCACCAGAGCACCCCACAGACTCTGATGGAGGGGGCTTTACGGCCTTTGGTGTGTGTATGTTTGGTTTGGGTTGTGGTGTCAAACAGGCTGGCCAGCACTAAGTAAGAGAGCAGGAAAGGCAACACATGTGATGCACAGAACAAGTAGGGCTACGATAAAATAAGGCAGGTGAAGGCTACAATCATACAATACAAATACTTCTTGAAGCTCTTGAGTTCCTGAAAGCGTTGATTTCAGTAAAGAAGAGATTTCACTAAGGCATGGGTGGGTTTCACTAAAACATGGGTTGGGCTCCATAAAATTGTGGGGTTTGCTTTGTGGAAGTGTGGGGTTTGTTACGTAACAGAGTCGGTCAGGTTTCATTAGTGTCGGTTTCCTGAAAAGGAAAAAAGTTCCCTTAAATGGTGAAAGGTTTCCTGAAAGGGTGAAAGGTGTCTTCGTAGCAACGCAGGTGTCTTCGTAGCAACGCAGGTGTCTTCGTAGCAACGCAGGTGTCTTCGTAGCAACGCAGGTGTCTTCGTAGCAACGCAGGTGTCTTGGAAGTGTAGATTTCTTCAAGCTCAGTTGACTTATTTCTTGATGCACCAGGTAGTGTCAATGATTTGTTCCGACCCCAGTCGATGTTCGAGACCAGATTCGGAGACATTGCAGCTGAGGCAGTTTGCGATCCAGAGCAAGCCAGAGGGCATGTGGCCAGTAGTCATGTTGAGCAGAACCAGCAAGCACCTCCTGCACATGAGAAAGATGCTACTTTGGAAGTTGTTCAACATAAAGTCAAAAAGCAGAAGCTGAAAATACAGATGTCACACTTGGAAATGGGATGAGCAATCCAATATCACGCTTGCAGGCCGTGATATTGAATATACTGCATCAGTCACAATTGGAAATGGGAATGGCAATTCAATAGACATGCTTGCAGGGCATAAAATATTGAATGTACTGCATATATAAACATATAGTATATATGTAAAAAATACATGGAAGCAACAAGACAAGAACATACTCGCCTTGCAATCGGACTAGCAGCAACACATCGGGATCCCGAGCAGCACGTTCCTTAGCAGTTCCCACAACACATATGACAGTGCTGGATGTCTAGGAAGCTGAGGTTCAATGCACTGTCCACACAGCCTTCCATACTGGAGCAGCAACGCTCAATTAAGATCAGCGAGAGCCCCCTGGAAAACAAATTACAGAATTGAAAGACAATCCTTGAGATAAACAGCAGGTTGCGACAAGGGAAGAAGATAACCATGGACCACCATCACCCATCATTCCACCAATGCTTTCACACACCTTTTCGGTCAGTAGACTAATTTCTTGATGCACTGGGTGGTTTGCAATCCAGAGGAAGCAGTAATGTTCAGCACAGCTGTCCTCACACCCTTCGACGGGAAGCCGAGTAATGAGCAACAATGCTGCATCACCATCCCTGGAAAAACAAACACAGATTTAACAAAGAATCCTGGCACATGGTGGACAATAAAGTGATGCTGAAAAAAAATTAGGGATTGACAAAAGTAGCACTCTCGGACAAGAACAGTGATTAGATCCTTCGCCTGCAACTCCGGATCTAACCATTTCTCACCCCAGCAAGGTGAAAATGGTAATCTCACCTAGTCTAGACGCGCAGCGATGCATCAACATCTTCGATAGCAGGTTGAGGGGAAGCAGCCAGCACTTGTTTAGCCATCAATAAACAAACATTCCACCAATGCTTTTCCTGTTCATTTCTGTCAGTAGACAATGCCTTCCAGGGCAGGGAGTAGCAACAAACAGTCTAGAACAAAAACAGCACTATTAGACTCATAACAAGACAGCAGTGTAAACGAGGAATACACCCAGCTGCTGCGACCCACACGACCCTGGGCTGGAACAAGCGCACGGGAACCTACGACTCAGAGGAAACGGATTAACAACAACAGGCAACCTCAGCTAGCAAAGCTCGCCAAAGTTGCAATACCCTGTACTTCAAAATGGTAACAGCAAGACGGGGAGGGCGGGAGGAGAGGGAGAAAATAAGATTAGTGTTGCGCCGACGGGAGGGGCCCTGAAAAATGAACGCCCGACATCCGCACGCGCACCGGTCAAGATCTCAGGTCCCGTGACCGGCGCAAGGGCCCTTGACACACGTGTCCGCTAATAGCGACGCCAAGCCACAAGGTCCCGAGCCGGGCGCGCACAGAGCTAAAACCTATAGTTCTAGCGCAGGGCGAAAGGGGGAGACAGTGGGGGGCAACAGGTGGGACAAAGGGTGGCTGCCACACAGCCGACTCACAACCGCCTGCCCTCAGCGGAGTTCGGTGACGAAGACGGAGACGGCGACGGCAGCTGACAGGAGCGCGGCGCGAGCACGCACACGCACCCGGATTGATCGACGAATGTCTGACGGACAGACGGACGACGAAACGATAGGCGACGGCAGCTCGCCACACGCGGCGTGATCACGGAACCCCGTCCCAACTAAGGACTGGGGCCGACACCCTCCAGTCGCGGCGCATTCGACTAGACTGACAGTCAGGGCCGGGCCGGGCCGCCCCCGGCCGGCCAGGCAGGTGGTGTTTGTAACCTTCACCACCAGAGGGCGCTTTAATCCCGCTGTTTTGAAAAGTTTGGAAATATACATTCGTTTAGTCAACGCGTTAATCGTACTTTTGGTCGCGAACCCAAGCTCAGCTCATAAGATCAGTTAAAATAATCAAGAAGTTTCCGTCCGACACAACGATCACAACGAGGATCACAGCGGCAACGCTGTACGAGGTGGGCGAGGGAGGTGGCGGAGGAAGGGGTTGGCTAGCAGACAGTTGTTTGTGTACTTCTCATCAGTACAATACATTTTTATTAACTATTATTTTGCATATTCCTGATGTTTGTGGAAACTTCTGAATCCTCCTGGGCGCTGCGCTACTTAATGTCATCCGAAGCGTCGTAATGTTGTCAGCGCCGTAAAAAATGTAGATGCACGGTCCCTTTCAATCGGTTGGGGAAGCCTGAAGTGAGTTGGGAAAAAAATTGTGACTGAGAATTACATGTGAAGGGGCACTCAGCCAATGAGAAATGGAGCGCCTTGAATTGAGCGTTTGCTGTATCATATTGGCAAAAAAAAAAAAAGGAAGCTAAGGAACTACCAGTAACAGCTGATGTGCAGATTTTTAAAATATTTATTTGATCATAAATAAAGCAAGAACTCTTTCAGTAAAAAAGTAGTGTCAACAAAAAATTCACACAATGAAAAAAAAAAAGTGAAACCAGGAAGCTTGTAAGAAGCAGAAACAAATATATTGATAATGTTATACATTGTTACAACACTATATTGGTTCTCTACAACTGTTTACATGGAGATGGTTTCATTTTACAGAGTGCAATATGATTTTCTAATATCACATTAGCCAGGGTATTTTACTAAATTGTATACAAAGGAGAAATTATACCAGCAATGTACACCTCACTAAAATGTAGGAAACCACAACAACCCCACATGAAAGGTAAGAGCACACATGGAATGGATTTCATTTAGTGTCATTAAGAACACTTTCTTCTACCTTTTGCCAGACTTTCTTTTTTCGCACAGGTTTTTAACTTCTTAGATGACAGTTTCTTTTTAATTTGCTCTTGGTTTTGGGTTGCTTTTTGCCTTTTATACAGACTTGATCTTGTGGTCATGACTGTCTGTGTTTCAAGATGATCATCTTTTGCAGATTCGGAATCACTCTGCGCATCACTACTGATGTCAGCTTCAGAATTATGCATTACAGTATTTACATCATCATCACCATTTTCTAAATTTGGCCAAGCACACTCTCCAGAAAGGAGTACATTTAGATATCCACAGCCGCCACAGTCTTCACACCATTGCATTTCCACATCACTGTGTTTACTATTCACATGCTGTTTGAGCTCTGCATAACTGTCACATTCTGTTGGGCACTGCTCACACTTAAATGTCTGAGGTCCCTGATGAATATGTGAGTGCATTGCTAAGTCAGTTTCAGTGGCAAACTCCAAATCACATTCCTCACACTCCAGAATTGCACTTGGTGTTTTATCCTCATCCATAGAAATTACATTCACTGACTTAAGATCAATTTCAATAGAATATTCTTCAACAGAGTGTAAATGAGTGTGCCCTGACAAAAACTCTGCGTTCAGAAACCCCAGTCCACACTTGTCACAGAAGTGCTGAGGTCTAATACCATGAATAATTTGAGTATGCATCAGTAATGACCATTTGAAACTATATTCTTTACCACATTGATCACAGCTATATGGACCTACCAACAGATGGCTAGCCCTATGTTCCTCAATTGTCAAACATCTCTTAAATCGGAGAGAACATTCAACACATTTGAAAGGTTCTTTAGGATTATGAACTTTACAATGAGTTTCATAAAGAGGTGCATCAGAAAATTGAAGTCCACAGTCTCCACAAACAAATTCACAAAACTCTACATTACTAAATTTATTGGGAGATACTGGATTTGAAGCAATACTACCTGTTTCTGAGTCTTCTAGTTTACAAATGACAGTGGAGCAGGGTGGATGCAAATTTTCAAGGTGAAATTTTAGTCCCTTGTTTCCCAGCCAACAGCGAAAAGCTGCAGAGCACTGATGACATTTAAATGGTGTCTCTCCATTGTGATGCGTCATACAATGCTTTTCTAAATCTACCGACACTGAAAAGGCCTTAAAGCAAATCCCACACACAAGTTGTGCTTGAAGATTTGAAGAGCAGTCTTCTTCAGAAGATTCTTCAAAGCTGCCATTTACAGTTTGTCTCAATTCATTTTGCGGGTCCATGTCTCCATTTTGACAAGGAGCATCAGTAGTTCCTGAAGAAATGGGAAATAAAAATGAAAGATAAGATAAGTGGTAGGATCTATGAGTATTTCTGTGCACAATGATAAACCTTCTAGGAATAACTTACCTGGACTGGTAGGTTCCACTTTAATGGTAAGACAGTTACGGTATGATTCCTGGCCAAGTTCACATTGTATTCCTGCCGATAAAGAGGATAACATATTCGCTCTTCTATCCATATTGCAGGATGACCTGCTTTCATTCACCTGAAAAATTAAAGCAATGTATTAAAATACAGCACAAATCCCAGAAAAGATAGTTGAAATGTATGCAAAACCATAAATTTAAAATAATTAGACATTCTCCAGGCACAGAACAACAAATGGATTGTTGCTGTTTGGGTGTTGGAGCTGTGTTTGAGGAGAAAAATGCCTTGAAACTAACACAATTCAGTCGAAAACAGTGCCATAGAATACCAGGACTGTCATTATTTATGCAATTAACGAGCATTTATAGCTACATTTCAAACTAAGACATTGATGTCATTTTAAAAAAATTGATTTTAATTTCAAATTTTGATCTGAGGTACGTTTCGGTAAGCCTCGAAGCAAATGAATACACTGTTTTCAGTCTAATGGACAGAATACAAAGCACCTCCCCATAACCATACAATGGATATCACATGGGGAATGAACAAACCATTGGGCCAAGCAGCACTGCCGTGTATTCATGGAAAAATTCAGGGTTTCAGGGCCCGAAATCTTGCAATACAACTGCGAGTTTAACAGGAGTAGCGGGTTTAATTACATGAAAGCAAAGATATATGCTCGAAATGTCACTAGCAGACTAGCAGGTCAGTGTGAGGAGAGCACTCCGAGGGCGGAGGGAGGAGTGGGGGCGGGGGCATGGGAGGTTGTGTTGTTGTTTTTGTTTTCGTTTTGAAGCGAGCAACCCGTCTGCTAAGCGCCAGAAAACGCGTCTTCTGCTGCTCCTACACACAAAAGCTAATTTTTTTCTCACTGAAAAAAAAATAGTAATACTATACTACTGTGTGATGCAAGTTTCGCATGATAAGGAGAATAAGGGAAATTAGTCGACTGGTCGACAGAGGATGTGGGGAATGGGGAGAGAGGAGGAGGTGAAAGACAGATACAGTGCAGGGGGGAGACGGGTGGGTTTTGGATGAGGATGATGATGGTGATCTTGCATTGACCCTGCAAGTTGGATGGAGTATGTGCTTCGTGGCATGCTGATTTTGGCCCTTTAATCAGATCCAGATCTGCGCTGTTGGACAGCGCAAGCAAAACCGTTTAAAAAATCCACATATCAAAGGCTTGTTGTCGTGATACGGTGACTCACGTAGTAGAACCCACGCGTCCGAAACGTTCTCTGACTCCTGCCCGTTCCCACGAGCCATGAGCCGCTGAGTGCGACGGAGACAAAGGATACGACCCCGTGGCTTCGTACGCCACCGTTCGCTGTACGGCTCAAATCGCCATTTCGTGAACTCGCAGGCGCACGGAGGTAAATAAATTGTGTGTTGTCTGGCTGGCTGTTGTCAAACCGTGTGACACTCGGCGAGGTGCTGCGCTCATTGCGGGCCACCAATGAGCAACAAATCCAGGTAAAGCATCGGAATCTTGATGAGCTTGGCTGGAGAAGTAATGTCCGTGCACTCCCCTGCTGTATGCTGTCGTGCCTAGAGTTGCCTTCCACCCAGGGGCTGATAATGCCCTTTTTTTCGCACTTTTCGAGCATTTTATCAAATGTTATCGCGACGCAAACCGCCAGCTGAATTCTATGAATCGCGATCCTTCTAATGTATTTTATCGCTGTTGAAGGAAATATGTTTGGTTAAGTCCTTGAGGTTTGTTCAAGTCTTAAACAAATTTGGGTGGCTTGTCAAAATTCTCAAATTTGTCAGTCATTGTATGTGCCTCGCTAAGAGAGTTTGCCAAAATAGAATTTTTGTGTTTGCCTTGCACTAACTGTTTTGTTATCATCTCCTTTTCAGGATGCAGGGGTTAATGAAATTTGGAGGTAGGAGCAATGGAACATTGGACCATTGGAGATGTTGCTTCTGCTTTCATGTCAGAACGGGGACAATTATGTTGGGAATTTGGCATTTGGTAAGTACATGTTAATTTTCATAATTTGTTACCCTTGAGGCTTCAATCAGTTTTAGTCCCATTCTTAAAAACAATTTTGCATAATTTTTGTTTCAGATGCTGCATGTAGTTGCTCTATCAACTGTTACCATAATCTTGCGTAGCAGTGATCTCTATGCAGAATGGGATGATCAAATTAGTGTGCTGCCGACTCCCCTTAGTGAAATCGATTCACCCCGTTGGATACGCCTTGATGGACTAAGCACTGACGCCGACTTTCGCCATCACGAACCCATTGCAATGCCATCTGCACCTTTCAAAGATTCTGTCTTGGATGGGTCTGATGGCACCCAATACATCATCCGCCATCGTGCTATCAACTATCGAAAAGCTCTGAGTAAGTTGGTTTACTTTGTATTTTTGTGATATGGTTTTAGATTTTTGCTCCGCACTAACAATGTTTTTCTCTGTTGATCTACAGAAGACATGAATGTCATTGTGGTCATGATGTTCTGTTCATTCACCATAACCCTACTGATGGTGTACGGAGCAGTGAAGGGTAAACCATCTTACCTGATGCCATTTTTCTGCCTGCAAATGTTTGACTTCTGTCTCACAAGGTTAATATTTAGTGACATTTTAGCTTCAGTGTATCTATTTTTATAAACTGCTGTTGAGGTTTTGTTTGTATCTCGTACTCCATGCCTCTAACATTTATCAATTTTTATGCTTGCAGTTTAACAGCTGTTGGCTACTTGTGTTATTTGCCTAATATGCATCGTTACCTGGCTGAGAACCCAACTGTTCCTTTCCGTGACCAACTACTGCGCCTAGATCCTCAGGTTCTCTCCCTGCTTGTGCTGGGTGCATTCACTGTGGTGATGCTCATCAAGGTAATTGAAAAGGCATATAACTTTTTTAAATGCTTTCAGAACTTAATTTTAAGTTTTCGATACATAATTGCTCTCTGTTTTTCAGTCCTATTTCATTGGAATTGTGTGGAGCTACTACAAGTACCTTACTCTGCGCATGGTTGCCAACCGTCGTACCATCCACTATATTGAATCCGAAATAGCTACCATGTCGCTGTCTGAATCCCTCCTGGGTACCATGCCAACAACAGTGGATCTTCCTGATTACGAAACAGCCGTGAAGAAGTTCTCTCCTCCACCACCATCTTATGCAAGTGCTACTGCCATGGCTCAGGAAGGTCATGCCATGGCTGCTAATGCTGCTGTTGCTTCAGATTCATTGGCAGTGCAAGTAATGCCATCAGATGTAGGTGCTGTTGATTCTCCAGCCCAACTGCCCAGTCCTACACCTACCCCAGATGTTGTTGCAAGGAATGTGTAAATTGTTTGTGGAGGTTAAATATGTCTGCAATTCAGCCTATTTGGATTAAGCTTACTTAAAGTCAACTTTCAGGTAGATAATGGTTTTTGCGATCAGCTGCTAATGTACTCCACATGTACATAGTTATAGATCTTTCATTAGAATTCCTGCAAAATTTGACTTTGCCATATCTGATATCAGCATAGGGCTGGCAGAGTTCCTTATGGTACATATTTATAAATTATATTGTGTTATATCCTAAAGCTGGTTATGAAACTTAATTATATTGTCTAAGCTGGTATGTTATTTTTATTTAATAAGGAATAGTGTATTCAGTAAATTAAAATTTGTTTTTAGCAGTTGGCTGAGCAACCTACTATTTTAATTTAAAATGCTTTGTTTGATAGAGATGAATACGGGCAAAGCTACAACTACCTTTTATTAAGACCATTCATTCGTAGATGTTGAGGTAACATACGTCTATGTCAATGTTTCTCCTTGTTGCTCCCAGGCTTCACTTTTAGTATGTCAGGAATTGGAATCCTTTGTATTAATTGATTTCGCTAGAATGACGTAAGGAAAGGAACTTCATATCTACTTATTGAAACAGATTGGATGAATCTTGCAGAACTATTTGAAAATTTAAAGTCTACTCTGTATTATGTGCCTTTCAGCATTGCATGAAGATTTGGTATTTTTTTATTTTTTTATTGTGCAGTTGTGTGAAATGAAAGGAGATCTGAAAGCTGTATTTACACTACAGAGTAGACGGAATGTACAGATCAGAGTGAGGCTGCATGGTGTGGCATGTTGATTTTGCATGCCTATCTTGTTTATTTAAAGTTGTGTACTATTCAATTTAATATCAGCGGTGCATTGGACTGTCTTCTAAGGGTAGCTTCTTTTCTTCATTTTTAATTATTTGCTCTAAAATATTGAAAAATACAATCTTGGAGGGGTGCCTATTTGGTTAGGTTTTGCTTTGGTGTATTCTCTCTTTACCTCACAGTGGAAGGTATTTGTCATTCGATTTTATTATATTGGCCTGTTCAAACTAAGTGTGGACATGCTATCAGTAGACTATCTTGCTAAATAACAAATTAGCATATGTTTGTGATAAAGATGCCACATAATTTCCCCTGGATATGTGGTCATGCCATCATGGTTAACATCCAAAGAGATTTAGTTACTTGCACATGTATTAAGACTGTTGTTCCTTTAATTTTCGCAATTTATTTTATTGTATAGTTTTGTGTTTGAATGATAGTCCATACTAAGACTCTGGTAACGCTTCATTCTATCAGTACATGCATACTTCCTTGTGTGGGTTTGCATTATCTTGAGATGCCTCGTGAGATGTAACATTGCATTATTTGAATGCTATAAATTAATTAACAATGGACTACTGATACATTTTGTGATATATTCTTGTCCATGTGACAGTCAATGTGGATAACTTCAGTGAGACAAAATTTTGATGATCAGCAAAATCCGCCTTTCAGGGGTGGATGAAACTCTTGGCTGTCAAGGCTTTCTCACTGACTACTCTTAAGGCTCTGATTTTCTTTAGTTTGATGGCATTTATGTTTATTTTACATGGTCGATCATGTAAATTAATCTCTCTTAATGTAGTTTCCTTTTCCTTTCAAAAGGAAAAGTGAACTGTGAAAATTCAAATGTATTGTCATACCTATATAGCTACATAGGATTTAGCTTTACAGGCAGCCTTAGTTGTCAGGGTAAATGCATTGTTTACATTGTATCTGTAGTATGTGGCAATCCCATGAGGCAAATAAAAAAATAAAAAAAGATAATAATGTAGTTCTTGTTGAAGGGGAGACATGAACACACATGCATACATAGACATACGTACATACGGAAAGAGACAACGTTAATGTCTAAAGCACGACTGGGTAGGCGCACGACTTAACTACACAGACTCTATGTCGCGCGCGGGCGTGCGGGTGACAGACTGCATGCATCCGCAATTTTACTAAGATGACGCCAAATTAGCCAGCGGTAGAACTCAGTTACAGGTGGCCGCCACCAGTGGCCGCCACCGTGCAACTGGCAGCCGACTTCTCGCGCGGCGCGTTTCTGTTGGTCTTACACGACTACCTCGACACCAAACTTCATGGATGTTGTGACCCGGCGCCGCGAGATGGCGCCACGGTGCAAAAGTGCTGCGCGCTTTGCCCGCGGCTGATACCGTCTGACCGGACCATCATGTGTCTGGGCGGTTTCGTCCCTGTGGGGACGGGAGGGGTGTTGCTCTGAGTGGAACAGAGTCTGTACCCGCTGACTTACCGGCACTCAGCAAGGGGCGAGACGTCATTGTCTCTGCGTAACTTACTAATCGAGGGGCAAAATCCCAATAAGACGGGTGTGATTTTTGAAGTCCTGTACTAGCATCCTGGCATTTATGACGTTTGAGATTTTAAAAAAAAATTCCTCCTAATTTGGCGTCATTTTCCCTTCGGCCCCCCCTCGCCCACCCCCCTCTCCGGCGCCGCTGAGACCGAGGCAGTTTAAACTCACATCCTCCATCCCTCCGCTCCTCTTCCTTTCTCTTCTTCTCCTCTTCCCTTTCCTCCTTCTCCCTCCCCTCTTCCCTTTCCTTCTCTTCCCTTCTTTTCTTTCCTCTCCCCTTTCCCTCCCTCCCTTGGGGAGTGTCAGTCTAGTCGCCAGTCGCAGTGTACGACCGGTCCATGAGGTGAGGTACCCCTCGGGGTGCCGAGGTGCCCGGCCCGCTGCGGCGGGCCGCTCGGCTGGCGCCGCTAGAGACACTGCCCTCCCCCACCCCCACCCACCCCTCCCTGGCGCACGCGGCGTCGCGGTTCCAGAGCCCACGGCGGCCGCGTCGGCCGGCCGGCGTCGCACCACGGTTCGCGCCGTGCCCCCCCCCCCCCCCCCCCTCCCCCTCCCCGCCGCGGTGCGCGGCTGCCGGGCCGCCGGCGTCCGTCCGCCCGGCCGCCCCTCCCGGCCGTCAGTTGCTCGCCGGCAGCGCCAACACGCAGGTGCACGCCGCGCCTCCCGTCCCGTCCGCCCGCGGAGCCGCGAGCCGCGATCGTCCGCACGAAACGCAGCGGGCCGAGACGATACGCGCCGCGACTCTGAGCCGCCGCGCTCCCCACGGACGTTCGTTTGCGCCGCTCCGTTGAACAGGCGGCGCACAAGCGAAGCAGACGAGACGACACAGACAGCTGCCGCTGCCGCCGCCCCCGAACGTCTTCCCCCGCCGCGGGGGGTGGCTGCCGTGCGGGCCCCGCGCTGGTGCCGCCCGCAGCGCGCACTGTGACCGGTGGCCGCGGCCGTACCGGCCTGGAGGCCTGGAGGCCTGGAGGCCTGGAGGCTGCCGGGGCCGCGCCGCGCCGCACCGCGCCGTGCCGTGCCGTCCTGTCCGCACAGGAAACGGCGTGTGGCCGCTGATTGCAGCGCGATAAAAATTTCGGCGCGTGCTTCGCACTGTGACCGACCACGCGGACTGTGTGTGTGTGTGTGTTTGTGTCCACGGCCTCGCCAAGGACATACATAGGCCCAGCAACCCCGCGGCACGACGGCAGGTCACGTCCGTTAAGTGTGAGTGTGTGTGTGTGTGTAAGGGTGGGTGAAGCGGCGCGAGTGTAGTGAACCGGACCAGTGGTCCCCAGCCGTTACACGGAGACTAGCGGATCCCCCCCACTGCATCGTCACAGGTAAGCCACTGCCTCGCACACGTTGTCCTCACTTTGCAGCGGTCCAACACGAATAAGGGCGGCGGACGAGCTCGCAGGATCAATGTTTTGTTCGTGCCATTGAGAACCGCGGCCACCGGCGTTAGCTCTCGACGCGACGAGTTGTGCCTGGGAGGGGCTTCGGTTACCGATACGCGCCTTCCGGCGGCAGCGCACCCTCCGACAGAGAGAGAGAGAGAGAGAGAGAGAGAGAGAGAGAGAGAGAGAGAGAGAGAGAGAAGGAGAGAGGAGGTCTGGAAGAAGTTCGAGGTGTCGACTTCCCTTCGGCGGACACGCGGGTCTTCCAGGGTCTTCCCTGGGGCGGGGACGGCGGCACTGTCCCACGGCCTTCTTCCCCCACCTCCCCACGCACTTAAGCACTATTTTGTTTTTCGCACCCCACTAGGAGCGCCTGCGATCGCGGGGGTAGGCCGGCCCGCACGGCACGCGTGCACGCCACGGTCGTGGTTGCCTACCCATCCGGCGCCGCCCGGCACGCTCCCCGCAGAGAGGTGCTCGTGACCACGCCCAGCCTCCCCGTCCCCGCCTGCTCTGCACCCGTTTGAAACATCTGGCCAAATCGGATCAGCGATTCGGACGCACAGAACAAGCCCTAATGGGCGGTCCACTACTTATAGATGGCACTGCTCAGCAGAAATCCCAGAGCGATACTATCTGACCACATTAGTCTCTTATACAACCGGAATTCCAAGCTGCCGGAATGTCGTTTTGCGCGGCTGATGGCCCTACTTTTCACTGTGTGGACAAAACTTAAAATGCTGCAAACCAAAGCGCTTAGCAGAGAGGGAACACGGTCTCTCTTCTCTCTCTCTCTCTCTCTCTCTTACACACGTCAGGACCGTCGAAACTACCCGTGCAGTCCACTATAGCTTCCGAAAACGTTCCCTTTTGTATAAAGCGACTCGTCCAAAAAAAATGCTCCAATCTGTGTGGCGCCTTTCTGTCTGTCTGACGCGTTCGGGGTGTCGGTGCGGCCAGACCCACGTAACTGCCATGGTAATCCTGACGGCGGCCCTCCGGACACACAAGTGCCGCGCTCGTTAGCACCGAACGACGTTCTGATCGATTCCCATTCATCAAGGCAACGCAACATTTAATTGAAGCTGCCGCCGCCGCCGTGTGTGCTCGGGTCCCTCCCTGCATCTCTCTCTCTCTCTCTCTCTCTCTCTCTCTCTCTCTCTCTCTCTCTCTCGGAATGGATACGACGCATTGTGTGAGTCCTCCAAAGTGTTTTCCCCTCTCGTCGCGTATTTTGCGGCACTATAGCCACACGCCGCCGCCGCCGCCGCCGCGCTTTGAGGAAGAGGAAGGCAGAGGAGCAGCAGAGAGTGGGAATGTGAGGGGATGCGCGGGAAGGTCGTAGGGAGACTCTGAGACTCTCTCTATGAGACACTCTAAGTGCAGGCAAACACAACCATGCAGGATTATTTTTTTTTCCAAAACCACAGCCGGCAGACATCTTAGCTAGAACATTTTTTGTCCAAAAATTGGAAATTGTATTAAAACACCTGCTGAGATTTTTTTTCTTTTCAAAATGTTCCCGCACTTGAGCTCTGCGTTTCCAGCGACGTCGTCGTCTGCTCGGCCGTCTGAATGAAACAAGGGGGTCGGGGCAGATAAGCGGTGGAAGAAGGGAAGGTGCCGGAGAAGGGGGAGGGGTCTCGGAGGGGTCTCGGAGGGGTCTCGGAGGGGCCTCGGAGGGGTCTCGGAGGGGTCCGGAGGGGCCTCGGAGGGCCCTGGAGCGGGGGTGCTGCTCACGGCGACCGCACGGCGGTGACGGACGAGCGGCGCGGCGCGGCGTGGCAAAGGGAATCGGCATGAGACTTTCATATCCCCGACATGGGCATGTCGTGGCCGCGGCGGGGCGGTGCCTGTGCCGGTGCCCATGGCATGGCGGTGTACTCGCGCGCGGGTGACGACGACATAAGGTCCTCAAGGCACGCTATAATAGAGACGTGACAGCGGGGGCGCGGGGGCGGGCGGGCGGCGGTTAGGCGACTCCGTGCTCCCCGCGAGGGACGGGATCAGGATGTTAGCCATGGAGCGCACAGTCTCGTCAGGACGATGAAGTGTGCCATATAGGAAAGGCGGTACATGTCTGTGTGCCAGGATGCCACATATCACCGTTCTACACAATGGACCAGAAAACCATAAAAAAACACTTTCAGACATTTGGAGTGAAGAATAAACCGTAATTGCCTCGGACATCACACAGACTTGATTTTACTCATGTTTTTTTTAAAAGAGTGCCCGGCACGCCGCTCATTGACCGGCCCCGCCTTTTCATTTGTCGCCCGGCCGACGTGTGTCCACATTGACAGCACAAACGAGGCGAGCCATTGAAGCGCCGCGCCCAGCCCCGTACGTGCCGCCGGTATGCGCCCTCCGCTGTGTAATTTCCTACGGACCCTCCCCGTACCGCGCGACATGCGATTGTGTAATGCAGCGGGGCAGGACACGGTGTATACTTTCTAGACCGTATTGATGCTGCATGCGCCGGCTGCATTTTGTCGAGTCCAGCGGCGTAGAAGAAGGCCTTTATACTGCTACACAACATCCTTTTCCTTTGGTGACCCACTCGGCTGGTCCGCCCAGTCTCTCCGCGGACCCTGCTTCGTATTCGGCTCCGCCCGATCTGCGTTTAGCGAAATTGATTTCTCGTGTGACGAGGTGTTACAATCGGCCCGCGGCGCCCGGTCCCACGCCCACAGGCAGGGCCGCTCCGCCGCGCTCCGCCCTCCCCGAACCCAGCCGTCGTCACACCGAACTGCGGAAAAACGTTCGGGTGAAGTAGTAATATCCCTGTGACTCCAGCCCGTATCGAGCGAGACGGCGACTGCCGATAAGGACAATCTCTCTTCCTGGCAGTGTGATCTGATGTGTGCATGAGACGACGCCTGCGGGGAAACAAGAACGGGACTCGGACCAGCCTCGGCCGCCGCCCGTACGGTATTGCCCGTTTCGCGGGATTCGTTGTGGCCCGAGTCTGTGACGATTCCGTCCTGCCCTTTTCCCACGCAGCTTCTATCTATATTTATTCAGAATACCTAAAAATCCGGCGTTTCCCGACCTTATTTCCCGTGCTCATTTTCTCTCTTTCCATTCTCGAGGACTTGCTGGCAGTGTTTAAAGCGAGGCTTTGTTGCCGCCATTTTGAGCTCGTTAAAAAAAGTGTGTCACGCTGCCCTTAGCTGAGGCAGAGACAGACAAACGTGCCGGTGGCATATACGGTTTCAAATAAGGATACGATTGCAGGCGGACCTCTTGATTTGTGCACTGCCGCTGGTTACTTTGTCCCACGCTGCCCACGCCCGTTTTGCCTCCCAAACGAGGCAAAATTGGAACGGCAATAAACATTTAACGGCTCAAACTTACGTCCGCGCGCCAGCGGCGCGCTCTGTTAATGTAACGTCATGAACGAAAGAAAGTTGTGAATAAGAAAGTCGTACAGAATGAAGTTGTTCTAGTTAGAATTATAATCATCGCGCACGCCAAAAAAGGCGGACCCGGACGCACAAATCTCTTTGCTGCGGGCGTGAGTCAGTGGGGCGAGGTCAGTGAGGATGTGTGGACAGACAGCTGCTCCTTGCGGCCGCGCCGTGGTGCAGGCGGGGAGCGCCGCGGTGCGGTTGTCAAAATGATATTAGGTTCCCGGCGGCCCGGCCGGCCTCGGCCGGCATGTATGTCGGGGCCTAACGAACGCGCGGTGCCCGGTGCACTCATCAGCATCAGATCCGCATCAACACGGCCCCTCCTCCTCCTCCCCTCCTCCTCCCCTCTTCCTCTCCTATTCCTCTCCTCTCCTCCTCCCCCTCCTCCTCTCCTTTCTCGCGGTGATCCCGCCCGCCTGGCCGAGCTCATGCACAGTTAAGCCGTCGTACGCGACGGAACTAAGCCGATTAAGGCGATAGTTTTGTTCCCCCTTTTTCGTTCCGTCTTGATTCTCAGCAGCTCCGCGTGGGCCCAGCAGGTCGTGTGGCGCGGCGGACGGGTCCTGCAGGGGCCGCCGGCCGCTGTCTGCGCTCCGCTCTTTAGAGGGGGATTGTGTGGGGCAGACGTGACATACCCGTTCGTATTCACGCGCGCGCCCGCAGTCACCCCCGCTGTTGTTGAGTAGGTCAGATCTGTTCGAAAGGAGGAGTGGGAGGAGGAGGAGGAGGGGGGGGAGGGGGCGGATCGGAAGCAGGACGGGCTGAGGCCGGGAGATGCAGGCGAGATGGATAAGCACACACATTCCTCCAGGATTCACACGCTCGCAGGACAATGGCCGGAGCCCCGCCCGGACTCCGGGGTGCCCATGCGCTCACTGACGTGTCGGCTAGTGAAGGTGGGTCCGGCGCGGCCGGCGCGTGCTCCTATGTGAGATTGAGACTTCATGACGCGTCATTATATTTGTCACGGCAGGGCCTTCCTTGTCCCGCCAGGGGCGTCGTTTTGTATAACGGAAGAACGTTTAAACTGAAGTAGAACTTTGGGGTGAGAACTTTGGAGCCCACTTTTCTCTCCTGCCGATAATGCGCGCGGCGGCTCGCGGGTCTGCATGTAATTACCGGGTATTTAGGTCGTTGTTCGTAAGAGGTGTTTGTTTGGTTCGGGTACGGTGTGGCTGCGGCCGCGGAGCCGTTAAAATACCTCACGGCGCGTGCGCGGCGAGTGTACAGGAAGCCATGGTCTCGCTTAGTTCGTTCATTTGGTCAGCACGAAAGAAGAAAATACCCTGTAAAAATATATCGTCATGTCACAATAAATATTGATGATGAATATTTGTCATTTAAATATTTCGTCGCTTTGCGACAAAATTTAAGAGTGCATTTTTTTTGTTCACTAACTTAAAAATATTTTTACAGTGTAACAATGAAACCTCCGTATGCAATCGAAGCCTTACTTCTCGTCGTCCTTGTTGTTTTAGAAACTATATTGGGTCGGGACGAGCGCTGCATACAATGCATACTTTTTTCAACTAGGATTTCCCCGAAGCTAATGGGCGCGGACATGGGAGCGCGGCGCGGCAACCACATTCACACCCGCACCTTTCCTTCCCTCGGTCGCTTCCTTCCTGTGCATGCCGAACGCGTGGCATGGTTAACGATGGGTGTGCGATGTGTGATGTGTCGTGGGAGAGGAGAGAAAGCGGACTGTAATGAGCCTCTGCCCGTCTCACTCCCACTCATCAGCACGCGCGCTCCACGCCCCATCAGGCCGTCCTTGTCTGGCACGGTCCGCGCGTGTGGCGTATGTTACACTGCGGATGTGTGCGCTGCTGCTGCTAGCTACCACGGGCCGCAGTGGAGCCGCCATGGTCCGCAATTGGGGGCGTGACACTTCGGCGTCGCTAGTAAAAATTGTAATAATAATAATTATTAATTATTATTATTATTAGCAATTTTCATTAATGATTATTATTTATGACCGGGCACGCTTCTCTCTCCCTGCCACTGCAATAGGTGCACCCACATAAATAATCTCGTCCGTTGCTCCGTGCCTCCGTGCCTCCGTGCCGCCGCCGCTCCTGCCTGGGTGATCTCAATGGGGGTTTGCGCCCTTTCTCCCTGCAGCAGCAGCAGCAGAAGCAGAACAGTCGGCCGTTTTGATTTATTATGCATTACCCGTGTGCGTCCGCGCTGCTGGGGGTCCCAGCTCCGCAAACACAATCCGAGCCGATGAAGCGCATGAATGGGTAATTTGACCGCAGTGGCCGCGGAGCGGCCCTTTTGCTGCTCGCCTTCTCTCTCGCTCCCGTCCGCGGAGCAGCCCTTTCGCAGCCCGCCTTCTCTCTCGCTCCCGTCCGCGTTTGCACCTGCGCGCTGCTCCCCGGTGAATGACGCCCGCCGCCGCGCGCGAGATTCGATTTTCTTGCGCGCGGAATGTAATTCAAGTGGCAGGGAGCGCCGCCCTTGCGTCATAATGATTGCGAACTGTGATTCATGGAGTGCAGCTACAAACTCTCTACAGCTCCGGCGCCGTGCAGGCAGGCGGCGTACTCCACGCAACTGCATGCGGCTGGACGAGGAGCTGTTGGGCCGCGCAGGGCCGGTAGTCGGGGTTTGACGACTTTGTGCGGTAAGCCGTGGACGGAGATCGCGAGCACGGTGGAGTCCGTCGTGTCCGCCGCGCCGCCGCTGCCCCGCGGCGGAGTGTCGTCCTCGGGGACCTTCTCCGACGAATCTTCGGACATTTCCGGAGGGAGGCTCGCCGTGGTGCGGCGCCCACGTCAGATGGAGGTGGATCCGCCGGCGGGCGCGCAGCCCGGCGCAGCACGGCACAGCCGCCCCGCCGCTGCTGCCGTCGCTGTGCCGCAACGTGCATTGTTTGGTTTGGAGTCGTCCGGCTCGGGCGGCTCGGGCTGCGGGCTTTACTGAAGTAGGCCTTCGGGAGCCGGCTGGAGGCTGTAAAGCTGGCAGGCCGCATTGTGAGCGTCGAGTCCCTCGGGGACACCGGCGGGGCCGCGGGCCGCTGTACCCCGGCCAGACGCCGCTGCCGCCGCCGCGCCGCGTCGCCCGATGCTTAGAGCACACCCAGGAGTAATGCCTGCAGAAGAAGGCGCCTGCAGGGCGGAGAGGAAACCCGGGGAAGCTTGCCGCAGCTTCCTGGAACCGCGCGACGCGGCCGCCAGTCAAGATAGGACGCGAAGAAAAAACTTTAAAAAAAAAAGGTTTCGAAAGGGAGCCCGAAATAAACTAAATCCTCCCGCGAAGGGTCGGCGCCTTTTCGGGGTCGTCCCCCAGGAAACGCCCCTAGCTCCGTGCATTGTCTGGCTGCCCTGTGGTCACGGCGCGCCCTCGGCGCCTCGCCCCGCGCCCCGCGTCGCCACGCAACGCCAGCAGCAATCACCCCGCATTACGCACCTTCTGTAAGCTAGAATCCACAATGCACAATGCAATAACCGTCCGCGGAACAGTTTATACTCCCCTTCCACGGAAGCGACGCGCGATGTGGCGCCGAAGGTCGGTATCTGTATCGTAAGGCCAGACAATACTACGAAAAAGATGAGAAAAAAATTCAGAATTATTCAGAAAATTTCTAGAATTTTTCAAATAAATTTCGAAAAATTTTTGCAAAGTTTGTGGAAACTGTGTTAATTTTTTGGAGGAAAAAAGGGGGAAGGCGGATTTTTTCGGAACAATTTTCGAGACTTTTGCTGACTTTTTTTTCTTCCACGGCTCTGCAGCACGGCCCGGTGCGGCGCGCCTTTTGCGGCGACTCAAATGAGAGTTTGAAAAGGGGCGTCGCGTACACTGCATGGCGCGAGGAGGGTGTCGGAGCGGAGCAGGTCGGGGCGCACAATGCGGGAGCGAAAGTGCGGCACGCGGCGCACACTCCGACATGACACCCGTCCCGGCCTCGTTTAGCCCGCGAGTCCCAGCATCACACCCGAACAGAGCCCCGGCACCTGCCCGCGGCCGGTCATGTACAGTGTACACGCCGCGGTGTGGTGTGTCGCACCAGATTAACGTTTAATGCTGTCCCATCACGTCAGGCCCGGAGCCGGCCGGAGACGAGGGCACGCGGCGTGCGCGCGCGGAGCACTGCACGTGCACTGCACGTGGTACGGCGGCTGGTGAGGCAAGGCGGCGGTGTAAAACACCCCCCCGACCCACACCGTGCGCTCTGCTCGCGCGCACTTCATTTATTCGCCCGCCCCCCACAACCTATTCCCAGCGACAGAGCACGGCACGGACGGACCGTCTTCCCTAACCCAGTTCGGCTGCCCGTGACGGAGTCATTTATCAAATGTATTATTCACTTCTCGCGAGGCCTTCTTTTGCTCCTCCCTTTCTTGTGCCGCCTCCTATTAGCCGCTGGCGGCGGCAGCGGCTGCACAGGGAGCGGGGGCCGGGCGTGAGTCAGGTGTTCGGTTCGCACCGCGGCCGGCCGCGGCCCCTCCTGGACGCCTCGCGGACGCGGCTAGACTCTGCGGACGCCCCCGCACTCGGCCGCCGCCCTGCGCGTTCTGTATTCAGACCGCCGCCGCACAGCCGGACACGACTGCGACCACGCCGCTGCCGCCGCGCCGTGCGTGACAGGAGCAGCGGTAGGAAGGAATAATAGCCCATCACCATCACGGCAAATTATGCTTGATCCAGGTCGGCGCGGGACACGGCGCCTATCTCAGCATCAAGTGATAGCCTACACCGCTCGCGGTCAGTTCGGTCCCGCACCGCCGCGCGTCGCCGCCCTTTATTTTCTTGCGAGTCGTCGCTGTAAGGCACAGCATAGTGGACGCGCGCAAAATCGCGGACGCGCAAAAACGCCCTCTCTTTCCGCGTCGACGTCCACCCGTGCGGCGGCGTTGACATTGTTTGAGACCATGACGGCGACCGTGTCCCCGCCGAGGCCGAAGGCCAGGGCCGCAAACAAGGAGGCCGCGGTTTAGAGGCGATCCCGCGGCCCGGCCCGGCCCGGCCCGGCCGCCCTGCACTGAACTCTTCATTGGGACTCATCACCGGGGGTGACTCGACAGTGTCAACGCCCCGCCACGCCACCCACCGCGACAGCGGGACCGCCGGTCACCCCGGCTCGGCTCGGCCAGCCCCCGCACGGCGCGCCGCGGCTCGATCCCCCGCGTGCTGCACCGCTCGTCCCGCGGGTAAACGCGGAAATTTGCGGCGCGTCCCCGAAATGTGCGCGGCAAGTGCGCGCGGCCCGGCGGACTGTTACGGCGTTTTTCGGCTCGGCTCGGCCCGCGTCGTGGGGATTCACTTGATGGCCGACTAGCTAGACTAATATGCGCGCGTTTCTCCCCTGCAGTGCCGCCCGGAGCGCCGCCATTACACCCGCCCGCCTCCCCCTCCCCCCGCCTCCCCCCTTCACCTCGCCTCGCCGGAAGCGAGTCGGTCAGACTGTCACGCTCGAGGGCACCCGCCGAGAAGGGTGTGTGCAGGAGGTGGGCTCGAACCGCCCGCTATTGGGAAGAAGGGTCCTCCCAACAAAAAGTATTCGGAAAGAGAGTTTTCTCGACGGAAGCTGCTCTTCCTCCAAAAAAGAAGATTTTGATTTCGGTTTATTTGACTTTTAATGGATGGCTGCTGAGGGCCTGGGGAGTGCGGGGGAAGTGAGACAATATACAATTTATTCTGCGCGCGGTACAACACGTGCGTGCGTGAAAGAGGGACAGTTAGCTTTGTCACGTGTATGTAGGACCGCGGTCTGTTGCCGGATTCTGGCACCCCCTCGGAGTGGCGCCATATGCGGGCGAGGCGTGCAGCTGAGCGCGACAAGCCGCTACTCTCACGCCCGTTACAGTTACTCCGTCGCCGTCGTCGTCGGCAGCGGCTGGCGGCGGGCGGCGGGCGGGGCTCGTATCGGATAGTGGAGGAGTAGTTGCGAGTGAGTGAATGGCTTGTGGTTTCGATCTGTCAGCGAACAGCTGCCGCTGGCAGGCCGCAGTGGGCCAGGACCGCGGCCGCGGTGCCGCCGCGGTGCGGTGTGGAGTGCGGGTGGCCGCACGAGGGAGGTCCCCCCCCCCCCCCGCGGTGATGTCGCTGTGTCGCCTCCACACTGTTTCGCAATAAAAACGACCCATCCCTTCCGCACACTCTGAGAGTATGCGTACTTGATCGAGGCAACGACACTATTGATTTTTTTTTAAAAGTCTGGAAACATGCAAACTTTCGTTGTCTTCATCCAATTTCGGAAATCTCACAAACGATTCGTCCTGCAAATTTTCATATCGAAATTCCCTTTAAATTTTTTTTCCGCAGTGGCAAGTGTCATGTCGTATGTGAAGTGCTTATATTGTCGCGTGGATTTTTCATCTCTCCCTCCACCTACCCCCGGCCCCGGCTTGGTGTGTGACCTCGCGCTCTCGGTTACACGCAGCAAATCGACAGGACTGGTTCTGACGCGAGCATTAGGGTTGCGTTGCGGCACGCGGGGGGCTCTCAAATTCATAAGCCGCTGCCGGACAGGAGAGCCGCGGCGTCCTTGGTCGGGTATTACAAGGCGGCGCGGCTAGGACCGGCCGTATCGGCTGTCCGCCATCCGCGCTACCGTGCGTACCGCGGCGCACGGGCTGCCGTGTCGTTGCGTCACGAGCTGTAAAGGAGCCTCTGCTGTAACTCTACCCCCTGCGATCAGAGCGGAGCTGCTGCTCCGCGGTGCAGCCCGGCCCGGCCCGGCCCCCGCGCCGGCCGCCGTGCGTGTATCGGGGCCTAGCATTTTCCCCTTTACAGGCAGGATACGCCCGAAGCGGTTCGCCGTCAAAGACCCTATTTAGCGACACTCCGATCAGTGTCCAGTCGTGCGCAGTGTTTACGACAGGCCATGTGGAACAGGAGGCCGCTGCCGCTGCTGCGGCCCGCGTGGGGAGCGACAGTCGGCTGGGTCGTAAAGAACGCTGCATGTTCGATTTGTTCTACTTGGTTCGGTGAATGTCGCACGGTTACTTTTCGAGGCGTCGTCGTGTGGTGACGTCGACGCGCGCGGCGCACCCTAAAAGACTCACTGTTGTCCCTCGCAGAGGCGAGGGCGGTCCGTCAGGCCGACACGCCCTGCCCCTTCGACTTCCAGTGCGTGGGTTGCTGTTCACCGCCTCCCTTCAGTCGTGCCGTTTCTCCTGCTCGGTGTCGCGGGCGCTGCTATAAGTGCCCCTGCAAAACAAACAGGGCGGTGATCCGGGCGTGACGCAACCGTGTCGCTCCCGGGGCCTTCGGGCCGGGCTTCGCCTGGGGGACGGCCGGCCCGAGGCGGCCTCGTGATGAATTGCGTGTCACATCACTGTCACATAATGGGCCGCTCAGACTCCTTCGGCTTCTTTTCTTATTCGCAAAGCGGTTTTTAATTGTGGCGGCAACGCCTCCGGGGCGGGTATACACGCGGACGAAGTGGCCTCAGGGGGGCGTTCGCGGGTGTTCATCACGGGAGAAAGGAAGGAAGGAAAGAGAGGCGGGAGGGGGGGGGGGGGGGGAATGAAAAAGAGGATGGCAGGACGCGGTTAGGGCAGTGAGATGCATTACCAGGCTTGTCGTTGAGGTAAGTAGCAGGTTCTGCCCCTTCATTACGCCGCAACCCGGAGACCGGCGACTCGCGGCTGAACTACGACGGGGAACGGGGAGGGAAGAGAAGCCTTCGGGTAAACAGCGCGCGGCCCGTTATGGATCAGTTATACCCGCAGAAGCTCGGGGAGAAAACGGTGAAGATGGACCATTTCGCGTGCGTCTTCTCCTATGCAGACCGGGCCTTGTGTCAATGTCAATGAATCCTAACCCAACTTCTCGTCCTGAGACAGCTCACGGTGTGTATCTCTGCCGGGTCATCTCGGCTGAAGGCCTGCCCGGCTGCCTGCCAATAAATAAGGCGCAAAGAGCCCCCCTCACACCTGAGCACAGGGCTGAGCACGGCTGAGCGCCGCTGAGCACGGCTGAGCGCCATCCGCGTCATGAACATGAGGTACGGCGATGGCGGCTGATGATGCTCGCGAGGGTATTTATTTACGGCGCCGGGGGGAGCTTGCCGGAGCGGCCTGCAGATGGCGCTGCAAATCCCCGCGCGGCGACCCACCTTGACATTCAAACTGTACCGGAGAGTACGCCTTCAAAGGGCGCTCGATACGTCGTGCGCGCGGTTCGCCACGGGTTCGCTTTCACGCACCGGGCCGCCATTTTCCCGCGCGCTGCCCGGCCCGTAGAGTGCGAGCAGGCAACGCATCGCGGAGGGCGCGCCTCATCCTCTCTGGTTTATGTGGGACGGGACGGTGAACAGCGCAGGAGCCGATCTGGTTTTTATTTTAGCATCGCGCGGCGCGCGGGACAAGGGGCCGTACATTACGACTAACCCAGTAGCTCACTCTACTTTCCCGGGTGTTCCCACGTGTTTGGCGCGCTCTGCGTGCCGCTGCTGTTGCCGCTGCCGCCGCCACCGCCGCTGCTGCGTGTCTTGTCGACTTAAGAGAGGCGGCGGCGGCCGACCCGCAGACCCAGAGCCGCGCAACTCCGGCGCGCCCCGCATGGGACACACCGGCCGCGCCGCGGCGCCCGCCCGCCCGCCGATCCGGGAGCAGGCAAAGGCGTGAAACGAGTGGCGCTGTATGGGGTCGTTTGTTCGTATCGAGACCACCGCCGCCGCCGACAACCACCTGGTCTGGCTTGGCCTTGCTCCCGTAGTCTTTCGCGCAGTTATTTATACAACGACGCGTGTACTTCTATTCCGCGAAGCCATGTGTGACCTCTCGCTGCTGAGAAAGTATCGGGTGCTTATGGAGAGCACGGTGCGGCTGGCACCCGTTTTGTTTGCTTCCTGCAGATGTGCAGTACGATATTCTCTCTCGGGATCCTCGGCGCCCCGTTCGTGTTTTTAATACTGCAGAAGCGAGCGGTTCCGCCGTCAGTGCTAATGCCCTCGGTGTATAAGCGTTATGGCTTCATGTCGCACGTTCGCATATTGTGCGGCGCCGCTGACCGCTAATCTGTTTCCACGGCCACTCCTGCCGCCGGACGTGTTTATTGGGCCCCCTTGGGCCCCCGTGGGCCTCCGCTGGCCGGCCCGCCAGACCGACTGTCTGCGGGGCCCACTCCGCTATCCACCGGAGCGATGCTGCTGCTACAATAGCCGCAGAAAGATAGACACAGAAGAAAGGCACACGGTGGGCGAAAGGATGGTGCGCGCGCCGCGGGGGAAAAAAAGAAGAAAGAAATCAGATTTATGATTTTGGCCTAGCTGAGTGGAAGCAGTGGTGAAGAGATGGAACAAGAAGTTATGGCCGTGTTGCAAAGCACCTATAGTTCCGAACAACAACAGCAACAACAAAATCGTAAAGCAAGGCCTCAGAAATTGCTTGTTTGCTGTAGCGAGTGCCGCGTCCATTTTTTAAAAGAAACAGCAGATTTCGCCGCCGTCTGTCTTTGTCGGCATGCGTTATTTTATGTGTCTACCTCTGAAAGGCGTTCTGCTGTGACTGTATAAGCAGTCGGCGGCCTGTGACAACGTGGTGGAATACGCCGAATGGTGGCTGGATGAAGTCATCGAAACACCATCACCGCCACGCCAGCCACGTGCGGACAGTTTCACCACGTATCCCTACCAGTGTCGGTCTGAGCGCGAGAGAGACGGCACGCCCCATTTGACCAAGCCAAGTGCAAGAGAGACGCCCGATCGGGGCTGCCGGACCGGACGTCTCCCTCGCACTTGGCTTTGGGGCGTCTCATCTCTCTTGCACTCGGGCAGACCGCCGCACTGCCCTTGCTGCGCGTTCCTGGATAACTCCGATGTGAAGAGAAGAAGTCCATCTGCTTGGGTTGTTGTTGGGCACCGGCATTACGTGGGCACGGCCGGCAGCAGCGGTATGATGATCCTAAGTTCATTACCGGGGCGCGGTTGGGCGTGGGCATGCCCTGCGGGGCCTGCGGGGCCTGCGGGGCCTGCGGGGCCTGCGGGCGGGGCTGCTTGCGGCCAGGCCTCGACGCTGCTGGCGCGGCTGGCGCTGCTGACCCAGTCCGCCGCGCCATCCTCGACCCTGGCCTACGCAGCGAGGCCGCCGCCCTCCCTCGCCGCCGCCGCCACCGCGTCTTCACCGGCCAGTGGCCACGCATAATGTAGAGCCTTGAGGAGCCCTAATGCGGGCCTTTCGGACGGGCGTCGCGCGTCGGAACCGCGCAACTGCGGCGGCGGCGGCGGCGTGCTGCCGCCGGCCCGTCGGCCCGCCTGCCCGCCCGGGCTCTGAGCAGCGGGCCGTGCTCCGCGAGTTTATTCCAACCGACTGCGCGCCTGCTGTGTACACTTGAGGGGCGCGCCCCGCGGTGATCCACGGGCTCCAATACTGGTGCGGGCGAACTGATCAGGCCGTCCACTCCGGTCGTGCACTCCTCGCCGTCCTCTTTCCGTGCATGCGCTATGAGGTCGTCGCCGTGCATGGAGTACATGCTGCACATAGGCAGGAAGGCGCCTCCCGCTACCCATGCATTATTAATTGGGTCGCCGAGCGTTACCGAGCCATTACTCCGGAGTCGGCCACATCGGGAGGGGGCCGTTTTTCACGTGTTGACCCCGTCGTCGGGGCACCATTGCACGGCTAACGCGGCGAAGATGTACGCGACAAAAGCCGAGCGCGAAGGGATTCCGCCTCGCCCCCCGCAAAGTACCCACCCGCCTCGCAGCCGAGCCGCGGGCCCCGGCCCTGCACTTCTCATCCCGTCGGCGGCGGCGTTCCGGCTGACCTGGATCCTGGCGGGCCCGCCGCGGGCCTTGCGCGGGCGGGTAACCCTATACACCTGTTAACAGGGTGTTGCTGTTGCCCCAGCGAACGAGCCCGAACGGGAAGCACCCCGCGGGGCTGTCTTTTGTTTCAGGCGTCGCGCCAACCGGTTCTTATACGGATGAGAAATACGAGGAATGACGACCGTGTGCTGCGGGATATGGGGGGCTCGCGTGGCGCGGCCGGGGTGAGAGTCTCCTCGCTGTGACGTCGCCGTCGGCGGGGAGGAAAGGGGGAAGTCGGCCGCCGCCAGCAGCAGTTTTGGCCGCGTTCCGGAACAGCATGCAGTGCACCCGAAAACCCCCGTCTGATTCGAATCTCCCCCACGCGTCTCCACCTCGCTGGCGGTAGTGCTGCCTGCTTCCTTTTTCGGCGCGGCCCGCGGCAGCGGCCTGGCCTGGCCTGGCCCGCGGCATGTAAATATGGACGCTCTAGTTTGTCTTTTGTCTGCAGTCACGCACGGCCATCATTGTCCGGCCGCTTCCCAGGCCCTCCTGACACTGACCCATGCGTCATGCGGCCGCGCCCCGTTTCGGCGCGGCGACTCTCCTCGCGCAGCGTGTGCTCCGAGTCGGGGTTCTCGCGCGGGTCGGAGTCCGCGCCGGCCGCCGCCGCCGCCGCTGCACTTGGCATCGCCGGGTCCCTCGCCGAACCGAACCCATTTAGAAACTAATGGGCCCCGCTCCCAGCGGCGGCCGGCGCCGTCCGGAGCCCCGCGGCGCCAGCAGGTGGGGCTCAACGGCGGACTCACGGCCGCGGCCCCGCCTTCCTCGCGTCCGCGATAGCCGCCGCCGTCGTCGTCGTCGTCGGGGGCGTTTTGCACGCTGATCCGCCTTTCTGTATGCAGCCGCTGCGCGCGGCATGTCGTCGTCGGTTTGCTCGTTGTTGTGGCGCCGCTGCTGTGCACAGCCGTGGCTGCCGAGCGACGGCGAGTCGCTTTTTATACGGCGGCGCGACGCTGCTGGGAATGGGCGGGCCGCGGCCGGATCGGCGGGCAGCGCGGCAGCCGGCGCTTAATTGTGATGCACGGGAAGCGGGTCGGCGGCGTGCGCTCCACATCGACGTGCGTGTTCAACGCCGTCATTACGGCGAGAGGTATGCGCCCGGCGGACGTGCCCCTCTGTGTCAACAGCCCCGCGTCCTCCTCCGACCCGCGCTTCAGCCTCGTCTTACTCCGTCCTGGACCACCGCGTCGACCGCCCCTGCACAGTCTCCCCCCATGGAAGGCCGCCGTCGTGGAGTCTGCTGCCAAATCGCCGCGGCGTCCCACTGCGTGAGCGAACGGTCAAGACTGCAGAATACGCGCGCGATTCAAAATTCGAGCCGCAGCCCGCCGCCGCGTGGCGCGCTTAGCTCCGCGTTTGGGAGGATTAGGGGGTACGATTCGGTTCGGTCCCGACTCCCCGGCGCGGGGTCCGCGAAACACCGCGTCGTTTCCAACAATTTTTTGTCGTCGTTTTTCTGTCGGGAGTTCCCGTTTAAAAGCGTCGTTTATCACGGCGAGCAAGTCGCACATACAAAAGCCGTCGGCTGCAAGCCGGATTCGCCATCGCCGCTCTGCTCCTACTCGTTGCTCGCAAGAGTGGAGAAAGTATGGTGAATGCATCTGACGAGGCTTCCTGGTCCTTTCCGCCCACGCCCGACCCGCGGCCGGCGGAGGCGTCAGCAGGTGCAGCGCGCCTCCGACGAACTCTGCCCCACGCCGGCAAGACCTCAGAATTCATTCATTCATTCATTCATTCATTCATTCTGGTGGCCGAATGCCGGAGTCGCGGTGGCACGACGGGCATCAAAGTGGGCCGTGTCCGATGCCGGGTCATGCCTCGTCTTTACTGCCCCGCTCATGCTCCCCGCTGCCGCCGCGGCCGCCGCTGTGCCCCGTTGGTCGCCGATTGGTCGGGCCTGGTTTCTGAATGATTCAGCCAGAAACGCGGAGACGAAAACGGATCTTGGAGCAAATTTGCCGCGCCGCGTCGCATTGCCCCTGCTGGAGCGCCCGCAGGGCAGGCAGTGCTGCCGCGCACGGCCGTCGTGCGGGCTTGCCTATCGCGCACTGGTCAGGCGCTCCGGCGACGGCCTCCGCGGGCTGCAGTCGGCCTGCTGGGCTGCAGCCACAGCAGGTCCCGCTGCCACTGCCGCGGGTGCTGACCTGCGGGTGCTGACCGCGACCCGCGGTGATGGGATGCCGCCGCAGGACAACGGCGGCAGGACCCGTAGGACCCGCAGGACCCGCAGGACCTGCTCTCCGTCTGTTCCGCGCCGCGCCACGGCACCCGATCGTGACCACGACGGGGCCAAATTGCCCACGGAGGCGTAAAGCGCGCTCGGGGAGGAAGGGGTGGCGGGGGCCGGCGGGGGCCCTGCGGGGGCCCTGCGGGGGCCCTGCGGCCAATATGTTGTCGGGGGCGCCGCGGGCACCGTAGGCCGAGGCCGGCCGGGGTAATCCTCGCTCACGCCGCCAAAACCGAGTGGCAGGAGCAGAAGGAGGCGCGATAGAGCAATTTGGGCGACGACGACGACGGCCGCGCCGCGCCGTGCCGTGCGGCGGGGATGAGGGAGGGCCGCGGGCCTCGCCGGCACCCGCCCGGCACCGCAACGTGGCCCGCTTCCCAACGCGCGCCGACACACGCGGAGCCTCGGGGAGCCTCGCGGAGCCGCGCGGCGGGGCCTCAAAACAATGGCGGTAATGACAGAAGGACGCGCCCGCGGCCCGCGAGGCGCGGTTTCCATTTTGTTTCCAGAGCGCTTCATTTCTTAACCTCAAAATTAGCAGTGGCAGGACGCGCGTTGTGTGCGGTGGTGGTGGTGGTGGTGGTGGTGCCGGCTGGCTACGCGATATTCGTGCGCGCCCGGCGGCGGCGGGGTTCATCTGCTGCTGCGGGGTGGCTCCCCGGCTCCCTCGTCGGAACCGCACTGCCGCCGCCGCCGCCGCCGTGACCTCGAAATCACGACAAACAAAACAAACACACGGAGGGATGTGGTAATGCCTTTGTAACGGCACCGGTTGTCGCGCCTGCAGGCTTCGCCAGCCCCCGCGCCCACCGCCGCGGCCGGGGAGCGCCACTACTGCAGCAGGTTAATGGGTTGACGCCACGACCGTTCGGCGCGGGGGCATTAAGAGTGTACGGGTGCTCGGCGTGAATTGTGGGCCGCCCGGGAACCGCCAAGGGTTCCCAACCCGCGAGGCGAGCGTGCCGTCATGCCCAATCAACTTTTAAAAAAAAATGAATCTGATCTCCACAAAAATATTTGCCCACACTTGTTTCTGATTTCAAACTGTATGCATTGATTTTTTGTACACACAAAAAAAAAATTTTGGTGAGGCGAGGAACGTACGTTGACGGCAGTAGGTTGGTCGGCCGGTCCTAGAACGGGGCGGCCGTGAACTTGTGATGAGTGGCTGTCATCCTTCAGGATTAGCGGACTCCCCCCCCCCCCTCTCTCTCTCTCTCTCTCTCTCTCTCTCTCTCTCTCTCTCTCTGTCTCCCGTGCCGTGCCTCTGCAAACGCACGACTGCGCAGAGGGGCGCATAGGATAGGCAGTGCCAAGCGAGCTAGCGGCGCGGTCCGGAAGGCAGGGCGTCGGCTTCCCCGACCTGCTACGCCACGCCACGCCGCGCCACGCCCAGATACGGTTACCCGCCACTGACTGATTGGCCCCATCAAGGCCGAGGCCCAGCACGGCGGACGGAGGCGCGCGCGTGAACAACTCTGCGCTCCCCGGGCGGGGCCCGCCACGCCGGAGGTGCCGGAGGGGTGTGTTGAGTGCGTTGTCATGCCGAGCGGACCGAGGCAGCCTTCAAATATAACGGCGCCCGGATGAGCGCCGCGCGTGCCATTGTCTTCCCCGCGATGATGTGGACGACCGTGCTGTTGATACACCACTTTTGCCTCAGCGAGGGCCGGCGCCGCAGGGCCCTTTTATTTTCACAGTGTCCGTGCGCGACTAACTAGCCGATACTAACCGGGGTGTATTTAGAACGCACACATTTTTCCTGCTCCGCCGCCGCTGCTGCTTTGCTTTGCTCCGCCCCGTTGTGTTCACTTTCCCCGAGGACGCCCGCGTAAGGTTCGAAAGCAACAGGAGTCGTTCTCCGTGCCGCTCTGTGTCTATTGTCCTGTTCGGCAGAGATACCCACCTTTTTTTTCTGCCATTGCAGCAGCAGCAGCAGCAGCACTGCAAGAAATGCCGCGCGAGCGAGGCGGTCGCCGTCGGCGTGGTGTAGGGTGGGCGCAGCCGCACCGCTCAGGGCCCAGCTGAGCCGGCTGGGGTAGTCAGCGCCGCCCCCCCGGTGGCTGACGGCTGGCTGGGTGTGCTGGGTAATTAAATCGCATGCGCTTATTGCCTGCGTTTCACTCGTTTAGCTGACTCAAGCCCGGAGCAGCAACAGCTACAGCTGCAGCTCCGTTCGCGACCAACATATTTTGTTGCTGCAGCAGCTGAGAGACGACCAACAAACCTTTACATCGCCCTCCTCCTTCCTCTCCGAGTTGCGGGCTCGCGGCGGCGTAGGACCATTATTGCAAACAGTCAGGGGAGGGAGCGAGGGAGGGAGGGAGGGAGGGAGGGAGGGAGGGAGGGAGGGAGGGAGGGAGGGAGGGAGGGAGGGAGGGAGGCCCGCGGCGGCTCTGTTAGTGTGTCTTTGCCGAGCCGCGCGTTGTGTTCCGACGGACTCCTCCATCATGGTCGGCCGTTGCAGAGCGCGTTGTGCTGGACGCCACCACCGCTGCTGCTGCTGGCTGCTCACGCTCAGAGAAAGTCAATTGGTACACGACGCACTCTGCCGTATGTACAGAGAGAGAGAGAGAGAGAGAGAGAGAGAGAGAGAGAGAGAGAGAGAGAGGGAGAGGAGCGAGAGACGGACCGACCACACAATGCCGTGCTCATCGCTGGACCCCGCAGGTTATAGGGCTGATACCTTGTTCGCTGCATTACGGCGAGGTTGATGAAAGGTGAGAAAACAAACACACACGCACGCATGCACACACGCACACACACACATGCCACCGGCAGATGAGTTGAGTCTTGTTACGCTTGTTACTCTCCGCATCATCATGCACGCGGAATGTGTGTGGTACTTTGTCCTTCTCAGGTCGAGCATCTCTCTCTCTCTCTCTCTCTCTCTCTCTCTCTCTCTCTCTCTCTCTCTCTCTCTTTAGCACAGAGGAGATGGGTATTTTCAACGCTGTTTAGCCGTCGTGCGCGCAGTTTTCGGACGGTCTAGCGCCGCTCTGGGACCAGAGGGAAAAATTTTTGCTCAGACTCTCTGCCTGCTGCGTGATTTCTGCCGAGAACGACTCCCAAACCGGCAGCAGCTTCCTCGCCGGGATGCGACCCGGTGGGGCGGCGGCGGCGGTGGAGTGCGCGGCGCGCGCGATCGCAATCAAAAAGCACTTTGCTTGGCTGACAACGCGCCGCGCGTCGCCGCCGTCGGTCCTGCTTGCATTGCAGCCTCGCCTCGCAGCGCGGCCCGCGGTGCAGGAATGGCACACGGAACGATTCCGCTTTCACTGTCGCCGCCCGTCCGTAAGGGACAGTCAGAGTCGTGTGACATAAGGAATGCCGCGTGTGTGCTGCCGTGAGTGGGTCTAGGTTTGGTCAGCGAGTGCGGTCCGCGCACAATATCTCCCCGCCACTCTCTCTCTCTCTCTCTCTCTCTCTCTCTCTCTCTCTCTCTCTCTGCCCCTCTCACTGTCTCTGTCTCTCTCTGTCCGTCCACCCCTTCCGCTTAGCGGCACGTTGGCGTCCCTGTGTCTGCAGGGGCAGATGACGAATGCTCGTGTCGGTGGCGCGCTCGTACACACACACACACACACACGCACACACACTCGCGAGAGCCTTCCGCACGGACGTGTGTGGACGCTGCTCTGCTGCCGCTGCGTCGGACTGACATGGACGGACAGGTCGCCGCCGTCATCCGCCGCGGACTTTCACATCAGATTATGCCGGCCGCGTGTGCAGCAGCTGCGGCAGCTGCGGCAGCTGCAGGTGCCAATAGGGATGCTCTGACGATGGCACCGCTGCGTGTTGCGCAAGTCCCGCCGCCGTCGATGACTGGAATTGCGCGGAGTGAGGCAGAAAGTGTGTGCGGCCGACGGTCGGTCGGAGCAGCCCGCCGCCAAACTGGCGATGGTGGAGCGCTCTCAGTGTGTGTGTGTGTGGAGACTTGAACGCGGGCGCTCAATCCATAGCGCTCGCGTCGGGGGTCAGCGAGCCGCGAAGATAGTACCTCACCGTGCACGTGTGTGTGTGTGTTTCCGAGCGACACCTGAGCGCCCTGGGGTGCGTCGCGGACGTGGAAGACAGCGGAGCAGGGCCGTTAGTTGCATCGCTACCGCTACGTCTCGCGGCCGGTTGTTAGATCAGGGTGATGCCCGCTGGCACGGCTCGGCCTGGGGGCACAGGCGCAGCGTGGTGCAGCCCGGCACAGCCCGGCACAGCCCCAGCACCACGGCCGTAGCCACACCGCAGCCCGCTAGACGTCGCCCTGCGCAAAGAGCAGCAGCACACGAACGGAGGTGGCGACGCCCTCTCTCTCTCTCTCTCTCTCTCTGTCTCTCTCTCTCTCTCTCTCTCTCTCTCTCTCTCTCTCTCTCTCTCTCTCTGTCCCTCTCTCTGTCCCTCTTAGGTAAAAAAGGGGGGGTACCGCGCGGTGAGCGCTACTGTTGAGCCCCAGCAGCAGCGGGGCTGCGCTCGCGGGGCTCCGCACGGCGAACGGAACGTCACGATGGCGCGATTCTTATCACACGGCGGCCGGCAGCAAGAGTCCAAAGTCAGAGGAGGGGCGTGAAGTGGTGCTGCAGGCCTCACTGCGTCCGCTGCAGCCGCTTGGCACCCAGTGCGTCCTGCGCCAAGCCTGCAGCAAAGTAGTGATAACAGGCCGTCCGGCATCACACTGTGATTAGCCACCCCTCCGGCCGTTATCACGCGCCTCGGATCTGCCTGCCGATGAGCGCCCATCACAGAGCTGCCGTCCGCACAAATTATCTAAGATGGAATTTTTTCAAAAAAAAAAAATTTTTGAAAAAATATTTTTTTACGGTTCGCACTTTTTGCGCACTCTGCGCGTATGTTGCCGCGTCACAGCGCTCGCCCCCATTTCCTCCAATTTTCCCTCCTCCGCCGCCGCCACATGCAGCGGCAGCAGCGAGCGGCAGCGGGTTACGTCGCCGTGTGCCCTACGCACACACACACAGGACACACACACACAGGTGCGCGCCGTGTGGCAGTCAAGTGGCAGGTGAAGTGCCGCCGCGGTGGGTGAGGTCAGCAGAACGGCGCCGTAACTCGCTGCTCTGCGCCCCGCGCGGGGTCAGGCCGCCGTCAGCACCAGCCAGCCAGCCGCCCGCCTGCCCGCCGGCCGGCGGAGGAGAGGAAAGTACACATTGACGATGCACCGACTCATGTGAACGGGGAGCCTGTGCTGCCGCCGGCCGCCGCGTCAGAGGAGGCGCAGCGAAGAAAGCTCTGCGGCGCCGCGGTTACTCCGTGTGAGTGTGTGTGTGTGCGTGAGCGTGTAGGAGGTCGACTCGGTTGAGCAACAACGATTACTATTTGCATACACATTTTATGTTCCTTAAAGATTTGTTGACGTGTTACCTGCGGTCTATCCATGCGGGCTGCCTTGCTGCGCGTGTATCAAATCAGTGTGATTGCGTCCGGAAGGGGGGGGGGGGGGGGGTTCGGACGTTCGCGGAGGCCGCGTTGTGGAAGCCATAGAGTAATCAGCCAACGCAAGTCAGCAGCGAACAGTGATAAGTCGCCCGTCTAAGAACTTTCGGCGGCACAAGTGTGTGCGTGTGTGCGCGGTGCTATTTCGTTCTGCCATGTCATGGGGAGAGAGGGAGAGAGAGGGAGAGAAATAGGCAGAGAGAGAGAGAGAGAGAGAGATGCGTTGCGTGTGCGCGGCGTCTCAATCCCAATCATACAATTATGACCCGCGAAAAAAAATAGTATAATGCTGCCGTGGTGTTGCCTGATGAGGGACGTGGAGAAGAAGCCGGTCATATCGCTGCCGTGTGTGCGCTGTGTGTGTGTGAGAGAGACAGAGAGAGAGAGAGAGAGAGAGAGAGAGAAGGGGGGGAGGGGCAGGATGCGCGGCAGCGCGATGTCCTGACTCGCGTGATGACGGGAGAGAGATGTGTGTCCAATCGTCAGCAGCCACTGGCAGCGGGCGAAAAGGCACCGTCAAAAGAATATTATGAAGTTGCCCCCGCATGAAAATAAAACTTTTCGATTAATTTTACACGAAAATATTGCCTTAATTTTCTTTTTCTAAAGCGTATTTTTGAATTTTGTGTGTTGCAGGTGAGGCTCCATTACTACTTTACTTCTACGACATCAAACTCGTTGTCCCCTTGCGAGAACCCAAATCCTGTGGACGTGGCCTCCGCGCAGCGGTACAGAGAGTGAGTCTTGTTTGTTTTCCCCCGCGGCCGCGGCCCGCCCCATCTAACCTGCGCCGCGCTGCACCGGAGTGAGTGACTGCAACACGACTCGGGCAGGAGCCGGGCCGGAGGGGGGGGGGGGGGCGGAGCAGCCAGAGCTCCCACAGAAGTGCCTCGGTGCCTCCGATAAGGCGCCGGCCGCCACAGAGGGGAAAAGCATGAATTGATTGCCTTGTTACGCGGCGGACTCGGCTCACGGCGTGACACGGCGTCACGACGCAGCGACCCCGCGGACCCTCGTGCGGCTCTCATGGGGAGGGCTTCAGCCGGGGCCCCGCGGCCGGCCTGTTTTCCGCCCGCTTTGACATGAAATGCCAAGATCACGCCGCGCCGTGTGCCCCGACAGTGTCCTGGCGCGGTGCCGCCGCCGCCGGCCGGCAGAGGGCAGCCCAGGGCAGCCCAGGGTCCGGGGCGGCACGACCGCGCCAACCCAGAACCACGCAGCTGACGGCGGCCCGGACATGTCGAGCGCCGAGGGACCGGAGGCTGGCCCGGACCAGACCGCTCGGCCGGACCGGAAGACATTGCCTCCTTTTCCACTCTTTTCTTACCCCGAACCGCTCCGCCGCCGCTGCCACTGCTGCCGCTACTTGTGGGGCCCGCTGCGGGGCCGCGGCGCGGCGCAAAAAGTGAAAAACACGTCCAAATCAAAGGCCATGACAAGGGGCTTCTCTTTATCAAGAGCCCCGTCCGCGCTGCTGCGGCTGCTGCGGCTGCTGCGGCGGGCGTCGAGTGGTGGCATCGGCATCTCTCCCCGCCGCGGGCACGCCGGCCACGCCCCCCTGCCCCGCTAGTGATACGGCACCGCGCCGTGCACTTTGCCCCGCCGTGTCGGACAATGGAATGGAGAGGGGCGGCCGGAGCTGACGAGTGCGGAGCCGGGGGAGCCGGCGGAGGAGGAGCACGGCACGGGGAGTACAGCTGATTCCCATTCATGACTCACTTTATTTCACGCCGCTCACCGCTGCGCGGGTGTCCGATGGATGACCCCCCCCCCCATCCTCCCCCTCTCCGCTCCCCGACGTCCATTGTGTGTCGCGGACTCGGCCACCTATCCTACTTGACGCTCCGGCTCTGTCGAGTTACGGCACCGCAGCTGCAGCAGCAGCTGCAGGCGCTCAGCTGGACAGCACAGCCAGCTCCCGCCACCCGGCGGGGATGGGCATAAATTTCGAGCAGCTCTGCAGTAATAGCAGCTGTTCAGTTTCACTTTCTCGCAATTATGCGCTGTGCTGCAGGCCTGAGGGGTGGGCGGCGGCGGCGGTGGCGGCGGCATTGGAGTCCTCTTCGGCGCAACGTCGGAACTGTAACCGCGCTGCAGTTACGCCGATCTGATGACGGTGGGATGGCTGCGGGGCCGAGAGGAACGGCGGGGGGTCTCGGCTGCATTTATGCCCGGCTTCCCTCGCCCCCCTGGTCCGCCCCCCCCCCCCCTAAGGTTTTCGTGGCGGTAGGGACTGGCTGTTTCTCTGAAATAATACTGTCTGCGGGCGCGAAAAACACTGCAGCTCTAGCGGCGGTGGCGGTGCTACCGGCGGACTTGACATTTTTTTTTCAGCTGCAATTTCACGTCTGGTGCGCCACGCTTTACATTTCCTTATGAGCACGGCGGGCCCGGCGGGCCTGGCGGCCGGCGCGTTGCGGACTAATCCCTCATCTTGTTCCAACACCCCCGCCGCCGCCGCTGCAGGCGGAGCTTTTCCTTCCCGGTTGGATAACGCCTCCCTGTTTATGCAGAGGCGAGTGCTGGATTTCCTTGTAGTGACGGCGGAATAATGGACGCGCGCGAAAAGGCGGCGGCGGCGTCCGGACGGCGCGGCGCGGCGCGGCGCGGCGCGCGCGGGTTCGAGTACCGAACGATGCCAAAGCGCCGACAGTGTTTTCGAACGCGCCCCGCGCGGGGGCCCCACGAGGACCCCACGACGGGGACACCGCGCCAACAGCGATGCGATGCGATGGCCCGATGCTTCCCTGGAAAGGTTAAAACGCCTTTTGTTCGCGGCCGCGCTGCCTGGCAAGTGCTCGGCCGGGGTCGGCCGGCGTGGCGTGCGGCCGCGGCGTCGGCGCGGGGACCGGCGGGGACCTCCGGGGACCTCCGGGGACCTGGGCTGCCGGGGTCGTGCCGCGGCTACGTGGGTGTCGACGGGGTGCCCGGCTTGGCGCGGACCCCGCGGTATCGGCCGCCGGCAATCTGCCGCGAAGAAAGCACGGCGGCGGCCGCGGCCGCGGCGGTCGACGGCGATCGCACACGGACCCCGCTGCCGCTGTGCCGTGCGGCGCCACGCCGTTTACCTGTTTCCCACTCCTTACTTTTGCTCCGTTTGACGGACCCGAAAAAAAACATCAACTTAATTTTAAATTTTACTTCCTAAAACTTGAAAAGTCAGCTGTACCATTTTTTGAGGGGAGGGGGGAGCTCATGTTCCAGGTTTTAGAAAAAAATGGATGTGGGTGTCTGTGGAGAGCTGGGTTGAGCGAGGCTGAGTGCTGAGGGTCGGGACCGAGTCCTCGAGTGAGGTTGGGTTTGGTCTGGCGATGGGTCTGGCGGGGTCATTGCGGAAGAAAGCGAGCGTTTGGCGATGCGGCGGTGCCGGGGCGCGGTAGAAAGGGAGGCGTCCGGCACGTCCTCGCGAGGTTAGGTTAGGCGTGCCGGTGCGGTGGGCCGGGCGCGGGGCAGCCCAGCAGCACGCCAGCGCAGCCAGCGGCGCCGGCCGGCAGGGCCGAGTTAGCCCGCGCAGCCCGCGGCCCGGGTCTGTTTCTGGCCGGGTGAAATTGGCACACCGCTCGGTTCGTCGGCTCCGTCCGCACGCACGTCTGGAGACGGACGCCGCCTGCGGGGTAGGCAGCCACGGTGCCGCATCGTACACGCGTGTCGTGCGGGCTGGCCTACCCCGGCGATCGCAGGCGCTCAGCAACAGCAGCGCGATTTCTAAACGTCGGCAGGATGCGCTGTTGTACTGTGGGCTGCGGCGCGACGGTTCAGCCCACGACAACACAGCCAGGCCTGCACGGAGCGCGGCCCCCGTCGTGGAGGTCAACAGTTTGGCGTTCGGGTCGGTCTCAGTCGGGTTGGCCCGCCCCGGAGTTTGTCCCAGCGCCGCCTCCCGGTCCTTTCTTGTCTGTTTCTCGCGGCAGGGCGCGCAAGTGGAGCGCAATGAAAGGGGGGGGGGGGAAGACGGAGTGGATGGAGGCGGGGGAGGGGGCAGCGCGCACGAATCTGGCTGCGCTGATTAACTATCTCTGCTCCGCCGCGGAATAAATTACGCTCGGTTTATCTCCGGATGAGGCTGCCGTTGGCCGCCGCCGGACGCCGCTGTCCGCCAGAGTAAACGTCTTCTCCCGGGCCGTGCGTCGTGTGTAGCCGGAGGTGCGCGTCGAGGGGCCGGACGGAGACTAAGTGGACGCGAGGAAGCGAGCGCGCCGCTGCCGCCGCTCTTTGTCACTCCCGCTGATGACCCCGCGTGGGAGAGAGAGAGACGGAAGAGGCCCCCGGATACTGACCTCCCGCTGCGCTGCGGCGCCCCCGAAAAGTTATTGTGGATTTGCGTGTCTGCCGCCCGCCGCACGGCGCGGGTTTTCCATCGCTTCCCCCCCGGCGCGGCTTTCACACCCTCTGTTTTTTGCCGCGGCCCGCGATTCTTTCTCTCTGCGATGCGGCGGCGCCGAGTCTGGTCGGCGGCGGCGCCCCGCTGCCGTGGTGACGCTCCGCGGGCCGCGCCGCCGGGGCTGAATGGGCCGGCACGGGCTAAAGGCTAAAGGCGCCCGTGCTGCACTGCACCGGGGCCGGGGCCGGGGCCGGGCGGCGACGAGGTGTTGCCGATCGGGGCGGCGCAAAATGGGATAAAGACGGGAACGGCCATCTTTTTTCCTCCTTTTCCACGTCCGGACTCGGCTCCGGTATGGACTGGACCGCCGCGGCGCACGGCCGTCGTGTGAGACGGGCGCGCCATGGGGCCCGCGGCCCCGCGGCTCCGCCCCGACGTCGTCTAATCACTCTTCTTCTCCCCGCCGGGCTCCGGGCGGCCCCGGGTCACACGGCCGCCCTCGCCTTTCCCATAGCGCGCGCCCCGCCGCCGCCGCCGCTCGCCGGCACGGACCTACCGAGGTGCCCGTCTTCACCCTCATGGTCGGAGGTGAATGTCTGTCTCTCTGTCTCGCGCTCCGTCTCTCTCTAGCTGCCTCCTCCCTCTCCCAAGGTCCAGGACGCGGAGGTCGAGTGCCCGGGGGGCCCAGCCCCGCGCCGCCCGCGCCCCGCACAGGGCCACCGGCAGGGCGGCCGCTAGTTATCCTGGTCAGCGTAGCGTCCTCTGCAAATGGCGGCGGCGCGTCGTCGGCGCTCGGCCGTCGCATAGGGTGGCGTGGCGCGGCGGGGGATCCACACCGCCTGCGATGTCTCGGACGTCTAATTGCTGAGCTGCGGTCTGTGAGGCCCCCGGTGGCCGCCGCCGTCCGGTCAGCGACCACCCCGACGACGACGACGTCGTCGAAGACGCGTGTCCGGGAGTGCGGCGGAGGCAGATGTCGTCGGCGGCGCTCCGGGGAGGGGAGAGGACCCCCGCGCGCCGCCCTGGCCGCCGCCGTCTCCCACGACAATGACCATGCCGTGCTTCGCGGTCCCTGCGGTCACCGCGGACGCGGGGCGGTGCGGGGCGGTGCGGGGCGGTGCGGGGCGGCCGGAGGTACGCACGCGGTACCGTCTCCAGCGCAGGCGTTGGCCGTGAACCCAAAACAAATTTTAACAAAAATGATAAAAACAACTAGCGGCAATGATGGTTTACTCCCTGCCTACTACGTACGTGTTTACTGTCTGGCTGTCCAAATAAATCGTATGAGACGTTCCATCCGACTCACGGGGGTCTCATTGAGGCCAAGACCAGGAGCCGACGAGGCCCTCGGTGGGTGGCGGAGGCAGACAGACGGCGGCGGCGGCGGCGGCAGCGGCAGCGCGACGCCGTTCGGCCGGAGCTGATACTCGGCGGCAACGCCCCGGCCTTACGCCCGCGACTTCCTCTGACGCGGCGGAGCGGGTCGCGGCCCGGTTGTGCAGCACAATGCAGCACCCGCGGCGACTCCTGAACCCGTTCTTTTTTTCACCCCCCCGGATTTATTCCCATCCGCTTTGTTCTCCGGCCTGCTCTGCCTAGCAGCGCTCCCCGCGCTGCCGTGCACGATTTATCACTTCCTTGTCTTACGTGCACGCGCCGCCGCACGCATCATCAGCGCCCGCACGCGCACGACATTCCGTCCCGCGCCCCTCTCGCCCTCCCGCCCCGCCCCGCCCACTCCCCCCGCCGTGTCCCACCCTTACGCAAGAGCAGCCGGTGTCGCCTGGGTGCGCCGCTGTCGTCAGAGGGATGTAGGGCGTTGGAAGGTGCAGATGGGTAAATCTCGAAAAAAAAAAACAACAACACAATCCTACTCGGAATGAATCGCACAAATAGAGCGTCATGTCGTAATTTATTACAGACGCGCACTCCAGTGCTGGAGTGACGGGCCTCCTCGGCCACGCGTTATTTCGTTTCGGGCGTCGGATCGGACAGGTCCATCGCGGCTCCATCCAGCTGTAATCGGACTGGCCGGCCGCCGGCTGACAGTCACTGACTGGCCGTCGCGGCGCCGCATGCCATCGTTTTTTTCCGCGGGCCCCGCGGGCTCCGCGGGCCTGGCTCCGGAGCCATAGAGCGACGCTGCGGGGGGAAAAGGAGGAGACTTCGTGTACCACTGAAGGGGCTGCTGCTGCTGCTGCCGCTTCTGCTGCCGTTGTTGTGGGGGTATTGTGAGGCGAGAGAGAAAGTGGTCAGGTAAAGAAGGCGTGTCGCGGCGCGCGGGACCGTTTGAACGGGCCGAATGTCGGCGGCGGCGGCGCGCGGGAAAGAAATCGAACGGAGGGGTGTGTGCGGTGCAGTGCTGCTGCTGGGCGCTGCAGATACCCTTGCGCGGGCCGTGCACCTAGCCGCCGTCGGCCGACGGCAAGGTGTATACTCCCGCCGCCGCCGTCGATAATGAGTCGGTTGTTGGGCACGGCGATGACGACAACGCCCGTCCGCTTCGGATTTTTTTTCTTCCTCCGGGGCCCATCCTCCTCTTCGCCGAGCTCAATTTGCCTGAGCGCTGTCGTCCCGCGACCGATCGTCGTGCCCGCCAAGATGGGTGCGATCTCGCTGCTCCTCTGGCCGTGGACCGCCGCCGCCGCCGCCGGGGTGCAAGGACGTCCGCCGCCGCCGGGTGTTGAACCCCCATCATCCGGCTCAGTGAACAGCGCCGCTGACCACTCGGCTAATGTGGCCGGCCCCGCGACTTAAATGCTGTGGAGGAGTGTGTTTGTGCGGACGTTCGCGTTGACCCGTGCCGCCGCGGCGTCAACCGCTCGCCGCGCCTCTTTTAGTATCGTGCCGAGGAGCATGTGCAGCGCTCTTCCCTCGCGGCCGTGTAGGAGAGAAAGGCAGGAAACCCTTTGAGAGTTGGCGGGGCGGGGCAGTATGGCAGCGTCGGTGTGAGCAACAGCCCGCGATCCGTCCGATCCATCTCGGCGGCGGCGGCGGCGGCGTCGTGGTGCGAAAGGGCGAGCATGACGAGGTCCGCGACAGGACGAGGCGCCGAGGAGTCAGTCGCGATGACGAACACAGTGCACCGTTCTGATGAACCCCTGGCTGGGCGGCGCGCTCTGGCCTCCGCGGGCGGCTGGGCCGGGCGGCGACGCTGCTGATTTGCAGGTTGTGGCGCCGAATAGGCGGTACGTGTGAACGTTAGTGGCAGCCGCCACGACTCCCGCGCGGACCGGGACCCCGGGACCCCCCGGGACTCGTACAGCGGGGGCCGCGGGGGCCGCAGGGAGCCGCACGGCGCGCGGGAGCGGACGGGCCCCGGCAAGGAGAGCAAGAGTAGTAGTTTGAATTTCGTGGAACGAGGTGCGAAGCGAGGCGCATTGGCGGAGCGGGCGCCGCGGGCCGCCGCTGCTGCCGGGGGGGCGTGGCGGCGGAGGCGGGGAGAAGCAACGGAACTCGGCGCGGCACTGGTAGGGCACTGGGTACGGCGGCGCGGTGCCCGAGTACGTGCTCGCGGCCCGCGGCCGGCGGGGGGCGGGGCGGGGCGGGGCGGGCGTGGTCGGCGCGTGATCACGACCCGGACAGTTACCGTACCGCCGGCGCCCCCGCGCTACCGCCGCCCCCGACGCCGTGCGTCACGACAGCGCGCGGCCGCGGCGGAGCACATCGCCCCCGTCGTCGTCGAGGGGTCGGCCGCTCGCCGCGGGGCCAGCGGAGCGCCGCGGCTGTCCGAGGCTCGGACTCCGAGCGGTCGCCCTGCCGCTCAACACGGAGCGCCATATTTCGTTCCGAACGGCCCATCCTGTCCGCACACATGTCAAGTCCGCCCGGGCGCACGCGCGCCCCCTGCTTAATTCCGAACGGTACTCGGCGGCGGCCGCTCCTGCTGCTTTTAGTGCCGAAAGCGCGCGCGCCGCGGTGGCCCCGCGTCGTCCATTTCGGAGCTCAACGAGGTGGTCGGAGCCGTCGGCGGCGCCTGTGCGGCGCCTCGGCGGCCGGCGGCCGGCCGTGCGCGCCGCGTGGGAGTCCACACTGACGGCGACTCGGGCCGCCATATATTCTCCCGCAACGCGTTTGTCGCGCGGGTTCTCACCATAAATTCGGCCGAATTTTTTTCTTTTTTGAGGACGCCGCCGTGGCGAGTGGCGCTCGCATAATGAGGCAATAGCGGAATGGTGCTGCAGCGGCTCTGCTCTCCCGGGGAGGGCGGTGCCCGCCGCGGGGCCGCGCCGGTCCGGGCCTAACACGGCATCGCGAGAACGCCATCTGTCATGAGGCTCATCATGGGGGAGGAGTGGAGCGCCTCCACCAGGAAGGGCTCCGGCGCCCCGGCGGCTCCGAGAGGGTGCGCTCGCCTCATCACACATGCTCCCTGCACACGTGTGGGAGTGATGTCACCCGCAGGGGGTGCCGCCGCCGCCGGTGTCCTGTTTCGCAAGGCGCGGCTGGGAGGCGGCGACACATATCGTGTATGAGGAGTGAGTTACACTTCCTCATCCTTCGGTGGCTACACCGTGTTGGCTCCGCGGTGTGTGTGTGTCCTCACGTGTGACCACACCAGAAGCGTCGTTTAGTTAAGTTTAAATAAAGTCATTTATATAAATTTCCGATTGTTCTGTCGGAGTGGCTTCGTTTAAGAAAATAATCCCGAAGCGTCCCTGTGGACACTGTTTTGCGGGCGCGGCCTAAATACTAACGAACGTGGGAGGCGGCGAGCGGGAGGCTCGAGCTGCGGAAGGCTCCCAGGAGGAGCCTGGAGGGGGAAGGGCGGCTGTGTTTCGCCGCGCACGGCGGGGACGATGCGACGGCGACGGCGGCCCGGCGGCCGAGGGAACCCGACGCGAACGTACCCTTTTGCCTCTTGCGGGGCTCCGCGTCCGATTGCGACACGTCCTGCTGCCGCCACCAGCCCGCTTGGCGCCCCCCGGCGGGGCCTGTGGCCGCAGGAGACAGGCAGGGCCGAGTCCCACGGCGCCGCGCACCGAAATATGCAGCGATGATCGGTCGAGTGTGAGCGAGACAGGGCGCCGCATTTGACTGTGGCAGTGCAAGAGAGATGGCAAGCCTGCCGGGCATCCCTCCCTGTGGTCCTCGCCACTGCCGGCGATACGGGGAGTCCAGCCACGACGGCCGAGAATACCGCAAAACGAATTTAGTTTACAAGACGTCTGGTTGGCGTGCGCGGTGACGGTCGGCGAGTCGAAACGAAGCGCGACACGGGAAACGGAACGGACGGAACGGGGGCGAAGATGCGTCACTGGGCGTCGTTACCGGCTGCCCCGCGGCCCCGCGGCCCTTGCGGCCCCGTTGCCCCGTGGCCCCGTGGCTCCGCCCGGGGTCGTGTTGTCGCCTTCGTGCCGTCGCGGCAGCCCCAATGAATGAAATATCAGTCCGTGACCGCGCCCCGCCCGCCGCCGCCGCCGCCGCCGCCTAAATCGATTTTTAAACCCAGAAGGCGGCAGCGGTGTGTCGACGACAGCCTCGCGACAGCCGTCGTACTACAGAGACAAAATTTAACCCTTATTTTTTCTGAAAAAAAATATTCTATTATATTTCAGGAGATGGTTTAAAATAAAATTGTTGCGTAGCGTTTAGTTCAGTTCCCGACTGCCGGCTTTAAGTCACACAACCCGTGCGGCGATTAAGAATGATCCGCTCGGTAAATGGTGCGGGGCGTCCGGAGAAAGTCCCCGCGGAGGGCCGGGCGACACGGTAGCGGCGGCCGGGATAATACCACTCGTATTACCGTCTCTATTTCCGTTTTCTTTTTTCCCGTAATGAAGCTATTAGTCTCGTGTCGTCCCTGCGGCCAGCCGGGAGTGCTTCTGATGACGTCCCTATATGTCAGCTTACGTCCCGGTGGGTGCCACCGCGTGGAGGCCCCCCCCCCCCCGTCAAGGTCGTGCCCTTGGGGTGTCCTTGAAAGGAAGGCCTGCCCTTTTCCTGGACCTTTCTCTCTCGCTCACTCTGCCGACCACACAGCGGCACAGGTTGACCATCTCTCTCCCTCTCTCCTCCGCGGCTCGGTCGCTCTCCGTCGCACTCGTGACCGCCCCGAGGCTGGAGAGGATTGGGGCGGGCTGCTCGCTCAAACCGGGACGACATGTCATTTTTCGGATCCGGCGGGGTTCGTGGCCGGTCCCCCTCACGCCGGTTGAGGCGGCCCACGGCGGGGCCCGTGCACATCAGCATTAAGTCGAGCGGCCCGGGCCACTCGCCCAGCCAGGAATACCATTTGTTGTCCCAACAGAGAAAGCCGGCGGTAGCGAGGGCACGTCATGCGGCCAGTGGTGTTCCATGCGCCCCCATCACCGCGCCCTGACACGGCCGCTGGACGTCGGGTCCGCACACGCGGCGAGCAGAAGTGTGCGGGGTGCGGCGGCTTGCGCACCGAAAAAGGGCACGCGCTGTCGGGCATTTTCGTATTCAAACTTGCGGGTGCTCTTTGGGCAAGCCTCACGCCAGCACCGTGGCCCCATTTTTGAGATTACCCCTGGAACATATTTTTGTTCTCGTTTTGCGGAACATTTGTACCTGGGGCTGGTCTGCCGGCTCGCGGCGCGCGGCGGATACGAGCGCTGCACTACCGGCACCAGCAGTCGGAGCCGTGGCCACGCCGGGCGCTCGGGGCAGGGAACTCTGTGCCGTGTTGCCGCGGCGCCGCGCGGTGCAGGTGACGGCAATGACGTGTTCGCTTCCTTTACTTCCGGTCGAGCCCTCCGGTCCCCGCTCCCCCCTCCTCTCCCCCGGCCCGGCCCGGCCCTTAGCCTCGGCCTGCCTGTCTGTCTGTCTGCCTGCCGTCCGTCCGTCCCCCCGTTGTAACTCCGGTAACTCCGGTAACTCCGGTAACTCCGGTAACTCCGGTAACTCCGGTAACTCCGGTAACTCCGGTAACTCCGGTAACTCCGGTAACTCCGGTGCGACGTCGTCGTCCCTCCCGTATGAATGGCGACGCCTCGCCCTCCAAAACGCTACTCGAACAATCGTGACGTCATCCCTCGTCAGGTGTAAAAATGAATGAACAACCGTCTTCTTGTAATGCAATCAAGACCGCCCGACGAGGACGCTCGTTTCCGCTTCTCTGCGTTTCAAAAATAATAGTAATAATATTTTTTTAAAATCTTTTTTTTTGTTGGAGAGGATGAGGTGGATGGAACTGGTGGGTGTTTACTGGCGCTCCCCCCGGCGGATCCCCGGATCCCCTACCCCTGCCCCGCCCGCTGCGGTGCCTGCGCGCGCGTGCGGCGAAAGAGGGGGGAGGGGGGAGGAGGGGGGGGGGGGGGGGGGGGGCGCATGGTCCGATACGCTTGGCCACGCGCGCGCACGCCGGCCGCACCGACACGTACGCACGCACGTGCACGCACCACGGAGAGCGCGGCGTGCCGTGTGTGTGTGTGTGCGTGTGTGTGTGTGAGCGTGTGTGTGTATGTATGTGGAGGAGGCTGCACGATGTGCGATGCCGGACTGCTTTGCATGCCGTCTCCGCCTCCCGATACGAGTGCGCCTATATCGAGAATCGAGAGGAGTCCCGGCGCGCGGAAATCGATGGGTCGATTGGTATTATGCGGGTTTGACGTGGGCTACGCGCCCGCTCTGCGCCCCTGACGTTCTCCAGAGCACCCGAGTTTTTGTTGTTAATTTTTTATTTTCATGTTTTTTTTTTGTTCTCGTGTCTAATTTTTTTTTCGCGCCGTTAGTTTGCGCGGCACAGTCGCGCGTGGTTGTTCGGCGGGTGGCGTGGGGGCGGCGCGGTGATGACTTCGTGCTCGGCGCCCTGCAGCAGCCCCGGGTCTCGTGACCCGCGCGTCCGCGTGCACCACGCCGAACGCCACTTTGCCTTACGTAAAACGTAACGCCGCACGCCGCCGTAACGTTTAACGGTTACAGTACTCGGTGTGCCGTGCGCGCGTGCGTGTGTGGGGGGGACCACGCGTGCACCGCCAAGTCAGCGCGGCTCTTCCGAGAGCCGCGTCTCATACACAAATGCAGCCAGGCCAATCAGGCCGCAATGATAGGACTCCGGAACATCTCGGAAAATAGATGCAGAGTGTAGCGCGTAGAACGCGAGAAGATGTGGGGAACACGAGGGGAAATCGTTCATTTTACCGAAAACCGTACGTGAGGTTTTCATGAATCCCTCGCATGGAATTCCTCTTTATCACTGCGGCTGTTCGCCTATCGGAATACCTCTGTGCTCGCAGTGAGCTAGACTGCTGACTTCCGCTTCTGATCCCCTACTGGAATACCCTACTCGCTCTGAACTAGTTGGCTCACTTCCGCTTCTGATCCCCTGCCGGAATACCCTATTACTCCCTGTCGCTAAAGGGCGCGTGCATCGTTGAGGGCGGCCGCCGCGATGACTCATCGGCACGCACGGCCACGGCGCTACGCAGAGGCGGCGGCGGTGGCGGCGTGCGGAAACGTGGCTCACTGCGCTTCCTCCCCGCCCTTTCCTGCCCCGCGAATCGACGGGCGAGCGGTGGCCGCGCACAGGGCCGGCCGGCCGGGCCGGGCGCCGCCCCGCAGCCGGCCATGCGGGCAGCCAGCCGAGCCCGCCGAGCCGCCGGCGGCAATGTTAAGGTCACTGTCTGATGAAGGTGCGTCCACACCGCGGCGCGCACCGCTCGTAAAACACGCACCGAAAACCGCGACGCACTCTGGAAAACACTACCTACTCTTTCTCTATCCTTCCTCCGAAACGCTCGCGGGGCGCGGCACGGGTTCGAAACATTACACAATCCGATATCGTCCCTCGGGGAGAGAAAAATGTGTCCAGCCGGTGCCAGCAGCTGACGTGCATCCAGTCCCGCGTTACCCGCCGCCGGTATCACAGCCACTTTCACTGTTCACGAAACGTTCTATCACGTCGGGTCGCCTCGCCTTTCCTGTGCTCTGCGAGTTCGGGACGGACAATGCTCGCTGTGAGGGATTCGAAACGAAATGGGATCCCAACTCATCTCGCCTCTGTCCCCGCTGGAGCCGCTTGCGGGCGGGAAAAGGAAAAGGTCTAGGGAGGGGGGGGGGTATTCGTTTGACAGATGAGCTGGCAAAGTGGTGCTGGCTGTGGGGGCTCCGACGGCTCCGACGCCCGAATCGTGCCGCGGCCGGCTCACCACGCCGCGCCGCTGCACCGCCCAGAGGTGCTGGCGGCCGGTCGGAGTCGGTCGTGTCCGGGGCGTGTTGCATTTCCCGGACTGGGCGGTGTGTGTTTCTGTCATTACCTGACCGGCGCGGTTATGTTCTCTTGTTTCAGGTACGTTGGCGTTACGGGCTCCGCACCGCCAGCAACAGCAGCATCAGCGGGAGGTGTCTTACGGTAACCGTCCGCAACTGCGGCACTTCCTTCCAATGAATAAAAAAAGACCGGCGTTGGATGATCCCCCAGAGTGTGGGAACTTTGTTGTTGCAAGCGGGCTGCTGCCATGTCAACGGGCGCGTGGTTTCGAAAACAATATCGCCTCAATCAGTCCTGCGGCCCGATCTGACAAGCGTGCATGCAGAGCGGGCAGGTCCGCAGGACGACGTGTGGAATCACGCAACTGGAAGCTTGGAAGCGGCGATGCTCGCGAGGCGTCGCGCTGCAACGACACACGGGCGCGGGGGGAGACACGGCGGCGCCTGCTGAAAGCCCGTCGATGAATAATGCAAACGTCACGACGGTGAGCCATTCGTCAGGGGCTCGCCTTCTCCATATCATACGCCGTGTGCCGGGCGTGTGAGGCCGCCAGGAGTTACGTGGGTGCGGGCCGCGCCCTGCAGCAGCCGCAGCAAGCGCCCTGCAGCCGCCCTGCAGCCGCCCCGCTGCAGCCCATTCATTTCCCACTTTGAAAGTGAAATCCACAACGGCGAGGTGTGAGCAAGCAGCCGGCGCGCTGCTGCAGCCCCGGCGGGGAGACGGTCGCTGCCCGCAGGTCCCGGAGGAGACCCCCCCCCCCCCGCCGCCGCCGCCGCCTCCGCTATGCGAAGCAAATAAGGCAACAGAGCGAAGGAGTCTGCAGCGGAGGGCCAACGGCTCCTATGTAATTTTGTAGGCGTCCGCGGCCTGCGAACCGCTGGCCTGGCGCGGAGAGAAGGCGGAGCAGGGCGTGTTAGCCAGGAGATCAATACGGTCAATATCCGAACACACGGGGGGACTCATGAAATTCAGAGTGTTTTGGTTCGCCAGAGAGGTCACCAGGCTAATGGTTGTAATTGCAGTCGTGTGCCGTGTGTTCCTTATTGATCGTTAGTTCTTGCGGCGATACAGGCGATACAGTCAACAAGTCGTCGCAACACATAATCCATGGGAGGCTGCTGGTGGACTTTACAGCGTCAACTGTTCACTGACAAGCAAGACTTCTGCGCTCTGCCCCCCCCCCTCCTCCCCTCACCGTGGTCGCCTACGCCGCCGCCGCCATCCCATGGGCCCCGGGAGCAGGACATCCTGCCGTAATGTCGCAACCCGTCGCCCTTACCTGGCGAGTCCTGGCCGTGTCATCCTGCAAAGGTAGCGTGGGATAAGACGCACCGCGACGTCGACGCCCGCCGCGTGAGGAGCAGCGCAAATCGAGGATTTCCCTCAGTCGGGAGCACATCGAGGATTTCGCGCGCCACGAAGCGAGTGTGAATCTGCAGTCAGTCGCGGGAGCACATCGATAGCATTTCCCGCGCTACGCGGATCTGAATCTGAAGGCAGTCAGGCCGGGCTTGAGGCGTTACGTTACGATGAAGCGATGATTTCCGACCTGCGGACCGATCGACAACTTGTATCTCTAGCGGCGCGCGCACCTGTGCAGCGGCAGAGAGGCACGGACCTCGGACAAGGTGCCATGACTTGGCGTGTGACGGCGGCCGCGGCGGTGGCAGCGCGGACCTTCGCTGATGCTATCGGGGCGCCCCGTTTGATCGTTGGCAGGGCCAAAGAGAGTCGGGGCTCGAGGCGAGGCGCTCCTCAGCTGAAGGAAGGCGGCAGGAGAGGGGAGTGCGTTATCATTGTTCGTCTCCGGTTCCTGGACTCGGAAGTCAGTGCGATGAAAAGAAGTGAAAATGAAAAAGGTGTACTCGAGAACAAAAAAAATAATAAAAGAAAAATAGATTTCGACGCATTGCGTAGTAAGACCCTGAGCGCAACAACGCCTTATCGCACAGCACTGCAGTAGTTTAATATTTCTCCCCTTACAGCATCAAATCGAACTTTACTTAAAGTTCCATGCTGTGCACTCGTACATTGTTATAACCTCCGCGGGCCCCCATTGAGGTGCACTCACCCCGATACGCCAGTCCCCCTCTGAGATTGCCCCCCAGCCCTCCGTGATATGAATGGGGGCGGACCCTCGTCAGACCTGAGCTCCCCTTTATTAGCTCTGCTGGCTGAGGAGGGCTCCCCGAACGCCCTGTGTGCTCTTAGCCGGGCGGCCGAATCGGGGTGCAGCGCTAATTACTGTTTACCTGCCACGCCCTTCTCTGACGAGGGTCCCACCCAAACGTCAGCGTGGTGTTAGATATTCTTCCTCCGGCCGAAAGCTCTCTGTAATTGCAGACCCTAGAGACCGGACTGGTATTGTGCCTCGAGAGTTTTCCTTCGGTTCGTTTGCAAAATAAGCAGCAGCCGCCGCCTGCGGCGGCGGCCCATTGGCCGGCCGGTTCGGGTAACTTTCCTCAGGTACGTTCCTGTCTAGCGGTCGCGGCGTTTCCAGCCTCCAGGGGTCAGTCGTAGGACCCCCCGGCTGATCGCGCGCGCAATCCCTTGCTTCTCCTTCCTTTACTCTTTCTCTAATTGCTCATTGTCCTATTGTGTAATACCTGGCTGTGCCCGCGCGCGTCCGCCAGCGGCCCTGCACCGCCGTGCCCTTGGCTGGCTCAGCCCTCCTCGCCCATTCCGGATGCACACCTTCTCTGTAATTTTCGGTTCACCTTTTCGACTCGCTGTCGTCATGCGCAGAGACGCGCGTTTTGTGAGGTCGCGTCCGAAAGCCGCTCCCTCCCCCGCGACGGCTCCGTCTCTGTCACTCCCCCGGCGTGGGCCGGGTGGTGCGGTGCGTGTGAGAGAGACGGACTGCGGTGAAGACTGGTGGAGGAGTGGGCGGAGGGGGAGGCCGTTTCCGGTCATGCGGCGACGGCAGGAGGGGTCCGCAAGTGAATGCATGCAAGTCACTTTCGTTCGTGTGTGTGCGTGTGTGTGTGTGTGTGTGTGTGTGTGTGTGTGTGTTGTCCGTCTGGAATTGACCCTCAGCGCCCGGACCTTTTGATGACGGTAATGATTCTGGAGGAGCTCTGCAATTGTTTAATTCGTATTCTTTGGCGCTGGAAAATAATGATGGGAATAGAACTGACGAAATGAATGGGGCTGGCAATTTGAGAGTGACGGAGTTTCAATACGGACAATGTTTCCACAAGTAACCAGTTGATCAGGGCATTTCTAAATCTCGGTAGAATAAAAAGGAGCCTGTGGGGGAGGTAACGTTTCTAATATCTTTCTGCGTCGTCTTCTCATGCAAATGACGACACCCCGCCCACACACGTGTGCGGCCTCGTGCCCGCTGTCTCTATATCGGCCAGCGGGTTAGGCGTGGCTCCCACTCTCTCCTGCTTCTCTCTCTCTCCCTCTCTCTCTCCCTCTCTCCCTCTCCCGCCATCTCTCTCTTTCTCTCCCTCCTGTATTGCAATATAAAGCATGTGTTTCTGTGGGGTCGTGCAACGAAGGGCCGCCGCCGCCGCCACCGCCGCTCTGCTGCTCAAGACCTAAAGAAAACTAGGGCCGCGACCGCGAGCGACGGAGGGAATGCAGAGAGAGAGAGAGACAGAGCGAGGGAGAGAGAGAGAGGGGGAGAGAGAGAGAGGGAGAGAGAGAGAGAGGGAGAGAGAGAGAGAGAAGAGAATAGTTCAGGGGCAGAGAGGGTCCAGCTTATTGCAATTGGCATTTCTTGCTAAGAAGTATCGGGGTCACTGTGCCCGCTCGCGATGCTCCGCGCTGCGCTGTGTAGGTGGCCGTGATGGCCGATAAGATCGCCATTATGGGCACCTCTCTTAAATTCGACCCGATCCCCTCTCTCCTCTCTCTGTCTCTCTCTCCTCTCTCTGTCTCTCTCTCCTCTCTCTGTCTCTCTCTCTCTCCTCTCTCTCCTACGCGCCTCTTCTTTCACCCGCGCTATACCTCGGCTCTCTCTCTCTCTCTCTCTCTCTCTCCGCCCGTTGTCTTCGTAATCCTAACGGTATTCCATAGAACAGTCCCTTTTTTTCGCGGAAAGAAAAAAGCAAAGAGACTAATGCAATTTTAGTTTCTTAAGAGGCGATGATTTTTTTTTTGGTAGTCGTCTCTGTCACACTAATGGGGACTTTCAGATATTTTTCCCAGCAGCGGAGCAGCGCAGCCAGCAGCAGCAGCAGCTCCAAAGGAAGGTTTTTCGAACCGTGCCGTCGCGCCGCCGTCTCTCCTCCAAGGCGCGCGTCACTTTGTGCGTGCGTGTCGCCACAGTTTTCGCGTGCTCTCGTGATGTCCGGTCGCGTGCCGCACACTCTTGACCCTTCCTTCCCGCTCGCTCACCACTTCCTTCCTGGACAGGTTGTACAGGCGCCACGCATACGCGAGGTGTACACTCCCGAAGGGGCTGGAAGCCGACAGCCACGGACAGGGGACGGGCCCGCCCCGGCATCCCCGGCAGCCCCGGCCCGGTACCCCGGGCCGAGGTTCACGAACACCAGCACTCACAGCCTGATAGCGCGCGGCCCGAACCAACGCAGATAGTCTTTACGGACGCCATAAAGTTCCGTTCCGGGCCGCGCGGACGGGATGCCGCGGCAGCCGCGCGGTCACGGTGCCGCCTGTTCTGCGTGCCGCGCTGCCGCGGTGCCGCGGTCAAGTTCAGGTCCTTGGCAGACGGCCGGCCGGGCGAGGCGCCCTGCCCGGACTGGACCGGCAGCTGCCGGGCCGCCGCCGGGCCGCCGCTGCAGGGTGATGTGATACTCGAGTGGGCCGGGTTATGGTGGGGCCGTATTCAGCTCCCAAGCTGTTGACGCACGTCGGCGCCGCCGCCGCCGCAGCCGCTCACCGGGGGCCACGCAACGGCCACGGCGTGGTGGCGGGCGGCAGCCGCTGTGAGCAGAGTGCCTGCTGCGTGCCGCCCGGCCCGCTCCCCCGGGAGTAGTTGTTATCCGACGGCAACGTCTGTGCGAGGAAGGCGGCGGCGGCGGCGCGACAGCAGCAGGAAGCAGGCCTTCGTGCGGCCGAAGGAAGTCCGCGGGTCCGCGCCGTGTGTTGCTGCTGCTGGCCGGAGAGGTCGGACTCGCCCGCCGGACTCCCTGGATCCCCCCGGGAGTCCGCCGCGCTCCCAGTCGCGTCGCACCGTTACGCCGTCCAACACGACCGTCCAAATCATCCGGCCCCGCGCGCCGCCGCCGCGCCGCCGCCGCCGCCATCCGCAGCTCTGCGGCAGCGGCCCAGCAGATGCGTGGCTCTTGTCGGCGCCCCGCGGGGCGTCCGCGGCGTGGCGTGTCGTGGCGGTGCGGCCGGCCGCGCCAATGCAGCGCGCCTGCGTGCGCCCGCCGCTCTCCCCATACTGCTGCACCGGCCGGCACGCCACCGGAGAGGAGAGGGGATCACACGTCCGTGTGTGTGTGTGTGTGTGTGTGTGTGTGTGAGCGGGACGTGTGGTTTTGTATGCGCTGCTCTCGTTTGTCAGGGCTCCCCCACATGTGCGTACGCCGCCGATCTGGACGTGAATGATGATCAAAAGTGATAATAATGACGGCTCTATGTGCGGCCGTGTAGCGGCGGCGGGGCTATGGTCAGTCCGAGCCGGAGAGAGAGAGAGAGAGAGAGAGAGAGAGAGAGAGAGAGAGAGAGAGAGAGAGAGAGAGAGAGAGAGAGGTGCACTCATATAGAGAACGTTTGAGAGGCAGCGCAATAACGAGCGATGGTACGGTCTGTGACTAGGGATGGATGATGGGAGGGAGCGGCGAGAAAAGTAGGTGAATGAAAAACCGTACGCTGACGATGAACTACTGAAAAGATTGGAAAAAAATGCGTTTCGTGTCGGGGTGCGGGTCGGCATCTGAAGTTGCTCTGACGGTCAGTCGTGTGCGTCCCGGCCCTGAATGGGCACCGAGGCCGGTCGCTGGCCGTGTGTAGCGCCGTACCTCCGGCGGGTAGGCAACCCCAACGCATCGCTGTGCTGCGCAGACCGTGTGGCCTACCATGCCGGGCGCTCAGCCAGACCACCGGGTCGGGCCGCGAATGTGAGGGGTGAACGGTGCCGCCTGCGTGATAGGGCTTTTGTGTGTGTGTGTGTGTGTGTGAGAGAGAGAGAGAGAGAGAGAGAGAGAGAGAGAGAGAGAGAGAGTGAGTGAGTGAGTGAGTGAGTGAGTGAGTGAGTGAGTGAGTGAGTGAGGCAATCCCCGAGGGTCCTGTGAGCCCTAGGGGGCCTCAGGTGACGTCTAAGCCCTTTCAGGGCGCCGCCCGCGGTGCTCGCAAGGGCTCACGGGTCTCTCTCTCTCCTTCTCTCTCTCTATCTCTCTATCTCTCTCTCTATCACACACACACACACTCGCCAAACTGTTTGCCCGCCGGCATCCCCTGCTGCTGCTGCAGCTGTTCGGTTTGCTTGCAGAGCCGCTACGCTCTTCCAACACACATTTACCGCTCACTCACACACACACACGCACACACGCCACGGCAGACTGCGCCCGCAGCGCGCTCTACTTGTAGGAGTAATCCAACGTGACCGACCAGCCAGGGCCGCGCGGCGCTTCGCGTCGTGTGCGCGCAGCACGCCTTGTCCCTTAACAACGTCGTCCTTTTTGTCCAGCCCGTTCGCTGCCGCCGCCGCCGCTGCTGCTGCGACCGTCAAAGACTTTGAATGCGAAAGCGAAAGGTAAAACGGGGTGTTTATATGTTAATCGGAGCCGGCCTAGGAGGCAATTAAAGGGCAGCCTTGTCGACGGGGGCTCCGATATTCTGGTGTGTGTGACGCGGGTGTGCGATGCTAATGCGGTGATGTAATTGTGCTGTGGCGGGTACCTCCGTTCCCCGCGACGCTCACACACACACGCACACACACACACGCAGAGCCCGCACCGCGCAGGGTCACTGGCAGGAAGGCCCTTATCATGCCGGCCCCGCGGCTTTGTGTGGCACATGCCGGGAGCGGTGACCACCTCTCGCTGTCTGCCCGCGGAATGCGGCGATAGCGCTGTGAGAGACGAGGGGAAAGGAAAAACACGCAAACAATTTGTTTTTTCGGTAAAATAATAATTATTGCTCGCACGATGGATGTTGTGTATTTTTCGCGCTTCCCCGCGAATTAGCAGGTGAGAGAATGAAATCCCATCCGCGAAATGGTGGAAGTGTCCGGCTTCAGTTCAGATGGACCCTCTCCTCTTGGGTCGATGACTCGGCGGCGGCGCGGCCATAGCAGCGGATAGTACCAATTGCGACATTTAACGACCCCCGCGGAGACGAGCCGCGAGAAGAGGGGGGGGGGGGTGACCAGTAAGGTGGAGGGGAAAAAAGCAAGGATCCGGCAAAAATTAAAGAGTCGCCGTCGTCGCCGCCGCGGTGTCCCCAAAATTATCGACTTCCAGCCGCGAGAGAGGAAATAAAGCGCCTGCCGCCGCCGCCGCCGCCGCTGACGGATCGGGGCGGAAGGAGTGCGGAGACTGCGGGGGGAGGTCCGCAAGGTCGATGCACCCGCTCCGAGCTGCTATGAAATTTCCTATATCAATTTTTGCGTGATTTTCTAGAACCATTTTTCTGAGATTTCTCTTCTGGACGAAATGTGTCGTTGGAGTTGTCGCCTCGGTGGTTGAGGAGGGTCTTCGCCGGCACCCCGCGAGGCGACGGCCGAGACGTCTCAGTGCTGAAAGTATCTTGGCAGCGGCCGGGATTAAACGGTACACGGGACGAGGAGGCGCGCCCGGTGAGCGCCGAGGGGCGTTACCCGCCGGGATGGCTTTATAACAGCGGCCGGGCTGGAGCCTCCAGGCTGGAGCATCCAGGCTGGAGGGCCCTGCTGGAGGGCCCGGGCCCACAGCCTCGGAGAGGACGCTGCTGACCTGCTGTGCACCTTGCGCGTGGTCAGGCTGTAAAACGGGCCAGGCCGCGATCCGAGTCGAGCAGACCGTTTGTCGAGCCGAGGCTCGTGTCGTCATGCAAAGACGCGGTCCGAGAGGAGCCGAGCCGGGTCCTGTGTCACCGGCCCGCTGCCGAGAGTCCAGTTCCAGCAGCGGGAGCGGTCTGCCGTGCGCAGGACCCGGCCAGCCCGGCCCGTGCGAGGCGCCGGGATGACACCGCGCCGCCGGGAATGTGGCCACTCGGCGGCAGGCCCGGCGACACCGACCGCGCGGAATGGAATAATCTGACGTCGGAACGGGACCGGGATGACCCACCGAAGGAGGAGGATCGGGCCGCGAGGCCGCGGGGGGAGCAGCCGTGTCTCCGGGGCCGGCTCCCGTCCGTCAGACCTGCGACTCCCGCAGCTCCGCGCGACATGTCTGGCCGCGGTAAGGGAGGAAAAGTGAAGGGGAAGTCTGAGTGTCGTTCCTCAAGACACGGGCGCGACACACAATGTCGTCCCGGCCGCTTACGCCTGCTTACTGGGGCTTGAAGACGAGGCGATCAGGGCGCGGCGGCGCCCGGCGACGCCGGTGACTCAATCGCGATGCGCCCAGATTTCCATCGGGCCGCTCGTATTACGGAGGTGACGGGGCCCGGCCCGGCCCGGGGCAGCAAGGTGTTGAAACGGGGCCGACAATCGCTTTCCCCGGCTTCCGTGTGAACCCCTCGAGGGGCCCGGCGGCGGCCCGGCGGCATCCTCCTCTCTGTCGTCTGCTTGCTGTGACGATTTCGCTCTCGGTTATTGTTTGGTGCGGCATCAGCGAATGTTGTGTGGGGACGTGGATCCGCATTGAGACGCCGACACTCTCGCAAAGCAAACAAAAGAACGTTTTTGAACTCAGATATGTTCTACGCACAGTTCGTAAAAATTTCTTTTTTTTTAACTCTAAAAACACTAGCAAACGTGGTCTCGATTTGCAAACGGGAGCATGGGGGAGTTGGGACCGGATTGATGTATAAACGACGAGAGACAATGTCTCATTTCCGTCGCTCCGCCTTTGAATATCGTTCGCTGCTCGGCCCTCAGGGGGTCCCCTCATGTGCACGGAGCGGGCGGGAGCCCACGAACTCAGCAGCGGCGTGCTCCCCGATGATAAATCGATTCCGATTGTGCAAAGTCTTATCTTCCTACACATTACGGGCCACCGCCGCCGCCGCCGCTGCCGCCGCTGTGGTTTAACCCCAATCCATCTTGATCCGCCGCCTCTATTCAGCAGCCGCCCCCGTTAGGGCCGCCGGGGTCCGCTGGGGTCCGCCGGGGTCCGCGGGGCTCCGTGTCGCAGTCCTGTGCAGCCATTCATTGTTTGCTCTGTCGGCACCCCGTCGTCGCAGCCCCCTCAGCTCCCTCCGCGCTGCCGCCACTCCCACAGCACGGCAGGAAAAATGATTCCTTCGTTGTGTCACAGCTAGACTGATCCAGTTTGCTGATCATCTCGGGATAAGAACGAGAGAATGGATTTCACACGTCGGAACGTAAATCGCAGAGAAATAAAGGGCCGATGCCTGTGGCTGGCGGTCTCGGAAATGCATACACATGCAGTGTGTCTGCGGGCGTGCCGAAGGGGCGTGCACTTCTAATGCCCGGCCCCGACGCCGTGCACACCTGTATCACTCGCGGCGCTCGCTGCGGAAGCACACCAGAGGAGGTAGGAAGACGCGGGGCTCGTGTGTGTGCTTTCACTATCTGGCCTCTCTCTCTCTCTCTCTCTCTCTCTCTCTCTCTCTCTCTCTCTCTCTCTCTCTCGCAGTGCGCGGCAAGTCGTGAGTCTGATCATGGTAACGTGGTCACTTACGTCCGACGCGTGTGTGTGAGTGTGTCTTGCACACTTGCATCACCGCCGCCGCCGCTCACCGCTTGTCTGCTTGTCTGTGTGCGGTTGTTGGTTGGTGGTTATCCGGTCGCGTGCCGCCGCCAGCGCCTTCCGCGCCGTGGTGGCATGGTGGTCGCGCGGTGGTCGTGCGGTGGTCGTATGGTGGCCGTATGGTGGTCGTATGGTGGTCGTATGGTGGTCGTGTGGTGGTCGTACGGTGGCCGTCCTGCACTACGAACGTACGCGGCGGCCGGTGCTACACGGTATGCCAGTTTCGGCGGCCTACTCCTGTGTGGTCCGCGCGCGCCGAAACTGTGTGAGATGTGTGACAGCAAAGAGAATCGCCTAGTCCCGGCCGGCCGCCCGCGCGCGCCCACCTCAAACCGCTCAAACAAGCGTAGCCGCGGAATAACGTACTGGCGTCGCTGGCTCCGCTGCTGCCGCCGCCGCCGCGTGTCGGGTCCACCTCTCTACGGCCCATGAGGATCCCCGGAGCCGATATTATGTTCCCGCGCCGCATGCCATGGGCCGTAAAGTCCGGCGCGACTCCATGATGTGCGGCGGCCGCCGTGTGTGGCGGGGGTCACAGCGGGGTCACGGCGGGGTCAGCCCCCCGCCGTCCCGCGTCACGTACTGCGCGCGCTTGTTTGATCACTGCGGCCGAGTATCGACGTAACAGAGCGGCGCCCCGCGGTGCGTCGGGTGCGCTGCAGTCCGCCCGCCGGCCGGTAACGATACGGGCACCCGGCGCGCTACACCCGTGCGTCCCGCTCTAATGCGTGTTTAATACACACTGTACGACGGCGAGGCTCGCGCGGAGCCGGCGGCGGAGCCCATTGACGCCTTTACGGCCGGGTGGCAGGCACGGCGGCGGGCACGGACGCTGTGGGAGGAGGAGGGGGGGGGCATTCAAAGCACGTCGAGCGTGGGGTATTCCCGACGCGGAAGTGGATGACGTCGTGTCAACGTAGCGGGCGATACGCTTCCGTTTTCGGAACCCGCACGAGTGCCCTATTAATGGCCGTCTCCGCGTCTCGCCGTGCGCCCAGGTCTCCGGATCGCGCCGCGAGGTGCCGCATGGGCCGGTAAGGTGCGCGGCGGCGGCGGCGGCTGCGGGGGCGGATGCGTCGCCTGCTCTTCTTTGTCGCTCCGTCTCCGTACCCCGCCGGAACCTCCGGATGTGCCCGCCGTGGAGGGAGGGAGACAGACGTGCGGCCGGTGGCGGTGGTGGCGCCCTCTAGCGGGAGCGGCGGCGCGGAACAGTCGTTGCCCCGCAGCGGCGAGGGCCACGGAGGCGCGCGGAGCGGACGCGGCGACAACGACGCCGTCGACGACGGCGGAGTCCGCGCGTGTCCTGGACCCGACCTCACACTGTTGCTGTCGATTCTCCCGCCTGCGCAACCGGACCGCTCTTACGTCGTGTAAGAAACGAGAGCGCTGCTGCTGTGGGCGGGGTCCTCTTCGGCGGGGCGGGCCCGCAGGCCGCAGGCCGCAGGGCGGTGACCCCCGCGGTCGGCGTGCGCCCTGCTTACGCAAAGTCCTTGCCCCTCTCGGTCCGTGCGGTGGTGAGGCCACGGGAAACCACGCGAGGTGCGCGACGTGTGTGGCCGTTACCACCGTTACTTTTAGTTTTCAGAAAAATGTTTACGCTGTGACGGCGGCGGCGGCGGCGGCTCGGTGGCCGCACACTGCAGCACGGCCGCCCGGCACTGCTCTGCACAGAGGGCCGGGCGGGGCGAGAGGTGAAGGACCAGGTAACAAGCACGGCCGAGCAAAGTGTTGGCGACACGGCGCATAACAAAACGCTGCTCTGCCTGCTGTGGTCACGTGGTCAGCAGCGGCTCTTATCATCATGCGGCCTGCCTGCAGGGGAGGAGGGAGGAGGGGAGCCCGCGAGGTCAAGGCACTGCTGTGAGGCTATCCTGCCTGCAGCGAGCTGCAAACACCACCGCACACCAGCCACCCGGGTGTTTCTCACTTTTGTCACTTTTGGATGACAGGATTTTGAATGTTAGGAAATTTAGTTTCAATTGATCTGAAACAATGTTAGCGTGCAAAAAAATGACAAAAAAAAACGTTTTTACTTGTTTGCAATTGCGGAGGAGTCGATCTCCTCCTCCTGTTCCCTCCGCGGCTCCCCGCGCGGCTGCCTGCCTCCCCGCTCCAGTTCCGCTGACATGGTTGCATCGGAATCATGCGAACAGGACCAGTTACCCGTTTGGCCGGCGGCGGTTTAACAGCCCCGGCACGGCGGTGGTGGTGGTGGCGTCTACCAACTTGCTACGCAGTGCGTGAGGCGCGGCAAAGTATGCGGGCCGGCAGGCCGGAAAGGAAATACACGGCTGCAGCGCCATTGTGTGCTGTTCGCTATGCGCTTTTACGCGGCGGCTTTTGGATGTAAACCGTGTTTCCCAGTGTAACAAAACTTGCACTACATATATATATGTGTATATATATATATATATATATATATATATATATATATTTGTGTGTGTGTGTGTGTGTGTGTGTGTGGAGCGTGATGTGCTCGTGCCAGCTCGGCCATCCCCGTTAAAAACACTGCGGGTAGATGACTATCTGGCCCGTGGGCCCGGTGCCAGCGGTGCCAGAGCGGTGCCGGCCGGCCCTCCTCGGCCGGGGCGGTGCAGCCTGCTCTTGAGCCTGCTGCAGTCTCGTGCGACGCGTCTAGCGGTACGGAAGGCGCCCGCCAGAGGGAGCCGCCGGAATAGCAAGCAGTGCAGGCAGCCGGTGCCGGTGCTGCATGCGCTGCTTATATGGCACCGATCGTATGTGACAGCAGAAATCTTTGAATCATCAGAAAAAAAATTTAGCGGGAAATTCCGAAACAATTTTTGGTACAATTTAACTTGAAGCTTGGAAGCTTCAAGAATAAAGTTTTTATTTTTCACAAAAAATAACAATTTTTTTTCGGTGCGTGATAGTCAAATAAACCGGAAGAACAATTTTAGGGGTTTTCCAAATAAGTTTATTCTTTAAGGTGGAAAAGTCTGATAAAGTAAATAAAATACAGATATAAGGTGCAGCGTGTGTAATTGATGTGTGTGCAAGCTCCCGCCGCAAAGTAACGACACTCGGTTCGCGGTTTCGCAAAGTTCCCGCGCCACACGACTGAACTTCTCCTTTCCACACACCTCCTCTTTGCACTCGGACTGCTCACGTCCAGGGCGGCCCGCGTCGGACGGCGGTCCCGCAGCACAGCAAGGTCAGCACTGGAGGCGACCGGCCGCGGCGGCGAGCGGAGAAAGGAGAGGGGGCGGCACTAATTACAGAGGCGTGGCATGCAAAGTAAAGAGGGCCTAAACACTTTTACCTTCATTCGATTCGCTTTGCGTCGCGTCACTCTGGGCACGAAGAGTCGTGGGAACCGGGGCTGGCCGCCGCCTACGGTGCCTCGGACCGGAGCCCATTGTTTTGTACGGCAGAGTCGGAGCCAGACACTTGCACTTTTCATGCGGAGGGAGAAGAAAATGCTGTGACAGCCCCGAACAAACCCCCCTGTTTACTGCGAAAATTATTTTTTTTAAAATTATTTTGCTAATGGTGGCAAAAAAAACGATTCAAAGACCTTTTGCTACTGAAGGGTCGTATAGAGAAAAGTTATTACGGCCGATGCATAATGCAGAGCTTCGCTGTGTTTGTGTTGCAGGTGAGGAAGCTGACACGACAAGGGTGACGGTGACGTGGCTGCGGCGGCGCCGCTTTGCTGACGACACGGCGAGAGGAGGTACCCGTGCTGCCGCCGAAGAGTGCGCCGAGCGCGGAGCTAAAGGGCAGGCCGTGGCGGCAGCGTGCGGCCCGCCCTCCGGGGCCCCCGGGGGCCTCGGGGCTGGATGGGCAGGCCGTCGTGGCGGCCGGGCCCCGCGGGCAGTACATCACGGGCTGCCTACCCCGTGACCCCACTTAGCGACACAGAGGGTGCTCAGCGGGGCAGGGGCCGGGCTTAGAGACAATGCAAGGTCTGGCCGGCACACAGCACGGCCAGCAGGGATGGCCGCTGTCCAAGCCGAGCCGTCACACCGCGCCGAAATTGTTTGAAATCCTTTGCTGGCAAGCCAGAGGCAACTAGGGCACCAAATTCTTAACCACGCAGAGTTAATTAATATTGGATTTAAAAAAATAATAATTTCAGCAGTGTTGCGGGTCACTATTCATTAGCAGGTACACACTGTGTCGAGCTTGCAGAACTCGGGCTTATCGCACACGAAGCTCGCGGCGATGGTCATGGCTTATTGCCGGTGTGTCGTAATCCGCTCCGCTGCTGTCCACCGGCCGGCCGGCCGCCGCCCCGCGGGGGGACCCGGTGCGGCGCGGCGTTATTATATAGAAGGTGTCGCTTGAGAAAGGTCAGCGCCACGCAGTGCAGAGCCCAGGCAGAGCCCAGGCAGAGTCGGGGCAGAGCCCAGGCAGAGCGCGCGGTCCACGCCGTGGGCGCTGCCGGGCGATGCGATGCGACGCGCCGCGCCGCGCGGGGAAGATTCTCCTCTTGTTTCTCGCGTCGCGGCTCGAAATGCCAGAGCTGCGTGGCGCGGCGTCGTGTGGCTGTTTGTAGGCACGCCACGGCTGCCGCACCGCGGGCGGCGGGGGTGGCCTCAGGGGTGAGAGAGGACGAGCCGTGGGGTCGCTCGTGACGCAATACAGCACTTGTCAATGTCTTTGCTTATTATTTTTCTCCGAATGAAGCCCGCCCGGCGGAGCTGCGGAGCGGAGCTGCGGAGTGGAGCTGCAGAGAGGGCCTCGCCGGTCCCACGACAGGGCAGACAACTACTCGCGGCGGCACGACTGGAGCGGCCAGAGGGGACCGTATCATCTGCGACGTCTGGTCGTGTCGAGCTGCCGTGGTGAGCAGGGGGGTGACCACGAGGCGGACTCTATCGGGGCGGCGCCGGGCCGGCCGCGGTGTGGACACCGACCGCGACCTACGGGACCGCCTCTCGCCGATAACAGCGCCGGCGTGTCCGCAAAAACGGAGCGGCAGGCCTCACCGCGGAGCGCCTGCGAATGTCGGGGTAGGCAAGCCCGCGCGACACGCGCGCGTGCGGGACGTCGTCGTTGCCTACCCTGCAGGCGCTGTACGCGCGCCGATTCCCCCCGGCGGCTTGAACGAGAAAGGAAGAGCTCAAGGCTTTTTTCCCTCTCGATCACGATCGATTAGACGGCATGCTGCCATAAAAGTTTTGAGGGCCGCGCGCTCGGCGCATTGTGTTCTCGGTGTGGTCGTCGGCGAGCGTTGTGACATCCGTGGGCCGGCCGGAGTGACCGCGCGGGGATGAATAGGAGGCGCAAGGTCCCCGGCCGGCTGCCATGGGACGCTAGGCCCATGACGCTACGTTGCGCAATGCCATGAGCTCTCTGCCATGAGCTCTCTGCCGTGAGCCGCCCTGCAATGAGGGCTGCTGCGATCCGTGTGGCGCGATAGACGAAAGATCAAGGCCCGAACGGTGCGGCGACGTCCGCCGGCCCAACCGCCGGGTCAACCTGACCTGCGCGAAGCGTCTGCTTCGTGGTCGGACGCGAAGGGACGCCGAGGGCCGAGGGAAAAGGACCGCTGGATAGCGCAGTTGGAAAAATATTAAATTGAAAGGGAAAAAGGGAAAAACATTTTTTCACCATAAATGACAATTATTTTTTTAATGTTATTTTTACGTATTGCACCCCCCAGTTTTAAGAGAAACTGCGAATGAAAAATGCGAGAGAAAAAAAGGACAGCGGTTTGGTGAGACTGTAGTGGTGTCGACGGCGATAGGTCCCGTTCCTTATAGTGCGATGCAAGAGTGATGAGTGAAAAACCCCGGCGGAGACGAGGGCGTAGGTGAGAGCAGAACACGGGCGAGTTACGGGGGTCGTGTCGTCCCGCGTTATGGAGATGACCTACAGGGCACGGCATGTGTATCCACGGCGCCGCGGCGGTACAATGGGTCATAATAGAAATCCCATTTGCAAGAGCCGCGGCACGGCATAGGACCGGGGCCGAGACCGGGCCGAGACCGGGGCCCCGCCGCGGGACATGCGGCACGGCCGGGCACAGTCGGTGCGGGCTGGGAACCGAACAGGTGCGCCCGACCGATCCCCTCTCGGGGCAGGAGGAGAGGAGATGTGGACGAAAGCGTTTGCAAGGCGCAACGACTGAGGCGCGCGACTTACAGGAATCGAGGGAAATCGCCACGACGGAACGTATCGCGAAACATTTTGCGCAGTGCGCGGAGCCTGTGCGGGGTAAGGAGGGCTGATACCGCTGCTCGTGGTAAAGAGCGAAGAGTCGCCTACAGCAGGGAGGATGGAAGACGCGAGCGGCGGGCCCGGCCGGGCACTCACTGCCGCCTCTCCGCCTCTCAGCCTCCCAGTCGTGTTCCAGGCGTGTGGCCCGCGGGCAGCGGCCGCACCGCGGCGCTGTGGCCCGGCCCCGGACGGCCCCGGAACTCATTTGCATTCGGAGAGGTGCCTTATTCCATATCCGCCCCTCGCGGCGCACGCGCGCGCGATCACACACACAAACAAAACTGTTTTTAAAAAGTTTCGCGTGGCGTTATATTCAGGCGTCCGAAAATGTCAGAGTGAGCAGGAGGGACGGCCAGGCCGCTCGGAGGGTCTGGCTGACATCTGCACGGCGTCGTGAGCAACACAGCACAGACGGGGCGGGCAGGGCGGCCGCGGCCGCGGCGATGGTGGTGGTGGTCCCAATGGAAACCCCGCGCCCCCACTGCCGACTCTGTGAGCGCCGGTTAACCTTAAACGCCTGTGACACGTTGCGAGCGAGAGAGAGACAGAGAGAGACGCAATGCAAAGAAGAGCGGGAGGGACGGCCGGGAAGAAACGAAATGCTAGAGAAGGAGAACACGCTCCGTGTTGCATCACGGCGCATCACCGTGGCGGCTAGCGCTGGCGGTGCCCGTGGAGGGCGAGCCCGTCGTGAGGGAGCGCACGGCGCGCCGACGCGGCCGTCAGTGGAGGTGCTCGCGTCCGCGGCTGTGTTTACGTTCCCTGTCGGCCCTGCTACTCCCCCGGGGGGGTTCCGCCGCCGCCGCCGCCGCCGCCGCCGCCTCCCGCTCGGGGGTGTTCAACACGCACTATCTACTGTTTCCTCCCCCGCCTCACTTGCTATAACCTTTCAGGGCTGGCGGCGGCCGCGCGCCATTGCCGCGCGCACGTTTCGCACCATAATTCAGGGGGCTTATCACACTGCGCTGCCGCTTATCAGCGGCTTTATCACGGGGCGTACTGTGAGAGGCAGCCCTGCCCTCTTTTTTTCTCACCTTTTGCGCGCCGCTTTGATTACTGCCGGCCTATCTGAGATGTCCTTGACACTTTGTGCGCGCGGGCGAGGTGCGACTGCTCGGTATAAGTGCAACCGTTGCTGGATGACTGCTTGACTGCGTGCGCGCAGGAGAGAGGGACAGAGAGAGAGACAGACAGACAGAGAAAGAGGGAGAGGGAGAGAGGCGCCGCCGCTACGCTTTGTGCCGCCGCGAGTGGCGACTGAGTTGAGCGGTCGAGTCCCAGGGCAGGGAAAGGTCAGGCCGGGTATTAAGCAGATGAGGTCCGGCACGCCGACGGCACGCCGCCGGGGCGCCGCCCGCTCGGAGAAAGGTGCTCGGAAGGTCTTGGGGGCTCCCGGAGGCTCCCGGGGGCTCCCTGTGTGGGGGGGCCTCTGCTGTGAGAGTTTATACGGCATCACGTGCTGCCTGCCTGCCTGCCTCTGCTAAATCGTCACGTTTGCGCTCGACTTGAGCTGCTGCTGCAGCGCGGCGCGTAATGTGTCTGTGATTTACACCCCCCCCCCCTCCCCCCTCCCCTTCCTCAGCACCTGCCACACGGAGTGCCAAGCATGTGAATATCTCCGGCCGCCAGGGCGATGCCGCCCCTCGCGCGCGCGGAAGGCGACGAAGGCCTTGGACTGCGTGGTGGCGTAGCGGAGCGGGCGCGTAACTGTAGCAACGCCAATGAAAGTGCAGCCCGCCCGATTCCGGACACTGCTCTTGTCTCTGTCGCCCCCACGGGGTGCTCCGTAAGAGAGCGATAGAGAGGTCCGAGAATTCACATGCAGTGTCCGCGGGATCGTTCTGTTGCAGCTCTGCAGGCGATTTGGGCGAAAGTGGCGTCGGCGGCAGAGCCGGCAGGAAATGCCTCCTCCCCCCAATGATTTGCACGCCGTGTGTGTGTGTGTGTGTGTGTGTGTGTGTGTGGTTCGCGAGTAGTAAGGCATTCAGGTGGCGCTGCGCTCGCCGGTGCTGCCCTCTCCGTGCCGACCCCCACGAGGCGTGATCGGCGTGGGCGCTGCCAGGCGCTCGCCAGCGGCGCTGCGGCTGCGGCCCGCTCGCTTTGTACGTATCCGTGCGGGGTCCGTGCGGTCCGCGCCAACTCGTCGAATTGTATGCGTGCAAAACGGCGCGCGGCGCTGACCTGCAGAGCGAGAGAGACAAAGCGTCTTCGGCGCGTCTCTCTCTCTCTCTCTCTCTCTCTCTCCCACCCGGATCGAGACGCACGCCGCGGCGGATCATGTGCCCTCCGGGCTGCGGGGGGTCCGCGGGTGACCCCGCGCGCGGTCGGCGCGTCCTCCTCTCCGTGGCCACGCCCCTCGGAGGAGCGGGCGCGCTGTTTCCCTCCCACAAGACAACGCGGCGACAGCGGCGTGTGCGGGCCGCGGAGCCGCCCCCTGCCTCCGGTGCCTCCGGTGCCTCCGCGGCGCCGCCCGATCGCTTTCTCCGCGTACTCCCCGCCCACCCACGCTTTTCCGCATATGTAAACGCACTTGTGCGACGACGTATCGGTGACGTGTTCCCGACGAGTGTGACGCCGCCCCCGTCGCCAACATGGCATGCCCCTCCTCATGACAAGTTGAAGGCGCCATCATTTCCTCAGTGCGCGCTGCAAAAGAATAGGCGTCCTTGCGGCACGCGGCCGCGCCTGGGTCGATTGTCCCTGGAGTGCGTCCCAATACGTCCCGTAGCAGTACGTCTGCCAGAACAAGAGCGTATGACTGTCGTGGCCCCGCCGGCGCCGCCGCGGTGCCGGCTCGGATCGAAGCGGCGGCAGACATGAAGCCCCGACGCTCCGCCACTCCACTTCCTTCCTGTGTGCGCTCATGAGAACACAACCAACCACCCCCCGGCTTCCCGCTCGGCTTGACTATGGTGCTCTGTCCAAACTACGTCAAAGTGCAAAAAAAGTCGGAGTGGAAAAATGGTTCTGAGATTTCGGTTATAACTTTATAAAGCAGAGTAAATTATTTTTACAGAGAGTTGTGGGATTAAAATATTATGTTCCAAACTGGATTATTTAAAAAGATGCAGCCTTCTTGCCAATTTGTTGTTGTTGTTTTTCTTTTTTCTTTTTTTTTGCACCCTCGACGATAAAATCCCGCGACCCCCCGCCGGATCGGCAACCACCCTCCCCCCCCCCCCCCCCGACAGCCAACAGCCCGACGCCCCTCGAGGCTCGCGTGCCGCGCGCGCGCGTCAAGTCATGGATAGGTGAGGAGGGAAAGGTCTGCGTCCGCGCCGTCCCGGCGGGCGGGGCGCCGGTGGCGCCGGCCGGTGGGGCCCTTACCGGCGCCGATTCCGGACGCGGCCCCGGCAGTGGGCGGTGTGAATAATGGCCGAGGAGCGCTGCGGCGGCGGCGGCGGCGGTGGCGGTCGGCTTCGACCCCGGCGGCTCGTGCTCATCACGACACGAGAGCGGCGGGGTGCGGCTGCGCCGAGCTGACCGCCGCTGCGGCGACACCAAGGGGCGTGGCACCGGGGCCCAGACGGACCCAGAGCCCGGCCCATACCCGCTGACCCACATGCCGGCCGGGGCCCCGCCGGCCCCGCCTCTATACACACGGGACACGTCATCGTATCGGACGGCGCAGCGTGCGGGGTAGGGACAATGGTTTACAATCAGCGAGCCCGAGAGCGCGCGCCGCGCAGACAACAAGCAGGACAGCCCAGGCCAGGGCGGCCTAGACAAGCCTAGACAGCCCAGGGCGGCCTAGACAAGCCTAGGCAGCCTAGAGCGGCCTGGCATACGGCCGCCTAGGACAAGCACCGGCCGCCGGACGATCGGCTCAACTAAAATAAAAGTGGGCCCAGTCGAGAGGCGGGCCGCCGCCTGCCGGCCGCAGGGTAGGCAGGCCTGCCGAGCGCGGGCGCGGCCGTGTTGCCTACCCCGCACGGCGCCCTGCGGGAGGTGTGGCTCTGTCCGTCCCGACGCTGCAGCGAGGCGGAAAGGGACACAAAACGGTCCCGCGCGATCTATGGCAAGCTATGGGAGGCGGTACAGCGGCAGTGGCGGCAGCGGCGGTGACAGCTTTACACCGCCGCCGACCCGCGGCGGGTGCAGCCGCGCCGCTGCAGGCAGACGCCGGGTTCGGGGCCGGCGGGGCGAGCGGGTTTTCGGGACTGCTTCTGCCTTCCGTCCTTGTCTCACCTCCTGTGGCTGGTGCCTCGCGGCGCGGCGCTGAAGGAACCAGCGGCAGCGGTCAGGAGGATGGTGCGAGTGGTCAGTCGGGTCGGGTGTCCGCGTGACCACGTGTGCGAGAGAGAGAGAGAGACAGAGAGAGAGAAAGAGAGAGACGCTCTAGTCAGGCCGGGGGCAATGACCCTCGTCCACCGGGGGGGGGGGGCGGGGCCTTGCCGTTGGGCCTTGCCATGGGCGTTGTACGGCCTGGCGGCGGGGCCTGCTGATGCTGGTCGTGGCCCTCGCCAAGGGCAGGCTAGCCGTGCGTCGTGTGGCCTTGGCCGAGGGGCGGTGAGCGAAAGGGGTGCAAGGACGGTCGACTTTTTCAGCGCAGCAGGCAGTTTTGATCGCCCTCCCACCGCCCCGGGTGCCTACATTTTTTGAACGTGTAAACGATGCAGTCAAACGAACGAACAGGGGGCCGTCGATGTGTGTGCGTGTGTGTGTGTGTGTGTACTCAGGCGGCGCTGAGCGCGAAACGGCAGGCGGGGGGCTGCCGGACGCGGACAGTGAATGGAATGTTGATTAATGGAGGCGCCGACACTCGATCCACCGAGCAGCAATAACGCCGCAAACGACGATGCGCTCTCGGCCGAAAGCCCGCGCCACTTCGTCAGGAAGGGAACGAGCGAGAGAGAGAGAGAGAGAGAGAGAGAGAGAGAGAGAGAGAGAGAGAGAGAGAGAGAGGTGGGTCGGGGGTCTCGGTCCCTTCCTGTTCGAGAGAGAGAGAGAGAGAGAGAGAGAGAGAGAGAGAGAGAGAGAGAGAGAGATGGGTGAAGAAGCACGCAGCGGGTCGAACGAACGACTTGCAGCGCCCTCCTCCCGTTTTGGCCCGTTCACGTCCGCCCAGCGTCCAGCCGGTGCCCAGCCGGTCACACACGTCTCCGTCCTGCGGCCTCGCCTGCTATTGGTCTCATGTCACATCCCGGGCCGCTCGCTGGGCTGAGCGTCCGTCCCGTGTGGCCGCGCGGCGGTGCGCGACGCCCACGTCCCCCCCGGGGCCGCCGGGGCCCCCGCACCCGGCGGGGCGCCGCCGCAGACACCCGACGTGGGCCCCGGCTGCGGCGCATAGAGCTCCGCGCGGCGTGCCGCGGCTTGGATTGGCGTCTGCCGCCGCGGCGGCGCTTTCGAATATTTTTGTCGGAACCATTTTCACCGATCGCCCAGCCAGCCAGCAGCTCCATCTCCGTGACTGGGCCGCGGGCCTGCTCTAACGGCGGCCGTGCGGGGGGTCCGGCCGGGTCCGGCCGGGGTGCCGCTCGGGAAGTGGGCAGCAACAGCAATGTGGCCGCCACCTGACGCGCGGCCCGCGGCCCGCGGGAGCGCTGATCATACAAATAGACCGTTCCGTCCGCTGTCCGAACAGTCGGAATGGGATCTCGCCCGGGACGGGACGGGGCCGATTCGTTTCGGCATCCCAACAAGAGAACGACGCGAACGGTAATGGCTATTGACTATACACACACACACACACACACACACACACGGCGCGGACGGGAGAATGCCCGCAAAGAAACGCCCGAATGCCGAGAGTCGGATTCGCTGCGTCCCCTAACCTGTTATAATGTGTCATAGAGGGGCCCGCCCGGCCGCCCGGCCCGGCCGCATTTGTCTGCCACGGTCTGCTTGCCCGCCCTAATTGGCTTGGCACGAATCTACTCCGTTTTCTTTCGGTCCGGGCGGTGCGGCGGCGGTGCGGCCGCGGCGACCCGGCGCCCTGTCCGCGTCAGTGACAGCGCCGCCGCCGCCGCGGCCTCTTTTGCCCTTGTCTCTTGCAGCCGCCCTGCGGTGGGTGATCGCTGTTTCGAGGTGTGCCGGTGGTGTACCAGCGGTAGTGCCGGCCAGAGACCTCGGAGGGACTAGAGAGACGGCCAGAGACACTACTGGAGAGGCACTAGAGAGACGGCCTCTCTAGTCCCAGTGGCTGCAGCAGCCCGGGCCGGCGCATCCGTGTGCGACCACAACACCGCAAAGTCCACCCCGCACACACGGGGCCGCCCCGCCCGCCCCCCCCGCCCCCGGCCCCGCCGCCCCGTGATCATGTATGGCAGGCCCTCCTCCCTGGGGGGTCTGAACGGAACACGTGTACACGCCTGGCTGCCGCCGCCAGCGTTGCCAAGCCAAGCCGTCTGAGACTAACGCCTCCTTGCGACGCGCGGCCCGCGGTGTAACGTTCAACGTTCACGTGGCGCTCTGGTCGCTCCGTGCGTTTGAGTCCCCCGCCCGTGGCGCGGTGGTGCTGACTTTGACTCGCGCATCTCTCCCCCGCCGAGGCGGCGGCGCTGACCGCCGCCTTGTACGCGAAATAAACCGCTGCTATCGTCCTTGCCGTCCCTAATTGCCGAGCACTTTGTCGGCGCTGGCTCATACGGCTCCTCCATCATGTCCGCAAGCGGCGCGGGGGTAAAACGAACATGGCGTCCGTCGCGTCGTTGTTGACGCCGACGCCGCGCGCTATCTCGCCGCCATCCATCGGAGCAGCTTACGCGCGGCCTGCGCTATCTCTATCGACGCCTGACGAGGCGGCCGGGCCCCGGCCGGTGAAGCCAGTGAAGCCCCGCATCTCCGATCAGGCCGCGCAGATTGTCGCCTCGACGACTCACCGCCTCCGCGACGACGACGCCCTTATCGGAAGCGGCTCTTGAACGCGGCGCGCCGCAGGTCCGCCAGGTCCGCGGCCGCGCGCTCCCGCGGACGTCGTGTCTCATAACCGAGGAAACTGCACGGTGAGGGAGCGGGGTGACGCGGCCAAGGCTGGCCGTGCCAGCGACGCGCTCCGCAATTATTCCGCACTTTTATCCCTCTTATTCACGCCTGCCGGCTCGCGGGCGCGTCGTGTCGCGTCCTCTCGCCTCCCTGCGTGCGAGTGACACTTCCTGTGCCAGGACGATCGCCGCCACAGCCGCCGTCCGCGGCGACACCATAGAGCTATCGCAGTCCACTCTGTACAAGAGTGTTTCACTGCAAAAAAAATTATCGGGGGACAAAAATAACAACCCGCTCGCCCCGTCGCTAACCCAACATAGGAACTTCTTTGTCTACCGTTAGTTTGTGAGGCCTGAAAAGGCGTAAACAGCGAACAGCTTTTTATTTGTGTGTTGGACTTTCTGATTTTCTGAAAAAAAAGTAATACAAAAAAATAGAAAAAAAAAACAGGATCATCATTATTTTTTATGGCCTCCGAACCAGCAACTCTGGATTATATTGCGCCCTCTAAAAAGCACGACAGCTACGCTCTCAGCAAGGACGGGAATAATATCGGCACGCCTCTCTACGCGCCGCTCTCTACGCGCCTCTCTACGCGCCGCTCTGCACGCACGCCCGCCCTTCACACGCTCGGCATCGCCTCTGATTGAGCGCGTCGCGCACAATTATCATGACCGATCGGTCGGTCGGCCGGCCGTCCGGCCGCGGCTGGTCTCCCCCTCTCCTCCCTCCTCTCTCCCTCTTCCTCCCCCTCCCTCCCTCCCGATCTCCCCCTCTCTCTCTCTCCCTCCCCTCTCCGCTTCCAGCCGCGATATACACTTCACGCGTCGCACGTCGCCGCCGCATAATTTGCTGCAAAATTCTATAATTTTTTGGCCTGAATCGGCACGTCATTATTGCATAATAGCGCATGCGTGCGTGGAAACCCCGCGTTTTCATTTTACCATCATTATCATTTTATTTCTTTTTTGACCCGAGCTGCCCATAAGAGACGACGGCGGTGTTCGCAAGGCGGGCGATCCGTGAGACTTCAGGATCCTCTCGCGTCGTTCGCTATTCGTGGATTCAGGGGTCGTCGCGTCTATATAAGCGTGCCAATAGTGCTTAATCTCTGTCGCTGCGCTGCATTCCTCATCGACGGTGTGTGTGTGTGTGTGTGTGTGTGTGTGTGTGCGTGGAACGGGAAGCAAAAGCTCGCAGCGTCCGCACGAGCCGCGCACACACTTTTGTGTTTCCGGAGGGGCGGCGTTAGCCACGCTTTCCTTCCACTCCATCACGGCCGCGCCGCCGCGCTGTGCGGGTGGTGTGGCGTCGCAGGTGATTCGCCGCAGGCTCCACACGAATCCATCTTACTCTTGCCGGCGACGCTCCCCCCCCCCCCCCTTCCCCACCCCTCTCAATTCATCTCCCCGCGGCGCTTCTCTTCGTTACTGTCACCCCTTTTATACTCTTCGCCGCCTGTGGTTTTCAATTTTTTTAAATTTAATTTTTATTAGATTGCACACGGTGTCAGGAAACACGGTATTGAAAAATAAAACCGGCTTCGCGCTGGATCGTTCCTCGCGAGGTTTGGGAGAACGAAGTGACGTGGAGCATCAGCCGGTGGCAGTGCGGTCACCAAAGGATTCCAAGCGCGTCTTCCTGCCAACGTCGTAGTATTTTTTATTTTTTTTTTTTTTTTGAGAATCTGAATTTGGCAATGTGAACCTTCTCTGCGGGACGGTTGGCGCTGCGCCGTGTAGGGCACGTCGTCCTTAGCGTGCGGGCCGGCTCCTGCATACAGTATCGTGACCCCCCCCCCCCTCCCCACCTCCTCCCCAAACCCGCGTTGGGTAAAGCGAGTAACGGCCCCGTTCTGCGAAAATAACAACGGGAGCAGAAAGGGTTGCCCATCATTATAAACACGCCGTAATGGCTGTTGACCTTTCGCATACGTCGTGAGAACGGAGGTGGGCGGCGAGGACTCGGCGTTTGGCAACACGAACGTGGAGACCAAAGTAATACAATATTGCAATTTATTTTTTTTGTCTATGTGGGCCGTTTAAAAGTGGAGGAAGGTGACAGCCAGACCACAGTTTTGCACAGTGCCGTATTTGCCCCCGCGGACGTCTCTCTCTCTGTGAGCTGCGGGCTGCTTCTTAATCTCTGCGATCGTATCGCGTTTGTCAGTTCCGGACGTGGCAAATTATACACGATCGCTGCCGGGGATACACGAAGTATCAAATGTATCAATTTGAACCCCCCGCCGCGTGCGACGGACTCCCAAACAACCATCCGTCGCAACACCGATGTCCGCTCGCCGCTTACTGTCTCTCCGTCTCTGTCGCACTCGTGCACTTTGCCGCGCGCACGACGCCGCCGCCTTTTGCCACCACCACCGCCGTGTGTGTGTGTGTGTGTGTAATGATCAACCGCTTACCAACGCCACGATGTTATGAAAGATGAGGGAGGGAGAGAGAGAGAGAGAGAGAGAGAGAGAGAGAGAGAGAGAGAGAGAGAGAAGGCCCGGGCCCTTTATCGTAGAACTGCCCGCCGCGCGGCCACGCGATTTCTCTCCTCCCCGCGATGAGCCGCCAGCCAGTCGGTTTGGAGCCGCCGCGGTAACTGTATGAGAAATCCGGCGGCCAGTTACGAGAGTCTCTCGGCGGCGGCTCATCGGTCGTGACCCGGAGTAGCGCGGCGTGTGTGTGTGTGTGTGTGCTGCCGCTCTGTCGCCCTGTACCCCTTTAGCCGCGCGGCGTTTAGAGCCGCTGCTGCCGCCGCCGCGGCTTCTAGAGAAGGGGGCTCTCTGCTCTAGAATTTCTGGTTCTTCTTCCAATATAATTACCCGCCGGGGAGAAATGTGCCAAATAATAGTCGTGCGGCAGTGTGTGTGCGTGTGTGTGTGTGTGTGTGTGTGGTAATGACGGGGAGCTGCTGCCGTGCCGATCGGGTCCGCGACGCAGCCGCGGCCGCACGGTGTATCAACGTAACTGGGCCGCGATACACAGAGAAAAAAAATTAGTTATGTGGATGAAACTAATATATATTAGTTGATTTCCAGACAGGAGCAAACAATTTTTTTTTGTGGCTCTGTGTTGCTCTCTCTCTTTTACAAATTTCTCTCTCTGACATTAGAGCCTCTGCGCATGTCTGCGCAGTACAGCTGCTTCTCGTGTCGTCACAGGACGTATTTTCGCCGTGCCCCCCCCCCCCCCTGGTGCGCGGCGTGATCGCGAACGGTCTCGTCGACTTGTCTCGTTCACACGCGACGCGGCCGCGGACACACCGCTCGTCCTGCTCGGTATGGGCTCCGGCGGCGTGCCCTGTGTGCCTACCACGGCTGCAGCTGCGGCTGCCCTGCGGCTGCCCTGCGGCTGCAGCTGCAGCTGCGCCCGGCCCCGCAGCGCCCCCCGGTCCGAATCGTGCTGCGGCCCCATCACAGCCGACACGTAAAAATTAAAAACGGGGTCAGCTTTATAACCCCGCGCGGCCGCGGCGGCGGCGGCGGTCAAGTCGAGTCGATATGATGGCGCTGCGCTGCGATGCGATCGGGGAGATGGCGTTGTCGTGAGAACGGGGCCACTTTTGCGGGCGGCGGCGCGGGCTCCCCGCTGCGAAAGCGATCGCCCGGCCGGCCGGCCGGCGTATATGGAGCCCGGCACACACACTCGCCGGCCTGCCTGTACCGTGTCGTGTCGTCTATGGACTTCATTTTTAAAGAGCTGGGAAATTCTCTCTCTCTCTCTCTCTCTCTCTCTCTCTCTCTCTCTCTCTCTCTCTCTCGCTCACTGTCTCGCTCACTCTCTCTCACTCATGACTCGACATGGACGTCGTGTTCGCAGCCGCCGGGGAACAAACTGCCTCACTCTTGTTCTCGCGCACCTCGTGTCGCGGGGTGGCCGTCGTGCTCCGCTCGCAGAGTCCCTCGCTATCGACTGGCCGCGGGCCGGGCTCGGTGGGGAGCACCCCGTATCGGCTCCGCGGGGCTCCGCGGTGCCAAATAGGCGTGCGCCACGGCGGCGGCGGCGGCGGCATCCCTGGCAGCATAATTCCGGCCACGTTTCGCACGAGTCCTTCACACTTTCTCCCCCGATACCGCAGCGTGTGGGAGGAAGACAGCAGATCAGTCTGGCACCGGGCCCCCCCGGCGGCGGCGTGCAACTCACGATTTCAATAAATCGCCCCGGGCGATACGAGTATAGTAGTACGGCACCGCAGCAGCAGCGGCCACGGGTTATGAGGGAGAGAGAGAGAGAGAGAGAGAGAGAGAGAGAGAGAGAGAGAGAGAGAGACAGGGAGAGAGGGGGAGGTGGTGGTCAAGGGGATCAGCAGCCTTAATCAAGGAAGTCATAATAATTGGTGTGTGGTGTGAGAGGAGGGTGTTAGCAGGATAGGCGAGCCCACACCATGCGCGCTCGTGTGCGTGGCCCGCTGGGTGTTGCCTACCCTGCACGGGGCCTCTGACCACGTTGTGTGTGTGTGTGTGTGTGTGTGGATCAATCCCGCACCGCCGGGTCATCGACACCATCATCACTGACAGCAACGCAGCGGCAGCGGCAGCGGCGGCGTCACAGAGATATCATCTGCATCACGTCACGTCCGCGGAGACGTGACTTCATCATGACACCACCGAAAACACCCCCGCGGCCCGGCCCGGCCCGGCCCGGTCCTGAACGCCCTCGCTTAAGAAGCGCGGAGAACATCTGAATCGTGCAGCGATACGGCACTGCATATAACGCCCCCGTGGTGGTGGTGGGGGGGGGGGGGGCGATGGATGATCGCAACGCTTGGTGGTCTGCGACTCATTTTACAGCACCGCAGTGGTCAAGTTTCTCTTTTATTTTCTAAAATGCGTGTAAATGAAAACAAGTTATTTTGCGATATGGCATAATCCTGTTCTGCTGGTTTCTGTGCAGACGAGCTCGCGGATTGTGCTTAATTACCACGGGCACTGCGAGGCAGGAGGAGGAGGCGTAGGGGGATCGATTTGTTCAACTCTCCCTGATAAGCCGGATCATCGGGCTCCCGCGGGCTCCGCCGCCCGTCCCGACGCCGTGGTGACGAGCACCGAGGCCGCGGACGCGGCGGACGACGCCGTTATGCAGATGGCACGACGTGTCCGACATCGTCTCGCCTCCAGCGCGTGTCGCCGCCGTCCTGGTTATGGGTTCGGTTATGATATCGTCGTCGTCTGAGTTATGGCGGAGCGGAGAGGAAGATGAAGCGGTTTCGCGCGGGGCGGGGAGCCGCGCAGACACGCCCCCCCCCCCCCCCCGGCTCCGTGTAGTGCGAGAGAGACGGCGGTGGCGTCCCGCTGCATTTGGCTACGGCAGTGCGAGAGAGACGCCCAGCCGGGCATCCCCCCCCCCCCCCCGCGGTGCGGGCGTCTCTCTTGCACTGCCGCAGGGATCCCATCCTCGTCTCTCTCGCACTCGCTGCGAACACCTGCTGACTGCTGCCGCCGGCCGAGACCCCGGCGCTGCACTTGCGTGCGCTCCGGTTTTTGCCGGCCGTTCGATATCGGCTCGATATCGCCGATACACGGCAGCCTTTAATACGGCAGGCCGGGCGGACGTGGCGTTCCGGTGCCGTCCGGCCCCCCGCCGCGGCCAAGGCGGCCTACCCGCCCAGCCGGCCTGCGAGGCATCAGACGCCACCGCCGATACCGCATGGATATCCTCCCTGGAGTCGTGCCAATGAACGCGCGGGGCCCGGCATCGTAGAGGGGAGCCCGTTTCCCAGCAGCGCTGATGTTGATGCAAGCCGGGGCTGCCGCCGCGCGGCAAGCATGCGGTTAATCGGTTAAGTTATTACGCCCCGCGTGGGGGAGGCCGCCGCGGCAGGAGAGTTGATAAAGTCCCGGGCGATTACGTGCCGAAACCGTCTCACAATACTTATACCGGATTCCGCATGTGTGTACGACGGCGGTCGTTGAGAGAGAGGGAGAGAGGGAGGGAGAGAGAGAGAGAGAGAGGGGGGGGAGAGAGAGAGAGAGAGAAAGAGGTCCGGCTCCCATGCGGACGGGAACGGCGGCTCGGCCGGCAGCAGCGGCACGCAACAATAAGCATTCAATCACTTTCGCCCTCGAAAAGTACATCGCAGTCTCCCGGCGAGGTGGGCGGGACCCTCGAATCGCGACAAGGAGAGAGAGAGAGAGAGAGAGAGAGAGAGAGAGAGAGAGAGAGAGAGAGGAAAAATGCGCGGTAAAACTTGTACTTACAGGCGCCATGCGGCGCCTATTATGCGGGGCTCGTTTTATCTGTGACGCTCTCCGTTATCGCTGACCGCCCCCCGCCGCCGCCGTTCCCGCGGCCGTCGTTCGCCGCCCGGAAAGTGCGGCGTATAACTTACCGCGCCGCGTCGATGAGAGGGAAAGAGATAGGGGCGGTGCGCGGTGGTCAGATTGTGAAGTGAGAGTGAGACAGCGCACCATAACCCTTTGCGGCGGCTCCCACTGGCGGCACCCCACCGGGCGTGTTCCTCACCGTCAACTTTGTGCTATCTCCCGACGTTCTCTCTCTCTCCCTCCGTCTCTGTCTGTCTCTCTCTCTCGCTGGGCGGGCCGGCGGCAGGTCCCACAGAGAAGGTGCACTTTTCAGCGTTGCCGTATCGGGCCGCGGGCGGCAGACAGCAAAGCGTTATATTTAGAGTCCTCGGGGGCCCCCTCCGGTTCCGCCCCCGCTAACAGCTAAGAGCCGCCGCCGGCGCTGCTGTAATCCGCCTCGGATCGCGGCCCCGCGCCGCCCCTATGACTCGCTGGCTGCTGTTTGTGCTTCTGCCCCGCCTTGCACTTGCCCGGCCCGATCACAATCGGGACGTCACGAAGTCCGCGCGACCAAAATCGACACGCGGCAGCGTCAGAGCGGTTCCGAACGACACTGTCTACTCGGACATCTCTCCCCCCCCCCTCTCTCTCTCTCTCTCTCTCTCTCTCTCTCTCTCTCTCTCACGGAGCACCCCGCACCCCCCGCAGAAGTGCGACAGAGACAGAGCTGTACGCCGCGGAGTGACATAACGCTTCTTCTGGACGCTGCGCACCTTGAGACGGCAGCACGCGGCCGGCGGCCACCGCCCTCTTTATCAGCGGCCGCCTCGGGACGACGACCGCGTCGTGGGGCGCCGCCGAGGAGTAGTTTGGAGCGCAGCGGCGCCCGCCGTTCTGGGAAGGAGCGAGGCGCGCGAACCGTTTATATCGCGCCGAAACGGGTGGCGCGTTTTTAACACATCACGAACCACCGCCCCTCCTCCCGCTCAGAAGCGTTTGTTCGCATAAGTAGAAGCGAGTGCGCTTAACGTTGTGATAAAAAGTAGCGATCTACATTCACTGACACGAACACAAATTGGGACGCAATGATTTTTTATTTTTTTTGCTGAGCGTGCGTGTGTGCTTATGTTGTCCGTCTCTCTTTTTCGCAGGCCGTGCCACGGATAGCCGCCGCGAGGACTGCAGCCCCGACCAGCGCAGCGCCTCGTCCTCTTTAGGTAAGGGTGGGGGACCGTTCGGCAAGCACTTTTGTGTGGGCTTTGTGTGTGTGTGTGTGTGTGTGTGTGTGTGTGTGTGTGTGTGTGTGCCGGTAGTCCACTCGTAGCTGCATTGGCTCGGCGGAATAGCAGATACCCGCCTCGGTCTATCCGACGCGTCGAACGGTTGTGGACGAGGAAGGCCTGCTCCGCCCGCTCCGCCAGCCCCGGCGCCGGTCTATCTAATGGGCTCCTAATTGGACGCGCTCGGCCGCTTTGACTCGACTGCTGGAACTGACATAAATTAATCATTTCGCATGCTGCCGTGTGTGTGTGTGTGTGTGTGCCCGCGCGCGTGCGATAGGGGACGAGCAGGGCGACCCTAAGGCGGGGTTTGGCCGCCGAGGTGCGGGGGTGCTTGGACGCCTAGCACCCCGGCAAGGGAGCCGATGAGGACGACGCCGAGGACGGCGCGTCTTGCGTCACGCGGCGCTCCGTCGTGATGGGTTGAGTCGCCGCCGGCGGCGCACTGCAACTGCCTTAGACGCCCCGTGCAGCGCGGCGGCCGCATGGGGGGTCTTAAATCAATAGCGCGTCGGACGGACTGCAGGGCAGGCAGGTCCCGACCCCCGCCGGGGCCGCCGGGGCCGCCGGGTCAGAGGACTAATTGCAACACTGGCCGCGCAGAGGGCGCGGCAGTCACTCGTCCGGCGCGACAGCCGAGCGCTCTGGATTCCTCTGCCTTGCGCGGCGCCCCGCGTCCGGCAGCCGCTGCACGGCTCACGGAGGAGGCAGGGCAGGAGGGCAAGGGGCGGCCGCCACTCCGGGAGCCACCGACACCACCACCGCTTCGCGTCCAGGGCGTCATCGGGTGTTCAGGTCTGCGTTGCCGCCTGGCAGGTAGGCAGCAGCGAGGTGCCGTGTGCACGCGTGTCGTGCGGGCTGGCCTACCCCGGCGTTCGCAGGCGCTCGGCGGCGGGCTCGTCCCGTGCGGCACGGCTCCTCAGGGGTCGATGACCTGCGTCAGGCAGGACAGGCGTGAATGCTGCAGCAGCATGGATAAAGGTCCGTGCCGCGCACCGCGCCCTGCGTTGCGGCACGCGGCAGGGCGTCGCCGGTTGTCGCCGCGCACGCGTCGCAAAGGGCGATGATGCGGCCTTCTCACGCGTGAAATGAGCCGGGAGGCCGGTGCTCCCTGGTCGTGTGCGTGAGTGCGAGAGAGAGAAAAAGACAGACAGACACAGGCGAGAGAGGGAGAGGGGGGCAGAAACGTGTAATGTTGAGGTTACCCAGTGACCTTCCTTCCAGAGGCGGGGTACGGGCTCCCAATCAAACGTGAATTCTATTTAAAACGTATTGAAAAAAAAATGGGAAAAATAATGATTTTCGTAACGCATGAAAATATCACAAACACTATTATGGGTGTATTGCCGTATTGCTTGTTCGACGCTGTTTCCCTCCTCAGATTTACATCAATTGCGCGGAGCTGTGGCCGTCTCAAAACGTTTTTTTCTTTTTGTTTAAAGACCACTCGCTCCTTTCGGGATGGTTGTGTTGGTAGTAAAGTCGGCTGGCGGCGCATCGCAGTCCGCGTCACGTCACGTCAGACCTAAGAGTGCCGAGACGGCACGGCGGACACGCCCCCCTCCAGACCCGCCCCCTCTTGCGCTCGCTGACTTTTCGAACTCCACCGCCACCACAACCACCACCACCACCACGGTGTACACCGTGAACCCTACGCTGCTGGTGCTGTGGCAGGCTGGGCCGGGCCGGGTCCTGACCTACCCCGATCAGACCGGGTCGGAGCCTCGCCACCAGCCGGCCGATCCCGAACACTGTCTTCTTTCTCTCTCACTCCATGCCGCTCTCTTACGGAGCACCCTGCCAGTGCAACAGAGACGGCTTCTTCTCCCCGCCGCCGCCACCGTTGTGATTGACAGCATAAGACGCGTCTCGAGTCCGATGCCGCGGCCCGCGCGATGCCTCGATAATCTCCCCGCAATCTTCATCGTTCGTGAAACTTGTCCGCCATCGACAGTCCGTCTCTCGTCGCCGTCGTGCTTGTTCCTCCCCCGCCCCGGACCACTACAATCGCGTTGGCCGCACGGCGGAGTTTTACCCCGCGATCGGTACAGCGACGTAACTGTTGCGCCGCCTTGTTGGACTCCCTGTTGGACTGCCTGTTGGACTCAGTGTTCCTAGATTAGGCGGATTTCCGCGAATTGGGCGGAAAATGGTCGTCTGTCGGCGGACAAAAAATGGGGATCGCGGATTTCCGCAAATTGGGCGGAAAAAGATTTATTTTTCCGCAAATTGGGCGGAAAACGGCCGTGTAGGAACTTTATCGCTAAAATGATGGCCAGCCTGCACGGAATTTAGCGCTGCCTGGCGGACCACTCCGGCACTTCTTGTAAAGACGCCCCGCTGTGGCGTTATCTGTCGGCGAAAGAGTCAACTAACCCCAACCCGAGTGGCAATGCTGAACCTCATGGAGGAGATGGGCGCTTTTGTCAACATTTAGGTTGATGATACAGTGTTTCTAGTGTGTAGTACTATTCATATCTACCTATGCTGCTGTGATTTTCATAGTTTTATGATTTTTGTATTCTACAATTTTATATTTCAACTTCAACAATAAATAATTTCTACGAATATACATGTTTTTCGTCTATTTTGTTGATGGTGGACAGTGCCACAATCAAAACTGGCGGGTTTTTGGGCGGATTGGAACGGGAACGCGCGGAATTGGGCGGGAAGGCGGTGGGCGGATTTCAGGCGGATTCAGAGCCCTCTAGCGGCGGATTTAGCGACTAGCCGTCTGGCCACACTGGTTGGACTGTCTGTTGGACTCTCTGTTGGACTCCCTGTTGGCCTCCCCGTGGGAGTGCCCGGGCCGGCAGCGCCGCTGGCAGCGGCACGAGCGCCGATGAGGGATCTTTCCTCGATGATGTTACACGTCTGACTGACGGCTCCGCTCCGGTCGGACCGCGGGCCCCGCCGGGCCCCGCCGCCCACCGGCACGACAGCGGTTGCGTCTTCCTTCACCGCGAGACGCTTCAGTCTGACAACGCCAAAAGCGTAAGCGTGCTTCGTGTGTGCAGCATTACCCGGCGCTCCGGAGGAGGGGGGGGGGGGGTCCGTAATTCCGGCACGGGACGGGAGGGGCACGAGGATGTTCCTGATTAGTGCGGGCGGCCGCCCCTCAAATGTTTTCATCGCGGTGAACAGGAGTAACTCCGGTTTGTGGTGAGCGCGGCGCGGCGCGGCCAGTGCCCCCTGCTGGCCCCCCCGGCAGGCGCCACCGCCGTCGCCGTCCTGAGGAGGTCCTGGGGACCGCACCGCGCGGCCGGGGGGACACGGCCGCCAGCCACACCGCTAACCACGGGGCCGCCGTCGACATCGTCGTCGTCGTCGCAGGCAGAGCGGTGCGATCGCGTTGCTGCCGGCCGCAGCGCAGCCCCCCTGCCGCGGCGGCAGTACCGTGTTTCGGGGGCAATCACTCTGTGCGCGTGTCGTCTCCGTCGCCCCCGATAACGAACGCGCACCTCCCCGGAGTGTGGGACAGAGACGGACAATGAGGCCGGCTTGTGGCCGGCACAGCGGCCGCAGCAGCCGCATCGGCTGGTGTCACCCAAAACCGCTCGCAGCCCTCCCCGTACACCGTGCCGTCTTTTGTCACCGGCATCATTGTTTCAAGTCCGGATCGAGCTAAAAGGCGTCGCCTGTGTAACGGGAACGTGCGGCGGCCCCCCGGGCCACGCTCCTCGTTCGTCACCGTGGGGGAGGGGGAGATGTGGAAAAAAACCGAGAGAAGAAAAAAAAACTTTAAAAAAAGGCCTGAAGAATGTTGTCGCGGAGTCGCGGTGCAAATCAGTGGGACGTCGGCCTGCGGTGCCTGCGGCCGGCGCGTGCGGTCACCTGGTGACCACCTGGTGACGCGGCGGGCCGCTCGTCGTCACATAAACGATGCGTATCTTGGGCATGTTGCGCGGACGAGTGGAAGAGGGCCTTGTTGATGTGCGGATCCAGTTTCAGAGTCATGCGGTGTGTGCGTGCGGCGAGGTGAGGCTTGTTCGCAGACCACTGAGCAGATTCCCAAGTCGGGCTACAAAACATTTGACGATGTCGCCTTTTTTACCTGCCTTCGTTTTACAGAGTGGTAATTTCCCACTTTATTATTTTTTTTTTACTCCAATTTTTTTTTGTGGGAGGCGTTGTTTTGCGAGGGGTGATAAGGAATGCAGAAGCACCTTCTCCGAGCTCCTGGACCATCCTGGCGGGGCGGGGTCGGCGGCGTCTTCTCCCCCTCGACGTCTCCGCCTCCCATCGGCCGGCTGGCGTCTCCCACGGTTCCCACGCGACAATGCGCGTGTGGGGCGCCGTTCCCATACTTTCTTTCTCACTTCACTTGCGCTGCCGCCGCTGCCGCCGCCGCTAGAGGCAGCTGCCCGCGGGCGTCATCCATACGGTACGGCCCGCCGCCGCCTGGGAGGCACCGGGTAGGCCAGCCCGCACGGCACGCGCGTCGCGCACACGTCGGGCTGCCTACCCACCCAGGCGCCTCGGACACGCGCCGTTCTTTTGTTTTCTCGGCGGGAAGGCAAGGCGGCTTATCCGCACGTCCCAAAACCACCCAAACATTCGCACGCTCCGATGCGGCTGCCGCGTGTAACCGAGTTGATCGGTCAAGTGGTGCGCTTTCGTCCCGTCGTGGACCAACTACTGGAATCACAAGGCAACTACCCCGCGCCTGAAGCGCGTCTAACGAAACACACGCGTGCGCGCGCACGCAGGCCGCGCGCAGCCGTCGTTGCCCCACGTTATGCATATTTTCGCATTACGCGCGCACTTAGCTCATGTGCTTTAAGTTGTTGTCTATATCGTCATAGGGGCACAACAAACAATGTGTGTGTACGCGCAGTGCGTGAGAGGGCGGGGAGCGCGCGCGTGCGAGAGAGAGAGAGAGAGAGAGAGAGAGAGAAGGAGAGAGAGAAGGAGATATTGAGGAGTTCGGAGGAGGACGCGTGCCGCCCCGTTTGGGCCTGCCGAAGTCGCAGCAGGCTGCCAGTGAGCGCGGTGCTGTATAACGCCGCTACTCCGCGGCCCGCCTGGCTCGTCCCGTCCTGTCAGGGGCCCGCGGGACGGCTTCCTCCCGCTGCTGCTGCTGCCGCTGCCGCTGCCGCTGCCCAGTCACGCATCGCCGCCGTGCTGCGGTGGTGGTCGCCGTGCGGTGCGGTGCGGCGGGACCAAATTGAATCGCGTTACACATTTGGCGGGCGGCGCGCGGTGTGGCGGCGCGGTGCCGCTCGGCGTGGCGGGACGGGCCCCGTTTGCTGTTCGCGGTTTGGCCGGCCGGCCTTCGGAGACTGATTGCAGCCCGTTGCGAACTTCATATAAGGCGTGGCGGGCGGGCGCCGTCGGCCGTCGTCGGTCAGGCCGGACAGCCCCCCTGCGGCGCATCAGGTATCGGCCGGCCGGCCAGCGCCGCAACCCCCCCGCAGCGCCGCGAGGGCGACGAAGCCGCGGCGCAATCGGAATCAATCGTTCACTGCGTCGGTCGCGGACCGGTTGTTCGTCGCTGAAAAATGTGTGTACGAGTCGCAGTCTCGTTTTCGTGCGGCGTGGAAAACGGCGGCGAGGACCGCGGCGGGTGAAATCTCGGTGTGCTCCCCGTGCCGCGGTGGCGGGGTCGCCGTGCGGGGTCGTGGCTTCATCGCCGTGCACATGTTGCCCGTGGTGTCCGTCGGCGGCGTCACAGCGGCTGCTCGGGTTAACAGGGGCCGCCCTGGGTGGTGTCCTCTTGGTAGGACTGCAGTCGTCGCGCGCGCGACCCTTTACTCTCATAACGCGTGCGGTTAGTCAGCGCCGCCCGGCCCCGCAGCCCCGCGGCTCGCGCTCTGCGGTTCGAACGGAGGGCGTTGTGCGACCCAGTTGCGGGTGGGAGGACACGCCCCGCCCCGCCCCCCTCACGGGCCGGCCGCGGCCGCAGCGGCTCCACACGTCACCGCCAGCTACATGCTGCAGGCATGCCGCCGCCCCCGCCGCCCCGGTCCTGTGTAATATGTGTGTTTTCTGTTGCGCCGCCGCCGGTCCGCCGCCGCCGCCGCCGCCGCCGCGGGCCGGGCCGGCGACCGCGGCGGCCGGCAGTCGTCGACGCGATCCCTTAGCGAGCAGCAGTTTAGGGCCCAGGTCCCGTCCGTGAGATGCTGGCCTGCCCTTTAGGTCTGGAAGTCTCCGGGTGGGTTCGCCAGCACCACCACCGACTGCTTGCCCCTGACCGCCGCCCTTCTTCTGTTGCAGCGATGTGATGCGGGGCCGGACAGCGCGCCGCGACACCAGCCGAAGCCGACGGAGCGGTGCCGGAGGCGGTGCCCGAGGCCGCGCCCGAGGGTGGCCGATGAGATGATCCAGGGCCGTCAGCTGAGCCACCAGTATGCCACCTAGTTCGGAGGGAAGCGGGGCCGGCGGGGTGAGCGGGGCGGCCCGCGTGCGCCTCAAGCACAAGCAGGGCCTGGTGCTGCTCCTGCAGGCCGGCCTCGCCCTGCTGCTGGCGTCCGCGCTCACGGGCGTCGCCGCCAACCACCCGCCGCGGTTCCTCATCGACGGCCAGACAGAGATCGTGCTCCGGCTCAAGGAGGGCAACGAGACGCCCGTCGGTGAGTACGCGGCGCGGCACCGGCCGCTCCTCCCGGCCCGGGTGAGTCCTTCGCTGACGCCGACACTCCTTTCCAGGGAGCCTCATCTACCGGCTGCGGGGGGCGGATCCGGACGGGGACGCGCTCACGTTCGGCGTCCGCGGATCGGAGGGCCACGACATGCTGCGCATCGAGAACCTCGGCACCAACGAGGCCAACGTGTACCTGAACAAGGAGCTGGACCGGGAGGTGCGCGACGAGTACCTGCTGGTGCTGACGCTCACGGACGGCCGTCTCGGCGAGGGCAACTTCATCACGCAGAGCCTGCTGCTGCTCGTGGAGGACGTCAACGACAACGAGCCCGTCTTCAAGCCGTACGCGGCCAGCCTGACGGTGCGTGAGGACGCCGAGCCCGGCGTGCTGACCACCGTCGAGGCCACCGACCTGGACGAGGGCGCCTACGGACAGGTACGCGACGTGGTCCGGCCGCGCCCACCGGCATCACCCGGCATCCTCCGTGAGGTCCCCGAGCTGCGCTGACCACGCCCTCCTCCCCCTTGCCGCAGGTCGTGTACTACCTCCAGGAGCTGGACGGCGACGACGATTTATTTTCAATATCCACTGTCAACGGGAAGGGTGTCCTTCGGCTGGCCGGACGCTTAGACTACGAGCGGAAATTTTTGTACCAAATCCGAGTCCTGGCAGTGGACCGTGCCATCAATGAAAGGGTAACAGACCTCGTGTTTTGTTGTAAATATGTCCTTGAATCCTTGAAGCCATATGCTCAGAAAAATGTGCTTTGCAACAGGTTAATACTGGGACAGCTGCCATTTTAGTTAAAGTTCAAGATGTTGAGGACCAGCCACCAGAGTTTGTTGTTGTTCCTGCGGTGTCAAGAGTCAGTGAAGATTCTCGGATTGGAACCTCGGTCCTACAGGGTAACTTAAGCTCAGACTTGCTTAAGATCAATTTAAACCCAAGTATTTTTTTATTTATTAATAATATTTTTTTTAGTGAAAGCTGTGGATGGGGACCGTGGTATCAACAACCCAATATCATATTCCATTACAAGAGGAGCCCATGGCGTATTTGAAATTGACGCTAACAGTGGTATTGTTTTTACACTCCAAAAATTGGACAGAGAGGGGCCGCTGACCAATAATGGAGCCTATATTCTTGAGATAATGGTAAATCATCACAGCTTTTCTCATTTCATACTATTTTTCTCATTGAAAACTGGTGCCTAATATTTGTTTGTTGTAGGCTCAAGAAGATTCCAAATTAATTCAACCCCCACCTACCACCAGAACGGAAGTGACTGTAATTTTGATGGATGTGAATGACGAGACACCAACCTTTAGAAGTCCAGCATATTTTGCTGAAGTAAATGAAAATGCCCCAGTGAATACCCCTGTAACCTTTTTAAGGAATGCTGTTCCAGAAGTGTTTGACCATGATCAGGTAAATTAGGTCTGAGAATTGAGTCTTCCTACTAAGTGTGACTTTGTCATAACTTTGATTTTTTTTTGTCACTAGGGAAACAATGGTACCTTCATAATGTTCATAGAAGGTGACAGAGGAATCTTTGACGTTACTCCCCCAAAGGGTATAAATGAGGCTACCTTTCTTGTGAGAGTGAAGGAGTCTACCAAACTAGATTATGAGAAAACCAAAGGTATTTTTTCATTCAAATGTCATTCACCCACAAGGAATGCATAAAAATCTTAATAACCTACCCTCTTCTTACAGTCATGAATTTTACTTTGGTGGCTAAAGAAACTGTTCCAAATAATGCAAAATACAGTGCTGTTCCACTGACTGTGCATATAAGAGATGTGAATGATAATGTGCCAGAATTTGACAAAAATGTGTATGAGGTAAAAATAAATTAATCTTACTGATTTTAAAGTTAACAATGAACTAACATATCTCACTTTAAAATTAATTGTTTCTGCTAAGGTTTCGGTTCCTGAGAACTCAATGAAAGGTACAACAGTAGCAAAAATTGTTGCAAAGGATGCTGACTCGGGTGAATTTGGCACTGCAGGCATCCGCTACACTGAGTTGCGTGGCAGTGTAGCTGACATGTGAGTTAAAAAGTTTCACAAAATGCTTCTCGCTAGAAGTTAATGTATTCTTCAATATTAAACTGTGTTTTTATCAATTGCATTGCAGCCTACACCTAGACCCTCTTACGGGTGTGATAACTATCAAAGCTGAGGGAAGTAGTTTTGACAGAGAAGTAGCATCTCGTTTCTACCTCACTGTTGAAGTTAGAGATGATCTCGGGAGAGGAAACAGGTAATTTTTCTACACTTCTCAGCTTTGTTTCTTGATACCAAGATATGAAAGTATCCGTTTTTCCTTGCTCTACAGAAACACTGTGCAGTTGATTGTGAATATTGCTGATGTAAATGATAATGCTCCGGAGTTCCTTCAAAGTGAATATGAGGCTCGCTTACTGGAAGACTCTACTGAATTTGAATCTCCTCTGGTGATTGAAGCTCGAGACCTTGACTTAAATGGTATTCTTTATTTTTTTATTCCTCTCGCATTTTTCTTCTTCAAGCATATCCAGTTTCCAATTTTTGAAGAAATATTTCTTTTAATTCTAGGAACACGACATAGTATGATTCACTACAGCATTATTGATGGTGATCCATTTGGTAACTTTACACTCGACCCTGTAACGGGCATCTTGAAGCCAACTGCTCCCATCGATTTTGAACAGCTTGTCGGGACAAGAGCTGCCTCAGAAGAAGCTGGGGGTCCAAATGTAAGACCTATTCGTATGGTGGTGCAAGCTCAGGATTTGGGTGTTCCACCAATGTGGTCTCAGGCTCTCGTAACAGTTTATGTGCAAGATGTTAATGACCACACTCCACAATTTGAGCAAGGGTATTACCTTCGCTCAATACCAGAAGATTTGCCTGGAGGTAGCTCAGTGCTTCAGGTGGGTGTAAATTTTTTTTTCTAAATAATTTTCTGCAAGTAAATAATTGTGTCTCTATTTCTAAAACAACTTTTATGGGTAAACATGTGCACAGGTCAAAGCATGGGATGCAGATGGTTCATCACCCAACAACCGAGTTGTTTATCGCATTCAGCAAGGGGCAGAAGACAAATTTGTTATGGATGCAGATACAGGAATTGTGACTGTTGCACACGGTGCCAATTTGGATCCTGACAGATCAGATCCAAAGAGTAACTTGTATGCTATGGTTGTAGTGGCTTTGGATGGAGGAATTGGTGCACGACAACGCCATGCATCTGTTCCAGTCAACATTACGATTGTGGATGTCAATAATAAGGCACCAGTCTTCCAGGAGCCTGGAACTATTCATGTTCGTGAAAACACACCGGTAAGTTAGATTTGTTTCTGTCTGTTCTAGAAATTAGAGTAACACTATTTTCTTACAAAATTGTTACTTTGTTTCAGGTTGGGCAGCCAGTATATAAGGTTGTAGCAACTGATCTTGATGCTAAACCTGTGCTACGTTATCGCATTGATCCTGATAACTCTGAAGCTCGTACCGAAGAAGGAACCATTGTGAAGAGCACAGAATATGACTATTTATCTGTATTTGAACTAGGGCCGCTTGATGGCTCACTAAGGGTAGCCCGCTTGCTTGATAGAGAACAAGTTGAAAGTATTCGACTTGCACTTGTGGTGGAAGATTTGGCCGCAGCAAAAGGAAAACAGATAGCATCAGGTATGGAAATTAGTCAATTTAAAGTGAATGTCTCTGTATAGAAAGAACTTTTGTAAACATAATTATTTTCCCCTAGCTGTTTTGACAATTATTGTTGATGATGAAAATGACAACAATCCAAAATTCAGAAGACCTTTTTACAGGAGGTCGATTCCAGAGAACAGTCAAACAGGATCAATGATTGTCAGTATAGTGGCTGATGATGCTGATAAAAACCGAACAATCACCTATTCCCTAGAAGGTATGAGTGGCAGTATCTTTGACTAGCAATGCTGTATTTTACACTCTTTCGCTTTATATACAACTATAAATTATTTATACCTGCAGCTCCCAGATTATTGCAAGATCTAGTACATCTTGATGCAGAGACTGGAGAAATGGTTGTTGCAAACCGAATTGATTTTGAGCAGCACAATTGGCTTAATTTTACAGTCAAAGCAACTGACTCTGGGGTCCCCTCAAGGGCCAGTCATGTTGAAGTTTTTATTCAAATTTTAGATGAAAATGATAATAATCCTTATTTTATTGGTGATATTACAAATATAACAGTAAGAGAAGATGCTCCAATTGGTAGGTGCCTTAGATATAAGTGCAATAAATTTTTAGAGAACCTGAAAGGAATGTGTAGTTGAGATACTTTAATACTTTCTTAGGAACTGAAATTGCAACAATTCAAGCCAAAGATGCTGATTCTGGCGACTATGGAAAAGTAACATTTCTCCTGGACCGAATTTCCTCCTTGGTTTGTGAAATTAATTTTCATCTATACTTTGAGCTCTGATTTGGATCAGTATTTTATTTTGGTTTGACTCAACACAATATTTTTTTTTAATCACAGGGTAAATTTCAAATAGATCCAGATACCGGAGTCCTGAATGTCTCAGATAAATTGAACAGAGAAGAGCAAAGTTCATACCTTTTAGTTATTGAAGCATGGGACAATTATCAGTTTGGCTATGCAAGTGGAGAAAGTCGCAATGCTTTCAAACAAATTGGGTGTGCAGAACATTCTAATATTTTTCCCACTTCCCGTAGTTTTAGAAGTACTCTCTTTGTAACTGTTATAATCTTGATTCTTACAGTGTCAACATTGTTGATGTGAATGATGAAATCCCTGTCTTTGAGCCAATCAATGGATGTGTGCATATCACTGAATTTCATGAACCCCATGAAACAGTAACTGTTGTCAAAGCAAGTGATGCTGATGATCCAAATACACCAAATGGACGCATCAAATTTTCTATTGCTGGAGGCAACGAGCAAGGTACGTCAGAAGAAGTGCAGAATAGATTTCCTCTTTGGTTGTAAGTACTGCTTCTGCCAACCAAGGGGTTACCTACTGTTTGTTTTATACTTATTTTTCAGAGCTTTTTGAAATTGAGAACATTGATCTATGGTCTGCAAGGATCATCTCGACAACATCCTTAAAAGCCCGCTATGGCAATTACACTCTAAAACTGATGGCTCAGGATCTGGGGTCCCCCCCTAACTCTGTTACAATGGAACTGTCAATTTGTGTTCTTGATATAAATGACAATGCACCTCGTTTTATCAGCCCTCCTCATAACATTACAATCCGTGTGCCAGAGGTAAAAACAAGAAAATTTGGGCTTTAAAAAAGAAAAAAAAATGTTGTTAACATATAAAAGAATAAAATGTAAACTATTGTCATGTATTGTATTTTGCAGAATGCAACTATTGGGAGTACTGTTATTCAAGTGGAAGCGGTTGATGAAGATATTGGTCCAAATGGTGCTGTTCGATATCGTTTGAGACAGGATTTATCAGGGGACTGGAGAACTTTTGCTATTGATGATGTTAATGGAATCATCCACCTGCGCCAACCACTTGACAGGGAGCGTCAGAAAACATATCAGGTAACAGATTGGATTATATGACCTACCCCACATTTAGTTTACGATTCTCATATTCTGATCCGTTTGATGTATTTTATTTTTAAAAAAATTACAGCTTCGTGTGGAAGCATATGATTTAGGGATTCCAACCCCCTTGTCATCCGATTTGGACCTCACCATTTATGTTCGTAATGTCAATGACTATGAACCTCAGTTCCTGGTCGATGAGTTCACTGTTAATTTTACAGGTAACTAAATTGTTATTGTACTGGTGTTTTAAGACTGGATGAGTTTTTTTTAATGGAAACTGTGTAAATACCAAAATTACAACTTTTATATTTTGTTCACAGAACACAGTCCCCCAGGACATGAACGTCGTATATTGATTGATACAGTAGACAGGGATGAAGTAGATGAGTTGGATGACCCTCCAACACCAGTATGCTATTACATTGTAGCTGGTAATAAAGATGGTCTGTTTGCTTTGGAGCCTCTGCGCCATGAGCTCTTGGTTGGTACCTCATATCCACAATTTAATTTTCTTTGTTTTCTTTTAAATTAGACTTTTTTGCCTACCCAACAATTTGCATTATTTCAATTCTTACAGGTTGCTAAAGAACTTGACAGAGAAGTAGCATCTGAACACATTCTTCTCATCAAGGCATCAGAAGATTGCTTGCACAGACCATCTCCTCGAGATATCAAGTCTGTTGAGACATCGAATAGTCTCTCTTACATACCGGTGGATGGTGCCAGTAATTTATCTCTGATTGATGGATGGACTTTTGATCCTAAAGATGACACTCTTCTCCGAGTTATCATCAAAGTTGTAGACATTAATGATAACCCCCCTCACTTTGTGAAAAAGGTGTTCACAGGAGGAGTTACCACAGAAGCAGATTTTGGAACTGAATTCATGCAAGTTACTGTAAGTTATTGCAGTTATGCATTTAATCTGTTTTACTGATAATTAGTGGATGTGTGAATGTTTCATGAACTTTCAACTTTCTTCTTCATGTAGGCTGTAGACCCCGATGATGGTGTGAATGCAGTTGTTAACTATTACCAAATAGGACGAGTTCAAATGACTTTGAGTGAGGGGATGGAAAACATTCAGCATCCGCCATTCCTAGTGGACCGTGATACAGGTGGAGTGCATCTTAACTTCGATCCACAGCGAGGCATGAAAGGGTATTTTGACTTCATGGTAAGTTTTCCAATGAAATATTTGATTATCTTTCTGTATAATCAGATGAAATAAATAATAAAATACATTTTCTTTAAATGTGGTTCTGATTTTTGTCAATTAGGTTTTAGCCAATGACACAGGTGGCCTGCAAGACATGGCAAGAGTTTTTATCTATTTGCTCAGAGAAGACCAGCGAGTTCGGTTTGTGCTTCGTCAGCATCCTCCAGAAGTGCGAGAAAAAATTGATGTGCTAAGAGAGTGAGTCTGTCTATTTTTTTTTTTTTTTTGTGAAATTTGCTTGAAGGCTGCAGTTTCTTTTTATAACAGCATATTTTTTCCTTTTTTTGTTATTTAAAATAGAGTTTTAGGAAATGTAACTGGTGCCATAGTTAACGTAGATGAGTACAAAGTTCATGAAAACCATGATGGTTCAGTTGACAAAACTAAAACTGATCTCTACCTTCACTTTGTAAATAAAAGAGATAATTCCATCATGGAAGTGGGCGACGTGTTGAGGCTAGTCGATCAGAACATTGAAAGCCTGGACACCTTATTTAAAGTAAGTAATTTATGTTGTGTCTATGTGGACTTCTAATCTTGGATAAATCAGATTGTAATTTCATTTCTTTTCCACCCACTACTATTAGGAGTTTAATGTGCTAGATACCATGCCTGCTGAAGCCATTCCTTTGAAAGCAGAGGCAGAGCAACTTGTTTGGGTCTGGCTTGTGAGCAGTACTGTCCTTCTTGGCATGCTTCTCCTGCTTGTACTCTCTATTTGCCTCTCTCAAAGAGCATCATATCAGAGGCAGCTAAAAGCAGCTACTGCAACAGCATTTGGTAAGTTTCATTCATGCAACCGAGTTTTTAAATTATCATCCCACTGAATCATAGGACGGTATTGGGTATTTTATCAGGCTCCACTGATGAAAATTTAATACAATTGTATTTTTAGGTTCAACTGACTCCGCTTTGGGTCAAGCCAGTGGCAGAGTTCCTAACACTAATATGCATAGCACTGAAGGATCCAACCCTATTTGGATGCAAGCATATGAAAATGAGTGGTATAAAGAAGAAGATTCAGAAGTGTAAGTTTATTTATTTATTTGTTTATTTATTTTTGGTCAAATTGTTTGTTATGGTTTTCTCATATCTTGCATTGTTGGTGTAGGCAAACATCAGATAGAGACTCTTTGGATGAGAATGCTGTCACAGCTCATTCTGAGGCAATCCGAGCTGCTCCCCAACCCAATGGTGGCACCTTCATTTCCAGTGAACGTCAGACTGTATACAGTGACTCATGTAATAGGTATGATAGGAGTCTCACCTCGACCTTTTTCTAACATGTAGCTGCTTTGCCTCCTCTGTTTTGCCAAGCCATGTGACATATGTAATTCTGCTTGCAGCCGGTCTAACATGCTGCCAGCTGGAGGATCAAGTGAAACAGCCACAGTCACTGTCTCTGTTGCACCTCTCAAAGAGCAGAATGACTTAAATCGAATAGGCACTATGTCAACCTATCATCAAAACCTGTACCAACACTTGGATAAACTAAGTAATCCTCTCATATCCAAGAAACTTGAAACTACTGAACTATAGCTACATGGTCGTAGTTTTAAAAAGACCTAGCAATTGTACTTAATTTCATACAACGACTTTGCAAGAAGGCTGAATGTATAAAATGAATTTTTCTGCCATGTATTTTTCTTAATCCTGTTGAGGCTGACATCTCCAAACCAAATAGCTGCTAGGTGTTGACTGATTATACAGAGCAATGCAGAATTTCATGTGTACTTGCAATGTAAACTTCATTACTAATCCTGGAATCATTTTCTACCTATTTATTTGAGCACTTGACAACAAAATGTCCTGTTAGTGAGGCAGTAGACTTAATAAATGTATACTTGAATTTGTACTTCCATTAAAAAATTTTCTTTGGGTAAGATACTTCATACTTGTGTAATTTATTATTCTAACAGTTTTTAGGTGAACAAAATTTTGTGAATGGAAAACTTTTGTGATGTCTTATTTAAGGCCTCATTATGGGAATATTTAAACATTAACTTGAGAAACCCTGTATATACAGTATTATTCAATATTTGACAAGTTGCCGTGATATTAAATGTATATCTAAGAATTTAAGAATTTCTTTTTTGAAATGTCAATGTATAGCTGGTAATGATTAATGATTTAGTCCACGGTAACTATTGACTTCTTATTATATAAATATATGTGGAAGAAATTCTGACAGAATGAAACTATCTTTTGCTTACAAACCAATTTTGTATCCATTACAATTTTCATAATGTCCAGATGTTACCGCATTGAATTCATGTTAAGAATAGGATACCTGAATTTGAAGTGTAAGAAAACAAAGTGCCGTATTCGTAGTAGTGATTGGAGTCTGCCATTGTTTCCTGTGAGCTAAGGACTGTATTGAAATGTAGTTAAATTATTTGCACTTAAGGTATTCTCACAGATTAGAGATAAGAATAGTAAACTTGCCCTTAGTTTGTTCGAAAAAAGTGGGGAGCGGAGGTCTGAACTTCAGTGGCCCTGTAAAAAATAATGCATGGGTAAGAAAACTAGGGGGTACACCTGAGGTACATAATTACCCCTAGGTGCAGCCTTGAACACACATAATGAGTTCCAGGAAATATTTTGTGGTCTCAAAAGTCATTTATTTATTAGGGGGACAGGGATAACCACAATTGATGGCCACAAGACAAAAATTTTAATTTATATAGCGAAGTGCCCCATTCTCCCTTCATCCTAAGCCAAGAAGTCACTTGTGCAAAAGTAATAATCCACCCCACCTCCTTAAAAAAGATTCCTCTCAGTTGTACCATTCCCTTATGAATTTTGTATATAAAGTATGTACAATTTGTATTGTTTAGTCCGAATGGCTAAAAAAGGTAGACAATACCAGCTGGACAGAATGTATAACAACCAAAACGTACCAAATACTCAGCTATTACCAATTTATAAAGTTAAAAACAATACCTTGTAAATATGTGAACTATGTATGTAATATGTGTAATTAATGTAATTAAATTCAACCTTTGTACCAGAGCATTGATGTTAATGTGAAATAAAAAAAATAATACAAAGAAACGCTTATTATTACTGGGAAATCCAAATCTATGGCAAGTACAAAAATATAAAGTACACACAATGTTTCCAGTTACATATCATAAATAAAATTTTGTAAGACATGATGTGACAAGGACATGCAATAGAGTAACATGGACTCACAATGAGTTGTGTGGTCAATCTCGTCAGATATGAGCATTTATGGAATGCTGTGACACATAAAAATAAATCAGTCAATAAGAGAGCTTAATAATCTGATTCAAATTATTAATAAGATGAGTTTTCTGAATTGTTCCATAAGCTTACCATCTAACATAAATATTGTCCATAAATATTGTCCAGAATCGTAGGAGAAAAGTTGGTCTATACTTAAAATTTATAATCACAGACTTTCATATACATGATCCATTTTAGTCAACGAGCTAACAATTTTCAGAATTGTCCTCACATTTTGACTCTGAGTTTTGCTTCATATATGCAAGGAAAACTGTCCACATAAAACTGCACACACTAACAAAAGGCACTCGATTTCTCTCAGGTATAACAACAAAGTTCACTGTTTGTATTACAGGCCAAACACAAACAGCCGTCTGAAAAAATAGCAATTACATGAGTTAGAGCAGTTTTTCAGCAAGAAAACTTACATTTTTGTTAAAATTAGCTAAGAACTATACATACCTGCCAGGTTGGTAAAAATTTCAATTTGGTTTCATTCACAGCATCATCTAAGGATCCTCCTTCAAGAAGTGTCATCCCAGAGTAGAAACAACACACAGCAAAAGGACCATACGTAAACTGCTCCACTACTGCCTGGGAACAAAAGAGAGAAAAGTCATCTGTAAATGGAACACCACTGCTCAACTTCTTAAAGTGTGTTTTGTTGACGTCTCTTTCTTGTACATATATAAGAAAAGGTTGGGAAGACAATAAAACTAAAAGACATAGGACTTTAAAAATCTTTACTTTATTGCTATGAAATAATGACTAGATCTTTTGAGAACAGGACACATCAATCAGGTCCCCCACTTGATTCAAGTGACATAGATATGCATCACCTGCCATATTCCATCATACTCCTTTCTTTGGTGGATGCCATAAGGAGCACAGAGATGCAAGACACAACACATAAATGCACACCTTAAGCTGCTAAGAGACACATTCTGGTCCAAAAATAACCAAATTGCAGGGCTTGATCCGTTCCACCTTTAAAAATATATGCCATGACACTAATCAAGACGTGATAAAATCAATAAGGCAAGAAATTGAAAAAAGAAAAGAAGATCTGTGTCTTAGTTTTACAAAATACTTGAAATCGTGGCTGTTAAAAATCTGTCCATATTGCAGTGATGTGTCTTGTTTGAACCGCTACAAAGGCACTAATGTTCACTGGAAATGGAATATTACCTCCCTCTGAACTCACTCCTCCAACACTGAATACAACCTATAATTGCTTTGGTAACATCTTGTACATTAAAAAACATATCATGAAAAAGAAATACAAAGCTTTTCAGGGGTCACATGTAGACATCACAGAACAAATTGCTTTTACCTTGTGATATTAATTGGTAACTCTTTAAATACTTTCAGATTATCAAGACAAAATATCACATTAGAGTATGATACTTGCCAAAACTAACTGAACAGAAACACTGGTCTTGCATAGAATTAAAATAAAACAAACAAAAACATAAAATAAATGGTAATACTGGACTAGGGGAGCAGTTGCTAACGTCAATGATAACACCCTTCATAAAATTCTACAATGCATGCAGTTTTCATTCAGTATGCTGTGATAGGTCCTCCTAATGGTACAGAAGTGCCAATAAGAGGTTTCATTTTCTGAGTCTCCAGCTGTTTCATATATGCGAGGAATGTTGTCCAGCAAAGACTACACAAGCTCACAAATGGAACCCTATTGTGAGGGGGCACGACGGTGAAGTTGAAGGTCTGAAGGACTGGCCAAACACAGGCGCCCACCTACGAATTTAAAAAAAATAATTCATATTTCATTAGAAGTATAGAGAAAGACAGAGGTGAGAGGGGTAGGGCATAAAAATAAAGTTATGGTGTCCATAGAGATGACAACCTATATAGCACACAAACACCTGGTTTCACAAAGTGTTATTCTTAACTTACTTTATAAGTGGGTAGAAATTTTGACTTCACTTCTTCACAAGCTTCATCAATTGTGCCTCCTTCCAACAAAGTCATGAAGAAATAGAAGCAGATCATGGCGCTAGGGGTATAAGATACTTGCTCCACCAACGCCTGCATGGCATACCAGTCAGCACGACTATCAATGATGTTCATCAAGGGTGCAATAAACTGGGCTTAATTGGATTACTACGTATCCATGCAATTTCTTATTAAACCAGCATGTTGTTGTTTTTTTCAGTTCTAATTTGTATTATTAAAAACACATGTTTAAAATAAAATTCTTTGTTCCAGTATTTGTGTGACCTATGAGATATATTTTACTTAAAATAATTCTACAAATGCACATTTTTGAAGAGACACAGCACTGACCAGACTACTCAAATTAAAAACGTTTGATGTGACAGCAAATGTGTGAAAAGGTCCAAATAATTATTTAAAAAAATTAACTTAATGATTTACTTAAAACAAAACATCTAGAAATGAAATTAAATTTTGGTGATGTGCTAAGAGCATGCATAAAAGATTACAGAGAACAACTCACCTTGTATATACCAGACCTTAAGCCTGGTTTGGGGAAGAGATATCCAGCAATTGTCATCCAAGTGTATAGTGTGGGAGCAACAAAGCAGCAGCCATACAGACTAAATCGAAAAGCTCGCCAAAAATCCAATTTTTCCTTTCCTTGAATCTTTTGTTGAACACAACTACCCAATGGCCAGATACAGGCATACGATATCATACCCCTCGATAATGGGTATTTTTGGGTAAAAGCTGCTACTCTGCTCCACACATTTGGCATTTTGGCAGACACCACCACAACTGAAGACACCACTGCAACAGAGACACAAAAATAGATACAATGTGGCAACCTTGCTGTTTCAGTGACTAATATTATGTAACCTTGTAATGAATGTCATTCGTCCAAACTATAAAATTCAGGACGACAAAAGTCACTGTTAGCAGAGGAGTATCACCAAACTCAAAAACAATAAGAAAATAGTGTTATTGTCAACCAGAACGTTGCCAGTGCAAACACAGTTTAGGTTAAAGTGCTATCAGAGCTTGGTTCAAATTGATAATCACTTATAAATAGCACATGACAATTCGAAATCTGACATCTTCGATCTTAATCTTAAAATCTGAAACAATTTAGCACACTTGTTTCAACGTGCTTCATTTACCCCAAATCTCAGTGCCTCCAAACGATGTCGATGGGATGGTGCCCGCCAGAAGCAGAAAGAGGGAAGTCTCGAGGTAGCTTTCTGCTTTCGAAATCACTCTTCCGCTCTTCGTCCTAGGGCATCGTGATGAACCTATCTTTAGAATCTAGACACGTGCGGGTTGCGTTCGCAGGTGCCGTTTACGCTTTTCTATCCTTGTCCAACTCATAATGGGTAAATCAGAGCAGAAAGGAAGGCAAGCAGCCGATCCGATGGAGCCAAGTTTTTAGTTCTCCTAAGAGCCGCTGTCATCCTTTGCGGCTCCTTAAATTTCTCATGTTTAAGTCCTTTTTTACTCCCTTGTGCATTGTTCGCTCAAGGTCTGCTGGATGTTTATATTTATGAAACAGCTGATCTAGCTCCGAACCTAAATGCTTTTACCATTCTAAATCATCACACCGCTTGAAGGGAGGAAATAAAGCCCTTCTCAAGTGAGAGTTTTATCTCTCAAGCCCTGAGAGCCGATGTCACAAGAAGAGGACACTATCAGATACGATTTGCGAAGCTAGCCGTGCTACTCGCAACCTCATTCATTGGAACACTTCAATGACACCATTCTTTGAAGTCTGTAATCTGTCAACACCGCAGTCGTGTGATGGCTGACGACACAAACTCGAAGTGCGGTTCTGTAGCGTTTTTCTTCTCATTTCTTTCAACTTACAGTTTTACTTTCAATGTTGGTTAATGTTTGTTGCAGGATTTTACAGTAATAATATCAGCAGTTGTGTTAGCCCTCTATGCAGAGATGTTGCGTTGTATGAGCCATTCATTGACCATATTTGGTCGTTCCATCACTACCTCTGCAGTACACAATAAAGGTGCTAAAATATGTGTAGTTGGTGGGGGACCCGCTGGCTTCTACGCAGCGCAGCACATTGTGAAGGTTTGTTTTTTTCTTTGCAATATTACCTCTTTCTGAGGTACGTCTGCTAATTAATATTTGCATTGGTATGTACACATAGATTTGTGACAAATTCTTTGATTTTCTGTATTTTTTTTGTTAAAACAGGCCGCACCTGATTGTGAAGTAGATATCTTTGAGCGCTTGCCAGTTCCTTTTGGTCTTGTCCGCTTTGGTGTAGCTCCAGACCATCCTGAGGTTAAAAATGTTATAAACACTTTCACTAAAACTGCACGAAATCCTCAAGTGCGATTCATTGGGAATGTCAGCCTGGGAACTGACGTTTCTCTACAAGAATTAAAAACAGCATATCATGCAGTTATATTGGTAAATTTGATTATGGATAAGGAATAATGATTAATGATTATAAAATGACATGTATCATTTTTTCTAATATTTTAAATCTAGACTTATGGTGCTGAGCAAGATAAAACTTTTGGAATTCCTGGAGAAAGTTTAAGCAATGTTTTAGCAGCACGAGAATTTGTAGGGTGGTACAATGGACTTCCACAGAATAAAAACCTGCTTGTTGATTTGAATGATGAAGCAGTTGTTATCCTTGGTCAAGGAAATGTTGCTGTTGATGCAGCGAGAATACTTCTTACTCCAATCGATGAGTTGAAGGTGTTTGTTTCTCTTTCTTTCTAAAGATATTACTATATACACAACATAAAGATGTTCTTTTATAAACAAAAGTAATTTCTCCTCAGAAAACAGACATCACTGAACATGCACTAGCAGGTCTTGCTAGCAGCAGGGTCAAAACTGTGTATTTGGTTGGTCGGCGTGGGCCTTTACAAGTCGCATTTACAATCAAGGAGTTACGAGAAATGGTTAATCTCAAAGGATGTTCTTCGGTATTTGAAAAAAGGCATTTTGATGGTGTTCCTGAGATGGTTCCTAGTAAGTATGTTTTTTTTAAACATTAGTGGAACTACTCTATTTATATCTGCCAGCAGAGTGCATATTTTACCCACATCTTGTGATTTTGCGTTGAAGAGTTGGTACGCCCAAGGAAGAGACTAACTGAACTCCTGGTGAAAGCGGCTTTGGAAACAGAACCATCAATTGACACTTCATCAAAGATATTCAAGCCACTTTTTATGCGGAGTCCCTTGTCCTTTCAAGGAAGCACTTCTGTGACAGGTGTAGAGCTCGGACTCAATTCTCTTCACGGTGCTGATTTGGAAAATCAACAGGCCATCCCTACTGGAGAGAAGGAAATTATCAACTGTGGATTGGCTTTAAGAAGTATCGGTTATCGCAGTGTTTGTGCGGACCCATCCATCCCTTTTGACAACAAGAAGGGCAAGGTCATCAATGAACATGGCCGAGTTGAAAAAGGTGAAGTACAATTTTGTCAGCTCCCTTTGAGAGACAAGGGTGAATAAATATTGTTTCTGTTCTTTTTTGAATTTATATTTTATGTGTGCAGGCGTTTACAGTGCAGGGTGGTTGTCTACTGGTCCAGTTGGTGTAATTTTGTCCACAATGTCTAATGCCTTTGAGACAGGTGCCAATGTTGTTGAGGATATTAAGAAGAAAGTTCTTGATACCACAGAAAGTAAACCAGGCTATTCTTCAATTAGATCCAAATTAGATTCTAAAGGTATGACTTCCTCCATGAAGTAAACTGTATACTTTTGCCAGTTACCATCAACTCATTTCTCATTTTTTTTTCTGAAGGTATTCAAGTAGTCTCCTTTGCTGGGTGGGAAAGAATCGACGAAGAAGAGATGAGACGTGGCAAAATGTTAGGCAAACCTCGGGAGAAGATTACTGATGTGCAAGAAATGTTACAAGTAGCTGACAAGGGAGATACAATTGCTGTGAAAGGATGATTGCCTGCTGTTGGTGTTGTTATGGCGAATTGAAGCAAAATTATATGCATTGTTGGATGTGGTATTATTCTTTTTTACTTTTTATTAGTCATAGATGTATAATTCATATTTTTATACTCTTGTAATAAATTTTAAATGACTATTTTTTAGCACTCGTGTAGTAATTTGTCACACATGACCTACTGACACATTATCTTACTGAAGGGTCAGGATTTTCTGAGATGGGCTGGGTGGGCAAGGAAAGAAACTTCCAGGTTCTAAATATTTTGGTGTTCAAGAGAGAACAAATTGCACAAGGCAAACACTTCATATTCAATCGAAACAATCATGTGCATCAGGTACCTAGTAAATGATCCGTTTATTCTCACAGTGTGGTTCCAGGGGCCCCTTCCCTTCATCCATTCATACACAAACACACACACCGCTGCCCAGCTACCTTAAAACTCCCCCCTTTTCCGGTGGCATGGGGTGTGCCTCCATTCTCCATCGGCCAGGGTTGACGACGCGCGGGGCAACGCAGCTCCCCCGGCCTTCTGGATCGTCGTAAGTGCGGCAGCTTTTTCGGATCCGTCTGCGCAGCTCGAACCTCTCGAACGCAGCCCTTGACCTGACAGCTGCTCTACTTCTGCTTCTGTGCATCGGGAATCGTTGTTTGTCTGACTATTGCTCGTTATATCCGTCTTACATTCTAGCAGTACCTAATCGAACACGAAAGAAATAGACATCTGACGTGAGTACTCCACATTTATGTCGCTTTCGTTTGTTGTATGCACTTCCCATGTTCACTGTCTCCTCGAACATAACCCTTTATTTATGTTCCTCTTGTATTCAAACAATGTTGCCCTTTTCCTCTCTTTTATCGTGTCCAGCCTAAATATTCACTGAAATGTTGCCGCTTTGGCGAATCAACTACAGCAACATTCCGTGGTTTTAAATTGTTAAACACTGCAATTGACATTTGTAGAAGCACCTCATTTCATGAATTAGATTATTCTGTACCATTTCCTTTTACTAAAATGATTGTCAATGTGCTTTTAGTAAATTGTTTGCTTCAGACGTTAAAAAAATAATAAAATGAGGCAGATGAATCTGTATCCCTATGTATCGCTGCTTTTGAATACTTTTATTATATATTTATTTTGCTTTTATTTATTGTTGTTTGATAGATGTCCGTGACAATTCAACAAATACTTTCTGATGCTAAACGCCTTGCTAGTCGTCTGAAAGAACATGATACTGCTGCCGATGTTTTACTCTCTCAAACACAGACAGTTTATAAACAGCTTGATGCCATGAAACAGGTAAGGTGTTTCTCAGGTTGGACTTTCAATTGTAATTTTTCAGTTATTAAATTGTTCTAATGCTTCTTTGTTGATGTTTTCTTTTATTTTTTATAATTTTCCCCTTTTAGTATCAAGAAGATGTAAATGAGCTGAATGAAGTGGCTAGGCAGAGGCCTCACGCTGCTCTTGTTGCTGGCATACAACAGGAAAATCGCCACTTAAGAAAACTGCAACAGGAAAACCGCGAGCTTCGTGCTGCCTTGAAAGAACATCAAAATGCTTTGGAATTGATTATGAGCAAGTATAGGCAGCAGACAGATACTCTCATTCGTCAAAATAAAATGGACCTTACCAAAATCTGTACTAGCTCAAATATTGATGTATGTACAACATTTTTTTTCTTGTGACCATGAGTAATTAATTTTCGGTTTTCACAATTGCTTTAATTTTTTGTCTGCAGAAAGTGCACAAGGAGTCAGAAAAAATTGCAGAAATGGCAGCTATAATGAATAGAGTTGTTGTCATGGATGAGGAAAGTTCTATTCATGATCTAGAAAGTATGACACAGTTAATAACTGAAAATAGGGTAAGAATTTGAGTGCTTCTGTGAATCCTTCAATGAACATAAATAGGAGTGACAAATGTTTTCCTCTCTTTTTTTGAATGAAAAAATTAATTTATTTGTTGTTACATGCTTTCATTTCCAGGGCCTTAGAGAAATGCTTCAGATTTCAAGAGGATCCTTCACTGCTATGCAGCCTGATGTTCAGCAAGTTGATCCTAAGACTGCCCCAAAGGAAGTAGAGGATGCAAAGGCAGTTTCCAAAGAAGATGCCTGGTAGTTTGTTTTTGGTGTCCCAAGCCCTACTGACATAATGTGCCATACAAAATACAGAAAAGATGTAAGCTCCTTGATCAAAGTAATGTCAGTAAATAATTTTTAATTGAAGTGGTTGTTGAGGATATCAATGTACTCATTCTCCTGATTCACAAATTACTTTTATTTTGTGCATTGTTTGGTTCTTCTCAATCTACTTGCACAACTGATCTTCAAGTCAATGTATCTCTCCAGAGACATGTAAATATTTTTCTAGGACGCTTTAGAGTATTTTGAACCAACAAATCCTGATCTATGGCATGTGTATCAGCCAGTTATGAAAATGTACCAAGTAGTAGTGGTTAGTACAGGCAGCTGACCATTTCATTGTATTGTTTGCTGGACTGCTTTTTTTTTTGATCTGAAATGAAAAGACATTGATATAAAATCTCATGTAAGTTTTGTACTTTTGTATATTATTGCTTCAAACACATACTACCTACAATTTTTATTTTTACCAATTACCATAATGGGTTCTTTATTATAAACTATTGTTTATTATTGTTACTTATGGAGCATTTCTAATAAGGCAGTATTTTACATTGTTGTGTGATACCATAAATTTTTATTTGTTAATAAACCTTGTGATGAATTATATTTTGTGTAAGACTTTCTTTGTGCCCTAATACTTACTTCTTCATCATGAATACAGACCCTCATCCCATAAATACCCCCAACCGGAGATACCCCCTATCATGTTTTTAAATATTATAAACACGTCCGAGCCGGGAGGGCCCAACCTGCCCAACCTGCACAACACGCCAAGCCCTTTCGTGAACAAACCATGGTGTTTTCGAGCAACTAAGGGCTGTTTTGTACTAATTAGGACCTCCTCTAGGGTTCGAGTCATGCCAGCTCTCTAAAATTTTTCGTCTGAACAAACACATGTAAGCGTTGGGTTTCAACTTTTCCCGCAGCACGGTCGGGCAACGGGTCCGAGGTTCTCTCGGTCGGCGGTTTCCGGCGGGGGGGCAAGGAAACTTGGTTCGGAGACTCGGGTGTATTTTACCTTCGTTTTCGCTCCCTGTGTGGCAGACGAGGACACTAATTAGGACCTCCTCTATCGCCCACATCAGTTTCATAAAAATCGGGAGGGGGCTACATTGACCTCAAAAAAGGCCGCTGCGTTGTTTTGGTCAAAAAAATGGTAAAGCCTAGTTGCCTTTGCAAAAGTATTCACAGATTTCTGAGCAAAACTTTCCGTTTTGAGTTTTGGTCACGGTAAATAAATTGACAGCTCGATCGTGAATTTTCAAATTATTTATCATTAAAAAAATAATTAAAATATTAATAAAAACTATAGGGGTAATCTCCGGTCGGGGGTGTCTTCGGGACTAACCCAACACAGAGTGGTGGTTCAGGTGTAAAAGGAAAATAGCGGTATCTCATATTGTGGTTTTTATAAATTTTATTAACTGACAACTTGAAAGAAATAAGTATGTATCACATTAGATCTACATGCAGTTTCTCAACCTGAAAGCAGTAACAGGAAAAATAATGAAGCAGTAAAACAACTGTGGAGTGGAAAGATTGCATGAGGAATGAAAAATTAAGTGTCACAATTGCAATTCATTCATTCACGGGGAGCGGAAAAACATTGTCTTAGAGGGTCCCAGGGATTGGCATGAAATTTTAACACTTTGAATTTTGTATTGGCCATTCCTTAGAACTCAAAACATTGGGCTGGTGGGGGAGGGGGGGGGCAATGGGTGGTCTTTTTGATATTGTATATGAAAACGTCTAATAGAAAACAATTTGCCAAAAAGTTTGACTCCTTGACAGTTACAATTTAGCTTTTACTATAGGTACCTTACAGCCTTCCATAAACACTTATGCATTCTTTACAACCTATACAACACTCATTGTCTGAAGAGCTGGCTTAATATTTAAAATACATTAAATTTAGAATAAAATCTAATATAGTTCTTTCCAACAGTGTTCAATAATCGGCCAAATAACGCTGTATCACGCACACGAAAACTTTACAAGCCCTCTGTCTTACTTGTAAACACAAATTTACAACCACCCTGCTCAGCAAAGTATGACTGCTCCGAGACAAGAGCACACGTCCTAGACGTGACAGATACACCTCGAGGAGTGGGCAGCCACCTCTGGGCGGCTGTCATCGATCCGCACGACAGGCACTTTGTTAAGCTTCAGGGAATCCATCCCCGCGTCCACGTCTTCTCTTGGACAGCACACTGACACCACCAGGGAAGTCATCCCGGTTCGACATCGCACATAGTCCGGCCAGACGTATCCCACGCCGCTCCGACACGACCGCCGCGATGCCCACGGCAGAGCAGACCTGGTGCAGTCCACGGTTGGTGCCTGGGCCCGCGCCAGGGCAGCGGCACGGCGCGCCGCGAAGACCCCCGCGCGGGTGGCGGCGGGGTCCGCTTCCTCGGGAGGCACTGTTCCACGGCCGGGGCTTATCACCTCAGCAGCGAGATGGAGAGCACCAGCAGCAGGGCGACGAGCACGGAGGGCGCGGCCGCTCCGGGGCAGCCGTTGGGCTGGGTCACTGCAAGCAAAAGATGCAGATCGGGGCGGGGAGTCAAGCGGACGCAGGACTTGGACTTGGCACCCGAGTGGGCGTGTCGGCGCTGCGCTCACCTCGCGCGGGCACGGGCTGCTGGGTCCGACGGGGCAGCTTCAGGTACTGGTTGTGGATGGCGAGGTGCGGCACCTCGGCGTGGCAGCGGAGGCGCAGCGCGTCCCGGTCCCGGCCCCGGTCGCGGCCGCCAGTGCTCGCCAGCGTCGTGAAGTGGTCCTCGCTGAGGCGCAAGTGCAGCTCGAGCCGCGACTGCAGCAGGCCCTGCGTCGTGTTGGTGACCACGGGCACGCCCATGCCGACCTGCGGCAGAGAGAGAAGGACACAGTCAGACCAGCCGGTGCCGCCACAACTCCCTCTCTCTCACACGCGCGATGGGGACGGCGAACCCCGACGCCGACGCCACGGGGTCCAGCGCCTCGCCTCGCACTCCCCGGCAGCCCAGCGTCCTGCGGGAAAACCCGCGGCGCCTACAGATCGAAATCTCATAAAAATTCAATGAGTTGGAGTGAGCAAGGCGCAGGGCCGGGGCCGCCGGAGCCCCCGCGGGGGCGGGCCTCTGGCCTCTGGTGGGCCCTGTGGGCACCGCCCCGGAGAGGCAGGCAGGGGGCCCCGCAGGGGGCCGCGAGGACCCCGCCGGCCACCACGCCTCGCTCTTGGCCGCCTTGGCGGACCAGCGCCGCAGCATCCGCCCCCACCCCCGCAAGAGGGGCAAGTGAAAAAGAGAATAAGACACTCTCATAAAGATGCCGGGCCTTCAATTCAGACCCAACTGCTCTGTGTGCTCCTTTTCGTCTTCAACTTCACTCATATCTATTATACTACTCGACATTCTGCGCACGGCAACATCGGGAGTGGGTAAGCGTCCGGACCAGAGGCGGCCGAGGCGATGGCTGGGAGGCGACCGGGAGGCCGAGGGGATGGGCGACAAGGTGTCCGCGGTGTATCCGGCGGCGAGCCGCGCGTCCACCAGCCCCGAGCGAAGCGGTGGTCGAGATGACGGGTCTCTGTTAGGGACAGCGCGCCACCACCACCACCACCACCACCACCACCACCGCAGCGCCGCGCGCCGCCGCGCCGCCGCCGCCCCGTCAGACTGCCCCGGCTTGCCCTACTTCTCCAGCTCCAGGCGGCGGCGACCGTCGATATGACAGCGTCGAGTCCGACTCCAAGTTGCGCCATAAAAACGGAATCGCCGGAAAGATAATGTTGCGATGGCCGTCTCTTATGATTTTCGTGGGGTGCCTCTGTCTCTACGCGGGGACCGGGGCCCATTCCCAAGTTGGGACCGCGCGACGCGACGCGCCCCGCCCGGCCCGCGTGTCCGTAGGTGTGGAGCAGCCCCCCACCCCCCGGCGGCCACGGCCATAGGGTATTCCGGGCGAGCCCAGACCAGAGACGATCACACAGACGAACCCACGGGTCCGGAACGCGGGCATCGTGAGGGGGTAGCGCAGCAGGGAGCATCTCCGCTGCGGCGTCGACCGCGTCGACCACGAGCCACGAGGAAATTTGCGACGCTTAGCTCTCACGCTGGCGGCCTTCTCCACTTCCGCCCCGGGCTCCTCCGGAATACCCTATACCGAGCTCGGAAGGACGGCGACGACGGGTCGATGTAGACATCAGGGAGGGTTGGTTGTTGGGTGCAACGCTCGGGCATGCGAACCCGACGGCCCCGCACGCCCCCGCAGAGACTTGACAGCTCGGTTCTCCCGCCACGACGCCCGGCATGCCCTCGCCGAACACGACACGTCACCAGTCAGCAGTCAGTTACCTACGCCTGACACCGCCTGGTGTAGACACCATGAAACCACTCGGAAAGCCGGCGATACGGTACCTCGCCGTCATCGGGCCACATCGTCAGGCTACGCCGTCAAGGCCACGCCGTCAGGCCACGCCGTCAGGCCATTTGGCACTTCACCGCATCGGCGCGCCATCGACGATGCGGCACGCCACGGCTGCACGCCTCGGCTCAAAGGGAGGCGGGAGCCCAGCATAGCAATCAGAGGAGCAATCAACGATCCTATGACGCCCGCGCCGCGGCGGCGGTGGACGGTGGCGGCGAGGCGCTGCTTTGGCTCCAGACTTTCATCTCTCCCTTCCGCTCCGCACCCCTCCCCCCCTGCTCTTTCCTCGATTTTACCTGCCAGCCCCAGTCTGAGTTCCGCGCTGACACCCCCCGCCCCGAAAGCCCCCCCCCCCCCCCCGCGGCCTCGGCCTCCGCTCTCCTATCACTCGTCACGAGCCCGTGCAAGCTCCCGTCCCGTCGCCCTCGTCGCTCTCCGCTCGTGCGGCGAGTCGCCGAAACTTCCTGCTTCCGCCCGCCTTGGCCGAGTCAAGCTGAAATCACTGAACTCTGCTTACACGCGCCGACGCGTCCCAGCCGCCCCGCCGCCCCCGACTACCGAGGACGCGGACGTGGACCCCCCTTCGGAGCCCCCCTCCCCCCTCTCTCCCCTCCTGCCTGCGGTTGCAAGCTGCTTATGGTCTTTATACCGTTAGTCCCGGTGTTTGGCACCCCGTGGTAAAGGTGGCGATGCCAGGCGCCCGGTCCGGGTCGACACAAACCCACAAACCCGCTCTGCTCCCTCAGCCCCCCGCAGCCCCGCGGCCCCCCGCGGACCCGGGGCCCCGCGGGGGGTCTCTCGGAGGGGGGGCCTCGGCAGGAGCACCTCCGGGCCGCAACCTTAATGAGCTGGAAGGGCGGGGGGAGGGGTGGCGAGGAGGTAAAGCGACGCCGCTTAGAACTTCACAACACGCCGTGCCGCCAGCCGGCTTTCAAAGCTTTTGTGTGGTGGCGGCGGGGCGGCGGGGCCGCGGGGGCGCGGGGGCGCGCGACGTCAGACTGCGCCCGACGTAACAGTTGCGCGTGCAAGCAGCAAGTTTGCCCAACACGCAGTGTGCGTAACTTACACCCTCCCCCGGCACTCAAGACGTCATCGAGGGGATTACCAAGGCCACTAGCGGCGCTGGCGGCGCTGGCGCGCGCCCTCCTACATGCCCCCGTCCCGGGTGCCGCTCTGCACAGGTGCGCGGCGCCGCCGAGGTCGCCGACAACGCCGGTCGGAACGCGACCGCCGCCGGCCGCCGCCGCCGCCCCGCACCGCGGAATGTGTCGATCCGGACATGAATCGGCGCTGGTGCTGCGCGTATCTGGGCGCAAAAAGTCGGGCGGCTGGCTTGTGCCGCTGGCTGCCGCTGGCTGCCGCTGGGCGCGGAGGGGAGGGGTGGGGGAGCCCAGGGGGACCATCATTCTGTGCGGCCCCGACCCGGCGGCACGGCGGGGGGTGGGGCGGGGCGCGCAAGACGAACTGCTCCAACCCTTGCCGCCGTAGTCTGCCCTGCCCTACCCCGTCCCCCCGCCCCTCCGCTGCGCCCGAGTCGTCTTCGCCCCCGCCGTACATATGTTTTATAGCCGGTGTAATGGTGGCCGTTTTCACGCCGGTATCGCCCGGTGCAGCCCGGAGAAACCATCAAAGGCGCCAAACGCAGGGCTTGAAACGGTCGGGCGTTACGCCTGCAAATAAAAGGAGTCAGGCCGCTGCCGGGGGCGGGGCTGCTGCTGCTGCCGCTGCGGCGGCGGCGAGAGCAGCTCAATACCGTGTTCATGGGCTGCCGTTGGGCCCAGTAGTGCAGAGGTGCATGCCGGGACATAAACCAGCCCAGCCAGCAGGATAAACGCGGCCAGGGAAAGGGAGCGGGAAAAAATACGTATATACCGAACAGGAAAACGCGGGGGAGAATCCCCAGCTGGTATTTGAACCCGCGCGCGCGCTGTTGTTGCCGCTCTCGAAGAGTAATCGCGCCTGTCGCCGGCTACCATCATCACCGCCACCACCCGGCGGCAGGCGGTGGGGCCGGGCCGGACTGTACTCCAGGCCGCACTGCTTCGCACGGCTCACTCTCGAGTTGTCTCGGGACTTGGTTTGGGGGGAGGAGGAATGGGGCGCTGGGCGGAAGCGGGTCTGGCAGGGCGGAGGGTCCTGGGTCCTGGCGGCGGGTCCTGGGCTGCGCGCCGCTGCCGCTGCTGGCCGGTTTGTGAACCTGTTGAACGCCGTGGAGCCCCGTGTAGGCTTACGGCACCCGAGCCTCTGCCCGGCCTTTCCACTGCCCCAGGAGGGCGGCGACGCCCGGAGCCCGGAGGAGCGAGCAGAGTGAGCCTGCTTAGCACCACCCGGAGGCACCCGGAGGCACCCGGAAGTTCTCCGGCGCGGGGGCCGCGGCGGGGGACTCTGTCCTCACCGGCAGCGGAGGGCGGCGGCGTCCCACCCGATCCCCCGATCGGACCAACGTTCCGCGGGGGAAGCCCTCGTCATAAACCGGCCATACGGCAGCCGTATGTCAGTCGGCGGCGGCCCGCCGCGCCATGCTGCCGGGATCACTTTCGGCCAGTAAAACCGGGAGGGCGGGGCGGAGTGGGCGGACGGGCGGGCGGGAGGACGTCGGAGGAGCCGTCGCGTCGTCAGCTGCGGCGGCGGCGGCGGCGACGGCGACGACGGCAGAAGCAGCGAGCGAATAAAGTCATAATCTGGAGTGAATCCCTCCCTCCCGCCCACCTCCCGCCGCCGCTGCCGCTGTGGGTGGCAGTGGCTGCCATTACCCCGTCAGGGTTATACTGTGACAGACAAGATGGATATCGCGTCCCCTTTGCCGTGCAGCTGCAGCTCCGCAGCACCGGCTGCCGCCCCCCGCCGCCCCCGCCGCCCCCGCCGCCCCCGCCGCCCCCGCCGCCCCCGCCGCCCCCGCCGCCCCGCCGCCCCGCCCCCCGCCGCCCCCCCGCCGCCGCCGCCCCCGCCGCCCCCGCCGCCGCCGCCCCCGCCGCCCCCGCCGCCCCCGCTGCGCCCCGGCTGCGGCTGACGCGGCGCCGCGATGCGCGCTGCTCGCTGCGCGGCCCGGGCCCCGCGGGCTCTCGGGCTCTAGGGGCCCGGACGCTGCTGGATCGGAGTGATATGTGACGTGTTTCAAGAAGACTCTCCTCTGTCGTCAGCCGAGAGCTGCTGCCCCACCGTTCCGTGCACAAACCACGTCCTATTTCTTTTTTTCTCGACCTCTTCTTGGAGGGGCCGCGGAGTCTCTCTTTCCAGGTCTGGTGTGGCTTCGACTCCCACGGGCAGTTCCCGACGCCCCCACCCCCTCCCATCCCCGTCACAATGAAATTTCCCCTCTAGCAACGACGTGGTTCGTGGAACTCTCCCTATCGTGATGGCGTCATGTAATTTGCGGACAGCCCCTTGTCAACGAACGTCTGACAAAGAGAAAGAAAACGGGACGGAACGATCCCGGGCGGCGGCGGGGGGTGGCGCAGCGAGGGGGGGCCGGGAGAGGCGCATCGCACCGTTGGACCTGTAAAACGAGATAATAGTCCTGTGCGTCTGGGCAGAGCGGCGGCGCCGGCGGTGCCGGGGGGGGGGGGGGGGGGGGGGGGGGGGGGGGGCTCGGGGGCCCCGCAGCATGAAGGGGTTATACCGGCGGCCCGGCCGTGGCATTGTACGAGGCGATACCATTGTAAGCTTTGTTTCTATGCCGGGCTGGCCGGCGTGCCTGCGTGCCGGGGCCGCCGGACCGGGGCCGGGGGCGGTGCCGGCGGGCCGCCGGGGGGCTGCGCGCCGTTGTGGCTGTGCCGCGCGCCGCGCGCGTGCCTGCGCCGTGGCCGGCCCGTGGTCGGCCCGTGGCCGCTCGGGGGGGACAATGGAGGGCTGCCTGATATCTTGAAGGTCTCTCAAGCACGGAGAGAGCGAGAGAGAGGGAGAGAGGCGAGTGAGACAGTGTGGCGCTGACGGCGTCGCCTGCAGACCATTAGCCGGGCCCGCCGGGTCACACAGGCGGGCGGCGCGGATTCAATAGCCGGCCCCCTCCCTCCTATCGGCACCTCACGCCGAGCCTTCCGCGTGCCGCCCAAAGATGAACAAACGGGCGGCTCTTGTTGGCAGCTCGTCATCCAGTTTCCGCAGTTCCGCTGCTCGGGCCGCGGCCGCGATGTCCCGGGAGGAGGCCACCCCAGAGAGGCTCCGATAGTCTGCAGGCCACCTAGAGAGACTCCGCTACAGGCCGCCTAGAGAGACCCCGAGTGTCTGCAGGCCACCCTGCGCGACAGCCGTGCCGTGCGGGCTTGCCTACCCCGGGGCTCGCAGGCGCGTCACAGCAGCGTCCGAGCAGCGGCAGGGCTGCGGGGCGGCGGGGCGGCGGGGCGCACGAGAGGCTGTCGTCTCCGCGTGCCGCGCCGCCCCAGTCGGATGGATACTGCCGACAAAGAACGACGGGGGGTCTTATCTCAGACCCCCCGCGGCCTTTGTGTGTCGCAGCCCGTCCCGGCCGGCCGGCCGGCCTCGGCAGCCTCGGCGACAAGGACTGGTCCAGGACTGGTCCCTAGCCTGGCCGGCCTGCGCCTCGGCCGGGACACGCGGGACTCGGCCTTTCGGCCTCGGCCGGCGACGGACGCTCCCTCCGCCGGCAGCCGCCGTTTTGCAAGGCCGACAGGGTTCGCCGTCTCGGGTCGTGGGGCCGAACGCGATTCAGGTGCCGCGATGCGGAATACGCGCGGGGAAGACAGCCTGACTAATGGGGGAGGGGATCGAGGGAGAGGAGCGGATCGGAGAGGAGCGGATAGGAGAGGAGCGGAGCGGACGCGCACACAGCAGCGATTTGATTGGGCGGGCTGCGCCGCTGCGCACAGCGTGCCGTGCGGGGTGGGTGATCCATGGGTCAGGAGGCCGCCAGGGACGGCGGGGCGTAGCGGAGCGGGCGGAGCTGGGAGCGTTGTCATTCCCACGTATATTTCAATCAGAGCAGAGGAGCGGGTGACGCTATCGGTCCGCGCGGTGCCGTCAGTCCAACGGCGGAGGCGGCGGTCCGGCCGACTCCCCCGCCGCTGCTGCCGCTGCCGCCGCCGCTGCTGTAATGACAGGACGAGATAACGGGGAGAGAGACTGGCGAGGCCGAAATATAAAAGCAATACGGGCGGGGCGCGCGGCGCAGCACGGGGAATAAAGAGAGGCGAAGGGAGAGGGGAATTGAAACAAAAAAACAGAAACAAACGAGAAAACATACGGATTTGAGCCCTTAGCGTAAGGCAGAAGGAGGGCGAGGGCGACGGTTAGCGGAATTGATAGGAGTAAATAAAACGGGTTATGTATGCAGGCTGCCGCTATCGACTTTATAGAGAAACAACATCTTTGCGTGCGCGCAGGTGTGCGTGGAGAGAGAGAGAGAGAGAGAGAGAGAGAGAGAGAGAGAGAGAGAGAGAGAGCTGCCTGTGTGTGCCAGATTTACCGCCCGGGATGTTTCTTGCCCGGCTGTGAATCTCCCTGGCTGCTCCCCGAGCGGCTCCCCACACGAGATGCAGCACGGCGCCCCCTGCTGCAGGGGTCACCCGCGGGCAAGTGTTACGTGACGCTTCTTCATCGCTTTCTGTCCCTGTCGCACGCCTTACGGGACGTTTGCGTGGGCGGGAGAGAGAGAGAGAGAGAGAGCGTTACGTGAATTATGGACGGCCGCTGGCCACAGTCTCCACCCGCACCGCGGTGCACCGGGGGGGCATCCCATTGGTCCCTTCTCATTACATGTGGGCTGCTTTCTTTTGCCCCCCCCCCACCACCACCACCGTCGCAAGACCTGCAAATAGTATATTGGAATGAACTGTAAATAACTGTTATGAACATTATTGGAATGAGCCCCTCAGAAGCGAGTGTTGCGCCCACCCTTGTTTTCCTGCGTGGAGAGCGCGTGCCCCGCTCCGCTGAGAGTTGTCTTTTGCCTGTCGTTCGGTCTGACCGCCGGTGTGTATGTGTGCGTGTGTGTGTGTGAGTGTGAGTGTGTCCGGTGCAGCTGCACTCTCATGCTGACACTCGCAGAGTGACGCCCGCGGCCCGACGCCCCCCCTCCCCCCACCCTAACCCTCGCGTTGCCCCCCAACGCACACACGCAACGGTCGGCTCTGCGTGTGACTTTTTGCCCGGGCCATTTCCATTCCAGGGTCCAGGACTCTATCAGTGATTAATCTGGTCCCCACGGGGTGCATCCCCCGAACCCTCTCCCCGCACCGCCCTGGATGTCGCCGCCGTCGTCTCCCACTAATCAAAAACACAAATCTGAACCAAAAAATAATTGGAATCACAATTTCAATCACTTTCGATTTTAGTATACTGGTGCTGCTTTGATATCATATGATGTTTCTGAAAGTGCATTCTCACGCCCCTCTTGTTTTGCGCCCGTTTCTCTGGCAGCGTTGCCTCCCCCCCCCCCCCTCCCCCGCCGGGTGCGTCGGCGGCGACAACGCGGACAGACGGCTCACAATCCTTTTTCTCCTATCTCAACTTGTTACGGACGCACCAGATTAATTTAGGAAATGGAGGTCAAAAGTAGCGTGAAAGCGCGCCGCCGCCGGGAGAGCAGGAGAGTAAGTGGAAGGGATTAAAAACGGCGCGGGGAGAAGGAAAAAGGGGGGCAGTGAGTGGGGGCGTCGCTGAGGCCGGAGGCGGCGGCGGCGCATGGGAAAGGATCCGCAAGTATATTTGGACTGGGATACAAACGGAGCGGCGGCGGGCGTGCGGCCCCCTCTGCCACTGTCGTCGGCTAAAAGCATTCCGAATACCTGGAACAGTACTCGGCCGCGGGGCCGCGGGGGCCGCGGGGGCCGCGCACTCTCTATTGACACACCCACTTCAGGCGGCATCCGCCGTCGGGGCGGAGCCGGTCGCGGGGCACCTCCCTCGCCACCGCGCGGCGCGGCTTGCGATTCGAATTCGGCGGCTCAAGTCCTTTCACTTCGTGATACCGCGATGCCGTTTTGGCACGAATGCTGTGTACGTACCCCGAGGATCGATTTAAGATGTAGCGCCGCGGTGGCACCCCTTGCTGAGCGTCGCAGGTTTACTGGGGCAAAATGCGAAAATTTTGTTTTTTTGTAGGTGGCCATAATTTTTGACTGCTGGTATATTGGAGGCGCATTTTCGGCGTTCGCCCCCGGGTACCCGAAGGGTACCTGGTAGCTAGAACACCGCCGTGAAACTTTCCGCCTGTAAGTAGGCAACAAAAGCGGTATACATCGCCCCCTCCCTGAGTCGCTTCTGGATCCGCCGCCTGCGGGGCGCACGCGGAGAAACATTTTAATTTGGTCCCCGCGCAGACTTACTTTTCACCCAGCTTCCAGGCCAGCAGGTAGGCAACCCTTTCCGCCCGAGTAAATCCCCCATCCCGCGCCTCCCGCCTCTCTCCCCGAGCCGCGCGGCAGCCACCGCATTACGGTATTGAGAAGAGACGCCCCTTGCAGCGGTGCAAGCGCGAGGAAAAGGTCGCCGGCGGGAGAAGGTACCTGTAATTAATTTCAGCGGGCAAAACGTTTGAAAAGGTGTGACCGAGTGGGGCGAGACCGCAGAGCAGGGCGCGTTCGGTCAGAGAAGAGAGAGAGAGAGAGAGAGAGAGAGAGAGAGAGAGAGAGAGAGAGAGAGAGAGAGAGAGAGAAGGTGAGTCCGGTCACATCACAAGAGCGAGTTAGGGGGAGAGGGGATCAGTGAGTCGTGAGAGAAACCGGCGCAGACACACGGACAGAGCGAGAGAGAGACAGAGAGACCTGCAATAAAGAGACGTACGGACGCGACAAGAACAGTAACAAACACTCTGTTGATAGTTTCTTCTGACCGCTCGGCCAGCCCGGCCATGGCGACGGCCTCCCTGGTGCGTACGCTGCGTTCACGCCCAGCAATATATTATGGATCCCGGAAGATGACGTAATGCGAGATCCTTCGGGGGGGAAGCCTGATAGTGGCGTGCGCGGGGGGCGTAGTGTGTGTGTGTGTGGGAGAGAGAGAGAGAGAGAGAGAGAGAGAGAGAGAGAGAGAGAGAGAGGGAGAAGGGCTTGAGATGAGGGAGCGACGAAAAATACGGCCTCAATCCAAATTGGGGTCTTTCTCTTGGCTCTTATTTGTAATCTCCCTCCCCGACATCACACACGAGTCATCTAACTTATTTCCCTCATTTTGTTTTTATCTCTCTCTCTCTCTCTTCCTATCTCTCGACCGGGAAACACTCCTCGCGGGTGTTGTTCTCAAACATTCCCGCGCACCCGTGAAAAAAAAAGAAAAAGAAATGCGAATCAAAGCATTTCCAGACTGGTGCAGAGAGGCTGGATGAGGAAATTGAGCCCCAGAGGTTCAAAGTCGAAATTACCCGCACTTGCTTCATTCATAAAGGATTTAGGAGGATTGAGAGGTTGCCACTCCCGGCACCCTGCACATTACAACATTTTCAATAGATAAGATAGGTTCTGGGTATCGCATATGCGAGTGCCGGTTGGTATGTGCGTGTGTGTGTGTGTGTGTGTGTGTGTGTGTGTGCGGCGAACGGAGCTCCAAGGACCGCGCGCGGGGCGGGGCCGTTCAGGGAACCACGCCCGTAGCCTTGCTTGGATGGCCTCGCCGACCGGGGGACGTTGGCGATCCGTGGCCCTCGCCGTGGTCCCGTGTGGCGCGTGGCGTGCCCCGCTTGGCCGTGCGTGCGCGCAGTCCGCGGGGGTCTGCGGGGGCTGCGGGGGCTGCGGGGGCTGCGGGGGCTCCTCGTGGACCGGGCACGCAGCACGCACAGGCACGTTGCCGTGCACGGCTCTGCGTCCCCACGCCCGGCCCCCCGAGTGCCCTGAGTGACCTTGCGGGTCGTCCATTTATGACGTACCTCTTTTTATCCATCGCTCTAAATGAGTCTTGCTAGGTAAGTGAGACACAAACTGCTCTTTTCCGCGTCAGCCACGGCGCAACTGCAACGAAAGTACAGTTTGTGGATCTACAGTTTGTGGGCACTGTGGTTTAACCTGTAGTTTCATTTTACATCTTTCTGCCCGGGTCCGTTCCTCTTTCTTCCCCTCCCTTCTCCTCCCCTTACTTCCCCTTCCTCTTCCTTTTCCTCTTCCTCTCTCTTCCGCCTTCCTCTTCCCCTTCCGCGATCACATTGACACTGCTGTTCCTGACCGTTGCTCTGACGGCCGGCCGCGCAGCCGGCTTGACTCATGGGACGCGATCCTCCCCCCCTCCCTTCTCCCTCCCCTCCTCCTCCTCCTCCTCCTCCTCCTCCTGGTGACGCTCAGAGGGCCATATTATTCCCGAGAGGAAGCGTTTATTTTGCCGCGGGCGACGAGTTGGTGAAAATGATGGCGATGATGATAGCGAAGCCAGCACTGAGCACGCACACACGCACGCGCAACGCACGATAGCGTGTCACATAATTAAATGTTTTTTTTTTCGCCATCTCTTTATTCACTTTCCGCGACCACATTACAGGATGCGGACGAAACATTTCACAGCGTTTACACAAATGCGACTCTCAGGGGACGACGACGGCACGACGTACGCTCGCTGAAGTCCACATAAAAACACGTTGAGGACTATTTAAACAGCAGACGACCCCCTTCCGCCCGCGGAGACGCGTCGCATGCCTCGAGAGCTGTTCGCGGACGAGTGAATACTTTTAGCCTATTCGCGCCGACAAAATAAAAGCGATCGGGGGGAGAAAGTTTTAGCCCCGATACGTCTGTCTGCGTGGGGGGCGCGGGGAGCGCACGAATCCCATTAAACGCAGCGGGCGCGCGAGCGTTGCTGTGCAATCACCGCTCATCGCTCTCAGCCGGCCGTGCTGCTTGCGCTCCGTTTGAAAGAGAAGGAGAAGAATATGTAGTGGAGGAAAAAGAAAACGCAAAGAGAGAGAGAGAGAGAGAGAGAGAGAGAGAGAGAGAGAGAGAGAGAGAGAGAGATAGCGAGAAGCGCGGGTGCGTTCCTGCTTCCTTTGGCCCCCGGACTGACGTGCATACTAGAGACCGCTGCACAGAGAGGGAGACAAGAGAGAGACAGAGAGAGAGAGAGAGCAGTGCACCACGTCGTAACTGTGGCAGTAATTATTTTCTGTGACAGCAAAAGGCAGCGGGCGGCAGGCCATGTGAAAAAGACGCGTGCATTTTATTCAAGCGAGTGAGGGAATCCTTTTAGCCCCCCCCCTCCCCCCCACCCCCGCGAACCCCCTACGGCCAAGGGAGGTAGAATAAAAGGTAGGTAGGACGGGGCTGTGCTCGTGCGCGACGGTATTGATTTTTTAAAAATACCGGTATACCCCCGCCCCGGTCTCCTGACCACCACGGTATACCGGAAAAACCACACCACCACGGTATACCACCACACCACCACACCACACACACCACAGTATACAGAGTGCTTGCTCTCCCCTGTCGCGGCGGTGCAGCCGCCGAGGCTTCACCGGAACGCGTTTCTATCATTTATCATTCAACATGAGAAAAAAATAAAAGGTTTTATCGCAGCGACACATAATGTGTGGGCTTCTTCCACCGCATGAGAAAAAAATAAAAGGTTTTATCGCAGCGACACATAATGTGTGTGTGCGTGTGTGTGTGTGGGGGGGGGGGGGAAGGGGAGGGCCCCCCAGAATGCTGCGCAAAGTCAAATCCGCTGCAAAAAGCAGACCCGATCGCGGCCCCCCTGACCCGCGCGGCCGGCCGCGGCAGCGCAGGCACACGTGCGGCCACACCAAGAAAATTGAATAATTCCATATCAGCTGCTGGACGGCAAAATTTACGGCATACGTGTCACTTTCTGTTTTTGCCTTTCCAATATAGAAGCCGTGATGAGAAATGCTGTTGAGCGGAGCACCGCCGCCTTATACGAGCAGCAGCGCCATAAGGGCGCGCAGCGGGCCACACACACACACACACACACACACTCACACACACACACACACACACACACACTCACACACACACGCACACACTCACACATAGTGTAAAAGGCGGCATCGAGTTTGACGGCGACGCGAAGAGGAGGCAGAGCGAACCCGAAAAGAAAGCGAGGCGAGAGGTGCAGGGGGTGATCCCACCGGTGGTGCCCCCACGTAGTACCGCCGCCGCCGCCTCGCCCACGTGTCTGCGAGCTGCGCCGCCGCCGTGCCGCCTCCGCCGTGCCGCCTCCGCCGTGCCGCCTCCGCCGTGCCGCCTCCGCCGTGCCGCCTCCGCCATGCCGCCGCCGCCGCCGTGCCGCCGCCACCGTGCCGCCGTCGTGCCGCCGCCGTGCCGCCGCCGCCGCGGTCGGGGCACGGCGGCACGCTGACAGAGAATCAGATTTCTCCGAGTTGGCGGCTCCGGCTCCTCCGGCGGCTCCGGCCCGACTCCGGGGCTCGGCGGGGCCCCGTCTGCCCCGGGCGGCGCGGGGCGTCTGCTCCGGGATCTTTTCTTCCCGTTTCCTCCGAGATAAAAGGCGGCCCATCAGCCTCCCCGTCCCGTCCCGTCTCAACCTTCCTCGCCCTCCCCCTCCTCCCTCCTCCTCTTCCCTCCTCCTCCTCCTCCTCCTCCTCCTCCTCCTCCTCCTCCTCCTCCTCCTCCTCCTCCTCCTCCTCCTCCTCCTCCTCCTCCTCCTCCTCCTCCGCCTGCCCACTCCGGCCCGCGCTGAGGTTTGGGAGACCCTCCGCGGGCTGGTTTGTGCTCGTCCGCCGATCCCAGCCGCCGGGCGGACTATCTTTCATAGATGGCCAATTGGGCGCGGCGGCTGCATAACATTGATTCCCTCGGGTCCTGAGCACCGCGGCACTGGCCGATGGACACTGGCGTTACTGGACCGCGCATAGCATTGGCCGCACGCCGTTTTAAGGGTAAAAAACGTCACGGGCTCGCAGCTTTTTTACCCCCCCCCCCTCCCTCCGGTAGTTTCTGAATGCTCGCGTTGCCTCGGCAAAAAGGAGGAGGAGGAGGAGGAGGAGGAGGAGGAGGAGGAGGAGGAGGAGGAGGAGGAGGAGGAGGAGGAGGAGGAGGAGGAGGACGAGGAGGAGGAGGAGGAGGAGGAGGCGTGCGCAGCGAGGCGAGCCTCGGACAGCGCGCAGCGCAGCAAGTTTTCCTTCGGCAGGCCATAAAAAAAGGAGTTCGGCCACGTGCTCGCGCTGCAACTGCTCGCGAATAACTTTGGCGGCAGCGCAGCGAGGCAGGCATAAACCCCACGGCGGCCTCCCTGCGCACTTGAAACGCTCGCGCTGCTCGTCTGTTTACGTGCCCTCCTCATCAGAGTCTTTTAGTGACGCTTGTTCTGGGATAAAGTTGTTGCGCCCCCGGACCCCGCCCCGCCCCGCCCCCCGGGCCCCACCGTCGCGGACCCCGCGCGGGGCCCCCAGTCATCAGTCCTGGTCCGCGAGCCCCCGCCTCGCCGCGGCTGCAACGCAACTTCCGGCAGGTAGTCCGTCAAGGCAGCCAGCGAATATGCCTTGCCCCCCCCCCCCCTCACCTTATTCTTCCACTCCCGTGGCCAAGTCGGAGAAAGAGCACTTCGTCATTTCGCGACAGAGATTTCTCCAAGATTTCGCGAGCGCTTGCCGCGCCGCCGCGCGCCCCGCGCCGACTATAAACAGGAGCGACGAGGATAAGAAGCACACAACGCATACCCTCTCACTCACTCACTCGCACGACCCGCACACAGCGGCATGATAAATACACTGGCGACCAAAATTAGCGGTCCACTAACGGCGGGCGCTGTAATTTCTAAGTTTTTGAAGGTAGAACCTTGAAATTTGCTACAGGCCTGCCTCCAACCTTTGACTCAAGCCTCTGAAAGCGGCAACACCAGGTGCCACCCCCTCTGGTAACAGCCACCCCTAACGCGCGGCGTGGTGGAAAAACGCCGAAAGAGGGCGTCAGAAAACACCGATAAGGAGGTCCAATGGGGGTAAAACTTCGTTTACCAGTTCAATAGACCCCGGGTGACAAGGTGACATCACAATTTGAACGGTCGTTCAAACCCACCCCCCACCCCAGTTACCCCCACCCCCTACGGGGGGTGAATTTTTCTGTCACCAAAAATGAATTGCACGTCATGCAGGAGCCTTCGGGGCACATGCCCGTCTGTTTTTTTCCCCGATAGGACGAACCCTTTGACCGCAACCCCTAAAAAACCAAAAGACATTTTTGAAAATTGAGGTTTTTTTGTCCTTAAATGCATTTCAGAATCGAAAAAGACGCCAGAAAAGGTGTGCAGGGCCTGTGCCAATACGGCCCAATCGAAAATTTGCATCCGAAAAAAAATTCACCCCCTCGTATGGGGTGGCTACCCTTAACCCCTGCCCTGCCGCCCCCAAAGTGCGGAGGTGAATTTTGGACCCAGCGCCAGATGCGCCTTGTCCAGGGCCATCAGCACACAAAATTTGAAGTCGCTCGTCCGATCCGTTCTCGCGCTACAGCCAAAAAACCTCGAAAATCAAGAAAACCCACCCCTAAAAGTCACCCCCGATACCGCCGAACTGAGTAGGGGTAGCAAATCGTTTCGAGCGGCGCAGGGTGTCCCAAACCTTTGTCTTGAAGGGCCCGGACGGCCAAACCGCTGCGGCCACCCGAAGGTCCTGAAAAAGCCCGTCACCAGGGACTCTGTACCGGGGACCACTGCACCAGGCGGCCGCCGCCGCGCCCGGAGCGCCGGGAGGGCAGGCCACCGGTGAGGCACCAAGCAAACGTCTACTCGCCGGCGGGGACGGGATCAGGAGCCGGCCGAGCGGCGCGGCGCGTCACGGCTGATCCGTCATTTCGCGACAGAGATTTCTCCAAGATTTCGCGAGCGCTTGCCGCGCCGCCGCGCGCCCCGCGCCGACTATAAACAGGAGCGACGAGGATAAGAAGCACACAACGCATACCCTCTCACTCACTCACTCGCACGACCCGCACACAGCGGCATGATAAATATGAAGGAACCCGCGTGCGTCGGGGCGAGTGGCGTCGCCGCTTCAGACTCAGACAGCTGGCCTGACGCACCTCGATTGCAATTCCCACGAAAGCGTTTGCGCGGACGGTCTCTCTCTTTCTATCCCTTTCTCTCTCTCCCTCTTTCTCTGCTTTTTTTGAAAAGCAGTGTACCTTTATTGTTTTTCGCCCGTCTGCCACACCACCGCACGAGACTGTGGTGCCGCGGGAGTGACAGCTGACTCGGGGATTGGAGCGAGATGGTGCGCGGCGATGGCTGCTCCAAGTTGGGAGGGAGAGAGAGAGCAAAGATACAGAGACCGAGAGAGAGAGAGAGACTTGCACCCCTCAGACAGATTGCATATAAATTGCTGTCAATCATAAACGCGCGCTGGTAAGAGGTCGTCCATAGGTCGCGGAGGGCAGACTGGCGCCCAGGACCAGGCCCAGGACTGCCTACGCAGGGTCACCCAGGGCCGCCGGGGACTGCGTACTTACTGTCTATCACATTGCCTACGAATACCCGCTGAGCCCCCGTCCACTGCACCCCTTCCCCTTATCTCTCTCTCTCTCTCTCTCTCTCTCTCTCTCTCTCTCTCTCTCTCTCTCTCTCTGTCAGTCTCTCTTTCTCTCCCCTAATGAGGCAAGGCTTGGGAGCCACAGAGCGCAGCCCCGCGGCCGGGGTGAGTGCATCCGCCGCCACCGCCGCCGCCACCGCCGCCGCCACCGCCGCCCCTGTTTTCGGCTGCCTAAACTTTCCCGTCCGCCCGCGCCGCTGCGGTGGCGGCGGTGGCGGCGGGCGTGCGGGTCCGCCGCGTTATTTAATGCATTTGTTTTTCTCGCCGCACTGCCTCTCGGCTATACTGTGCTGCAGGGGGCGGGCGGCGTGTGGCTGCGGGGAGGGGAGTAGTGGCAGCGGCGGCGAGGGGCGTGGACAAAAGTTTGATCTGACTTGATGGAAGGGAAACTTACTCGGTCGCGAACGGGGACACCAACGGCGGTGCTGCGGCCGCGGCGGCCCTGATAAAAGAGTTTCTCCCCTCGACTGCCAATCGAATTTCTCGCTCCGTGGCAGAGACCCATGAGCAGGTCGTATAGTGAAGGGCATACATGGCGGGAAAAGAAGGAGAGAGAAGCAAGGGGAAGGGGTAAAGGAGCGAGAGAGAAAGCGTGTTGCGTGTGTGTGTGCGCTCGCGCGATCCCCTGCTGTCAGCCATATCCTCCGCCGTGCCGCTACAGCTTGCTGGCACGGAAGGCGCCCGCCGCGCGGCACGCAACACTTGACGCCAAATACTCCCCCTTCTGTTCCCTCTTCCTGTCCCCGCCCCGCCGTGTGCCCGCACTCCTCCCCTCCCTTCCCTTCGGCTGCCCTTCGCTGTGATGATGCTCATTCGCCCAGAACCCTCGCATGCATGGACAGAACGCAGCGGCAGCCCGACGCTGTCTCTCCCTGAGCGCCCGGAGGGTAGGCCGGCCCGCGACGCACCCGCGGCGTGCGGGCTGGCCTACCCCGGGCACTGCAGGCGCGCTGCCGCTGGCAGTCTGTATTCCTGGCCGCCGGGGGCACGCAGTCTTCCTCCCGCACGGCTCGGCGTGGGACCTGCAGCCCTCGCTCTCCTCCCCCTCTCCGCCCGCCGCGCCGCGTGGCACTGAAATATCGCTCCATTTTGAATGGCAACAAGTCGGTCGTGATTTATCATCCTACCAGCCATATCTTGTATTTATATTTATTTCGCCGCGCGCCGGCCTGCCCGCACAGCTACACGGCCCCGCGCGCGGCCAATGTGTATGCCGTGTGTGAGGGAGACGGACGGAGAGGAAGCGAGACCGAGAGAGAGAGATGGGGCGAGTGAAGTGTAGCGACTGTGGCGTGCGGAGAGACTGACTATCCCGCAAACAAATGCGCAGCGGAGGGCGGAGGAGCGGCGGCGGCCCCGCGGTGGGCCCTCGATCCTTATTCACGCGGACCTCCCCTCTCTCTGCCTTCTGGTATCAAGCGGCAGATCTCTTTTCGCCGCCCGCCGCGCCGCGCCGCGCCGCGTCTCGCAGATAAGGGAGATCGATAACGCCTCCGTCACAAATTGAACGACTCACCGGCTTGTCGTTGAGGTAGAAGGCGAGCTCCGCCGCGGGCTGCGAGGGCCGCGCCGTGCAGATGGCGTTGAGCACCTCGCCCGGGTCGTACGAGGGCTTGGAGGCCGTCAGCAGCGGGGGCCCCTCCGGCTTCACTGCAACAACAACAGGGTGGGGGCGGGGCGTGAGCGAGAGGGATGGAGAGTGACAGAATGAGAGAGAGAGAGAGGAGAGAGGGAGAGACAGACAAACACACAGAGAAAAAGTTGACACTCAGAGAAAACAGACCGGAATCCAAACGCAGGTCATATTCAAATTTGGTCCGAAAATGGAAAACTGACATGTTTCTTTCTCAATTATAATTCGAGTTTGGCGTATTGTGCCCATTCATTCCCCTTCGCGGACTTCACCAAGCTGGCTGGACACGGCGGCGCGCGGGCCAAACCGCCGGCGGCGGTACATAGGGGGCATATTATTCGCGAAACAAAAGGGGGGGGGGCACCAGAATGCGTATTCGTGCGAGAGAAAAAATGGAATTATTTTGTTGGGAGTGACTGTTGTGTGTAGTTCAGCAGCAGCAACATCAGCGGCGGCGGCGGCGGCGGCGGTGGTGGTGGTGACGGCGGTGGAGTGGGGGCGGGGCTCGCAGGGTGGGCCCTGCGGAGCCGCTCGGGGAGGAGGTCTGTGGGGCGGCTGTTGATACAAGGCTGGAGGCTCCTATTGTGCCGCGTGCAACGCCCCTCGTCCACTTCCTCGCCAACTCTCAGCGGAACCTAAACGCCACGACGGCCGTGGGCCAACGCAGAGCGCTGTGTGTGTGTGTGTGTGCGTGTGTGTGTTCGAATCGAATCCTAGTCGATTGAATCGGATGGCACTGGCTGAGGGTGTGACCCCTCCCCCTCCTCCCCATCACACACACACACACACATCTTGCTCCGATCTCCCGCCTCGTTTCTCATTTTTGTTCTCTCTCTCTCTCTCTCTCTCTCTCTCTCTCTCTCTCTCTCTCTCTTGCCGCGCGGCCGCACTTCCCCTGGAGACTCATTGCATTCGGGAATTTGTTTTCCGTCTCCTCCCTTATGGAGTCGGACGCTATGCGCTGCTCTGGTGCGCTCCGTGCTCCCGAGGAGTAATCGCAGGAGGAGGAGACGACGGCAGACGACAGAGGGAGCGCAGGCCGCCGTGGTGTTAGTCAGCCGTGCCGCACGACGCCCCTCTCTGTGTGTGCGTGTATCGTCACTCCGACCCGTGACGCTTAGCGTCCGCCGACGGCCGCCGACGGCTGCTGGGGGCCAATCCTCTCGCTGTATTATTCAGGCCCTGTGCCGTGCCCTTCCCGCCTCCCCCCCCCCCCCCCCCCCGCCCACCTCAGGGGCGGCCCGGCCCTTAGGGGTGGTGGGGCCCGCACTGTCCGCAGCCCAGTTTTATCTGTCTCCACACCTTCCGCGCCGGACCCCCCTCCCCCTCTTCCCTCAGGGAGAAGTCGCGGTGGGCTGCGCCGGGAGGGGGTGGGGGAGGGGGAAGTAGGCTTGTGCTGTCGTGTCGCCGTGTCACAGGTAGCGCAGTGAGAGTGAGAGAGAGAGAGAGACGGGTCACGACCCAGTCAATTAGCCTCAGAGGACGCAAGAGCGCTGGGAGAGAATGCGAGAGGGATAGGCGGTCGAAGCCGCCGTGTATCGCCGAGTACACAGAGAGAGAGAGAGAGAGAGAGAGAGAGAGAGAGAGAGAGAGAGAGAGAGAGAGAGAGAGAGACAGAGAGTCTGTATAGCTACCTGGACGTACGTCGCGTGAATAAGCAGAGCGCGTGCGCTGAAAGTTTACCCGCGGAGCAGACTGAATAGGAGGGGCGGCGCTGTACGCGGCGTATCGGCCACCACTGGCCGCCACGGCTCCGGCCTGTCTGCGACGTGATCGCGGCGACGTGCCGTGCCCCCGCACTCCCCCGTGCATATTCAGTTTTCGTCCAGTAAATATATTTTTGGTATTTTATATCATTTGTTTTTTTTTCTCTTTGCTGTTAAGTAGCACGACAGAGTGTCTTAGATAATCTAGTAACTCAAAAAAATAAAATCCGAGCATGTTTTTTTTAAGAGGACGCAGCTGTGTATTGCATGGTTGGGTTTGCCCCGAAAAGATCCGATGTTTTTTTAAACGCGGTTCTTGCAGACGCTGTCTGTCCGGATTTCTCGGTTACCGCTATATTTTTTTAAAATGACAGCGCGCGCTGGCGTCTGTCGTGTCTTTGAAATCACGAGAAAAGCAGCGGTGGAGAGAGAGAGAGAGAGAGAGAGAGAGAGAAAGAGAGGTGTGTGCGTGTGGGGGTGGGAGGGAGACGAGATAAGAAGAGCTGGTGCCTGGTGCGCCCTCAGGGGCGGCCCGGCGCAGCTCGGCTCCTCATGTCAACCCTAACTCCCCGCACGGCCGTGAGGCGGCGGGGCGGGCGGGGCGGAGCTGCTCTCGGCTACAGGGATGTCATGCGAGGTGCTGCGGCGTCTCGGGAGGCTGCGTGTCAGCACCACTTGGTATTTCATCCGCAAGTGGCTGAAACTTAGAAGAAGAGCGCGCACCACGCAGGCACGGCGGCGGAAGGCTGGCGGGGGGCCGGAAGGGCGGGCGGCCCCGAGGGGCCCCGCACGGGGGGGGGGGGGGGGCACTGTCCTGCGGCCAGGACCACGCGGTATGCCGGGCAGCGACAAGGAGCTCCCCCCGGGCTGCGCAGCGGCGGCGGCAGCGGCGGGGCGCAAAACCAAGGCGCTTGTTCGCGCGCGCCGGCCTCGCCGGGTCCTGCCTGCGTCCGCCTGAGAGGGGGAGGAGCAGCAAGGGAGCGGGCCGCGTGATGAATCGCTCACAATTAGGCCGCCGCCGGTTCGGTCCGTGCGTCGCGTGCGTGCGACGTGTGCCACACGTGTGGGCCACGTGTGCGGCACACGTGTGGCCCACGCGCGGGCCACGCACGCAGGAGGAGATTGACCCACTTCCCGCGGGGTGCGGCCTCGCCCCCGCCGCCCGGCCGCACCTGCAGCCCGCGTCGTGCACAGTTACTTAGCGGGCCGCCCGGCGACAACAGCCCAACAGGAGACCACGTTCGCACTGCCGCCCAACTCCGCAGCCCCGCGACTTCGGAAGGCGGGGCTGCTGCTTCTTTATGACTAAAGTCGGCGGGCGCGGCGCGGCGCGGCGCGGCGCTGCGGGCGACTCGCTGCAGCTCACTTGCCTTTGCCTTTCCGCATCGCCTTTGGTGACGACGACTGTGTTTGCGAGCGAAACCCCTTCGGCCCGGCGGCGGCGGCGGCAGCGGCGGCTCGGAGCTCCACACACAGCCCCCCGCGCGCGCCGCGCACAGCAGCAAGCGCGCGAGGGGGGCAGAGGCGAGCGGCACCGCCCGATTGACGTGAATGTCAAACGGAGGCTTCAACTCCCTCTCAAATTGCTTTCCCCGCAGCGCGCCCCACTCATCCCACGCGCACGCCCATACACGCACGCACGCACACGCACGCACACGCAACGACCTTCCCCCGCCGAACGTTCGCCACAACCTTTCGTCAACTTTATTCTTGCCGTCGCGCTCTCGCCCGCCTCCCCGCCTTGGAGCCGTCGTCGCGCGTGTCGTTCCCATGGAATTTCTCACCCCGACTGCCCGCGCCTCGCCGCCGCCGCCGCCTCCTCGTCGGCCTCTTTCTCCCTCTGCACGTATCCCGCCGCCTTCTACCACTTCCCTTCAGAGGGCACAAAACACATATCGCATCTTCCCACAACAGAGAAGCGAGGAGAAGAGAAGGGGAGGCGGGGCCACGCGCCGCACACGCACGTGGAAGAGCCTCAGCCAAGTGATCCCCTCTCGCACGCCCTCCCCGCCCACAAATTGATCGTCATATAGGGCCGCGAAATGCGCGCGGCGTTTTGTGGCGGTCGGCCGGGGCACGCCAGGGGGTACTCCAGGGGGGCGCGCGGGGGCTAGCAGGAAAAAAAAACGCAGGTCGTGTGCGTGTGTGTACACACGTGCCACGCGCGCGACACGCGCCCCGCACGCGCCCCGCCCGCGCCGATCCTACCCCCCGCAGCGGCGGACGGCCCATCGCGGATCGCGCTCGGCGCGCACAATACACAATACGTTCCCTCTGTCGGGGCCGCCGGCCGGGGACCCGGGACCCGGGGAGCCGCGCGGGCCGCCGCGGCGACTCGAGCTGAAAACGCTTTATCTTCGTCATCAATTTGCAAAGGCCATCATCCTGGAACAATTAATTAACAGGGGCTGAGCCGTGACGAGCCGCGCCCACACGCTCACACACACACACACACACACACACACGCACACACAGACGCACACAGGCGCCGCACGCTGAGACCCGCTGTGTGTCCGCGCCGCTTGTGCGCTACGACAAACAATTAGAGAGCGGTGCGCGGACAGGCGATCTGCGCGGCCCGGCCACCCGGATATGTCGCCCCATTGTCGGCGCGTTTTTCCGAAAACCTCTCTCGGGGAGTGGCCGCCGACGGGGCGGGACGGGGCGGGACGGGACGGCCTAGGAGGGGGCAGATGGGAGCAAGACAGCGGGGTGACAGCCGGCGGGGCGGGGCGGGGCGGGGCGGGGCGGGGCGGGGCGGGGGCCGCGGGGAGCGGAGCTGCCGGCCACTGTCCCGGCCCTGTCCGCCAGGGCCCCGCCGGCCCGGACTGCTGGGCTGCATTTCACTCAGCCGTCCTACCGGAATTGCTGTGTCAACAGAGCGAGAGCCTCCGTGTCCCGGGTGGGGCCCGGTGCCCGCGCCGCCGCCGTCGGCCGCACCGGTGACCGCAGGCGGCTCCCCCCCCCCCCCTCTCTCCCCGTTGCAGACGCGGCGGCCCGTGAGGCCCACGTCGGACCCTGCCGCCGGCCCGCAGACCCCGCGGCCGAGTGCTCTGAGCCGATTTCTCTCTACATCATCACCACGCCGCCGAGCACCACCTGCTCTCACGTCCACCGTGTGTGTGTGTGTGTGTGTGCGTGTGTGCACAATGCCGCGACACTCAATAACATTCCAACCAGGATGGACAACTTTCGCGGTCTTACAACCGATCTTTACATCACTTTCTTATCTGTAATTTTTTTCTACCCTGTTTTTTTGGACTGCCCCCCCGCCCCCCCCCCCTCCCCTCTCTCTCTGCTCTGCTCTCCGTGGCCCGCACTACCTGCTCGCAGACACGATTGGCGTGCGAGACAGGTGTGAAGAGAGAGCCCGGTAAGCAAGTCGGTCCGGTCAATTCGCCGGGAGTGCTTTCTGTTCTGCGGCCGGGGATCGTGTTTAGGTGCGGCCCCGGCCGGCCCCGCCCGGCCATCCGCCCCCGCCTCGGACTGAGATGGACGAGACTCGTGATTCTGCGAGTGAAGTTCCCGAAGAAGACGAGCGCCGAAACAAGAAGAGCGCAGGGGGGGAGCTTTACCCTCACGGTCCAGGACCCGGCTCGGCTCGGCCTACATGACACGGCTCGGCTCCGCTCGGCTCGGCTCGGCTCCGCTCGGTACGAAGACAAGTAGGGTACCTCCGGCTCCTGGCAGGGCGCCCACCCGCCGCACCGGATCCGATTAGCTAAATACAGCGACACGGCCGCGCAGGCTACACGGCACGGCCCCCGCTGCGGGCCCCTGCCAGCCAGCGGACTGAGTGATTGTCTCCTTCCTCTGTTATATGGGGTCGCTCACATCACGAAACACCACCTCTGTCTCTCTCTCTCTCCCGCTAACAACGCACGTCTCATAATGTGTGACAGGGACAGAGTGATTGAAAAAATAATGCAGGTACATGGACGATAACTTTACGGGGGGAATGAAGAAGGAAGCGACGTCCCAACTCGCGTGCCGCTGTGTACCGATACCTCCGACAACGGCGCGCACTATTTGGCTCAAACACTTTCGCGAGAGAGACAGAGAGAGAGATAGAGACAGAGAGAGATACGTAGAGAGCGAGAGAGAGAGAGAGAGAGAGAGAGAGAGAGAGAGAGAGGACCACGAAGAGGACAATCATCCCCGGGCAAAGGGAGTGGAAAAGAGCCCGGCAGACGGCACAATCCAGCCGCCAGCCGCAGCGGCACCCCTTGCCACCGTGCGGCCTGGCTTTGGCGTGGCGAGGTTTGGCGTTCGGCGAAAGACGCTGTTTCGGAAGCGTGTATGCCGCCCCCATTGTGACAGGCTGGAGCTGAGACTTTCAGTCTCTCTCTCTCTCTCTCTCTCTCTCTCTCTCTCTCTCTCTCTCACTCTCTCAGGTCGTACTTCAAACAAACACAATCCTCTCCCTCCCCACCGCCGCCGTCGCCTCCAGCCGAAGACAGCCGAAGGAGGAAAGAGGTGCGGCGGGGGCCGCGGAGACACCGCGGCAGCAGACAGTTCGTACCTTTTGCCGGCGGCTGCCGCCGTCCGCCTCGCCGTCTCCACTAAGTGTGTTTGTATGGACTGTCTGGCCGAGCACTCCGGACGGGCCCCGTGTGCCATCATAGTAATAGGGCGCGCGGGGCGGGGGCTGCGATGCCTGCGATCTGGCGGGCGGGAAACCTTTTAAGGTGCAGCCGGGTGTGGCGGGGTCAGAAGAAGCGAGAGAGAGAGCGAGAGGGACAGAGACAGAGTGAGAGGCAGTAGTGAGAGAGACAGGGAGGCAGTGAGAGAGACACGTAGAGAGAAAATAGAAAAATGAAAAATATATTAAACACGTTTCTCTGAAGCAGTTTTATCACTAATTTTAAATCGGGGGCGGGGGGAGGTCGAAGAGTGAGAGAGTGAGAGAGAGAGAGACGGGAGAGAGAGAAAGGGAGAGAGAGCAGAGATAGACGGAGAGAGAGAGAGAGAGAGCAGAACAGCGGCCAGTGTGACTGACACGACCCCGGAAGTTCCCGTTGTGCGGGGCGCCCGTTGCCTTGCCGTTGGCCGAGTCTAAATATGCCGCCCCATCGGCTCCCGCCGGCTAGTCAGCTCTGGTCGGGCAGTGTCAGCGGTGATTGGCAGCGGCAGGTCCTGTCGGCAGGCCGCGGGCGGACCTTGAGGCGCCTGGCGCCAGCCGGCGCCCGGACCGCTGGTAGCCGGGCTGGTGCTGATGGCAGGTCGAGCCGAAGCCCAGCGCCACCGGCCGGGCCGCGACCCCGCCGGATGACCCTGGAACTTTACATTCCAGCGCTGTTGCTGCTGGCACTGACTGAGAAAGGGGACGGGAGGGGTGGGAGAGTTAATAGGGGACGCGGGGCCGGAGCTGGCTGGGTATAAGACGCGGCCTAGATGCGGACACCCCCCCCCCTTTCCTCCTCCCCGAAAAGGTATTTTGATTCAGGGCGGTGAAAACATGTCGAGGTGCCGGGCGGCGCTGCTGCTGGGCGCTGCCGGGGCCACCATGGGCTGGAAATCGCCGCGGTGGCCAACTTTGTATGAGCCAGGAGGGCAGCAGGTCCCGGCGGGGCCGCACGCGGCAGCCTAGTCTCCATCTCTCTCTCTCTCTCTCTCTCTCTCTCTCTCTCTCTCGCAGCCTCGATGAACTTTGCGAATACTCGAGCACAGCACCTCGTCTCGTCTCTCCGCGGAAAGTTTTCCCAAAGGTGGAGGTAATTCAGTGGCGTGATTAAATGCCGAGGCGGCCACGCGGGCCGCGTGCGGGGCTGGGGGAGGGGGGGGGGGGGGGGGCCTTGCGCCTTGCCTCTGCCATGCCGCCGCGTGCGCCCGGCCAGCCAGCAGCCAGCCAGCAGCCAGCCAGCAGCCAGCCAGCAGCCAGCCAGCCCGTCGCATCACGCATATCGTAAACCTGGAAATTCTTCAAAACAAAATATTTCACACCTCGCGTTAAGGGGAGGTCCTGGATAATGTATTTAAAAATTATTTTTTTTTGAAAAAAGGTTGTTGCTGTCGAAATATTTAGGAAAGTGTCCAAAACAATTGAACAGTAGAAATTTTTCTAAAAAAAAATTCAATCACTGAAGTAATTTTTGACAGGTTGCGTAGGAGGGACGGATCGTACCCGTCAAGCACGCGCGGCTTATATAACGTGATTCGTGCTCCAACTATCGGTGCGCCTGCGGGGGTGGGGGGAGGGGGGGGGGCTCGTATAGTGCGGTACTTCCCAGAGCCGGGGGATGAAAGTGTAAAAGCGGCGGGGCGGCGGCGGGTCCGCGCAGATGGGCAGATGGGACTGGCTGGCGGTGCCACACATATACACAGTGGGTGACGCGCGGCCCGTGATTAATGGGCGCTCGTGTTGGTGATTAGCCTGGACTGAACAGCGGCATCCTTACACATGGCTGGACAGCAAGGGCGACCCCGGCCCCGCGCCGCCCCGCACCGCACCGCACCACGCACGCCCAGCAGTGCGATGAATATTTTTCAGCGGCATTATGTGCGGTATAACCTGATGGGCGGCGCTGGCTGCGGCGGCGGCCGCATCGCGCGCATCGCCTATGCAATTCACGCGCGCGGACGCGCTGGTGGCGCCGGGCTGATCACTATACGATGCATCCCCCCGCCACACCCCTCGCCGATCGTGGCTCATTTTCTGATTGATGGGGCCCGTTTTATTATTGAACGTCAGCTAGCAGCGCGCGCGCGCATCCGTTTTCGCAAATCGGGGAAATTTGGAGCGTTCACGCGCCGCTATACGTTTGTGCGAGGCAGGTTTGCAATGCACGGCTAGCGGCTGTTTTCTGACAGTTTCATTTTTTTATTTTAGAAAAAAATTCGAATTTTTGTTACATGAGAGTGCTTATTTCTCGTCTCATCTCTTCTCTCTCGCTCTGTCTCTCTGTCTCTCTCTTTCTGTCTCTCTGTCTCTCTCTCTCTCTCTCTCTCTCTCTCTCTCTCTCTCTCCCACCACCACCACGCAGGAGAACAATGTCCCCTGGTCTCCGGCCCAGCCATATCTGCTCTGCACTCGCTGACCCGGTGACATCCCTTTTCCACGTTCCTGGATGGCTTCCATATCGGCACCTATCGCTTCGCCTTCCCCGGCTGAATCCTCGAAGCGCTACCGCTACCGCCCGCCCCCTCCCTCCTCCGCTGCCACTCCTGCCCCACCCACTTCTATGGGGTACTCCTACCGTATCGCACGGGTGTCGCTACCATGTTCTACCCGTGCCGTCGTGGTGTCAATGGCGTGGTCTCCCCCGCCCCGCCCCCGCCGCCGCAGCTCCGCTGCCCCGGCTAACTGCTTCTTTTCTGCCTTCTCTTGCAGCCCCCCCAGCAGCAGCAGCAGCCCGCCTCGGGACTCGGCCAGATAGCTACAGGCCATGACAGGACTTAATTGCAGATAAGACTGAACGCTTGCTACCACATCGGGGAGGAGGGGGAGGGGGAAGAGGAGGAGGTGGGGGAGGCGGTCAGCGGGTCTTGTTCCTATCGCATTTCAGACTGCGCTGCAGCTGCCGCCGCCGCCGCTGCTGCTGCGGTCACGGCACAGCAGTATTGACTCGTCGTCATGCCGTAATCTTGTTTGCCGCTCGCCCACACCCCGTGCCCCCCGCTCCTGACGATGGAGACATTTTCATGTCACTCGTGGCGGGGCGCGGAGTGCAGCCGGATAGCCATGAATTCCATCTCTTTAGAGTGCAGCGCGTTGCTGCTGGCGGCGGCGGCTGGCGGCGGCGGCGTCTGCACAGCGCGGCACACTCACTTGGGGCCGCGGGGGGGCCGCGCTCGTAGCATCGCGATCAGGGCGCACTCTTCCGGAACGCGCCCCCCCCCCCCCCCAGCGGATTCGTGTGCGACGCCACAGTAATATTCCGGCACCGCTGCGAATTATGTCGAGTGCTCCCTTCTTCCAATTTGGAGCCGTCGCCGCCCCTTAAGTAACGCACGGCTCGGCTGCCGCAGCCAGTCGCGGAGCAGTCGGCGCGAGACGGCAAGCGACGCTCAACCGCGCACTCGATTTCTCCGCCTCTCTCCGCAAAGCCGCACACGCCAGAAATTCAAATCCTATGGAAAGGGAACGTTTACCGGCAAAACAAAAATATTTGAATCAAAATGTCGAGGACTTTGCAAATGTAGCCCCATGCGGGGGCGCGTGGACACAGCCTCGTCCACGCGCCTCCAAGCAACACCACATCGCGCCACGCCGTGCCCCAGACTGTAGCAAGGCGGTGGGAGGGTGGGGGGGGGGGGGGTGAGGGGGGGGGGGGAGGGGGGGGGGGGTGAGAGGGGGGCGGGGGGGGGGGGGGTGAGAGAGCGTTATCGCGGATTAGTGACTCGGAAATCGAGATGGTCCAGTTCACTCGGGAGTCCGAAAGACGGGGCAAGAAATAAACAAGCTGGCGCGGGCACGGCGAGCTAATCTGGCACGCGGACTAGTCCGGCCAGACCCCCCCCCCCCCCCCCACCTCCCGCCCCACCCGTCTCGCTGCTGGGTTCGTCTGCGCGTGCAGCACTCCTCCTGGATAATTTCGCCAACGATCTGGCCAAAACTGAAGCACTGATTTCCGATGGGTTTCTCCGCAACAACACACACACACACACACAAAATAAAAATAGTCGTCACTTACGAATTCACCCGTCAGTGCACCTCTATCACGAACTGATCATCTGCGTAGGCGAGGAAGGAGGGAGACACTATGCGGCGCCGAGGCGCGAGGCCCACGGGGCGGAGAGTGGACGTTGTTCTTTAGGAGTCCCCGCGTTTTGTCCGGCCGTCCGGCACCCCGCCACGCCCTGCCACGCCCCGCCACGCCCCGCCACGCCCCGCCACGCCCCGCCACGCCCCGCCACGCCCCTGCCGGCTCCGCCCGGCTCAGTGGCAGATGTGGCCGTGGCCACTTTCTCGGTACCAATTAACGGGGGACGTAATTACCGCTGGCCTGGCTGAAAAGCGGAGCGGCGGCGCTGGCGGCGGGGGTCGGCTATATAAAAAGCTTTCAATCGCGCGGGGGGCCGCCTCGCTGTCCGGCCCTGCTGGAGAGAAAGGCGGTCATTCGCTGGAGCCGGCCGGAGCCGCTGGAGCCGGCTGGAGCCGCCGGGGCCCCCGCCGCGCCACCTGCTCTTCGCCGCGCCTGCTCTTATCTCATTTCCTTTCCACGCTGATTTTCGTTTCCTATGATTGCGGCTGGAAAGACTCCAGGGTGGGCAGAGCGGGAGCGGCGTGAAGACGCGTGGCTAGCGCCGCCCCCCGCGGCGATTAAAACGGTATTTGACAATAAAACGGCATAGGCGGGGGAGGGAGGGGGGGGGGCGCTACCCTGCTGTTCCTAAGGAATAGTTTACAGCGGCTGCGACAACCCGTCAACACCGGTGCTCGAGCCCGCTGCTGTACGGTCCGTCTGTCTGTCTCTGTCGCCCCTCCTCTCGTTCATTACCTCGGGGGACAAAGACAGATGCTGCGGCACACACACACACAACACACAGAGTTGCCTCGTGGCACTCAATAGCGTGGGGCGCTATTGTACGCGGCCGCCGCACGCGCACGCACGCACGCACGCACGACGCCGGCCGCGGGCACGCAGGATGCGGCGGCAGCAGGCGGTCGCCTCCTGGTCTGTCCTGCGGCGCCCGCGTGGTGCGTGGCCCCGCGTTCAATTACTCCACGGCGAGCGCAAACATCAAACCGTTCCTTTCGGCGCGGGTGTATCTGTTTTATTTCGGCCCCGCTTTCCCTTATTTGTCCCGCTTAAACCGGGGATTCCGGTGTCCGCCGCGCTGCGGTGCGCCGCGCCGCCGTTCAAAAACAGAAGCGCCAGGCGCGCTCGCGCGTTTCATTTGTTGTTGTTGTTGTTGTTGTTGATTTTCTCTTCGTTTCATTTGTGCCATTTTATTATTTTGAACGAGGGAAAGAGAGGGGGCGGGGAAGGAAAACGACGCTTTTCCTGCGTCGAGGTTGATGAAGACTCGGAAAATGAAAGGGTTTCGCAGTGTCTTTGTCAGGCGCACGCCTCTGATGGGCGCGCCCCTGCGCAGAAGCGGGCCGTGGATGTGCCGGCCGAATGCGGGCGGGAATCTAACGGGCGAGGGGGAAGAGGGGGGGGGGTTCAAAATCGGTGTTTACTTAAATACGAGAACGTAAAAACTGGAAATATGAATGGGGATTCAAAGAGAACACAAAACGAAGTAGAGGGGAGGGGGTGCTTTTGAAGCAAACGTAGAAACGCGGAAAGAAAAGGATGGCGGAGAAGGGGGTGGGGGAGGAAGGAGGTATAGGGGGAGAAAGTGAGAGGGAGCGAGAGAAATTTCCAGCACACAGAGCTACGGCAGAGGAAAGGAGACAGCAGAGATGAGAGGGGATAGGGGGGTAGGAAGCTGGGGGGACGAGGTGAAGGAGGAAAGGGTGTGTGGAATGGACCTGCATGCGTGTTTCCTGAGGCCATTGTTATGTGAATGGAGGGCGTAAATACGTGTGTGCATGTACATGGACAGCCGGCCCCGCTCGGCCGCGCCGGGGGCCGCGCCCCGCCTGCTCCCCGCCCTCAGGGCCCGCGGCCCCCGGACCCGGTGGCGGGGTCGGACAGCACCCTGCCCTCCGCACTACGCCCTCGTCATTTTTTTTCTCTTTCACTCTTTTTCTTTCACCCGGCCAATAGTCATCACGAATTTATGCGCATATTGTGGCCGGCGCGGGATGAAAGTATGATGGAGCGATTCCCATTCCGTCTTTTCGGCGCGTAGGCTAATGCCGTTCACGCGGGATCCCCGCCGCGGCTGTGCTCGTGCATCACGCACGCGTCAACAGCGGCGGCGGCGTCCGGGCGACGAGCGAGAGAGAGAGAGAGAGACAAGGAGAGTAGTGAGAGACGGACAGAGATGGGTAGAAACTTGCGGCGGGAGGGCGAAGTTGCTGCACCTATTAACAGCGTCCCGGCTTCAACACAGCTCATCACTTTCGGCCGGCCGAGTTTCGGGGGGGGGGGGGGGGGGGGGGCGGTGCGGGAAGTAAAACTGTATGACGGCGGCGGCGGCCTCGGCGGGGGGACCCACGCAGCGCCGCACGGCCCAGCCTCCCCCTCCCCCGTGCAGCCAGCCGCCGGCGGAGGGTTGGTGCGAGGCGGCCCCTTCCCCCCCGACACCAGCCGCACGGCCGCCACCGGCTCCCCGCCGCCCGCCGCCCGCCGCGGATGAATATTTGAAGGCGACGCCCGCAGATTGAATGCAGACGTGCGAGCGAATATAAGGCGCGTAAGGGAGGGAGTGCGAGAGAGAGAGAGAGAGAGAGGGAGAGAGAAAGAGAGAGTGAGAGAGAGGAGGGCGAGAGAGAGAGAGAGAGAGAGAGAGAGAGACGGAAAAGGCTGAGGCCAAAGGAGCGCTACCATAAATACCAACAAAATTCAAACAAACATCTCCCGTCCCGCCGCAGCGATGCTCTCAAGTTTTCGGCAGCGGCGCGGCGGATGGGGGTCTGGTGGACGGCGCTGTGCCGCTGGAGTGAGTCGTAGTTCGTCGGGGCGCCTGGGCCGGCGGTCTGACGGCGGCGTGACGAGTCTGACGGCGGCCCGCCGCGGCCCTGCGACGCCCGCGATGACGATGTTGCGTATCGGCCTGCGGGGCTGTTGTGGGGGCCGCCGCGGGGGCCGCGGGAGGCGCGTCAGGCCGCCACTCAGTCATCATAAATGTCGGAGGAGGAGGGGGTGGCGGCGGCAACTCGCGGGGGCGCGCCGCCGCCGCCGCCGCCGCCGTGGTGGGGGGGGGGGGGCGGGCGCTCATTGTCGCGTCTTTACGTTTTGTCGGCGATACGCGCGACTCGCGGAGGGCGGGGCTAAACTGAGCGAAACACATACACTGCCTGCGGAGGGGAGCGCCGTGCGGGGTAGGCACACCCGCCCGACAGCCGCGGCCGGCGGGATGGCCTATGCCGCGTTCCGCGGGCGCCTGCGCTGCTGCTGCGACCGCGCCGCGCCCTGCTCAGCAGACACCCCCGGGGCGTCCGGCCGCGCGCACTTCCCCTTTTAAGTCACGGAATCAAATAAAAATAGCCTTATTTCGTTTTGTTGGCGGTCTGCGAGTCCTGCGGGTCCTGCGGGTCCTGCGGGTCGGGAGGGGCCGGCCGAGTCGTCAGACCCCCTCCGGAGGGCGTTGGCGGCTAACTTCATCGCCCCGCCCCGGCCCCTCCTCTCCTCCCCCTCCCCTCCTCTCCCCTCCCCGCTGCGAATTAGTCGAGCCTCGACAGACTCACTAATGCACTCATTGTCAGGCAGATGCTCTCCTCCCTTCCCTCACAATTTATGTATAAAATTCAAACCGCTTCTTAAGAAGAATATTTCACCCTTCTCTCCTTTTTTTCTTCTCTTCATTATTATCTCGCTCCTCGGAGTGGATTACGTCACTATTGCGCGCGACGCCGCGGGGTTAATTATTCGATTCCTCTCCAACGCCATTTACATTTTTTTCGAGTCTTTTCCTCTTCGTCCCTTTCCACCCTGCAAGATTGTGACCCACTGGCGGTGGCTAACCCTGCCATACCCCTCTGTCACCACCTCCCACTCCTCCCTAATTTTTTTTGGCCCGCCTGTGTTTGCTCTGCGGCGGCGCGCGCTCCAACGTGTGCGACGGCTCTGCCTGCTGTCATGTCCAGTCATTTACGACCGGCAGTGCGCGATGTTGGATTCGCACTAAAAAGTATAATGCGGGCGTGCAGTAAAATGCACAGAGTGGCTTTGCGGTGCGCGGCGGCGGCGGTGGCGGCGGCGGCAGCGCTGCACCCGGAAAGCCGGACCGCACGCCCCGGGCGTGTACACACACACACACACACACACACACACACACATACACACCGAGCTCTGCAGCGACCAACGGGCCGTAAAACAAAAAGCGGGAAGTCGACAGCCGCCCGCGATGGGATTCGAACCCGCGGCGGGTCCGGGGCCGGCGGGCGCACTGGCCGCCACCCCGGGCCCATACGCACGCCCGCGCTCCGCCCGCGCTCGCACGTGCCTCCCTGCCTTTACGAGGACCTCGCTCGACTCACCTGCGACCACCAGGTTGGTGTACGCCAGCCGGGTGATAAAGTTCTCGTCCGTCGTCACCTCGCAGCTCAGGTTGCCGGCCAGGGAGGGCGACACCTCGCCCAGGTACACCTGCGTCTGGTTGGACCGCTGGAGCTGCAACAGACGAGGTGGGTTAGACGGGGGGTGAGCCAAACAGACAGATAGAGCGCGGACAACTGTAAAGCGGACAGATGAGAGAAAGAGAGAGAGAGAGAGAGAGAGAGAGAGAGAGAGAGAGAGAGAGAGAGAGAGAGAGAGAGAGAGAGGGAGAGAGAGAGAGAGCTGACAGCAGGCGCGGCGGGCGCGGACAAGGAAGTGCGGACCATCGCCCCGTTCTCGCGCGCGCGCACACAGCCCCTACTCCACTCCATCCATCTGGCCCGCTCCGCTCCGCTCGGGGGGTTTTCATCTGGCGGCCGCGCCGAGGTGTGAGCCTATTGTTTCTGCGGGCGTGATGATATGGTTACGGGGGGGACCGCGGCCAATCAATCAGGCCCGTCCGCCGCTGTGTGTGTGTGTGCTGCCGCAAGGGGGGTGGGGGCACACACACACACACACACACAAGGCCGCAGAGTGTGTGCACCGCGTTATTTACGGCGCACTGTCACGCTTTAATATACTGATTTATACGGCGGCGCCGGCGTGACCAGCCCGCACGTAGCGTCGTGCCGTGCGCCTTAAGTGCGGGCCGCCGTGCCGAGGCGTCGTGGCGTGTCGGCGGCGGCGGCGGCGGCGGCGGCAGCGGCGGCACCGCAGCCCCGCCCTCCCTCCCTGTTGCTGGGGCTGGTCAGTACGCGGGGCGGGCGGGGCTGGCGGGGCGGGAACACGACTACCAGCTCCGGGTATCACCGCCAGCAGCGACTCATCAGCCGGCCCCCGCCTGCCCCCGCCCGCCTCCGGGGCCCCGCCCTCGGCCCCGCACCGTCCCCCCGCCGCCCCGCCCGCACAGCGCAGCTCTCCGGGGACGCTAAATCTCCCACTACACGCCGCCGCCGCGCTGCTCACCGCATCCCGAGGAGCGCCTCCCGGCCGGCCCCCCGGGTCCCCCCGGCGTCCCTCTGCATGTGGGCGACAGGCGACGGCCTTGCGGGGGGGCCGCGGGGACGGGGGGGGGCCGCGGGGACGGAGGGGGCCGCGCCGGGCCAAGGCGAAAGAGGATAGGCGAGTCGGACGTCGCAAACTACAACTGGTACATAGTGCGGAAGCGATAACGAAAACTCCTCGCTGGTCGGGCCGGAAAGTAGCTCGCCCCCGCCTCCCCGCCGCCACCGCCGCCACCGCCCGGGGGACGATGGAGAAGTATACGGAGAAGGTCGGCCGGCTCCGAAAGACAAATTCATTTTGATAGACGCAGTGATTATGGAGAGCCGGGAGGGGCGGCTCCGATCGCGGGGGTCGCCGCCGCCGGCCGCCGCCGGCCGCCGCGCCACGGGGGCGACGCGCAAACTTTGGTCGGCAAGGTCGATGAGTAACGTCATTTCCTCCCTCGTGGCAAGTTTGGCCCCCGTGTCTTCCTTCCGGGCCTCCGCGGACTCGCCGGGGGGAGAACGACGTCGACGAGAAGGAGGAGGAGGAGGAGGAGGACATTGGCGTACGGATTGAACGAGGTCAGGAAGTGCGGCGAGGTGCGTGGCGCCTGTCGGCGTGGGGTGGGTGGCGGCCCACTGCTCCACTCCCGGCGGCAGCGGCGGCGACATAGCAGCCGATCGCAGAGTCAGCCCCCGCCCCGCCCCGCTTGTAATACGGTTGCCTACCACCGCGCCAGCAGCGGCGGCGCGCACCGGGGGAAGATTGCCGGAGCCCGAACCCCCGCCTACCCCCCCCCCCCCCTCCTCACCTCCCCGTCCAAAGTCCACGCGCGGCAGCTTGCATCGCCGAGGACAAGAGGGGAGAGGGGGAGGACGACTCGAATTTTCTGATCACGGCCTCATTGATATTTTCCTGCCATCGTGCCCCCCCCCCTCCCCTCCGCTCCACGCCGCGCCAAACTCGCCGTGGCGGCCCAGAGCCTGTAACGCCCCCCTCCCCTCTCTGCCCTACTGGCCGCTCCATTGCCTTCCATCAAGCAGCGAGCGAGATGAGGCTGATCAGTATACGCGGCAGTAACGACTTTTCAATCGATTCCGTGATGGCCGCGCTGGAGCCGTGCTGGAGCCGCCGGACTCCAGCGCTGACCCTTAGACCCGGAATAACCTCCCCGCCGCCGCACCTCCCCGACGGCACACTCCGCACCACCTCCGCCGTTGCCTATCCACGTGTCCGCGCGCCGAGTACACACATCGGGGGCGCGGCCGCCGCCGCCGGCCCACAGGAAGCGCTCGTAACTTACGGACGTCCCCTAAATCCTCTTTGTAAAGAGAACAAATACGCGTGTTCCTTGGGGTGCGCCGCTGAGTGGGGCCGCACGTCGATTTATGGTACGGGACGGTCGGGGCCGGCGGGGTCCTCGTGTCCCCCCCCTGCCCCGGCCGGGTGTCCTGGGGGTGCATGGCTAATATGCCGGCGCACCAGTCGGGGCCCCGGCCGTCGCCGGGCCCGCAGCGCGGCCTCCCTCGCGGAGACCCCACAGCCCAGCGTGTGAGTTATGGGACCCTGGATGTGACCCCCGAGACAACCTCCGAAGCCCCCCTGCGTCCCCGCCCGGTCCCCGCCCCGCCCCCGCGCACATGACTTACCCACCAGCCCGGGCCCGCCTCGCCTCGGCACGCCAGGCGCCCGAACGGGGCCGGCCGCCGCCGCCTGGCCACCCGGCTGGCCTACCCCAACCCACAGCGGCCCGCAGCGCCGTGTCGCGGCGCACCGCAGCCTCCGACCGTCCCCTCGCTCCCACACCCTTTATCCGTGTAGCCGCCCGGGAGGGAAATTAGCGAAATTTAGAAATCAGAAATTTACTGATATGGACTCTAGTAACAACCGTTTTCTAACGACTTTTGAAAAAAAAAAGCGGCGCCGGCGGCTGCCGCAGCGTGGGATGCGAGTGCGGACGTGCGCGAGCTCGTGTGTGTGTGTGTGTGTGCGTGTGTGTGCGTGTGTGTGTGTGGAGGGGCGCGGGGCGGCGTGAGTAAGCATGTGTGGAACAATCGGCACGGAAGGGTGGGCGCGGGGCGTTGCTTATAGCACTGTGCGGCGCTCCGCAGGGCACCGCAGGGCACCGCAGGGCACCGCAGGGCACCGCAGGGCACCGCGCAGGGCGTCGTGACCCGAAACACTCATTAGATTCGCAGCTACATGCGATCACGACACAGCGCTTTTCACGATTCAAAGAGCAGGGTGATGGGCGGTGGTGGTGGTGGTGGTGATGGGAAAGGTGAGGGTGCGGGGGAGACGGGGGGCAGGCAGAGGAAGTGGGGGATGAATAGCAAGGCCGCGAACGATCAAAAAATACGTAGGCGTCCCTGAAGGTCTCTTGGGCGTGCGGCGGCACAGAGAGAGAGAGAGAGAGAGAGGGGGGGGGGGGAGGCGATGTCACCCGACACCTGATTCGACCTTGCGCGCTGACCTCCTCGGACTCCGGCCTTCAGCGTCCGCCCCCCTCCAAGTCTCTCCCTTCCTTCCCGAGGTACTCCCCACTCACGGTGAGGCCGTCCGAGGCCGTCCGCGAGAACAGTCATTTGACTGCCGGTAATAAAAGGACTCCGGGGGGCGGGAAAAAGAGAGACCGGGTCGTCTCATCAACCCCCACCCGCCGGCCTCGACACACTGCGCCGAGTTCCACACCTGCTCCCCCCCCCCCCCCATGCGGGTCCTTAGTTGGGGGCGGGCCGGGGCGGCGAGAAGGTGCGCCCAGGGACCGGTACACAGTGTGGCTGGAGTGCCAAGCCAGCACTGGCCGGGGCCCGGCCGGGGGCCGGCAGGGTCGCAGCCGGCCAGTCCCGTCCGGGCCCCGGCAGCCTCAGCGCCGCGCCGTGCCACGCCGTGCCGCGCCGGGGTCAGCACTGTGGGCCTGGTTACTAAGCGCCCCTTGTTATGAGCCCCGGGCCTTGGGGCGGAGGGAGGAAAGCCATCTCGCCAGTTCACTGCGGGGCGCCCACCCTCCCTCCTTCCCTCCCTCCCTCCCTCCCTCCCTCCCTCCCTCCCTCCCTCCCTCCTTCCCTCCCTCCCTCCCTCCCTCCCTCCCCCAGGTCCATGATTAGAGCCGTTGACACCGGCGCCGGCGCGCGCTTTGACTCACGCCGTCGTGACTTGGCGGCACTCGGCGAGCTCGTTGGAGCGGCCGAACAAGGTGAGGCCACCCGGAACGGAGAGGGGGGGGGGGCATCTATATCGACACAGGACTAAAGTCAAAATTGTTACTCGATCTATGTGCGGAAAACCGTCGCTTTTTCGCGCATCTTGAAAGTGGTGATCAGAAAATTTTACATTCTCTCTGAGAGCCGGAGGTCAAGGGTCACATGCGGCGGGTTAATCCAGGGTCATACGGAGGTAAACCAGGTTAGTGATTCGGACCTCGATTATACATCTTTAGTTTTCTTTCAAGAGCATCCTGGTAATCCAGAAGTATTAAAAGACAGCCAAAGGGGCGGTCCGTAAGCATGTTTCGTGGGTAATCCAGGATAATCCCGCGGTAATCCGGACGCGGGGACGCGATTTCGTCTGCGCCCGGCCGCCGCAGTGTGGCTGTGATAAAACCCCGCCAACGGCGTCGGTATTTTTCACTGAACGCGCACCTGGCTTGCGACGACGAGTTCATCTCAATTACCCGCACGACGAGGCCCGCGCAGGTGTGATAGAACGAGCTCATTACGCTCACCATTCATCACGGCAGGATATGTGCGCGTCAAGGATTTGTCACACCTGGTTGACAGTCCGTCGCTGCTCTCCCCCCGCGGGGCCCTCCCCGGGCCGGCGTTGAGGGGCACAGTCCGCGAAAACCACGTCCAAACTATCCGCTTTTCTACCCGGCCTGGATAGGCGACAGAGAGAACCGGTCTGCCGTACAGACTTCCGGCCCGGTGGGTTCGAGTCGCACAACAGCGAGGCGATCCCCAACACCACCACACCTTTGAAGCTAAAGCCTTTATGAATCGCCCGGCGACTCGTCTCTTGTATTTTCAATGACCCGCGCGTGGTCAGCAACGCCGCGTGTGTCGCGTCCAGAGAGGCGGTGGCGGCGGCGGCGCCAGCGGCCGTGACTCGGCGCAATGCCGAAACAAAAGCGCCACGTGTGAATTTTAAGTGCAGGCACACATGCGTGGATGGCCCGCGGGCCCCGGGCCCCCCCGCGCGGCCCGCGGGGCAAGGTGGCTCCATAAAATTATCCGGCCAGCGTCGCATGTGTGCGCCCCCCGCCCGCCCCGCCCCTCCCCTCCCCCCTCCCCCTGCCGGGGAAAGTGCTTTCAAGTGAGTGGTGCTCTCTCGGTTATAAAAGCCTTGCGTATGCCGCGTGCGGCCCCGGGCCCCGGGCCCCGGGCGGTGGCGCTCAGGCCGACCTGTTTTGTTTCAAGTTTTGGTTGGGAGGGGTGGGGGGAGGGGAGGGGGTGGGGGGCTGCAGGCCTCCGGTTAACGCTTCTCTGCGGCCAGCCGTAGGCAGCGTCTAATCACGACCAGGTGTCTCCACTAGGCCGTGTGTCTTCAAAAAAAAAAGAGAAACTGAGGTGGGATTCGTACCATTGAACTTTTTGTTCGGATTGAACTGTCCCCGCATTTCACTGGCTGTGTGTGTGTGTGTGTGCACAACAGGACCGGCGCATTAACACACACACACACACGGCAGTAAAAGCAATAAGTACCGAGACGACTCAGCCTTTGCGGTTCTCATTTCCTGCTAGCAACACACACACACACACACTTCCCCACGTACAAACACACAGACGGGGGTGATTGTCACTCGGTCTTCCCACCCTCACCTCTACCTCCCCCCCCCCCTTTGTGCACGCGGCGTTCGTCCATAATTTACGTAACACAGTCTCCGTGCCGGCAGCGGAGAGACAAGCAGGACGACGGCTGACTTGTCCTCGGCACATTCCTGGGACGTACGGCTGCACCGCGCGGATCGCAAGCCGCAAGCCGCGGGTCGCTGTCCGGCTCCGTCGGGATCCGCCGTCCGCCGCGGCCTGCCCGCCCTGCACGCGCCAGCAGCCCCTGCAAGGCCCCAATGCTGCTCTGCTCGGGCTGGTGCGCAATATATGGAGGTGGGTGGCCGCCGCCGCCGAACAGAGATAGAGAGAGAGAGAGAGAGAGAGAGAGAGAGACAGACAGACAGACAGACAGACAGACAGACAGACAGAGACAGACAGACAGAGAGAGACAGACAGACAGACAGAGAGAGAGACAGACAGACAGAGAGAGAGAGAGAGAGAGAGAGAGGAGGAGACTCAGAGAGCGGCTCGCAACTCGGCTGCCCCCGCTGCAGCAGCGCAGCTGCAGCGGGGTCTGCTCTCTCGACAATTGCTCCGCCGGCAGGAGAGTCGGGCCGGAGGCCCTGCCGTGGTCGTGCCGCTCAGGGCTGCGGCGGCGGCGGCGGCGGCGGGGGGTCGGGGCCACCGCGAGCACCTACCTCTCCTTGTCTCCGGGCAAGAGATTGCGACCGGCCGCAACCGCTGCGACGCCGGCGCTGCCACTGTTTACGCGCGCTTTTCAAACGAGCGGGGAAGAAAAACAACGCGGCCGAATTTCCTCGTTGCTCGGCTCCCCCCCCCCCCCCCCCCCCCCTCCCTCCCTGCTGCTGGCTGCAACCTGCTGCTGCTGCTGCTGCTGAGCGTGCAGAGGCCAGGAGAACGACGGCCGTACAGGTCAGAGAGAAAGAGAGAGAGCGAGAGAGAGAGACAGGAGAGAGAGAGAGAGAGAGGGATAAAATAGAAGCGAGAAAGAGCGAGGAGCAAAGAGCGGCGTCTGGAAATGACAAACACTTTGCGTCGATGTGTGCTCCTTGCACCGCCTCCATCTGAACGTCGCTGAAGCGACCGAGCCTCCGTCAACGACGTTTCTCCATTAACCGATAAAACATTTTTTCGTCGAATAGCGGCAAGCACAGCCCGAGTCGTGGCAGCAGCCGCGGATGCGTGGGAGAGAGAGAGAGAGAGAGAGAGAGAGAGAGAGAGGGGGGGGGGGGGGGGTGACAACTGCTGGCTGCGGTCCCCGCCCGCCCCGAGCAATGCGAGCCCTACGCCCTGGCGGCAAGATGGGCCCGCCACAGTGCGAGGCCCTTAATGTGGTTCAAGAACGCCGAATACGCAGCGGGAAAGTGGAAGCGTGGAGAGATAGAGGAAAGAGAGAGACAGGGAGAAAGAGAGAGAGAGAGCGAGAGAGAGTAGGGGGGGGGGGGGCGTTATCACGACAAGAGATAGTCGAAGATTTGGACGGACGGATGGGTTACGCTTGCCTAGATCTAACCCTAGGTGCCCGCCCCGCGGCCAGCTCCCGCCGGACTCCTGCGACTTGCCTAGGAGTTTCCCCCCGATTCCCGCACAGACCTTAACAAGAAAGCGCAGAGAACATTATGTGTCGTTAGCACCGATGCGGCACGTCGCGCGCGGAGACTTTTGAGGAAGAGAAAAAGAGAACAAGTCGTTCGGTGTGTCAAGATAAAAATCCGAGTGGTGCGCGCGGCCATGTCCTTGAGGCGTACAATGACAGCGACGACACGGTGGCTGCGGGGGGTCCGCGTCGGGCCGCCGCCCTCGATGGGGGCCATTAAAACGGGCCTTGGGGCGCCACTAACTGCGAAGGCACTCGCGGACTCGCGGTGCTAAACGACGCGCGGCCGAGTAGCCCGCCAAAGGGGCCGCGGCAACCGCGCGCCCGCCGCCGAACACACAGGATGGCGAGGGGAGTAAAACCAGGCCGTGAGCGCGAGTACCGCGACGGGGTACCGCGGCAGGGAGTATATCCGCAACTGCTGCGGCGAAACGTCACGACCTACCCAGCCCCCCAGAGTGTGTATCGTGTGACCCTACCAAACGGCCGTGACACATCATCAGCGAGAGCTAAGCTTCGCCAAAACTTCCAGTCGGCTCCGAGCAATGCGTCGCGGCGGAGATACTCCCTGCTGGCTGCGGTACGGTTTTGGGCTACTCCCGGAGTACCCGCTATTGAGAGGCTTGCCCCTGATGAACCCGCCGCGCGAGTGGAGCCTTTGCAGCCGTCGGAGTGATATATATTAATAAACAGCGACACGCGCCGGGCCGGCCTACGGCGTTGTGCCGGCTGCTGTGGGCGGGCGGCGAGGGGCGCGAGGGCAGGGCGCCGCGCCGATCCCCGCACCCTTGGCGCCGCCGCGCCGCCGCCGCCGCGCCGCACCACCAACATTACACTGCGCTCGGTATTTGCTCATTAAGTTTGGGGTGTGCTTGATTGTTACTCGGACCGGGTGCGGCCGTCATCTCTTTGCCCTGCCAACAAATGCTAATGACGGGGCAGCGCCCCTAAGACAGCCAGAGAGCGAGACGGAGAGAGACAGCGACAGAGCAGGATAGCATGTCATATCGTAATTGCACTCCGCGGGACTCGTCTTATTTCTCTCCCCCCGACTGCGTTTGTGAGTCCGCCCGACGAGTCTGCTGCCCCCCGCTTGTTTCGGTTCCCTCTCGCAGGACCCCGCAGGAGCCGGCGAGTCCGCGGGGGGTCCGCCCGTCCCGCCCCGTGGCCCCCCGCGGGGCTCCCAGGGCACCGCCTCATACACAGATTGCGCGGACCTGCAAACCGCCGCCGCCATGGCCCTCGAGTGCCGCTGCCGAGCGATCCCACAGCGCTGATCTGGCTGTCGGTAAACTTGCCGACGCGCCACGCAGCGCAGCGCGAGCAAGAGTTGCGTGTTTATCTCAAACTTTTTCTCTTCTCGAAGAATGAAGCCACGACGGCGCCCCGCTCTCCTCAGCGGCCGCTCTCTCTCTCTCTCTCTCTCTCTCTCCCTCTCTCTGCCGCGCAGGCCCCCTCTTACCGGCCCACATCCTCCTTCCCCTCCTACACACTCGGATCAGCCGATCAACACTGGCTGGCGCCCCCGCAGCCCCCGCCGCCCCCGCCGCCCCCGCCGCCCTACACGCGGCCACACAGCCGCTCCAACCCACCCCCTGCTGCTGCTGTCACTCGGACGGGAAGGTTGCGTTGACTCCACACACACAATCCGCGGCCCACGATTTGCCGCTCCACTTGGCGCTGCTTGACTTGGCACTACGCCCCCTGCAGTCACCCCTTTGTGCCCCTTCCCCCTGCCTTCCCCTGTTGTCGCCTCCCAGTCGCCTCCGCCGCGCCCCTCGCCGCGGTGAGCAGTAATCGTTTATTGATGTACCTCCATTTTATTCGAGTTATGCTTCCCTCACGCCGACGCGCGACCACCGCCGTCGTCTGTCTCACTCCCACACTACACGCGCGCCATCCATTCGGTCTCAACGGCGGCGGACTTCTATTTGCTTGTGTGTGCGAGAGAGAGAGAGGGGGGGGAGAGGGAAAGGGAGAGGGAGAGGGAGAGGGAGAGTGAGAGGGAGAGAGAGAGAGAGAGAGAGAGAGAGAGAGCGGATTTGAGGCTCTTTTGTGTGTCGTTATATGGGCAACTTTTCACACTTTTACACCCTTGTCTGCGAGGAGGTCGTGGGCTCCGACACACCGCACCGCACTGTTCTCTCTCTCCCTCTCTCTCTCTCTCTCTCTCCCTCTCTCTCTCTCTCTCTCTCTCTCCCTCTCTCTCTCTCTCTCCCTCTCTCTCTCTCTCTCTCTCTCTCTCTCTCTCTCTCTCTCTCTCTCTCTCTCTCTCTCTCTGCGTATCGTGTGTGTCTGTGTGTGTGGCTCCGCGGACGCAGGGCGGGCCTGGGACATGACTTGTGAGCGGCGGCACCTGTCATAAGTAGCGGCTTGCGAGGTCGCGATTTAAATAAGCAAACGCGGCCCGTGATGCCAAGGCGGGCCCCCCCGGGGACCTGCAGGGGGGGGGGGGGGCTGGATATCGCTGACACGACGCCTCTCCCTCTTTGCACACATGTCGGCGGCGGCGGCGGCGGCGGCGACGACGGGTCCCCGGCGGCAGCTTCTCAGAGGCGACAGCGCGCCGCCCGGCCGTGCGCGGCATGCTGACGGCCACTCCATTTCCGCGGTGCGTCCGCTCCGCCTGGCCCCGCCCGACAACGAGGTCCGGTGGGTCTCGGTCTTCGGACTAAGGTCCCCTGGACGAGGACCGAGTGCTTTAGGACAAGAACTCAGTGCCCTTTGGACGGGCTGTCTGAGACAGCTGGTTGCCACGTCTCTGAGCCTGCTGCCGCGGCCCCGCAGAAGACTCCGGGCCGCACACAAGGCGGGGAGGGTACGGCAGGATAACGTACCGCGCCGCCTCGACCGGATGTAATATTGACGCAGGTCATGCATTCCTGAGACGTCTATCGTTTGTGGCCCCGGACATCACAAAGCGCAGCGCCCCGCAGCGCCCCGCAGCAGCTGCAGCTGCAGCAGGATAGCTGCAGCAGCCGCAGCAGCAGCAGCAGCGCGGCTCCGACGAGACGCCCCCGCACCGCGCGGCCCCGGAGAGAGGAGCACCGGCGGAGGCCTCTCAATAAGCTGTTCAGCCAAACACAGAGGGGAAATCCTTTTTTAAAAAAAACATAGAAATAGGGTAGTCTGGAGACACTCAAAACGGAAGTAGCAAAAGCAGCCTCAGCACACCTTACTTAAGCCCGCGTCCGTCAAATTTTAACCGTTCTCCGTCAGACCAATCAGGGGTGGGTGGGGTCGCGGTGCTGCGGAGCGGGAGACGACAACCCCCGCATGCGGTTACGGTTCCGATTCGGGCTCGGCACGGCTCGGGCAGGGCTCGGGCAGGGCTCAGCACGGCTGCTGGCGGGCCGCAAGGGCCGGAAGGGCCGCAAGGGCCACACGCCACCGTTAGTTTGCCGACGGCGATGAAAGAGGCACGCGAAATATATTGAACCAGGTGGCGCCTGGCACATTTCTGCCGGCAATTCTCCTGCGGGCCGCGGCGGCGGCGACGGGGGCCGCGGGGGGTCGCGGGGCGGGTCTCGGAGCAGCGCGGCAAAGCGGCATACTGTGGGGGGGGGGGGGGCGCCCCGGCAGGGGCAACTGTGACATGTTTAAATCAAAGGGAAACCAGCCCAGCCTGCGCCTGCCCCGCGTAACCACGGCGCACGCCCGCCCCGAGCTCCCACGCCCCCCGCCCCCCTCCGCGCACGATTTCATATACAAGTCGGCAGCGACGGGACGCGGGCAGGCCTCCCCTCCCCTCGCCTCCCCTCCCACCTCCTCCCACCTCCTCCGAGTTGGGTGACAATCTGTGAACTCACCGTGTCGTATAAGACTCCTGCGTTGACGACGACGGCAGCGCCCCCCCCCCCCCCCCCTCAGCTCTTCCTTCTCTCTCCCTCTGAATACATTTTGATAAACGGAGAAAAGGAATTTAGGGCTCTTTTTACAGTTGCGCGGCCGCCGCTTTCCCTCCGCGTTTTGCGTCCCCCACCGCCCCCTTCCGTCGACCGCCAACTTAGCCAGGCCCGGCGCAGCCCCGACGCAGCTGGCCCGAAGGTTTGCCTTTGTCTGGCAGTGTGGTGGACCTGGGCGGGAGGCGGCGGCGGCGGCGGCAGCGGTGGCGGCAGCGGCGGGGGCGGGCGGAGGCAGCAGAAGAGACGGACCGAGAGGGCAGAGGCTAACTTTAACTCGGCCCCCTCGCCGCCCGGCACGGCCCGGCACGGCCCGGCACGGCACGGCCTGGCAGAGCGCTCTCAGTGCTAATTTCCATACTCGTACATACCCCAAATTAATTGCGTTTTTATTTTCAGGCTCCGGCACTTTTCTTGCCGCGCTACTATGCCGCTGCTGCTGCGGTGCGGACTCTCTTTCTCTCTCTCCTCTCTTCTTTCCTTTTAATTCTTCCATGCACCACTCTCTCTCTCTCTCTCTCTCTCTCTCTCTCTCTCTCTCTCTCTCTCTCTCTCTCTCTGCCTTTGTGTACTCCTCGCCTCTTCCGCTTTCGGCTGCAGCCCCCTCTTCATGGTCGCATCGTTATTCCAGCAGGTGGAGGAAAGGGAATTCATTAAAACTATTACGGCGACGTGATTGCAAAAGCGGCGGCGGCGGAGGCAGCGGTGCTGTAAGTGAGGTAATCGAGTGAAAGCCTGGCTCGGCACGGCGGAGGGCGCCTCGTGGCACCTACACGATACGCGGACGTGCTTCCGGTATTTCCGGCCGAGCGAGCACCGCGCCGAACGGGGCGAGTACTCGGCGAGTACCGACCGATTTGCCGGCGACGGGTACCGCGGGTAGTGACGCGCGGCCGCTGCACCGCACAGGCCGCTGCTGCTGGGGCCGGCTGTACCCCTTCTATCTTTACTCCCCCCTGTGCTGCTCGGCAGCGGAATATATAAACCTTTCTGCTCGCTCGCGCCCCTTCGTACCCGTATGTGTGTACGAGAGAGAGAGAGAGAGAGAGAGAGAGAGAGAGAGAGAGAGGGGAAGGGAGAGAGAGGGAGAGAGTTAGGAGGGTGAAGGTGAGCGTATGAGGGCGGGGGAAAAGGACGGAAAATGAGTATAAAGCCCGAGAGAGAGAGAGAGAGAGAGAGAGAGAGAGAGAGAGAGAGGGGGGGGGGGGCGGCGCGGTATCGGTCGGCCCGTTTTATTCTCCGCCGGCGTAAACTTTTCAAAATAACTCTTTTATTTCAACGCGCGCGCGCGGGGCGCCGCCACCCGCCGTTGGAGAAAGGCGGGGGCCGCAGAGGAGCGGAAGAGAGAGAGAGTGAGAGAGAGAGAGAGAGAGAGAGAATACGCGAGTGCGACGGAGAGGCAAGGAATGGCGGCAGGCGCGGCTGGAAAAGGAATAAACTCCGGACGCGGGGGTGGGCGGCGGGGGGCGGGAGAGTATGAACAATGGAGTGGACCGCAGCGCGCGCGCCGCAGCTGACGACGGCAGCCGATGGCAGCGCGGACCAATGACGCGTGGAACAAGTTGGGCGGGGCGAGGGCGCACTCCCACGTGTGAATGAGAGAGAGAGAGTGAGAGAGAGAGAGAGAGAGAGAGAGAGAGAGAGAGAGAGCTAGTGGGGTGGGGGTTGGGGCTTGGACTTTGCAGCGGGATGGGCCGTGAGTGCACTCGTACACATACACGCACACACACCCACACACTCCTGCCAGATCGGATTACACAGCAACAAACTCGGCCGGATGCACCGAGGACGCCCCGCGGCTACGTGATTCAATTTAAGGACAACGGAGGCAATGGCGCCGTTAATGGCAAGGAGAAGGGGGGGGGGGGCGAGGGCGAGCCAATAGAGGGGGCGATCACAGTCCCCATTATGGGAGACCCACCTCCACGACTGGCCGCCCTGCTCCGCCCTGGAGGCCCTGGAGCTGACCTCGCCCCCGCAAGTGCCATGCCATACGGGCGAGGGCACCAGCGGGCGAGGGCACCCGATTCGGTCAGCACGGCCACACCCTAGCTGTGCCCGGCGCCAAAGTTTGAATGAGCTAAGAGGCCCGATCCGTGGAGTGGCGAGTCACCGACTGCCACCCCTCCGGCGGAACCGCGGACCGCAGTGAATCGGTGGCGAGAGTGGCGACGCGAAATGAAAACGGCGCGCTCTGTTTGGCCCTGGGAGGCAGGGCCGTAGAAGGCAGGGCCGGGGGAGGCAGGGCCGGAGGAGGCAGGGCCGGAGGAGGCAGGAGGGCAGGGCCGGAGGAGGCAGGGCCGGAGGAGGCAGGGCCGGAGGAGGCAGGGCCGGAGGAGGCAGGGCCGGAGGAGGCAGGGCCGGAGGAGGCAGGGCCGGAGGAGGCAGGGCCGGAGGAGGCAGGGCCGGAGGAGACAGGGCCGGAGGAGACAGGGCCGGAGGAGGCAGGGCCGGAGGAGGCAGGGCCGGAGGAGACAGGGCCGGAGGAGGCAGGGCCGGAGGAGGCAGGGCCGGAGCCGGGCGCGGCGCGCGGTGACCCGGAGGAAGAATAGTGGCGCAGGTAAACATCGGGGGCGAGGCTTAATGGTCCGTGCGACGCGACACAGACGGGCGGTCGGACGCCGGCGCGAGTGCGATCAGTGCGGGGGCGGGAGAAGGCGGGGGGCAGCCGTGCAGCCCGCAGGTCCCCGTCGGAGGTCCCCGTCGGAGGAAGCAAGATCCGATTACAGCGCACCCGAATGTGGGCCAAGTCCAGGCTGCAAGGCCTCTCCCCCCCCCCCCCCCCCTCCCTCCCTATGTCTCTGTCTCTCTCTGACTGTCTCTCTCTCTCTCACACACACACGCACGCTCACAAAGTTGCAGCCCGCTGGGAGCCCCCGCCGCGGAGCCGTCCCGGAGCCACCCGCACGCGCTTCCAGTCTGTCGGTGCGCAATTTGCTATCTTTCTCGTATCGGGATTCAAGAGAAACACACACACACACACACACACACACACACACACACAATGTTGCTCGGAGCGGCACGCCCTGCCGAAGCTGGCTCACCGCGGGCAGGACGCCCACCCAACCAACCCTCCCGCGCGTCGCTTAACAACTCTCGTTTTCGGGAGGCCCGCCTAGCTGCAGGCAACGAGAGGATGATGGCGGACGCGGTCGCGAGGGGGGGGGGGGGGGGGGAGGGGGGCGAGCGGCGCCAAGGTGCGCGAAGCAGCAAAGTGCGGCCAGCCAGGATACCCGATACGCCGCGCCCACGCAGAGGCCGCGGGGCGCCGCCACCGCCGCCGCCGCTCTTTTCCCGTCGCGGGGGCGGCACGTGTTGGAAAGGAATAACAACGGGCGGGGCGGGGCCAGCCGTATTCAAAGCAGTTTGAGCTTGCGGAGGCCTGGAGGCACTGGGGGGGCCCCCGGGGGCTCTGCTATTGTAACGGCCCGGTGTGCCGCCGCCGCCGGCCCCCGGCGCCAGCACCTGTGTCCGCTCCAGGTGCATACGACCCGACCGGGGAAGGGGCGGACGCCGAACACCTCCTGGGCCGCAGCTGCCGCAGCTGCCGCACCGGCCGCAGCTGCAGGCGTGGGGACGATGTGGACACTCATTCCGGGCGACGCATCGTGTTACCCCGCCCTCCCCACCAACCCCTTCCCCTTGGGCCCCCTCGTCCATCACATACCCCGGCACCTTTCATTCTGAGGAACGGCCAAGCAGGGCGAGCAGGAGGAGGGCGGACTGAACAAATCGCTCCGAGATACCATCCTGGGAGGATCCGGGCCGGCCTACACCTCAACCCGCCTCAACCCTCCCTCCGCTCCCCCCGCGCCCCTCATCCGTCCGACCCACCGACCCACCGACCGCCCTCCTCTCCTCGGACTATAAGGCAAACTTTCTTTTGGTTTCCGCGCGCGAATCGGAAGAATCACGGGGCAATAAATAATGGCGTCGAACGGGCAAAGCAGCGCCGCGCCGGCCCATGCAGCCCCCCTACCCTCCCCCACCCTCTCTCTCTCTCTCTCTCTCTCTCTCTCTCTCTTCCACTCTTTCTCTCTCTCCCTCCCTCCCCTCTCCCCTGCCCCTCTCTCTCCCCCCCCCCCTCTCTCTCTCTCTCTCTCTCTCTCGCTCTCTCTCATAGGTCTAGGCGAATCGCAACGCGACGGTCGACGACCTTAAATCTCTACTCTCGCTCTCTCTTTCTGTCTGTCTCTCTCCCTCTCTATCTCTCGCACTCTCTCGCTCCTCCTTAATACTTCACCCCGGGACCGACTTGGCCCGGCGCGGCCTGGCCTAGCTGGCCTGGTCCCTGGTGGATGGTGGACTCTGTATTGCGATCCGCGATAGGCGTGGCGTGGCGTGGCGGCGCAGCGTAGTGCCAGCGTATCACAGCACTATAACTCTCCAAAAGTTTGCCACGCACGTAATGAATGAGCGGTGCGCGAACCTCCTCCCTCCCCCCCTCCCCCTCCCCAGAGGCGCCACCCCCTCCCCGAACGCAAGACGTGTTTTTAATCTCGCCCGCGCGCCGCCCGCCTCTCTCTCTCTCTCTCTCTCTCTCTCTGTCTCTCTCTCTGTCTCTCTGTCTTGCACACTTGCAAAGGGTGGACGCGGCAACGGCGGGGATAATAGGAGAAACGATAATCACGGCACGGCACCGCCCCCGGCCGCCGCGTGGGTGCGAGCGAGACACGCCCCCCCCCCCCTCTCTCTCTCTCTCTCTCTCTCTCTCTCTCTCTCTCTCTCTCTCTCTTCGTCTGCGGCGCGGCAGGCAGTGGGGCGTGGGTCAGACAGAGAGAGAGAGATAGAGAGGAAGCGAATGGGTGAAGAGAGGGTTAATTGAGGTGATGGAAAGATACACATGTGTGGCGAGCGGCAGGCAGCCATTGCAGCAGTTGCAGCGGCGGCGTGGCGCCGCGTCGGGGATTTTTATTTTTCCCTCCCGGAGGGCACCTCTCCTCCCCGCGTGTGTCGTGGCTCCCGACTCTTCTCCGGCTGTTCCGGATCGACCCCCCCCCCCCCCTCAACTCCCCTTCCCATCTGATACAGCGATTTAGCTCGCGATACACACCCTCTCCCTCCGACTCCCTCCACTCCGCGCCTCTCGCTCTCTCTCTCTCTCCCTCTATCTCTCTCTCTCCCTCTCTTTTTCCCAGCCGTGTCGCTCGGCGACGCGAAGCGAAGACAAGAACTACTCGGATAAGGCGACCTGACACGCTACACTCCACGCTATCTATCAGGGCCGCGGCGGCGAGCGGCGGTAGCGGCGGCCGTATGGCGCGAGTACGGTTATACTGCCCTGGCCTGCTGCCGCCGAAAAAAGGCCCATCTCTCTCTCTCTTGCTCTCTCACAGACTCTCGCACTCACTCGCTCGCCCTCCCCTGGCGGCGTATCACTCGCCCAGCACAGGTCATGTCTCATGTTTCCCCGCCGCACACACACACACACACACACTCCGGCCGCTGGCTGCAGGTGATGATATGAAAACTTGGGAGTAATGGAGTCCGCGAAAAGTTTGCCGTAAGGCGGGCCAGGCGGCGAGTGCCGTGCGAGTGCCGTGTGCCGAGCGTGTGCCGAGCGTGTGCCGAGCGTGTGCCGAGCGAGTGCCGAGCGAAAGCGGAGCGAGTGCCGCTCGTTTGCGTGGACTCCGCTCCGACCATGTGCGACTGTGGGCGCGGCGCCGTCGTGTGTGCAGACATGTGCGTCATGAGCCGTCAGTGCGCGCAACTACTCGGCATAAAGGAACGCGAGCTCGACTAGCACTGGAGTGAAATCAGCCGGTGCATTCGCCTGTAGGAAACAAGTGGTTTGCCGCCGGCGGGTACGATATCACCGACCGCCGTGTGAAAGGAGGCTCAGATCACCGTACAGCACAACGTTTGAGTGAAGCCAGTTCCTCCAGTGGTGTGCGACAAATATTATGCTGGTGATTTAATATTTATTTTCTTTGTTTTTAAAGTGTAAATCTATATAATTGTTTGGGAGTCGAAAAAAAAAATCCGGTTGAGATAAAATTCAGCGGTGACTCGTGCATCGGGAGAGGACGGAGTGATGCTCGCCGAAAAAGTTGTCGCGTCATTACCGCGGGGAGCCGCGGGGGCGGCAGCCACACGGCGGCGGCACGGCGTGGCGGCTGCACTGCTGTGCTGGCTGCGGCTGCACCGCCACGCGGCGGGCGGACCGACGAGGACCTACCCCCTTCTCTCTCTCTCCCTCCCCTCTCTCTCTCTCTCTCTCTCTCTCTCTCTCTCTCTGCCGCTCGGGAGAAACTCATCCAACAAGGAGGATGGAGTACCTGCCAAGGGGTTGCGAGGTGCCGGATTCACAAACTTTCTGAACGCGCGCCATGCAGCAGCGAGCGGGAAATAATGAGGCCGAAATGTTGGGCCGCTGCTCCGGGCGGAAGCCGGCCCGGCGGGCGGGCGGGCAGACAGGCAGGAAGTAAAAATAACAAAAAGTGCAGCGTACTTACATTGACAGGGCTGGAGGGCAGGCCCTGCGGGAAGGGGAACACCTTGGTGTGGGGCTCGTCCTCGGTGGAGTAGCGGTAGAACTCGTGGGTGCCCCGGTAGAACTTGACCGAGTACAGCTTGTGGCTCTCCAGGTCGTACTCGCAGAGCACGGTGGCCGGGTGGCCCGCCTCCACGGCCGAGGGCTCCACTCGCATCCGTACGTCGCGGAGAGAGTCCACGCCGAAGCCTGCGGCCAGACAGAACAAAGTTTCACAGCAAACTGGGAAGAGAAGTGCGCGGCGGCGAAAGAAAATCAGCTCCCTTTTTATGCTCTTTTGATTTGGTTCCCGCTGCGAGCCTTTACATCTTGGTGGGGAGGGAGAGCGTCGGAGAAGGGCAAAAAGTTTACAGCGGACCCGGAAGGGTTCGCTTAATTTGTGTATCGCGAGTACGGACCTTCGACGTTAAAATACATTTTCAAATGGCGATTATAAACTCACAAATCTGCACGTTCTTGTCAAGTCTACAAGTTTTTAAAAAATGGGGGGGGGGGGGGGGGTTAAAATACAGTCACACTTTTTTTTTCGTGAAATATCTCATTATAACTTTTCACAGATAAACACGTGAAACTGTTGACGAGCGACGTCGCGTTGACTCTGATCTCGTTGGGGGACTCACGAAGAGCAATAACTGCTGCGTCGCGGGCACCGCGGGGAGGGAAGGGGGCCGGCGGCGGCGGACTGCGTACGCCGACAGTTGGCGCCACGTCGTTGCCGGACGCCCCCCCGGCGACAAGTCAGCACGTCCCTCTCCCCTCAGCGGACGACGACACAGCACAGCCGCCGCACAGCCGCCGCACAGCCGCACGTCCCCTCCCCGTCGCGCGCGCAGTTTGCTTTATGACGTGGAGTCATTCGCGCCGAGATGAGTGCATGGCAGGCAGCCGCGGCTGGTCGGTGCGGTGCGCTTGCGGGATTGGGCCTCGGAGACCAGTCAGCGAGTTGGCGAGGTGGTGCGGCCGACCGACCGACCGGCGCGGGGTCCGACCCGCCCGGCCAGCAACCCCCGGCTGCTTCTGCCAGCGCTGCTGCACTGGGAATTTGGAAACGACCTTCCTTGCACTGACAATACGACGGGACGGCCGGGGGGAGGGGGGGGGGATATGGGGTCCTGCTTGGAGGACTCGCGGGCCAAGGGAGTACTTCGTTGGCACAAGGGGGGGAGGGATAATCGTTAGCAGGGCCTGCGGGGGGCCCGTCCCGAAACCACGGGAATTTATGTGGCGATTAATCGATCACCCGAACATACCGTCACCTCAAAGACGTGCGTTCATTTAGTCACGTGACGACACATGCCTGTCGTCAAGTTGCAAACAGTTAGCACGCTGAGGGAAGGTGGGGAAAGGGTCGAAAAAATGGCTTAAAAACCGTCCACGTTGGTTTTTGAACGGTCCCCAACTGCAGATACCGTCCATTGGCTGACGCCGCTCTGAGTCGACGTCCACGGCGGTGGGTGTCGCCGCGGTCCCCCCGTTATCGCTGCACACAGCTTCGGCTTTTCACTCGTCCCCTCCCCTCCGCTCAAGTTGGGAACTGGCGCGCCGGCAGGAACGAGTGAGAAAGTTGATGAGGCTACGTCGCGGTGTGAGGGAGTAAGAGATACAGAGGAGGGGAGGATAGGGGAGGGGCGGCGTCCTCTCCCGCCTGGACGAGGGAAAAACCCACCCCGCACCGTTTGCAGGCGCGCGTTTCCGAAGCGCTGCCGCTGCTGCTGCTGCTGCCCCTCGCACTGAGAGTCATCGGGGCACCAGCCCGAGGCCGCCCGAGGCCGCTCGGAGTTACCCGGCCCGCCGGCCGCCGTCCGGATTCTCTTACGTGCCCCCTTTTCCCCCGACTCTCCCCGCGCGCGCGAGGGTCATTGAAAGTACACGGAAAGTTACCGCCGGCGGCGGCGGCGGCGGCAGGCGGAGTCCCCAGCGACATCCCCCGCCCTCTGGTCTCCCTCCTCCCTGCTGCGTTTCTTGTGCCGGAAAAAGGCGGGCGGCGGAAAGATTCGGCGGCCACTTGTCATTTGAAACGGCGGCGGCGGCGGCGGTGGGGGCCGCCGACGAGGAGGTGCGCGGGGGCCCCGTGGGGGCAACCGACGACAGTGTTGGAGCACGCGACACGGCACGCGACACGCCATTGTTCCGCCGCCGCCGGCCTTGAAGCCGTGCTCGGCGGGTCGTGCGCGGAGAAACACCCTTTGACTCGATTAAGGCGCGCACAGACACAATCTACATAGCGCGGCATTAACGCGGATGCTGAATGCATTAATTAGCCGCGACTGCGGGGGCTACAAAGTGAAGCACTATAACGAGATTCGAACGGAGGTTTGTGCGGCGAGCCGGGCAGCAGTGAGGCGCGGAGGCGCCCGCGCGCGCCGGTGCATGTATTCAGTGACGTACCCGCGCGGGAGTACTTGAGAAAAGGCGTTTTTTTTAAAAATGAGGATTAAAATAATTGCACAGAGGCGAACACAGGGGCTTAAATCACACTTACTCCTTATGTACAATTTTGCGCATAGTTCCGCACAAAGTTACGCATACGGATTTTCCGGTAGATCAGCACTACCGCAGGGAGCTTAAAATTATCGCACCGGTGTTTAGCATAATATTGGAAAAGGAGATGAACACCACAATGTTTTTTACTCCCCCAGAGTACGCCTACTCGCAGTTCCTGTGTAGTTTAGAAAATTCGACGTAACAAAAAAAACCGTCTTAGGTCAATATTCGAGCTTTGACACGTGTTTTTCTTCATCGGGGCCCCGTCATTAAGCGATCATCATCGACAGCCGTCGTCGAGGGGGCCGCCTGCGGCGCGGACGTGTGTGTGTGCGCGCGCGCCGCCGCCTGTTTATGCGACACTAAAATAATACAACTTTCTCAACACTCGCATTTTCCACTTGTCAACTTTTGATGCGGTCTTATGGGGGGAGCACGGGGCGAGAGGCAGGACAGGGGGGGCTCATTTGGTATGTAGATGGCGGCCCTGAGAGTACCCCTTCCCGCACCGCCGCCGCCGCCTCTCTCTCGCTCTCTCACTCGCTCTTCCTTTTCCCGCGGCCCCCGGAACGTCGTCCAACAGCCATCATTTTGAATCTCTACACCAGCCAGGTTTTATGTGAGTGCCACGGGAGCACAGCGGCAGAAGCGGCGTCTTGTAGGTCGCAGGCCCGGCTGCGGCGGCGGCGCGCGCGCGCACACGCACGAGCACATTCCCGCCGTAAAAACAGGGCGTTTCCCTCTCCGCGGGGGAGAGAGCGCGGTGCGCGAACCGGACGAGGAGCAGCGGCAGCAGAAACGAGCCCCGGGGGCAATCCAATTATTGCCCATTGCCAATAATTGCCAAATACATGTGAAAATTGTAAAAAGCCTTTTTTTTTGCTGAAATAAAAAGGGGAGAAAAAATGAAATCGTCCTGACACACGAAGCTGAATCCGGCTCGTGTAATAAACTGGTGGTCCGCGTCGGCCGCAGCCAGCGAGAGCCCGCCGCCCGGCTGGGCCGCCTTTCTGATCCATTTCACTCTCGCTGTCCCTCTCACACACGTGTGTATAACGCGCCCATGAATAATGCATTATTTTAATGGGCCTCGACCAAACCATATAGGCACTTTTCGGGCTCTTTCTCACTCAGGTGTATTTATTTTTGAACATCACGTCGGAGATGCCGCGATTCTCTTTCTAATTTTTTTTTCTGTGTCCCGTGTTGGCCTCCGACGGCTGTGCGCGCCTGCGACTCGTGGGGTAGGCCGTCCCGCAGCACGCTCGTGTGTCAGCGCGGCCTACCTCCCCGGCGCTCCGCTCCGCAGGCCGCCGCCGCGCCGCTGGCCTCTCTTTCGGATAATTTTTTGCTCTCCGTATAATTGCAAACTAATGCCCGGCGAGCAGGCGGAGGCAAATGTTTGCCTTCGTCTGGCGGCGGTGGCGGCGGCGGGGCCAGCGGCGCGGCTGGCCAGCCAGTATGCGTGGCTGCGCGTGCGTGCGTGCGTGGAGTGGCGTGTCCGCGGACACGCGGACGCGTGCGATACGCCGCCAGCACGCTCGCGGCGCGGGCCACACCGGGTTTACATAAATGAATACTCATAAATGAATACTCATCACACGGCGGCAACGTGCTGCCCGCGCGGCGGATCAAAGTGACAAAATACCGGACGCTTTACATTCCGTGCCGAAGCGCGATTCGGTCATTCTGGTGATCTCACCACCTCTTCGCCGAGTCCCCTCCTCCCGCCCCTCTCTCTTCTCTCTCTCTCTCTCTCTCTCTCTCTCTCTCTCTCCTTCTCTCTCTTTCTCTCTCCCTCTCTCTGCAAAAACGTTACTGAGGTCCCCCCACTTTCGCCGAGCAAGAGGGGCTCGCGCAGCGGAACTCGATCCCAATGTCGACAATTTTCACAACTCCCCCGCTTTTCAACTTTTAACTCTGCGCCCCCCGCAGCCCCCGCGAGGTGAAGTCGGGACCCCCCGCCGCGCCGGTTCCCGGCGACACTCGGCGCCAAGTGTTCCGGGCCGCGGCAGCCGCAGCCGCCCATGGCAGCGCACAGTAGTACAGACAGAGCGGCCGGGATCCGGCACAATCCCCCTCCACAGTAGGGGGGAGATGCAGAAACGAAACTGTTTTCCCTACGGTTCTGGTCGCATGATGTTCGCTCTCAAATAAATAACATCGAATCGTCTAAAATTCTTAATTCGGCGTCAATTCAAGCGCAAGAAGAATTTTTTTTTCACCCTTTTCTATCCGCCGCGCCGCCCATGGGGAACTGTCCCGCGCAGGCAGCCGGCCACGCTGGCGGCGGCCCGGGGGGAGAGGATAGGTCGCCCCTCTCGCCGCCACGCGGGGCTCTCCGATCAAATTAAACGGCGCCCGGCTTATATAATGGCACTTGAACGACCCGGAAAACAACTTTACCTCTCTCCGCGTAAATTAAAGCCGTTTGACCCGCAAAATTAAAAGGTGAGCAGCGAGTGCGCGGCGCGGCCCGCCCGGCCGCCTTTCACTAATTAATTACCTAATTAATTATGAGGGAAAAGGAGTAGGCGGGCGCGGGGATGGGCGCGGAGGCCGCCGCGGGCCGCGGGCCGCACCGCTCGGGGGGCGCACAGAGTCCCGGCTGCGTGCGCGTGAGCTGATTAAATTGCACGAGTGTACCGGCCGCCGACGTTTTTGTGGACCCGAGGGGCTGAGCTGAGCCGGGGCCCGGCGGCGGCGCGGCGGCGCGGCCGGCCACACCAGCTCCTCTCTTGTCGTCACGTTCCGCTCATTTTCTATAACGGCAGTAACGAAGCCACGACGCGGCGCCGCGCAAGGGACGCAATAAGGGATGGGCGCGTGGGGGCGACGAGGCGCGGCGCGGTGTGGGTGTGGCCTGTCGATGCGGAGGTGGCGGCGGGACAGCTGTCGATGCGCCCCACGCCGCCGGGGCACCGAGCACGACCCCGCCACGCCACGCCACGCCACGCCAAGCCACGCCATGCCACGGCAGGCCGCTGCCGCCTCTCAAGAGCGTTGTTGCGATTATCGGCGATTGACTTCCATCCTCCACGAGATCCCTCCAGCCGCCGCCGCGTTGCCGCATAGCACGATGGCGGCGACGACGGGACCTTTTGTAATTTAATATAAAATAGCTTTCTGAACGGCAGACTACGGGGAGACTGTGTGAGAGAGAGACAGAGAGTGAGGGAGAGAGAGGGCGCACGCGAGGAAGAGAGAGAGAGATGATGGGGGTCAATCATTACAGACGCCCCCCCGCCCCTTCGCTCTCACCTGCTCGCGGAGCTTGGAGGATGCGAGCGTGTTCGGTGGTCTTGTGCATTCAAGTCGATAGCGTAGACTGTTCGCCCACACATATCCGGGCTCGCAGATCTGACACGCGTGGGCGTGGGCTGGCGCGCTGCTACCGTATGTGTGTGTGTGTATGTGTGTGTGTGTATGTGTGTGTGTGTGTTTACGTGCTGGTGTTATATCAGCGCCGCATCAGTGGCCGTGCCGCCCCACCCCGCCCCACGCCGAGGCCCTGGAGACTGCCGACGAGGCCCCGGGCATCATGACGTGATCGCGTTCATTTGTTGGCCGCGGGGAGTAACAAAGCCGAACGCGGCGCGATGCACCTGTTGGCGGGCGGCCGCGGGGGGGGGGGGGGGGGGGCTGCAGGGGGCTGCGGGGGGCTGCGGGGGCCCACGAGGGACGAGGAATATACAGCTCGGGGCCCACGCACTCCTGGGGATGATGCCCCGCGGTGCTGGCCGGCATGCCTGGCTAAAAAAAACTGGCAAAGTGCGTGTGTGTGAGAGAGAGAGGGAGGGAGGGGCGGAGAGAGAGAGAGAGGGAGAGAGAGCAGAGATACGCAGGGACAGGAAAAATATGGTCCGGTGGGGTCGGTATCTGAGGCTCTCGCAGGTGCCGCGATTAACACCTGCCCTGCTCCCCGTGCTCCGCTGCTCCGCTCAGGCGTGCGGGGCCCTTATGCTGATGTGAGGCACTGCGAGGCTGCCGCTGCTGCCGCTGCTGCCGCCGGGCTCATGAAGTGAGCGTGCGGGAGTTGTTTAGCAGAGCAGATCGGATCAGGAAGCCCGGGATATGCCCGGCAGCGCTACGGCGGCGGCAGGGGGCTGCGGGGTGGGGTGGGGGGACGGATGGCGGGATTAGGAGGAGGTTTGCTGGCGCTGCTGGCCCCTGCTGGCCCCGGCTGGCCCCCGGCTGGCCCCGGGCCGCTGCCTCGTACGCCCCCGGGCCGTGTGCATGTGCTGGCGCTCGCGACAAGACCCTTTGTCTCCGAGCCGCGCGGAGCTGCGCCGAGCCGGCCGCGACACGCGCTGCTGCGGCCGGGAATATATAAATAGGAGGCCGGCGACACACGCACACACACGCACACACGCACACGCACACACAAGCGCGCGCGCGGCCCCGGCAAAAAGGGGGAAAAGCTGAGCCAAGCCGCAGCACGCGGCGTTATTTGTACCTTGGGTGTCTTTTGTCCGTGATTTACTATACATGATGGGGCCGCGGTGGGGACGTAAGGATAGAGAGAGAGAGAGAGAGAGAGAGAGAGAGAGAAAGAGAAAAAGAGAGAGATAGGGAGGGAGAGAGCGTGTGTGTTAGAGAGAGAGAGAGTGAGAGGAGACAGAGAGAGAGACGCGGAGGCAAGGCGCGCTCTGCAACACCACGACGCGTCCTTGTTGAAAGTGAAAAACTTTGCGCAACTTTTATTATCATCGTTGTTGTACGCAACAGCAACGCCCCCCAGCACCCCCCCCCCCCTTCCCCTCCCCTCACACTGCTGCGTGGTGGTTGTAGTAGTGGCACTAGTAGCCTGTCTGGTCTGCTTCCTCACATAATTGGGCGCGGCCGTTTACGAGACGCTGCCTTTCCCCCCCACCGACCCCTTCTCTCGCTCTCTCACACACTCGCTTTCTCTCCTCCTCAGTCTCTCTCTCTGTGTTGCCGCGCGCACCGCAACGGACGCCGGATTACACGGTGAAAGATTTAAAAGCGTCCCCTGAATTAACTCGGCGCGCGCTTTTCCTGGCCGGCCAATCAGAGCGGGGGCTGCCCGCCCGCCTGGTCATCCCTGTCGGTCGTTGACTGCCCTCTTGCCCTTTCCATCATCTCTCTCTCTCTCTCTCTCTCTCTCTCTCTCTCTCTCTCTCCCTCTCTCTCCCGCCATCCATGTCGGTCGATGATCTCTCTCCCACTCCCAGCGCGAGTGACAACACTCTTCCGAACGGAGCGTTTACACTTGCTTTGCCAGATAATTGCGCAACGGCATTAGCGATGCGTTATGATTAAAGTTGGCGGTCCCCTGCCCTCCCACCGCTCCTCTCTCTCTCTATCTCTCTCTCTCCCCCTCTGCCCCGCCGCCCCTTTCACCCTCGTTACATCATCGTAGTCGAGTCTGGTCGCGTCGAGTCGAGTCCCTTATTGCACTCACAACAAACTAGGGGGGACTTAATGTGGGCATTCATATGCATTTGCGGAGATGGGGCAGGTGAGTGCACGTTTGTGTGTGTGTATGTCGGAAGAGCGTGAGAGAGAGAGAGAGAGAGAGAGAGAGAGAGAGAGAGGGGGGGGGGGGGAAGAGGCGCGCTATCGCTCATACTAACCCATGCAGCTGGTTGGGTCCGGCCCGGAGTGGGGCCGCGCCGAGGCCCGCTGGTGGCAGTTAGGGACCAGCGAGGGGTACTCTAGTGCTTCCAGTCAGTGTACGCCTTCCAGTCCAGTCACGCTCCAGTCAAAGTCCAGCCAATTTTCAGTCGGACTTGTCGTGCGGCTACAGTACCGGGAACGCACGGCCGTCCCGCACCGAAGCTCGGTAGCCGAGTGGTTATCGAGTCCAGCAGGCGAGCGGCTGGTCGGAGGTTCGACTCTTTGCCGGACCGCGCTAATTTTCTGTCGGCTCAGCCAAGACGACGGCGTATGTAAAGTACCGGGGGCGCACTGTCACCATCATCGCGGCTTTGTGGCCGCATCGGTAGGGTGGCTGACCGGTGACCGAAAAATCGTGGGCTCGGGTCTGGCCAGTTCTGAAATATTTCTCTTCTGTCTGCGCTTAGATGACACACGGTAAAATATACTTCCAAACGTGGCGTTGGTATGGCTGTCTGAACGGCCGTGCGCGCTATACACCCGCCATGAGGTTCCCCTCAGGGACCAGGATGTTGAGCAGCGTTGCATTTTGCATATGCCAGAGGTGATTCAGAAACGCCGCGTTTTTTTTTCCTTTGGATGTATGCAACCCGGCAGATTACTAGTCCTGTCTCTTTCGCTCCCACAACGTCCGGCCGAGCCAGTAATAGACGGAGGCGGTGCATTGCGGGATTGCACACCCCGACAAAGTGCGGGGTGTCTGAATCACCTGGTGTAGCTCCGGAGCCCCCGTGAGAGGCCCCGCGGCCCCGCAGGCCCCGCGGGCCCGCCTCATATATGGCGGCTGGGGTCGTGTAGCACCATCGTCCCGCTCATCTTGATGGAGTGCGGAGCGCGCGGCGGAGGGCTGCTGGGAGCCAGTGGGGTGTTTAAACGACGGGCGGCAGCACCATGGTTACACGGCGCGCGGCACTTCCAGTCTGTTTATCGTTCTCACTTGTGACACAGGAGTCGCTTTCATAGGCTGAGTGAGTCATCTAAATATAAGGTATGAAAAGGGCATAATGATTGATTTAATTAAATAAAATTTTAGTGTGAGTTTTATTTTTAAAATAAATTCCTGGTTTTCCGCCCTGAATGTTTTCGGAGCTGCCTGCACGCTCCCGGTCATCGGTCGAAATGGGGGCAGTGTGGTCATGACTCTTCCATCCCCAGCGCCATCGCTGCGCCGCGGGGGGTCGGGCCGGGGGCGGTTTGCTAACGCTAAGCCCCGCGGCCGGCCCGCGCGCACGGACCTCCTGGTGGCCGGGCCGGGCCGGGCCGGGCCCCGCATCTGTCACGGCCAGCAGCGGGGCCGGGCCAGCGCCGGGCGTGCGCGCGCGCAGTGCAAAGACACGCGGAATTGCAATCTCGGAGAGAGGAGCGGACAGAGCGCAGCGCTGCAATCCAATCTGCATGCGACGCGAAAAAAGAAATACGGTTAGCGGGATTCGAGGGACGGAAGAACGCGTCGCCGCGCCGCGGACGTTTGATTACTGCACGGCTCGGACGCGCACGCGTGCGGCTCCCATATCTCCTACCCGCTTATTGCCGCCGGCTGCGAGGGAGAGGGACAGAGAGCAGCGAGACAGAGAGAGAGAGAGAGAGAGAGAGAGAGAGAGAGAGAGAGAGAGCAAGGCAGAGAGCGGTCGGCCTCGCGGGGGCAAGAAGCCCCGGCGGCGTCTCGGCGTGCGCTGGACAGTGGCGGCCGGCCGCCGGAACTGACTGTGCTCTCTCCTCATGACGACGTCGAGGGCCCAAATCCGAGGGGCGGCGGCGTCGGCGGACGTCTCTGTGCGGGGGCCTCGGGCCTCGGCGGCGCCTCGCTGCCTCGCGCCCCGATCATCCATCAAGACGCGACCGGAGGGGGCCACGCCGTGCCGCGCCGGACGGGGGCCACCGCAGAGATGACAAAATACGACCATTGTCTCCGTCGTCTGGCGTCGCGACGCCTTGCAGCGACGCTCCCGACGCGTCGTTAGCCTTATCTTGGTCTTGTCGGTCGCCGCGTCGGCCGACGTCGGCTGCCGGGGGCCGCCGGGGCCGACGGCCGCCCCGCGGGGGCCGACTTGTTGTTTTGCAAGTCGGTCGGCTGCTGTCGCTGGTGGTGGTGGTGGTGGTGGTGGTGGTTGGGGGTGTTGGCCTAATAAGTATTCGATGACCGGGCGACGACGGCTTGGTTACGTCACAAGCGGGGGAAAAAAGGCGCGGAGAAATCAGGGAGGCGTGGACCCATTTTTAGATCTGAACATTGAAAAACAAGCGTTGTCTCACAAAAACATAATGTATTTAATTTCAGAAGTTGACATAAATAAACATTGCAAGAACACTTTAAGAAGAAAAATAAGAAAAGTGGGTCATCTAGAATACACCTTCCTGGTTTGAAAGAGAGTAAACTTAATTACTATCACAAGAAGAGATCTGGATGGATAGGATAGGTGATGGGAGCAGTGTGGGCTGGCCTATCACCAGGGGATCTGAATCTGATCCTTTGTCAATGCAAGTCAGTCTCGTGTTAACAGAATACGTCACCTATAAATCAGCGCCAACACGATCTCGATCGATTGGAAAAGTGTGTCGATAGCTATTCTGCTTGGCCGGGGGTCCGGGGGGGGGGGGGGGGGGGGGGGGTCCGGTGCTGCAGCAGAGGGGGGCCGCAAAGCCGCTCAGAAGCCCGGGCTGAAGCCTTTTGCAGCAGGATGTATCAGATGAGAGCGGGCCAGCCGGGGGTCGTGCCGCGCTCAGCCACCATGTCAGGAGTCACCACTGACAGGCGGGCCGGGCTCCGGACAGCGCTGCCGGACAGTGGGGGCGGGCGGGGAGGGGCGCGCAGATAGGGAGGGCTGTGACGGGGAGGGGGAGGGGGGCGGCGCGACACAATGGGACGGACAAGGGCCCTGCCAGCCCTGCCAGCCCTGCCAGCCCTGCCAGCCCTCCAGCGACAGCCCTGCACCGCGGCCGGAGCCCGGGGTACCCCGGAATATCAGGTGGCCCGCCTGTCGCTCTGCCGCCAGTCGAGCCTCGTGTCCTCGTCGGCCTTTTTAGCCCCGCCTGGAGGGACTGGAGCCCCGCTGGAGCCGGTGTAATGCTCCCGCCACCTCTCTGCGCACAGCGCTTGTCGCGGAAAGGTCATCGCGCGCGTGCGGGGCGCGAATTTTCACACTTTTAATTTTTATCTTTGACCGCCTCGCGAGCATGGGCAATGTTTAAGCGAGCCTCGGCGCATGCAGGTGAAGCCGTGAAAGAGAGCCCTGACCTGGACGACGGACCTGCGGTGTGTGTGTGTGTGTGTGTGCGTGCGTGTGTGTGTGTGTGTGCGTGTGTGTGTGTGCGTGCGTGTGTGTGTGTGTGGTACCGTATCCCAGCAAATCTACCTGACGGGCGATGTGTCACGACACTGGTGTACCGCAGGGGGGCCAGAAGCAGGCAACAGCGACGGGTATTTTAGAGATAGCGGCGCTGGCAGAGCGCGGCAGTTAGACCGCTGCTGGTCTGCGGGGTCCGGGGGGCGCGGCCGGGGAGGGCAGTCGGAGCGCGGCCCGAGCGCAATCCGATGTGGAACGCCCTATGGCTCTGGCCCCGGCCAGCCGCCAGCCACAGCAGGCCGTGATGCCACGGGGCGGCCACGCGGGGGGGCCACGGCCCATACGGGGGCCCGGGGGGGCCGCACGGGCGGCAGACAAGAGGACGTGCCGCACAAAGGGCGGATCAAGGGGAACCCGTGCAAATATAAAACCCGGCGTCATGAATATGTGAAGGAACAAGGTGCGCCAGCCCAGCCCGAGGTAGCTGTGATCCCGTGACACCATACCGGCGATCCATTTTCAATTTATTTCCGTAAAAACTGTGATTTACTCGGGGTAGGTAGCAAGATAAAAAGATAACGATTTGGGGGGAGGGGGGTCACGTGGCAGGGTTGATGGATCACAGAAGGTATACTGTGTCGAAACTTCTGCAAACTAACTAGTGCGCGCTTTTTAGATCTCTTTTCTCGTGTATTTTTTTTTTTGAAATTTGTTGTGCACCTGCGTTCTTATTGCCGTTGGTGATCCGGGTGTATGTGAGGCTGTACTGGCAGAGCGTTCACCTCTTGGAGCGTGCCGTCCGCGTGGCAGTCGCGTGTCCGTCGCGTGTCGGTAATTTGGGCAAAAGCCGCAGGGCGTAAGCCGCACGCTAATGCTTTGCCGGACGCAGCGGCTGGACACTGGGGCCGGCCGGGGCCCGCCAGTGTGATCTCGGGGGGGGGGGGGGGGGGGAAACGGAGCGGGGGTCCTGGAGGGGATAAAACGTCCCCGCCGTCCCAGGCGTTTAGTGGTCGGCGAGGGGAGGACATTGGTTAATTGCGAGCCGGGACGGACCGTGGCGGGCCGTGCGGCGCCCGGCGCCGCTGGACGCTGCCCCGCGGGCCCCGCGTGCCGCCGTAGGCCGTCGTGGGCTCCACGGAGGGCGTCGAGGCCTTGCGGGGGGTCCCCAGCAGGCGCTAAGCGCCACCATTCTTCAGGAACGCGTGCGGCCTCCCGGCCGCCCGGCCACGTCCTGCGTCCAGCCGCGCTGCCCCCTCTAAGTCTCGGGGCGGCCGGCCGGCCGCCCGCCCGCCTTTCGCACGAGACGGCTTCAGGCGCTCCCGCTGGGGGGAGTGAACTGCTCTCAGGGCCGTGCCCAGTGTCGCCCGGCGGGTGGGTATGCCCCCCCGTGTTTCTAATTTCAGGCCGGTCCCAGCCACGCCTACTCCTCTCTCCCCATTCCCCTTTTCCGCTCTCCGTTCACTGCCGCCTAGCTTTGTCGATGAGGTCGACACAAGGAAAACAGGGAGGGAAAACGAACGAGCGCTTAACAACATTTATGGACCTCTGCGCTGGGGGTTTACTGCAGCAAAAAAAGTAAAAGTGAAATCAAAAAAAAATATTTAGAATTTTGCATACTTGCTTTCACGATTTAAAAGGGGAAAGTGAGAGAAAAGTCTTAGTGAAAGAAACTTCCGATACCTCAACCACATCAGCTGGCCATCCGTACGCGGCGGACCCCCGAACCTCGCAGCCAAGCGGCCGCTGCGGTTGTGCGGTCGCGTCGTCTCGTCACCAACATTTCTCAAGTCGAACAGACGCCCGAAACTTCCCCCCTCTGTCGAGTATTCCTCCCTGGGCCAACCGAAAGGGGTAAGTTTGTTTTCGTCACAAAAATAATCCATTCAGTTGTGTGTGTGTGTGAAGGAGAGAGAAGAGAGAGGGTAGAGAGAGAGGGAACGGGGGCGGGGTGGAGGCAGAGTGAAAGAGCTGGTGGCTTTAGGAGCAGCGGAGGATGGGAACGAGAAGGAAAGAGACTAGGGTGAGGGTGCGAGGGAGTGGGAGTGAGAGACGGCCGAAGGGAAATCGAGGTGTGGGTGTGAGAGGGATGGCGACAGTGAGGGGGCGCGCGTGCTGGGCGTCCCTGCGGTCGGGAGGACGCCGGGAGTCGGGGACGGGGGTCATCGCCTGCCCGGAGTCGAGTCGGACTCCCGGCGTGGAGAGGGGCGCGGCGGCGGCCCGCAACTTGGCGATCAAAGTGACGCCATCCGATGCCGGGCCTCGGGCCGGGGCCGGACCGGGCCGAGCCGAGCGACGCCCTCCGTGAAATCGCTCGCGACGTGCACCGACTGCCAAGCGGCTGCGGGCCGAAGTCGACAGAGCCACTCAGAAAAACATTCCGCGGCCGGGCGGGGCGGCGCGGCCGGCGGCGGCGCGGGAATGGCCGCGCCGCCGTGTGGGACGGGGCGGCGAACCTCCTGTTTCTCGCCCCGGGAAAGTGAATGACGCGCCGGCAGTCCTCGTCACGTCGTGTTCCACGTCCTCCATGTCCCCGCCGTCCTCCCGGACGTCGCGGTCCCCGCGGTCCTCGCGGACCTCCCCGGACCGCCCCCCTCCCCCAGGCGGGGCCCTCTGCCGACTGCGGCGGGGGCTCCCGGATGGTCAAGAGATCGAGGAGATCGACCGGAGGGACAGGAGGCGAGGAAAAGTTTTGTAGGTCACGGTGTGACTAACGCCCCGCGCAGAGGAGACCGGAGGGGACCGGAGGGGACCGGAGAACCCCGGAGGGGACGGGCGATGCAATTTTTACAGGGACCGCCGACCGTCGTCCGGCGGGCGCTGCGGGACGCGCGGTCCTGTGGGACCCCCGCCGGGGCTCCGCCGGCTCCGCCCGCACGGCCCCGCAGGGGTGATGACGGAGCTGGCGGCACCAGCGATTTGCGTGCGACTTGCGCACCACTTTGCGGGGAGTTTGGTCGGGCGCCGTGCCGTGCAGATCCGTGCGCGGTCCCGCTGTGACGTCGAAGAGAGAGAGAGAGAGAGAGAGAGAGAGAGAGAGAGAGAGAGACGAGCTGGCCACGGCGGAGTGAGAATGACAGAAATTCTTCGTCGTCGCACGCTGGCGCCGTCTCTGGCCGGACTCCAAAAGAGTTGTCTTATTTATCTCCGGTAAGATCGGCCATCGGAAAGCAGCAGCAGCAGCACGGCGGGGCAGCGAGGTGGAGGGGAGAGCGAGAGAGAGTGAGAGAGAGAGGGGGGGCGACAGCGACACGGGCGGGCAGCGGTGCCGGGCGGCGCGCCTGTGGTCGGCGGGGTAGGCAGCCCGCCGCTCCGGCGTGTCGGCGCGTTGCCTACCCTCCGCACGGCAGGCGTCCGTCCGCCGGCGCGTCACCGCCGGCCGCCGCCGTGACGGGGTAGATGAGGACAACGGTGATGGGCACCGCGCGGGCTCCGGGAGGGCAGCGACTGCAATAAACCATGTGAGTGCGGGCCGGCGGCACCAGTCCCGGTGACAGGCTGCGAGCGGCGCCGGGCCGAGGAGTGCCGCGCCGGGCCGGGGCTGCGGGGGGTCGGGACTCATGAAACATGGATGGGGGCTGCCGACGCGCCGTGCCGCGCCGTGCCGCGCAGCCCCCCGCGGGTCCTACGGGCCCGAACAGCGCTTTATTACCAGTGCGGATATATAATGGTGCCAGATCTGGGCGTCGCTACCCAGCAGAGGTGGCACGGGTGGCACTGTCCCTGGCTGTCGCTGGCTGTCGCGGGGTGCCGCCGGCGTGCCAGAGCACCGTTGTTGTGGAAAACGATGCGGCCCCGCGGAATGCGCGCCGCCTCCGCCGGGACCCGAACGCCCCGCGGCGGAACCGCCAATAACGAGAGGGCCGCCAAGTCGGAGCCGAAGCAAAGTGGGGCCGAAAAGTGCGAAAAACTAATATTAATAAACTGGTGCGGGGCGGCCGTTCGGGGTGGTTCTGTGCGTGGAGACGGCCCTGGGGACGGGCGGGGGGAGGGGGGGACGCTCCGCCGGGCCCCGCCGGGCTCCGCCGGGCTCCGCCCTTGGGCCTGCCCGGGGGTCCGCAACGATATCGCCGACGCGGACAGTGTTTCGCCGGGCCCCCGCCGCCACCCGCCGCCCCCGCCGCCCCCTGCTCAGGGCCGAGGTCATCGGAGCCCCGCCGCCGATTCTTGACCAGGTCTCCAGAGAGCGAACATAGGCGGGGCTGTCCGGCCGCTCCAGGCCTTTGGTGTGCGTCGGCCCGGCGGGGGGCCCCGGGGGCGGATAGCGGGCGACCGAACACGAAGCGCCCCCCCCCCCCCCCCCACCCCGCCGACGCTGGCTTCGTTAAACTCCGGCCGGGATTGAAGAAATGGGTGAAATCGCGATAAAAGGTGCGCTCGATCCCGAGGTGACCTCTCCCCGACCGGCCGTACCAACACGGCACTAACCCCCCCTCGGCCGCCCGCCGCGGCAGCCACGGCAGCCCTTCCCCCGGGCGTAATGGTGCGTGCGCCTAATCCCCGCCCCTAGATCCCTCCGCTCCATGGACCGGTAAGGACTCACGCGCGCCCTGCAACACGGCGTCATCGCAGTCGATTGGGCTGCCAGTGATCCTGCGGGTCCGCGATGAGGCGCCGAGGCGCTGACGGCCGCACACCGCTACACCGCCTTACCGCCGCACCAAACGTTTCGAGCCAAACATGTTTTTTTTTTTCATTATCTCTTTTGGATTGAAAAAGAGAGATAATTTTTCTGTTGCTGTTGACCTGAATTTTTTTATGTAAGTCATATGGACCGTTTAGAACGCTTATCATTTCAATTTCAAAACCTCTGTCGAAACATTAGTACCAACGGCCGAAGCGAGGCTTTTTGACGAGAAATAACGCTGTGCCCCTTCATCAAGGCGTCTTGCGGAGGTCGCCTTCTATATTTAAGTAAGGCCCGACAGCGAGATTAGGTGTTATTTTTCGTCACTTTTTTTTCAAGCATGGCACGGCAGCCCTTCAAGATGGCGGCGAATCAATTCCGTGGCGTTAGAGGGGTCGTGAGGGGCATGGGGGCGGCGAGGCCACGTCGACCGGGACGCTGCCGAGGACGCCGTCGTCAGCTCGTCGAGTCCTCCGACGTCCTCCACCGTCCTCCGCCGTCCTCTGCTGTCATCGGTCGGACACACCCCCCGGTCCTCGGCCACCCCCGCCCCCGCGCCACACCACGGCAAAACTTTATACAAGCAGTACAAACAGCAGTATGGGGGGCTCGGGAGCGGCCGTCGGGGGGCGGCGTCATCTGTCGGAGACGAACGTGTGGGCGGTCAGCCGTGGCGCGGAGCTTTCAAGGTCGGTGCACCATGCACGGCACCGCGATCAGCCCGCCTAACCGGGCCAACCTAGAGATAACTATGCAAAAAGGCGGTGTTCTTCTACAGAGTAATTGCCGCTTTCTCTCGAGGGAGGGCGCTCCGAGAGCTCACCTGATCCACGCGTGGACCCCGCCGCGCCGTACGCCGCCCACCGCCGCGTTCCGTTGTGGCACCCCACTATATTGGCCGGTATGAGAAATGCGACGTCGGGCGGTCAGACGAGGATAAAAGAGGTGAGGCGGGCGGAGGCGAAGCCTTTCCGGGCGAGAACAATCGGAAACAATGTGCCAAGCAGGGAGATTCTTTTCCTTATACCCATCCGCGCGTGCGCTAGGCACAGGGGAGAGAGAGAGAGAGAGAGAGAGAGAGAGAGAGAGAGAGAGAGAGAGAGAGAGAACGACATTGTCCGCGGGCACGGATAATCCTCTCGTGTCACCCGCTGTAAAACGCGTTAACCAGTTTGGGCTTGGGTGTCGTGAGTTCAAGGGCTCGCAGCGAAAAGCAATTTTGGCGCCCAATTTTAAACTCTCTCCAAACACCAGCGGGTTCTGCTCTGTTCGAGAAGCTTTCGAGTTTTTCGATCGCTCCGAAAATTGGGGGATGCGGAAAAGTGGGGGAGTTTGCGTGGAGGTCTGACGAACGTATAATAGGCTCGTATTAGATAGAATAGGGGGATAATGTAATGGAAAACCGATCCGTGAAGGCCACGTGTAGGTCACACACACACACACACACACACACACACACACACGGGGAAAGGCAGGCACAGGCATTCCACCAGCCCACACGGGCGAGGCCAATGTTTTCGTTCGGCATACACGGCGCGGCGGGGCCGGGCGGGCCGGGCGGGCGAGGTCCGGCCGGTGGCCCATAAGAAATGTTTTCCCGATCCGATGGATGCTCATGCAGACTCATCTCAGGGCCCGCGGCCCTTGAGCCGGAGCCCCGCGGATCGGCCCGGGTTGAATAAATACGGAGGCCGGGTCGGCCGGTCCGGAATCCGCCAGAGTCAGTGCCGCCAACGCTTGCCGGCCCGCCGTCATATCCCAGCCCGCGGCCCGTCAGACAAACACATTCACTGCTGCGCATTGATAACAAGTCGCTAACGGGGTTTTAGCTGTGGAGCTTATCACTGCAGATAAATTTCTTTTGGCGGCTATGATTTTCGCTGACGGTTTTCGTGTTGTTTTTCGGCGTTTATGTATTTTTTTTTGTGCGAGTGGCTACTCATCACCGACATCACTATCCAAATGTGCAGTCTCTTCCCAGTACCCCACTTCCATCCCAGTGCGTGGCCCCGAAAGCGAAGGGGGTGGGCGTGGCGTAAACCTATTGGCACCGAACAGTACGCTGCGAATAGCGCGCGGTGTCGCCAGCGGACTGCAAATAACACAATCCCGCACCGCCGACCCATATCAATTTCGGTCGATCTGCATTGAACAAAGTGTGGCCCCCGACTCTCACGCAGTCGAGTGAAATTGAACGGCGGCGCGGCTATCGCGTGGGACAGAGAGAAGGGAGGAGGCGGCGGTGGGAGATGGACAGACAGAGGGACAGAGAACGCGGGAGAGCGAGGAGGATAGAGACGGAGAGATAGAGATGGAGAGAGAGAAAGAGAGGGAGAGGGCGTCATTCCAATTGCGCCCGCTCTCTGCGTCTACATCCGGTGGAGACGGAGGGGCCCAGGAGTAGGAGGGGGGGGGGGATGCGAACTCGCTAGCTCCTCTTGCGATGGCACACACTTAAATGCAGCTCGTTCCGGTGCCCCGGCTCCGAATCGGCAAAGTAATCCATTGGGGGTGCGCGCTGGCGGCGGCGGGGAGCGGGAGAAACAGAGTGCGCGGCGGCGGGGCGGGGGCAGGGGCGGTGGCGGGGGCAGCCTGACCCCAAATACATACACCAGGCCGAGCCCGGAGGCCGGCCGTGCCCACGACAGCGCTGGCCTTCCGCGGGCCGTGCGGGCCGCGCCCTCGCATATGATGATCGAAATAAATGTCACGGCCAGGAAGAGAGCAGCAGGGCCCGAGTAAGTCCTGGGGGCAGATCCGGTAAGGATAACATGGCCGACCGGAACATGGAGGACCCCCCCCCCCCCCCCAGCGAGCCCGCGGCACCCCGTCATCAGAGCACCACGACGAGGAAAACAACCTGAGGGGTCAGGGGTCAGCCAGCCGGCTAAACGGCCAGCCGCTGCGGCGCGTGGCAGGCGCGTGGCGGGCGCGTGGCGGTCGGGCCTTTTCTTCCGAATTACCGCCGCGAGCCCCTTATTTATGCCCGACGCCCACAACTTGGTGCGGGATGACAGAGCGGGCCGGCGCCAGGGCCTCGGCGGGGGCGTCAGCGGCGTCAGGGGCGGCAGACGGGCGCCCTCCCCGCGCGACAAGCTTTTCACCTCCGTCTTGTTTCATTGTCTCTCTCTCTCCCGCTCTGTCTCTCTTTCTCCTCATCTCTGCATCTCCCCAGCCCACGCCGTTTTATTTTTCTCCCCCCTTAGCTCCATTTGAAAAGGTAAGAAAATTACCGAGTCACCTCATAAATTTGGCGCCAAGCAGCCGCGTACACTTAGGCGACGCGAAGCAGCGGGTGGGAGGAGGGGAGGGAGGAGGGGATGCTTCCTCTCCCGAAAGTTTATCCCCTCCTCCGAAAAGGAAGCGGGAGCCGCGGCGGCCGGGGGGCCGGGAGCGCCCGGCAAACAATGGTCGCGTCATTCGCTAGTGTTGAATTAACATTTTAATCACGGTGTTTGCCACTCCAGCACCGCCGCCGCTGGTCCACCCGCGGCCCCTCCAGCCACTGCCACCCCCGCCTCCGACGCGCGCAGCGGCCTAGTGTGTTGTTTGCCACAGTGCGCGGCGGCCGCGGGGCCCCGCGCTCCGCCCCGCCCCGGGGTTTGCTCCCCCCCCCCCCCCCCCCCCCGCTACTACTGCCGTCACGGCCGGGGAGATGAAGTGGTGGCCGTGCGCCGTGCGCCGCGCCGTGCGCTGGTCAGGTGCGAATCTGGAGCGCGATATATTTCGGGGGCGGCAGCGCCGGATGAGGCACCGCACCAGCACGCTCCACCCCCGCCGCCACGCGCGGCGCACGTGCCACACACCGCCGCGAGTACAGGCAATGGAAAGTTGTGACTGTATGCTCTCTCTCTCTCCCACCGCCTCCCGCTTATGCTCTCACTGAAAGAAAATATAATAAAGGCGCGGCCCCCCCTGGCCCGCGCCCCATCGAGTCGTGCCTTGGGGCGAGAGGAGGAAGTGAAAAGGTGCGGGGAAGAGAGAGAGAAACAAAGAGAGAGAGAGAGAGAGAGAGAGAGAGAGAGAGAGAGAGAGAGAGAGAGAGAATGCAGAGGTAATGGGCTCGCGGACCGCCTGCCACTCATGAAATGAGAACTTAAGACCGTGACGAGTATACGAACCGACGACAGTAAGGGCCCTTGGAATATGCCTGCCCACCGCCGCCGGCTTTTGTGTACACACAGCAGCGGAGCAGCGGCGGCGAGAGTTGACGTTTTCGGAGACCTTTATTGCGTCCATTCCAGTCGCCCTGCTGTCTGCGCGCCGCCGCGGCGCTGCTGTCTCTCTCTCTCTTGCACAGGCTCTTCCCCCCGCCCGCGCTACAAAGGAACGACTGGGAGGGCAGCGCGAGTCCGGCATAATCACGGCCGGCCGCCGCCGCTGCGCCGCCGCCGCCGCCGCCGCCGCAGCGCACGCGGCCCTCCTTAAACGCCCCGCGCCGTCCATCCGTTCGCTTCCCGCCCCGTCTTCGCGCGGCTTGCTCGTTTTGCCGCACGCAGCCCTCCCCTCCCCCCTCCCTTCTCCCTCACGATGGAATATGGAATATGGAATGGTCCGAGAGGGGAACAGAGAGGAGGAATTAATTTCCTTCGAAGACACGAAAGAGCTTGGCGAATGGTAATGTTTAAGGCAATGGCCTTCCGGTGCGTACAAACTCGAGAAAAAAATTACTCATACCTTAAAATTGGTTGGAGGCAATATGGATACTAGAATAACACGCAAGAACGCCAAGAGCATCCCGCAAGCATGAAAATACGTTCATGTTGAGTATTCATAATTAATGGCGCACTCTCAGACGCGTCATCAGGCACCTCTTTATTTCCCCACATGACACAGCAGTGTGCTCGTTCGCTTCCTACGGCGTCTTCCAATTCTGCTAAGCAATCACATGTGCCCTTTCCATTTACTTTTCCCTCCGCATGTTGGTATTCGTTCAGTGCAACAGGCGACGCTGCCGCGCGCGCGCGGGTGTATTTGACTTGCGCTGATGTATTTGACTGCTCTCCGACCGTCCCACTTAGGACCCCGTATGTGTTTGCGCGCGCGTGTGTGTGTGTATGTGCGTGTGTGTGCGCGCGCGCATGTGTGTCCCCGGAAGCAAAAATGTTGGTGCCCGTCGTGGCGCACATGTCGTTGTCCCGACATGGCGGGGGCGGCCACGTTCTCAATCCCGGGCCGACAAGGCCGGCAGGGAGCATCGGCCCAGGCAGGAGGGCGCAGCGATCGGGAGGGAGAGCAGGTCCAGCAAGACTGCGGGGGCGGGCCGTGCGTCAGGATCAAGAAACGGGCCCTCAGAGAGAGAGAGAGTGAGAGAGGGAGAGAGAGAGTGAGTGAGAGAGTGAGTGAGGGAGAGACGGCGGGGGGGGGGGGGGGGGGGGGGGGCAGCGAAGGGCACTTGAGGGCTGAGAGGTATGAAGCGGATAGAGCACTTAGACACCTCACTCACTCTCCTCTCTCTCTCTCTCTCTCTCTCTCTCTCTCCGCTCTGCCATTCAGATTAGAGAGGGCTTGGAGTGTTATAAATCTTCGCACACGCGCGCCTCCAGACTGCCAAAACAACGGCCGCGGCCGCAGCCGCCGCAGCAGCAGAGCGGAGTGGGAGGCGCCGCCGCGAAGGGCGATACTGGGTGGACGTAAGGAGAGAGAGAGAGAGAGAGAGAGAGAGAGCGAGAGAGAGAGAGAGGGAAGGGAAGGGGCCCAAGGCGCATGCGGGGCCCGGCCGCCACTCGAGGGTGCCTATCCTATCCTCAAGCTGTTTGTGCCTTTTAACGAAAGCGCCTGCGGCAGCGCGGCCCCCGCAGCCGCCAGCCTCGGCCGTCAAGCTGCGCCCGGGAGGGCTTTGGCGCCGCTGGCCGCATCGAGAGCCCCCGCCGCCATCCCGCAACCAAATTCCACCCACTTCCCGCCGCGGGGGCCGCGGGGGCCTCGGACCCCCGCCTCTGGCCTGCTTTTGTCGGCCGTCCGCCGCAGCGAAGAATGGTCATAGAAAGCGCGGGCGGGGCGGGGCGGCACCGCGGGAACTGGCGGCCTGGAAATAGTTAATTCATCTTCGACAAACACATTTATTCAGGTAATTCTTTACTTCCGCCTTTTTCCTCTTGCGCCCCGCCGCCGCGCACTGAATGGGCGAAAGGAATTCCCCCCGCGTCACAGCCGGCATCGACGGAGCCGGGGGCGGCGGGGGCCGCGGGGGCCGCGCTAAAGACCCGCCGGGCCGCGACCCCCCAGGACCCTTCACGTCCGCAATGCCGGCCTCGAGAAATGGAACCGAACCCCGAATAAGGTTTCGTCACCGAACGCCGCCGCCACTCGAGTGGCGGCCGCTATCGACAGCAGGCAGAAGGCCAGGCGCACCGCCAAATTAATAATTACCCGCGAAAGTGGTGCGGGAAGAGGGAGGGGGGGGGGTGTCCGGTAGCCGGGGGGAGGGGGAGGCGGCGGGGGAGCAGGCGAGATGGGTATTCACAGAAAGAGACCCGCGGGGACAAAAGGTCGGCCGGGGCTCGGCGCGACGCCACGCCGCTCGAGTTTTCGCTTTAGCAATGAGAATGCAGTGCGCGAGCGCGCGCCGCCGCGTTGGTGCCGTCGCCCCCGGCCCGCCCCCGGCCCGCCCCGGCCCCCCCCGGCCCGCCCCCAGCCCGCCCCCGGCCCGCCCCCCGCACGCCGCGCTGCCCCCCGTAAACAAACGACGGCGCCCGGACTGCTGACAAAGAGGGGTAGGTAAAAGTTAGCTGTGGCAGGTCACATTGTGAAGCGCAGCCGCACGTATCCCCGCAGAGCGCTACGGCATACAGCGTGGGCGCGGTGTGCGGCCGTGGCGTTCGGTGTGCGCGGGACGAGTGTGAAACCCCCGCCGCCCGGCACGGCAAGTGTTTGCTCCGCGGGTCCCCGCCGCCGTCGTCGCTTCCCCGCGTTGGCGACAGCGAGCGGGGAGCCGCGCCGTGCCGCTGCAAAGCGCAAAAATATATGCAGGACGCGGAAAGTATGCGTCTCCACTGGCTGGCTGCCGGGGCGGGACAACGCGCCGCGCCGCACGCGGTGCTGCGGATGAGGGGACGGTTTGTGGTGGCAGCGGCCGCGGGGCTCGGGGAACAAACCCCGCGCGGCTGCCAAGAGGCGCGGCGGCTGCATGGGAGCCCTGCGACGCGACGGGCCCGCCGCGTCGCCCCACGTGGCCCCGCGTGGCCCCGCGTGGCCCCGCGTGACGCGCGGACACACAACGCGTGCCGAGGTGTCGTCTGACGGGCTGTGTGGCGCCTGCTCCGCCGCTGCTCCGCCCCCCTCACAGAGCGTGGGGGTGGCGGGGGACAGCCAAACGAAACCATGAGGGCCTGGTCATGACGTAATGAATGCCCATTATGGTTAACGGCTCGGCGGGGACATGATAGGCGTCCCGCCGGCCAGAGTCCAGCCAGCAGCGCTCAGGCCCTCCCTCCCTCCCTCCCTCCCTCCCTCCCTCCCTCCCTCCCTCCCTCCCTCCCTCTCTCCCTCCCTCCCGCTGGCCGGCGCTGCCCTTGGCCCCCCCCCCCTCGCCGTGGTCCGGCTGTCCTGTCCCGTGTACCGTATGCACCGTGAGCGCACTTCCATCAGCAGCGACGGCCACACACGCCGCGCACACAACACACACACGCCCGCGCACACACGCCCGCGCACACACAGGGCACACACACGCGCGCGCGCCTCTCTACACACATACCACCGCTCATACACACACGCAACACACACTCACATACTCAGGACGCATGCGGCACGAACGCGCGCTCGAAAAGGAGAGACAGACAGTCATACCCACCGGTTTAGCATATGCCGCCAACACATCAAGGACATTACGCTTAAAATGGCGTGTACGGTGCCGGCGGCGCGGGCGCAGGGGGCGCGCGGGGGAAGAAATATAAAGTGCCTTTTAACTTTGTACAGAGATCACAATGCGAGCACGCGCTCGGAGTCAGGGGTGGCTTTGTTGAAATTTCCGGCGCGGCCCGAAATGACAGCTGATCGTGGGCTATGTTCGTCTAAGGCGCCTGCCGAGGTGGGGGTACGCCAGCCCGCAACGCACCCGCGTGCGTGCAGTTGCCTATGTGACAGGCGCTCACCAGGGCAAGAGAAAGGTGTGGGGAGGGGCAGGAGGGGATGGGGGGGAGGGGGGCGGAAGACACGCATACCAGCTTCAGCGGCGCGTCGCAGTACCTGCAAAACAAGAAGAAAAAGATACCTTGTGTTAGTCTGACCACAAAGATATGCACCTCCTCCTCCTGTGACGCGAGCGGCGGTGTCGTGGCGGCGATGAGGGACGATTTGTCTGCGCGGAAATAAACCGATTGCCGATCGTTCCGGGCGCGCGCCTTTCTTTCGCAGCGCGGCGGGCCGTCCCTCAATGTCGGCGTCGGCAGGGCCGCTGGCTGCCGCTGGCGGCCGCTGGCTGGGATTCAGGTCTGGTCGCTTAATGATCCACGTCGCGCGCGCGGGGGGCTCGGAGGACGTCGGTAATCCAAGTAATGCCCGCGCCAGCTGGGGACCGAGGCGGGGGCGGCGGGGGCGGCGGGGGCCCGGGGCCAAGGCGATCGCCGCCGCTGCAGCAGTCACTCCGGCCGGCCGGCAGTGTATTATGGGGCAAACGGCGGCGCGCACAGCCAAAAGCGAATATTTTATTTGATTACGGAGTCGGCCGTGACAGCGGCGGGAGGGAGAGAGAGAGAGAGAGAGCGACGCGGCTCGCGAGAGAGTGAATGCAGCGGCTGACCCGGGAGGTCCGAAGGGAAGTGGGAGCTGGAGGGAGAGACAGACAGAGACAGAGAGAGGGAGAGACAGAGAGACCGTTACCATAGACAGAGGGTATGGGAGGGAGGGACAAGAAAAGAAATGCTACACTGATATAATATTTTTTTAAAAAAAAGTTCCGTATATACCCAAACCGCATAACATATGATAGTGAAAATTTCGCAATATCCGTCCCCCTCCTTACAAAACGGGATGGAAACAAGTGACCCGTAATTTCGCTGCGGATCGGTCCCTTTTCCGAGGCACTTGCCGATGCTCCCGCACCCTTCTCACCAGCAGCAGTGTAAACAGACCCCCCCCCTCCTCCCCCTCCCTCGCAAACCGGAGAAAAGCGCCGGTGGAATGGATCCCCCCTCCGCCTGGTCGGTAACGGTAAAGAAATCTCTATGAGCGACTCGCCGCGGCTGCGGCCGCCCCCGCGCGGTTCGGCAAGGCCGGAGGGGCACGGAAGCGGCGTGCAGCCTGTCATAACACTGCGCGGTTTTATTTTTGTTTCTTCTTCATCTTCTTCTTCTCATTCTTCTCCTCCTTCTCCTTCGTCTCATTCTGCATGATTGAAAAGCGCACGGGGAAACGGCACACGAGCGAAGGCGCAAAACCTCCAAGGCGGTGCCTCCGGGCACCACGGGAGGGGCTCCGACGGCGAGGTCCCGGACCGCGCGGAGGCTCGGAGGCCCCGGGGCCTCGGGCATCGCATGACAAATTGAGGACGATTCGGTTCGCTTCATAATCTTGGCCGGCCGGCCGGAGAGAAGCATTTATTGGGCGGGTCACATTGGCGGCTGCTTGGCTCGGCCCCGGCGGCTGAGCCGACCATCCATCTGGCGCACCAGGGCCATTGGCCGGAGCGCGGCGGGAAATACGAAAGCGGAGAGCGGCGCGGCGCGGCGGGCAGTCGCAGTGCAGCGTCGCTTTTCCGGCTGTTAATTGGCATAATCAGGGAGCGAGAGAAAGAGAGAGAGAGAGAGTGAGTGAGAAAGAGAGCGAGTGGAGAGCGCGGCCGACGGCGGCCAACGCAGTCCGGTCTGGCCTTAGTCTGGCCTCATCCTGGCCTCATCCTCTGGCCTTAGCCTGAGTGAGTGGCCGACGCGAAGCGCATCCCGGATAATAAACACGGCCGGCCTTGGCGGGGCGCGGAGCAGGCGGAGTCACTCCGGCAGAGATTTCTAATTTCAGAAAGAAGTAACCTAATATTCCGTCTGGCAAGGGTACCCGACTTGCTCGCCCTCTGGCCCCAACCCCGCGGCCCCACGCGGCCCCCCGCGGCCCGCCCCTGCGCGATGTACACTCTCCCCGATAGCCATTAGCCGGATGACGGATAACGCCACGAATAAAACATGTAAACGTATCGGGATCAGTGACGGACACGCGCTATGTTTTTATTTTAGATATAGACAGCGCACTGCTGCTTTTTTTTTTAGGTCCCGCACTCTTTCATTTTATTTTTCGCGCGCGCTGGCAGCGGTCCGGCGCTGCTCCGGCAGTTCTTCCACCTGACTCGCCGTCGCAGTTTGATAAACTTGGACTCCCCGGCTGCTTAATTGGCTCTGCGGGCGATCCATTGCGCGCGGCGGCGGCGGCGGATCGGCCAACGACACGGCCTGGCCGAGGCCGCCATGCCGAGGCCGCTGGCCGCGGGGCCACCAGGCGCGCGGCTCGGCCAAATCCCTCCACTTGCCATCATCGGCCCCGGCTATTTATCTAAACTGCGATCTGGCCTTATCTCGTCCGGCCCTCTGTCCGCGATGGAAAAGGACATTCAATAGCGACCCCCCCCCCCCGCAGCAGCAGCGCGAGCACGTATTTTTCATTACGCTTTTTCCGCCTCCCGCCCGGCCCGCCCCGCCACGCCCCGACCCGCGTCCCCTGCACGGCCATGTATGTCGAAATTCGGGTCAGCCACGCCTGGCTCCGCCGCTCGCCAGGCTCCACCATGGCTCCGCCGGGCATCCGGTGTGTAGCGGAGATTTCGCCCGGATAAATGCACTCCGCGGCGAGGGGGAAAAAAAGAAGAAAGATTTTATTTGGGCCACGAATCACGCCAGCGGCGGACAGCTAGCCGGACGGGACGGGACGGGCGCTGGCAGGACTGGGAGGACGCGGAGCGCGGAGCGGAGCGGCCCTACCTCTCGCACTGTAATGGGTACGGAGTAGCACAGGCGAGTTTTGTAAAATGCTGACCTCAACGGTAAGAGTCCAGGTATCCGGCGAGATCAAAGAACAGAAGGGTTTCCTGATCCCCACGTTTATCACACCAATTCAACGCAAACATTTCGGGGAAAAAATCCATCTATCTGTCTATCTGTCTGTCTATCTCTGCGGGTTGGCATGCCATGTCGTTCCATAGCCGGGGCGCGATCAAATCATGCCGTGGCTGCGGCTGCGCGGCCGTAAGCGAGTGTCGTCTGCATATCGCATACGCGCCGCACGCCGTGGCCGTGGGCTCGGTCCGCCGCCGGCCGTGGCCCACAGCGCGATCCTCTGGCCCCTGCTGTGTGCCCCTGCTGGGCCCCGGCTGGGCCCCGGCTGGGCCCCGGCTGGGGCTCTACACCCTCTCTCGCCCCGCCGCCGTTGCCTCTACCCACTCCCAGTCGCAGCCCCGCGGACCCGGCAAAGCTGTAAACTTATACGACTCTGTAGCCAACTTGGGCTGCTCTGCGAGGCACGCGGGCCGGGCGCCGAGGGGGCGGCGGGGGACGGCGGGGGTCGGCGTCGGCGCGGGCCTCGGCGGCGGCGGGGGCACAGCGGCGTCTCACACCTCGGGGTACGGTGGGGGTGCTGCGGAGCGCCCGTTGCTGGGAGCCCCCCTCGGACACGGCGACGCCGTCCGCCCCGCCGCCGCGTGCGTGTCGCGTGGCGTGCCGCGTGGCGTGCCGCGTGACCCCCGACGACGCTGCCGCCGACGCGGCCGGGGGCCGCAGCTGCGAGTGACGGTCCTCAGAGATCGGGACCTGATCCTACCGCCCCTATCCCCGGCGCCCCGCCACCTGCCCTACCCTGCTGTACTATCCGCCCTGCAGTCGCTCTGCCAAAGGGCCCTGCTGCTGCTGCACGGGATGGAACTCCTGGAACTGGAGAGGCGGACCGGAGCGGAACAAAACCGCTGCGAGCAGCGCGGGGGACGCTACCGACAGCGCCGGCGCAGGATAAACCGTGTGGCGGGGCCCCGCGGGGGTGGAGGGCGGGGGAGGCCCTCGCCGCCGGCCGGGAGGGGGGGGGGAGGAGAGAGGGGGCCCCCAATAATTCAATCGTTTGGCAGGTGACAAATGATTCACGGGGCCGCGCGACGCGCCCTGGCCGCACAATGGCAGCCGCCGACTGCGGCCGATGAAAACTAACCGGAGACACAAAAGGGTTCATTCGGTGCACACACAACTGCACAGCGCGCGTCGCGAGCGCGGCCACAAAAGAAATGAATGGCAAATTTCGATACACAATTCATCAAGGTCCGCGCGCGTTGCCACCAGCAGCATCACCATCCCTCTCTCTCCCTCTCTGACATACACACACCATCTCTCTCCCCCTCACTCTCCGACACAGGCGGAGCGGACACTGGGAGAGAGGTGTGATTTTGCGGCGACCTTCTCACGGAGGTCTTTTTCGCGCGTTAAGGAAAAGCATAAATTATCGTGTCACCGAGGGTGGTGTGTCTGTATGTGTGTGTGAGAGTTAGAGAGAGAGAGAGAGAAGAGAGAGAGAGAGAACGGAGTGAGAGAGGTGCGAGAATCAGACCACAGGCCACAGCACAGGACTGTCTTTGCGGCCGGCTTGCAAAAGCCCTCAGAAAAGCGATATAAAATGAGTTCCGGCCCGCTCGGGGCCCCCCGCGGCCCCGGCGGTCCCCGCCGCTCGGCTCGCGTCTCGTTCGCTTGACACGCCGCCGCCGCCGCCTCGCTTGCCGTCGCTGTTCTCCGAAAGTTCGGCGGCGGCGGTGGCGGCGGCGGCGGCGGCGGTTCAGGCAGTTACGCCGGTGGCGGCCGCCGAACGTCGCCATGTAAATGTGCTTTGCGTGGCGCGCGTGATGGTCGCATTATTATTACGCGCTGCGAACAACGGCGCCTGCCCCTCCGATCAGCTGTTGCAACGACAGCGACCGCTCCCGGGGAATAGAGGGGGGGGGGAGTTGTAGGAGGGGGGGGGGGAGGGCGTCCGCAACGCAGCGCGCCGCGCGCACGGCCCCTCGCCGCCGTCCGCCCGAGCCCCGCTCAGAGCCACCTGAAGCGCCTTTAATCTTTTTCCCGGGGAGGGGAAACTTTTGATCTACAATTGAAAACTCGGCGCCAAACGAGCAGCAGGGCAAAAGGACGGCGGCGGCCGCGTCTTGCGGGCCACGCTGCCGCGCTGCGGGAGGGAAATCGAAATGGGTGCGGCGACGACGACGGCGGAGGTGGTGTTCATGGCGCGCCTTCAGAGTTTCAGTCTCCGCAGCCCTCGCTTTCAGGTACACACGGCGGCGTGAAACAGCCAGCGGTTCGCGGTCCCGTATAAGCTCCTTTTAAAACCCAGTTTTCCTGTTTCTCATTTCCCCGCGGCGGGGGACCGCGCGCGCGGCCCCGCACTGCTGCATCGGGGTGCCATCCCGCCCGGCCGATAAGCCACGCGAGACTACAGAGTAGCCACTCCACACCGCGGCAGAAAGCTCTCTCTCTCTCCTGGCGCAGGACGCGGCGGGGCGCGTCTTCATTGAGGGCGTAAATCTGGGTCTGCGGGCTTAACGACGGCCGCACCGAGTCGTAAGCGATACAGCGCCGTGATGGAGGGGAGGCAGGCGTTTGCGTGGTCGGGAGGACCGCCGCGCGCCGCCCCGACCATGAGAGTACTGCGGCGTGGGGGAGCGGAACCAAGAGCACGCGGATATAGGGGGATTCCGGACCCCATCGAACGTCCAACGGCACAACGACAAGGGCTCCGCAATTTTATTTTATTTTTAGTCGACTCGTGGTTGGCGCCGCGGAGATACGCCCTGCTGCGTACCCCCCGGCCCACGTTTTCGAGACGGCGCCCGGCGCACTTCCGGTTTGGGCTCTCTCCCGAATATCCTGTTGCACCTCACTGCAGCAGGTGACGCTGTGGCGACATCTGCGAATAATGTGGGCGAGATATTTTCAGAACGTTCCGCATCCATAAACCGCACACTTATCTGCGCGGCCCGGCACCAACGGCCTTGGGGCTCTGACGCCGGTTCCGGGTGCGCCGCAGCCGGCAGCCGCGCCGACCCAACCGAACCGATACACTTCCGAATCAGGTTGTCGTCGTGTAGCAAACGGCAACTGCAAACTCCGCCGGATACACGGATTCCCTCCCCGCCCTCTCCGCGCCGCACCCCCGTTTACAGTGTGCCCCGCGGCGCGCCTGGCGTCGTTGACTTGATGCAAGACTCGGTGGTTTAGCGCGGCCCCGCCGAGTCCCTCTCTCTTCCTCATCCCCCTATCCCGCAGAGCCAGGCCGGGGAGCGGCAGCGGCAGCCAGCCGCCTGGCTGGCACAGCACCACAAGGGAAGCGGGGGTGAGGGGGTGCGGGGGTGCGGGGGTGAGGGGGTGAGGGGGTGCGGGGGTGCGGGGGTGAGGGCAGCAACAGCAGCAGCGGCAGCAGCCCGAGGCCGCGGGGAAGGGAGGAGTGAATCGTCGAAGCTGCTTGCCGCAAACTTGACTGCCGCTCTGCAAGGCGTGTGCCGCCGCACCCGCGTCACGCTGGAGGCCAAGCAGTGCGTGGGCGCCTGCGCGCGTGGGTGCGAGAGAGCCGCGAGGCTCGTTAGCCTATCTTTGTCACACACAAGGGGGGGGAGGAGGCGCGGTGGCGAGTGCAGCCTAGGAAGGCCGAGTGAGCCTAGGGCGTGTGCGCGCGAACGCGTCCCCCCTCCCCAGCCAGTCCCTCCGCGCTGCCGTTTGGCCCCGAGGGGCACAAGGCACGAGTAAGAGAGGCAGGGAGAGGGGGGGGGGGCGGTTTAGTGGCGTTGTACTGCGTTGGCATGTAAGTTGCACAATTACCTGGAAAGCAGCCCCGAGCCGTACCGGGACGACGCCAAAACAGACACCGGGGAGAAACACCGCCGGCAGACTCATCCCATTCGACCCCGGCTCGGCCGCGGCCGTGCCAGAGCGCCCCAGGGGCAGCCAGGCGCGCCGCCAGAGGCCGCCAGAGGCCGCTAGAGGCCGCTAGAGGCCGCCAGCTTCCCAGGAAACAATGATTGGAGGAAAGGCTGGCTCTGGCAGCCATTGTTGACACTCCAAGCGAACAAGATCGCCCCACGCAGCAACCTCGCCGACCCTTGCGCCCCCGGGGGGACCCGCCGAGGGCGTCGTTCCGTCCCAGAACAGTGATGAATCACCGATGCGAACGAAAGCGAACGCACATTCACTGACGGGCTTGCTACAAGTATTATTAGTTTCGTAGACGCAAACCCTCATAACTTCTGCACATAAAATTAGGTCGTGCTGTTTGTTTTAGCGCAGTAGCGGTTCCACTCTTCGATGTGGCACGCTCCCGCGTCTCCTTTCTCCGCCAATGCATCATGGACCTCCTTAAATGGCGCACCGCTTCCCAGAAGCAGAAGGGGTCCCGACTGACGGGGGCACCCGGCGACGCCGCAAGAAAAGCGCTGACCTGGAGAGGCCCCCCGCGGGCCCCCCGTCGCTCTCCGTGGCCGCGCCGCCCGCCTCTCGCACCAAAGTCGACGTTCGCTGTTGTTGTTGTGTCTCGGCCGCATCGGACGAATGGCGGAGTGGGACAAAAGCTCAGTGGCGCGCTTATTGCTATCGGTCGAGTCGGAAATTACAATTCAGTTGAATTGTGCGGCGCGGAAAAGGGGTAGGGAAGTGAGCAGCAGGCAGCGCCGCGCCGCTGCTGGCCGCGGCGTGTCCCAGTTGTTACCGAGCCGCGCTGTTGTTGCTGCCGTTGTGTTGCCGAGCTGCGTTGCTGCGCGCCGCGCCAAAGCCATTACCTTCGGCAATCGCTCAATCACGGACCGGCGCATAGTTTAACGCGGGGGGGTTTTATCTCCCGGGGCTACACCCCTCCCTGCCGGGGAGAAGGATAGAATATTAGGCGCATTTCATCAGAGCCAAGACGTGCCGGATCTGGCCGCCTGGATCAAGGTGTTGTCCGATGAGAGGGGAGCTAGGGGAGACCGGAGGGGGCGAGGGCGGATGAGGAGGTGAGTTAGGAGGTGCTTACCAAAGTTAAATTAGTCTCAATTTAGTTGCGACTCACTGTCCAACCCACCGCCCGCGCGCGCGCTCGCCCCGTCTCCCCCCGGGCTGGAGGAAGGCTCCGAAGGCCCCGCCGCGAGTTACAGCAATCTGTCCATCCGATCCGACCCGGCAACACCCCTGGAGTGGAGTGGCAGTAGAGCCGGGGCTCCCTGCTTCCTCCAGGCCCCGCCGAGTCTCGTGCGGAGCCCGCCGCGGGGCCCGCTCAGAACTGGCGGGGCCGCCGCTGCTGTCGGAGCGTGCGCAGCGCTCTCCTCCGGGCCTGTTCACTTTTAATGAGACCGCGCTATGACATTCTGCGATGCGGCCGCATGCATCCATCCGGGCCCAGCCCGCCGCCGCCGGCCCCCCGCCGGACCCGAACGTGTCGCGGCATACGCGCGTGTGCATCTGTGTGCGCAGCGCACCGTGCGAGCAGCCAGTGCCGCCCCGCGCCGCGCAGTGAGGCGGCGGCCACGCAGCGGACGCTGTATGACGGCGCGCACCTAGCGCAAAACTACACCGCGAGAAAAAGTCGGGGCGTCAGGCGACCGGGTGATCTGCGAGGGGGAATGCACTCAACGTGTAAAGAATAATATTGTGTCGAAGAGGAAGCTCTTAATTTCAGTTTCTACGAAAATAAAATACTCTTATTTGCGTGTCTTATTCGAGAAAACAAATGAAAAATATTACATGGTTGCGTACCCAACCTGTTCCCCTCCTATCATGCCCTCTCTTTTTCTTTCTTTCTCAGACTTGCCTTGCCTTTTAATCTCCACACGCATCGCTTTGCTCCTTGAACTTTGCCATACACACACACAGACACACAATTACATACACGGACGTTCTTGCCGTGGGGCTGGTCCCCGCCTTGCCTCAAACCAAAGGCCACCACATCCTCCTCTCTCCTCTGTCTTTGCTGTACTTCATTCCACCCCTTCTCTGCGCCCAACCCCGTCTCGTGCTCTTCCCTTTTAACTCGCGAGGAAGGGAGAGGAGAGGATAAAGAGAGAGACATGGGAGAGAGAGAGAGAGAGAGAGGGGGGGGGGGGTCTCGTCGCGCAGTACTCCATACAGTTGAACGGGGGGCGCGGCTGGCGTGCGGCTGGCGCGCGGCTGCCGCGGCTGCGCGGGCTGTGCCGTGTGCCCTATGGGCGTGGACCGCGACTCGGGAGATACGCACAAGAGATCACCACATACAAACAAAGACGCAGAAGCGAGGGAGAAGGGGGGGGGGGAAGAACGTCTGGCCTCCCAGAGCGCGGAATATATGAGCAGGGAGGGAGTGGGGAGTGGGGGCTGAGACGATGCGGGGGGCTGAGGTGTTCCGGGTCGCGGGCTGGCGCCGGCCCGGAGGCCCGGAGGCCCGGAGGCCGGGCTACAGCGCGACATCCACTCATCCCTCCCGGTCAAAACATTTCAGGAGGCGGCTTTGGAATTGTCATTGACGGTCACATATCGGGAGGTCGGGGATCTGGTGTAGATTCCGCTAGAAATGGACGGGCGACTCAATGTGTGTTTTTATTAAATCTGTCTAGGCTCGACTGAGCCCCGGCTGTCAAATCTGTAAAGAACGGACAGTATTGACTTGTCAATGTGGCTCCGCGTAAGCTCCTCGCCGAAAACTTTTCCCTTTTCGTACATTGTGCCCCATTACAGCTACAAGGAGGAGCATGGACAGTAAGGATCTGATCCTGTGAGCCGCGCCGGCCGCGCGCTGCGCCGCTGCCGGGGCCCTCCACGGCACAGACGTGCGGATCGGGCTCCGGGCCCCGGACAAAGGACCGGCCTCGGCCCGGCCTCGGTCAGGGCGGCGGCGGCACAGCAGCAGCACGAAGCCCCGATGAAACGAAGCCGAGGCCGGGGGGCCCCACGCGGGGCGGACTGGAGCCGGGGCTTCGGGGTCCGCGGGGGCCGCGGGGACCCCGGAGCCTTATCGGGGCTCACGTCTGTCCACGCAGGCTGCGCGGCGTCCCCGCACACGGCGGCGTCCTCTCACACGGCGTCTTTCTCCTATCACATATCTCTCCTTATCTGCGCTTCCGCTCACATCAACGTCTCGGCGCTCGGCCCGCGCGCGCCCCACCCGCCCCTTCCTACCCCACACGACTTCCTCCTCTTCCTCTTCTTCTTGACTCCGCTATTCCTTCCCTACACGTCGCCTTGGTGCCAGGGCCGAGGCGCTCGTGGTGGCGTGGTGCATTTCCTCCAGGAGGTTGGACCGCTTACAACGTAATGGTGAAGTCTTTCAGACCTCCATAACCACGCTTACAATCATGTCCTTTTTGATCGGCAGCCCACAAAAAGTATTAATTTCCAAAAAAAATAGAGGGAAATTTTTATAAATTTCTCTAAAAATATTTAGTTTTCAGGCACCCGACGTGTCTACTTCGCCCCGGTCGAACACCCGACTGGAACGGGGACCTGGCGGCATTCTGGAACTCCGGTCGGGATACTCCTCCAGGAGATCTGCCGTGCCTCCAGCAGACGCCTCTGTACCCGCGCGCGGCCCACGGGGTAAGGAGCTCAGGCCGGGCAAAGGGGATGGGGAAAGCGGACCTCTCCAGCCTGCCTTGTGTACCTCCGCGACCACTCCCGTCCCGGGCCTCCCCGTACCACTCTATTTGAGACGCGACGAACCTACGTCGTGGAATAGCAAAACTCGCTTTCTCGCAGAAACGGCGCTTGGTCGTGTGTTCCGAGCGCGGAGGTCGGCGACAGACACACGGTGAAGGGAGGCAAGTTCCGTTGAACCGACTCTCGCACGCTCAGCCGCTTGATCTCTGCCTCTGTGTGTGTGTGTGTGTGTGTGTGAGTGTTTGCGAGCACCTACCTACCCGCCGCCGCTGTGCGGGGTGGGTGGTTGCCGCCCGGCCCACGCTAGCCCGACCGGGCCGCAAGAAGGTTTGTGCGAGTGCGCGGCGCGGCAAATGGCCGGGAAAACTTTGTATTTACTCTTTCTGCCTCAGTCATCATTGCTCACAGCAAGCGGCCGCGCGCGCCCCACTCCGTCCCCGCTCTCTGCTGCTGCTGCCGCCGCCACCGCAGGGCGGACTTGTCTGTTTTGCTGTTTCCGAGGGAAAGGAGAAGGATGACAGTGCGCCGTCCCGGGCCGCAATGAGTGGAGGCCCCACGGGGCCCCACCAGGCCTGAACCACCCACCCCAGCAGCCCCGGAGCGGAGCGTGCTCGGGCCGCGTACATGGCAGAGCCATCGCCACTTCCAAAACGTACGTCCGGCGGGGTCGGCCGCCGGGGTCCGGTCACATCCGCGGCGAGGGCCGCTGTCGTGGTCCTCCGCACGGCCTCGGCCTAACGCGCGAGCACGCACGAGCGCACGCACGTTTCTCGCGGCGACACGTTGCCCAGAGACCGCAAATTACGGAGGCGAAACTTTGACCGAAGGGTGGGCCGGGCCGTGGCCGGGCCGTGGCCGGGCCGTGGCCGGGGGGGCGTGCGTGGCGTAGGCCAACGACGCCGTACCACGCTGGGTACTGGGCGGGGGCAGCGGCGCGGCGTTGCAGCCCGAGTGAATCTGTCGCAGAGGGGCAGAGGGTACTTTATAGCGCCGTTTTTGCGCTCGCTGTGCTCGGGTGTGTGCGGGAGACCGATCCAACTCGGGTCGGCCGGGTAGTACCTCCTCCTCCTCCTGCTCCTCCTCCCCCTCCTCCTCTTCGGCGGCGGAGGCAGCGCGCAGCTGTGCCGAGGCCGGGATACACCTCGGCAGGCCGGAGACCCGAGGCCCGCAGCGCAGTGTCGGAATAGATTGAAATCCGGCCGTGTATAAGGAACCTTTTGAGCCGGCGGCTCGCTGCTACCGGCTGCACGCGGGGGTCTCTCTCTCTCCCTCTCTCTTTAGCTTTCTCTCCCACCCCTTCCCTCCCTCTCTCTAGCTGCATGCCAGGGTGGGTTCCAATGGGCCGTGGCGGGTCGTGGTCGGGGCGGCGGCGGCGGCGCGCGCGGCTTATATGCAGGCCACAGAGAGCGATTTTCTGTGTAAAGGTGCGAGAGAGCCGCCCCCTCCTGCCCCTCCCCCCGCCGAGCCCGTCCTCGCCTTATACCGCCATGCAAAATGCATGCTGCCAATCCACTGTGTGCACGCGATGAAAGCGGGGTACAAGGCCCGAAATGGACGGGACGGGGCGCCGGCTCCGGTGGCGGCGCCTCACCCCGCCGGCAGGGCCCCGGCAGGCCGAGGCCTGATTCGAAATAATCAGGCTCTGGCTGGCTGAGCGGCTGGGCTGGCAGGGCCTCTCTGCTGCACCACCGCCCCCCCCCCCCCCTCGCTGCAGCCCGCGTTGTGTCACCCCCAGCGGGGCGTGCACATGGCGCTCACCAAGGTCCCTCGCCGTCACTGTGTGTCGGAGAGCAAGGAAAAAAAAAGTCCCGGAAATCGGCTGGAAAACTTTAATGTGAAAAATAAACTCGCCCTGCGGGTAGTGTAGACACCTCTGGAAGCTGCTCGAACGACGGCGTCCGAGTGATTGAGGCCCAACTACCCGCACACGCCGTTAAAGTGTGCGGACTCCCTCGCAGAGCGGGCCGGCTGACCAGCCCCCCCCCCCCCCCCCCCCCCCCCCCCCGCTGCTGCAGTACAGCTACGCAGCGCCCGACGGCCGGTCGGCCGGTCGGCCGGGGCACCCGACCCGTGCCGCCGCGGGGGCCGCCACGCTGTGCGGGCACCAGCCGGGCACCAGCCGACCGGGCACAGCACCGCACCGCACCGCCTCGCCGCTGAGGCACGACACTGATAGATGAGGCACCCCGCTCTGTCTGTTGCGGCACTGTGTGGCACAGTGTGGCACTCCCAACGCCGACACGAAAAAAGAGAGCTCCAGCCTTCTGTCTGTCCGTCTCTCCCGCCTCTTTCTCTTCCTCTCACCCCCCCCCCCCCTCTCTCTCTCTCTCTCTCTCTCTCTCTCTCTCTCTCTCTCTCTCTCCCTCCCGATCAGGCGCTGCCGACACACGCTGTTGTTGCAACTGTTGCTGCTGCCGTCGCCGCCACGGCCCGCCGCCCGCCGCTCCCGGCCGCGCCGCGCGCACAGCGTGCAGGCATGCATGTCGGCCGACAGGAGTCACACTAAACTTCACCGCCCCCTCCCCCTCCCCTCCCACAGCGCCATGTGCCCTTATAATCCCCCCCCCCCCCCCCCGCCCGGTAAGCGCTCGCACCACTCGGCATTCCTCGACAACCAAATGCCGGCGAGAGAGCCAAGGCGAGCCCGACCGACGCCGGAGAGCCGCTGGTCCGAAAAGAGAGAGAGAGAGAGAGAGAGAGAGAGAGAGAGAGAGAGAGAGAGAGAGACAGAGAGAAAGAGAGGCGGGCTCGCAAGCCACAGGCTATGCGACACTACCATAGGTTTTCATGGCTGATATGCATAAATTCGTTACATAATTATACTTTATTTAGATTTCGAACAACTTTAAAAAGAAACTCAATTTTGTTTCTTTTTATATGTTTTCGTGAGTTGTGTGTGTGAAGACCGTAGTGGGAGGGTGTGTGTGTGTGTGTAAGAGAGAGAGAGAGAGAGAGAGAGAGAGAGAGAGAGAGAGAGAGAGAGAGGGTCAGAGGGAGGGAGGGAGGGGGAGTGAGGGAGGAGGTGAGTGGAGGCGGTGGCTGCTGCTTCAGAATTATTGAGGAGCCCGCTGATAAGGAGTGTGCGCCTGCTGGCCCTATTACGCATTGTCGCGCTCAGCACACCCGTATCAGCGCGATGACAGCCTCCCCCCCCCCCCCCCCTCCACCACCACCTCCACCACCACCACCACCACCACCACCACCACCACCACCACCACCACCGCCGCCGCGCATGAAACATGCAGGGAGGGAAATAGCGGGATGCGCGAGCGTCGATCAAGGCGTCCCGTCCCAGACACTCCCCCGCCCCAGTCCACTCCACTCCGCGGCCCCGCCGCTCCGCGCCGCCCCTGCCGGCCTGCCCGCCCCCCACGACGGCCCCGCAACGCGTCGGGAAACTGTTGAGACGAGAGTTCGATGGTTTAGCGGCGGAGCGCGCCGCGGCATGGCGTGTGGCAGCGCTGCGCGGTGCTGCGCCACTCCCTCATTACGACGGGCTCTCGTCAGGGTGCTGCGGGGCGGGTGGAAGACCGAAGAAAATGATTCGGGTGCGTCATTTACGTTCACGTAGAGGCGAATTAAAAAAAAAAACAAATATTGAGACGGCACGAGGCAAAGAAAATCAGTTCGTAAAATGAAAATCCAACATCAGGATAATTTTTAAAAACATACGAAAAAGAAACAACTAGGGCTAATTGAACATGAAATAAAAAATAAAGCAGTTTTCGTGCCAGGCTTATACTGAGGCCGTGGCTGATGATGGTTGAAATTGATGTTTATCGGGTGGATGGGAGTGATCGCGCGTCCCCGAGCTCTGGTTCCTCTCCGAGTATGAGAGAAAACTTGGAGATGAACGGGGATAGTCGGCCAGGAACGCTGCGGCGGCGGTCCGACGCAGTCGGAACTTTGTGTGGGAGTCATCGCGAGTCACGGTGCAGCGGTGGATCAGACGCACACACGCCCACCCACATACTGCGGGATGGTAAACACCTCTGTCTGTCTACGTCTCTCTCCCTCCCCCACCCCCTCCATCCCTCCCTCCCTCTCTCTCTCTCTCTCTCTAGACGTATGTGTACACACACTAACCGCACGCTCGATGAATAAAAAAGAAAGAGGAGATAGAGAGAAAGGCGCTGTGGAAAATAAATTCACTGCTCCGATTTGCTTTGCTCTGCTTGCATTATTATTAATATTATATCAAAATTACTATCGTCAACGGCGGATATTGCTCCACACACGCGCACCTTTTACGGACGGAAAATGAAATGCGAACGGCGTGATGCCGTTAGGGCCGAACAAAACATAAAGGATGGCAGCGATGCTGCGCAGTCAAGGACGACATCACACACACACACAGACCGAAAAACAACATGTTATGGCGTTTCCCCTCTACTTTATTACAACCCACACGGGCTCACACACACAGTCGCTTGCAGGCACACTCCCGAGAGCCTTTGCGCGGCATGAGCAGCAAGGGCGGAGCACCACGCCCGTGTTGTCAAGGCGGGCAGGTCGGGGCGGCGGCGTGATGTTCGGGGCACGTGTGCTGCAGCCCGGCGCTCGTGGTGTAGGCTGGGCCGCGGGGCCGCGGGGCCGCGGGACGAGGGGAGCGGCGGCCGCTGTACCGGACATTAGAGGGCTAAGCCCCTCCCCAGTTCCAGTGATGTGCCCCTGCGCAACAGACGGCCAGGGCCTCGGCCAGGGCCGGGGCCTTACTCTGCGGTCTGTTTAATTAAGGGCGTGTATCAAGCCCCGGCCCGGCCTCTGAATGCCTTTGCGCTGGCCATGGCCCGGCCGCGCACATACACACACACAGCACACACACACACACAGAGGCGTGACGTGCACTCAGAGATACGCCGGCTACCTCCCCATATCCGGGTTTTGTAATAAGCACGTCATGCAGGGTGTGCCCCGGTTTGGAATATGAAAAGTAGAGAGGGTATCAGCGGCGGAAAGCTGGGGTGGCCGGGGATCCGGGCCCGGGGCTACCGCCAGGCTGGCCGGCGGCAGTCGGGATCCCCTTGTGGAGGGCGTGGAGGCCCGCAGAGCCGCGCTCGGTGCGCCGGGGCCCCGCGCTGCTGTGCCGTGAGTCCGGCCCTGTTTGCGGCGGCCGCCTCCGCGCCGTGGACTCTGCCGTCCACAGGCACGACGACGGTCACACCGGCCGTGCCCGGGCAGCGCGAGGAGGAAGCGGGGCCGGCGGGGCCGGAGGCTGACCCTGCATAACTCATGCAAAGTGACTTGCCACCCGAGCCTTATCTTGGTACCCGGCGGCGCCGCGCCCCAGAGGCGAGAGGCGGCCCCGGAGACGGCCCCGGAGGCGGCCCCGGGGATGCCGCCCGATGCACCCTCGTCATGCACCCCGTCCGTCGCTACCTTCTGGATGATGCACCCGGCCACCTCCTCGGTCGTCATGGGCGCCTGGCGCCTGCGGACAGTAGGGTAGGCCAGCCCGGCCGACACGCGTGCATGCAGAGCCACGGTGGCTGCCTACTCGGCAGGCGTACTGTCCGGGAGTGCAGAGGGTTCGGACGACGTGGCCGATGACGATCCATCACGCTGAGGTAACCGGGGGCACTCTGCACAGGCGCAGCGTGTGAGAGAGAGAGAGAGAGAGAGAGAGAGAGAGAGAGAGAGAGAGAGAGAGAGAGAGAGGTGCAAGCCCCGCCTGCCGCTTATGCTGCCCGCCAGGGGAGGGAAACATCAACCGGATCCCGGAGCGAAGAGGCCTAACCTAGTTACAGTTTTACTTGGACGCCCCCTCCCCCCCTCCCCCTGCAGGCCTCCACTACTATCCGCCAGAGTGATGACTCATCTCACCTCTCGCTCTCTGAACTGGAGCAGCGCGCCCGGGAGGGCCGCCACTACTTGTGAGAACAAGGTGGGGGAGTGCGGGCCGGGCCATGCATCTGCATTAGCACGGTCCTATTACTGCGGGCTCCGGGGGGGGGGGGGGGGGGGGAGAGAAGACGGGGTGCGATTCGCGGAAGCAAACCTCTCCTCCGGCAGCCAGGCTCCGGGAGAGACGCGCGCGGCAGGAGGGCGGGGGAGCCGGGACACCTTGCCCGCGCGCATGCACACCGCACGTACGCTGCAAGGCGCTCTCCCCCCCCCCCCCCCTCTCTCTCTCTCTCTCTCTCTCTCTCTCTCTCTCTCTCTCTCTCTCTCCCCGCCGGGAGAGCAGCTCGATGACGACCCCGCCGCTGCCGCCGGGAGGGGCCCCCTTCCCGCACCCTCCGTGTGCGTCGTCTCCACGGCCCAATTGAAAGAAGATAGCGCCGTATCACGCGCTCCGCAGCGACGAAGCGCCCGCCACCGCGCCGCCGCTGCAGCCGCCACCGAGACCGCAAACGACTCGAGGATTTACAGTCGCGGCCCGCCGGCCGAACTGGAGTCATTGATAGCGGTAACGCGTCGCGCAGCGCTGCCGCGTGTTTCACCGCGCATGACGATCGTCGTGGTTGCCGTGCGCGCCCTAAGAAAATAAGAGTTGCAAGAGTGCGCCGCAGAGCCGAGGGGCCCGCCCGGGGGGGGGGGGGGGGGGCGCCCGGGGAGGCTCGCCGCGTCGTGGGGGGTCCGGCCAAGGACGGACGGACGACGGTGCGACTCCGCGCCGGACTTAATGCCATCTGCAGGGGTGTAACGCAATTTCGCCAATCAGCTATGGAAATAAGTGTTCTTGATTAAAGGAGGCAAGTATGGTCCTCAGTTCAGACTGACAGTGGCCTGCTCGACGTCCGAGTGAGCAAGAGAGAGAGAGAGAGAGAGAGAGAGAGAGAGAGAGAGAGAGAGAGAGAAAAAAAATCATAACGAAGGAAGAAATGAGCTGAGAGGCGAGTAGCAAAAGGGGACCCGGACCGGCGCGGCCGAAGCAAGGGGACGATGCGGGGAGAAGGGGGGGAGGAGGGGGAAGGGTCATGGAAAATTAAGGGCGCCGTTACTTTCCCTCCTCTCACCAAATAATCATAATTTGTCGTCGGGCAAGATGTTCCGAACAGCACCAAGTGAAATCCCCGCCGCCGGGCCGCCGCGTGGAATAAAGAGAACACTTCACGAAAGGCACTAGAAACGACAATTTTTCAATCCCGCGCCGCCGCGCCCCTCTTGCTCCACCCATTCCGCCCCTTTATCCAGCCCGTCGTGTGCTCTCCACAATTTCAAAACTGTATACGCTCTCTTCCTCCAGCTCCGCTCTACCACTGAGCCCCCCCCCCCCCCCCCCCTCCCTGCCTCTCTCCTTGACGGGGCGGTAGACTGGAAGAGGGGGAAAGCCAAAGGGTCTGGAGAGAGGGAGAGGGAGAGAGAAAGTGTGTGTGAGAGAGAGAGAGAGACAGCGGCAGAGAGAGGTGGGGAGGTGAAAAGCGAAATGAAAAGAACATACATTGGCAAACCAATAATGCAGCTCAAGCCTCAACGGGGAAAAAAATCTGTTAAGGTGGGCCTCAATTTAACTTCTCAGTAGTCACGATCGTGCGATACCATGATCAGAGAGTTTGTTTTCCACAACCAGAAAAATAGTCACATCGGTCTGATTTCATCAACCAAGCCATTCCGATCGCTACGACCAATCCCTTGTTTCCGTGCGGGCTTTGCTCGCCGTGAATTCTGGCAGAGCTAAAAAAAAATAATAACGAAAGGGGGAAGAGAGCAGAGAAATAAATCGGTCCATCGTTTTTAAACGGAACGATTTTGCCACATAATCCGTACGATTGACGGGGTTTTAAAACACACAGACACACATAGGCCGGGAAGCAGAGCAAACATACGGGAATACCCTACGCCCCCTCCCCCACCCGGGCTGGTCGACCCCCCGGTGTTTGTTTGACGTTCTCTGGAGTAAATCGGTGTGTGGGCTGATAAAGGGTTGAGTGCAATCCATTTCACCGTATTCCCACTCGTCTGCCTTGTCGCGTTGCCACGCGCCGGCCACGCGCCGGCCACGCGAAGGCTGCCGGAGGCCCTGTCCTCTCTCTCTCTTGATCCTCCATCTCTGTTTGCGAGCCGGACGCTGCTGCGCGAATTAACGGAGTAATTAGACCGGCTCGATGTGACGCTCCGGACGGAGAAAATGGGCGGGGCCGGTCCGCTTTGAGGAGGCGGGCGCCGGGTCGGGGGGTCGGGCCGGCCGGGACGGCGTCTGCTCCTCCGGGCCTCCAGGCTCCAGTCGGTCGCTGTGCCGCTCGCCCGGCCTCCGGAGCGGCGGCTCCGGGCGCGGCGCGCGGACCAAGTCAAACAAGGACGCGCGGACCAAACGTCATCACACAACGCGACGCGACTTTCCCTTTTCGAAAACTCGGACGCACACACACACACACACACACACGTGCAGCGCGGTGACCACGAAATTATGAGAAGTTTACGGGGCGGGCTCGAGCGTCGCGCGCGCTGTCGACACACGCGGGAGCGCTTGAAAAGTTGGGTGTGCGTTCCGACAGGGAGGCCGGGCGAGCGGCACAGCGACCGACCGGAGCCCGGAGGGCCGGAGCCCGGAGGAGGCGGGCGTCCCGGCCGTGCCGACCCCCCGACCCGGCGGCCGGCGGCACGGCGCGGGCACGGCGGCGCCACGCGCACACACGCGGCGCCAGATTACCTCTCCCGCCGGCCGGAAACTACCCGGAGTCATCACCACCCGTAGGACCCGGCAGGACCCCGGAGGATCCGAAGGGGGCGCGGTGCGGGCGGCGCGGGGAGGCAGGGGCAACTGGACACAGGAAGGAGCGGGGCGGGACGGAAAGGACAGGAGAAGGAGAGGAGAGGGCCGCAGCGCGCAGGAAAGTCGCCCCCCTGCCTGCCCGCCCTCTCCCCATTCCGTCACCTCCTGCCCGCCCCGGACGTCGGTCGGCCACCCGTCGCTACTCATTGGGGCTGAATCCCACGCCAGTCAATTTGGCGCGGCGCTGCGACCGCGCGGATCGAGAGACCGAAAGCGGCCAATTCCCGAAAATAAAATAAAAAATAAAAAGAAAGGAGGAACCGCAGAGCAAAGAGTAAAGCCCTCCGCCCTGAGACTGCCACCGCGGCGGCTCAATTTTGGCGATCGTGTTTGTGAATCGTTTTGGAAATGAGTTTGATGGCTGCGGATATCGGGGGGACTGGAGGGGGCGACTTAGAGGCATTCTTTTACGCCGGGAAGCCGACAATCTGGATTTTGAGAGTTTTCGTCTGCGGAAGGGCGTTATATTCGATAGTGTATTCCAGGAGGGTAGAAAACGCGAGATCAGCGCCCCGCTCCTTGCCTGTGTTTGTTTCTTTCTAACGTGCGTTCTCTTCACTGATATCGTCCGCATTGTACAGGGACTCATTAGGTTAGCCAAGGCTTTTTTCAAGCCCACCTAGTCGCACCCGGGGCCCCTCCTTCTGACCCCTCTCGGTGCCTGTGGCCGGCGGTCTCCAGCACATCTTCATGGCCGGCGCCGCCGCCCGCGGCCGCCCTCTCTGCCCCGGCCCCTCCGGCTCTCCGGCCTTCCGGCCCGCAACTCTCTTACATTCTTTCAGGGCGGCCTCATCAGGACGTCGATCTCCCGCGGCGGCGTCCAAACTCCCCCTCCCGCCGCCCAGAGCGGCGGCGGCCCCCGGCCCTCTTGTTGTGGCTCAGCAAGTTATTCGAGGGGAAACCAAAGGAAAATTTGCAAAATTTCGGCGGCCGTTGTTGGCGCAGCCGGGTTTGTATTGTGTTGGCCGGGCGGGGGCCGGGCGCCGGCGGCGGAACAGTGGTGCGCCCTGGCGGCGGCAGCGGTCGCCCGACAAACAGCGCGGCGCTCTCCTCAGGCCGCCGCCCCCGCGTCCCCTCCCCTCGTCAGCTCTGAATCCGCCCTCCTCCCGCGGACGGGGCGACCAGCCCGGCGGTGCCCGGCGGGGCCCGGCGGCCCGAGAGTCGAGCGGCTCCAGGCCGGCCTCGGGCCCCGCAGGCCCCCGGCTGCCACGGCCTGCCATCGCCTGCCGGACCAGAAGACAGCACCGAACATCCCCATTGTCCTGCCTTAGACGGCCGCCCGCCCCGCCGCCGCCCCGCCGCCCCGGCCACCTGCGACCCTCTTCTCGCCGCCCCTGCCACGGCGGCGTCGACCAGAGCTGACATACCGTCATGCCGGCCCGTCACAGGGGACGGCGGCGGCGGGGCCACGACTGGCGGGGGCCCGGCGGGGGCCGACGGGGGCCGGGGACGCGTCAAACAATCGCCTAAGCCCCGCCGAGCCCGCAGCCACTCCCCTCTGTCGCCCCGAGATTCCCGAGCTCACGAGCGCGGGGAAGGGCAGCAAAGGCATGAATCATGTACGGCCCGCACTTCGGTCACTTTGCGGATTGAGGGGCTCACAGCTCCGCCCACCGAAGAAGAAAAAAAAAAGAAAATAAAAGATTCCCTCCGCCCCACCAGTCACCATATAGCTCTGGAAAAAAAAAACGGGTGTCCTTTTCTTGACATCTGATTTTGTAAACGGAAACAAAAAGGGTCCTTTCGACAATTGTTGCATTTAATGTGTAACCGTACATGCAATTTGATGCGTTTTACAAGGTGGCAGCGTCCTTTCTCTTCCGCGCGGCACAAATTGTGACCGAAATGAAGAGCGCGTCCCGTATACGGTCCTCTCTCTCTCTCTCTCCCTCTCTCCCTCTCTCTCTGTCTCTCTCTCTCTCTCTCTCTCACACACACACAACGGGGAGGTACCTACAAAAGACACGACAGGGTTGGGTCCGGCCTGGGCTGTGATTGAATGGCTGGGTCGGGATGGTGCCGTGGGGTCTGCGAGGGGTCTGCAGAGGGTCTGCGGGGGGTCTGCGGGGGTCTGAAGGGGGCGCAGCCAGGGGGGGTGAGGAGAAAGGCATTCCGCATCCCCGTCCTGTCCCTCAAAACTCAAAGGAACAATGTCATCGACTCTGATAGCAAACGCAGCCCGTCCGCACAAATTACTGAGATGCCTCGCGCTCTGGGCCGGGCTCGGGCCCGGCTTGGCCCGGGTCCTGGCCGGGGATCGCGGCGTGAGAGGCAGGTCGGGCGCGGGGCGGCGCGGCCGAGATCGAATCGTACGTCCTCAGCGCCCGGCACCCTCGGCGCCCTCGGGGCCCTATCGGCCTGTGGGAAGGACCGGGCCACGCGGGACGCGACCACACTCGGGTGGGCGTTCTACATTCCCAGCAGGCATCCTCCTGACGGGAATTGCTGCGGTCGGCGGGTCGGTCCATCGCCACTCATCGGTCCGCTCCACGTTCTGGGCCGGTAAAACGAATTTGTGTACAGGTTGTGTACGGCCGTATAGTAATGTATAACGCGTGCATGTACATGGGTACGCGCTGTGTACGGTCGTCTAAGGTCATAATAAAGGCGTAGTTTCGACTGTAGTTTCGCTGTAGATCCCTGGGGCGGCCGCGGAGGACAAGGAGAGGCTAATCACGCCGCCCTGATCCCTGATTGCGCGGCCGCCACCGCCGGCCGGACGCCGATCGCATATTGATGGCGGTCGAAAAGCAGGACAGGTGTTTATGAGCGGCTGCGGCGCCGGCTCCGCGGGGGGGGGGGGGGGGGCGCTGCTGTGAGCGCCCCACTGGCTCCTGCGCTGCTGCTGCTAGCCACTTGGCGGCGTGTCGCGGCGTGTCGCGGCGTGTCGTGCACAGCGCGCGGCATGTGTGTCTGTGTGTTTTTGAAACGAACACGCGAGCACACACGGCTGCACGGGGAATAAACACGTACACTTGCGCGCACACGGGACGCGGCACCGTGTGTGTGTGCGCGCTGCAAACACCCCGCGCGGGCGCCGCATCTTTTCACAACGGTCGGAGTCATCTCGTAGCCGAGGCCCGGCGTAGCCGCCGCAAACGTGTGTGCGTGCGTGGCCACTCAGCTAATGGCACAAGGCGCCCCCCCGATACCCCAGCAGGGCCGCGCTACGCTATCGCTGCGACGCGCTGCGGCACCGCGTCGGACGCCGTGTCATACAAAGCCTTGTGCAGTAGCCTGCCTGGGGTGCACCTTGCACACCAAAAAGTATGAGGCGAGGGCTTCGGCAGCGGTCAGCGGCTCCCGGCGGGCAGGTACATAGAAGGTGGAGGGGAGACCCGGAGGGCAAAAAGAGAAGCAAGACCAAAATGCCCCCATTTTAATATCTTCTGACTGAAAGAAAAAAGTTAGCCGAACAGAGGCCCTTAACTTTCACCTTTCGCCGAACGGGGTGCCGGTGCCCACCGTGACCCCGCACTGTCGTCACTGCGCCGTCCTGCACACCTTTCCCTACTTTCTATCGTCGATCAAAGGCGGGCTCGCGGAGGGGGGGGGGGCATTCCAATATAAGAGCGCACCGTGGGCGTCTCTCTCTCTCTCTCTCTCTCTCTCTCTCTCTCTCTCCTGTCTCCGCGTCTCCTCGCTTTTCCCTGGCAGGATCGAAGCGCGCATCTCCCGGGATGCACAGTTTTGCTTTGTCAGTTATTTGATTTCTAGGCCGTGCCGGCGGGATTAGACGACCCAGTTTCTCCGCGGCGGGGCAGAGCTCTGCCGCTAGCGGGCCCCTCCGTCTCCCCGAGCGAACACACTCAGAAGGCCGGGATGATGCATGCACGTTGCACCGTTTGGCAATAACCCTCCTGCGCCTAGAGTAGAATGCACCGCGCCCATCTACGTGCAATTCCGACCCCGCCCCGCCCCCCCCCCCCCCCCCCGGCCCGCGCAAGTCCAGCTCAAGGGGCGCAGAGATGGGGGGGAGGGGGGCGGGGGCGGAGAGCGAGCGGGGAGCGGGCGCACAGCGCCGCCGCCGCACTCCCTCTAGCGAACCGTCGACAGTTGTGAAGGAACCACTTGAACATGGCTGAGTATTACCTGCCGCCGTGGAAGCGGGCGGCTCAACTTACCTGACGTGTGTGTGTGTGTGTGTGTGTGTGTGTGTGTGTGTGTGTGTGTGTTTGCGGTGCGCTCAGCAGCAAGTCGGTCCGCTCCACTTGCTGCCGGCGCGCCAAACTCAGCGGATCTCTGCTGCACGCCGCCGCGGGTGCCCCGCAGGCTCCGCTCTAAGGCCCCGAGCACCGTTTGAAGCGCCCCGCCTCCTTCGCCGAGTCCGCCGCGACGACCCCCCGCAGCGCAACGTCTTCGAATGGGAGGCGTGTAATTTCGCGATGGCCCTGCCGCTCTCGTGTGTGTGTGCGGCGCTGCTCGGGAAAGAAAAGTTGTTGTGCTGCGACAAAAACGGAGCGGGTGGCGGGCCGTCACAGCCCCGCCGTACCGTGCCGTCGGAACGATACAATGATTTGTGTCGTGCACGGCGGGCGGAGCGGGCGGAGCGGGCGGAGCGGGCGCCAGCACAAGTAGTACAGCGTCCCTCCGTGTGCCCGTCGCCGTCCTCCTTTTTGCCCGTGCCGTCTTCTTTTCCAAAGTAAGGGCAACTTTTGCGCCATTCTTGTCGTCCTCCTGGTCAAAGACAAGCCTCGGCCGGCCGGGTCGGCGCGGCCCCGCCGGGGGGCGCCCTGACAGCGGACGAAGAAACTACCGGGGGTCTTACCCGCCGGGCCGCCCGGCTCGCTGCCCGCCTCTCTGCCAGCTCCTTTACGTCGAAGGATTCCGCAGCGGGGCGGCCCGGCGGGCCCCCGGCCCGGAGAGGAGCGCAGAGGCCATCGTTGATGGTCCGTCCTCCGTTGGGGCGCAGCAGGGACGCAGGTAGCGTCGCGGCCGCGGCAAGAACACCGCGACTCGCCGCCGCGCCCGGGGCCCCTGCTCTGGGGATGCGGCGATTATGGCAACGGCCGCTTCGAGAGCCTCCCCCCTGAATCCGAGAGCGGAAGGGCCGACAACATGACCCCCGCAACCTTATCGTGCCGCTTGTCTACGCTGTGCCGCGCGAGAGAGGCGCCGCGTGCCGCCTCTTCGAGGTCGTCCAAAAAAAAAGTGGCGTAACGCGCTGTCGAGCGCGCCCGCCGCCCGCCACGTTGTCCCCCTCTGCAGCGGAGCGGCGCGCGCCTGCGGTCGGCGTGGTAGGCAAGCCCGGCGGACAGCCGTGCGCGCCGCGCTGCCCACGGCCCGACGGCGGGCGCTCGGCTTGTATGTGCGTCCGGCATCAGGAGGGAGCGCATAGCCCATCTCTCTCTCTCTCTCTCTCTCTCTCTCTCTCTCTCTCTCTCTCTCTCTCTCCCTCCCTTCTCTCACTCTCCGGTGACGCCCCGGTAAATCACTGGCAGCGCCTGCCTCTATTCGTTTAGCCGGCCCGCCGGTCTGTTCGTACCGCTGCTGCTGCTGCTGCTGCCGCTGCCGCTGCCTGGCCTCCCTGCCGCCAGCCCTAGGCAGGGCAAACTAGTTGGCAACAATGCAGTAATAGCCCCAAGGACGATTACCCTGGCAACCGAAATGGCATCTCCTCTCTCTCTCTCTCTCTGTCGCCCCCACCCCCCTCCTTCTCTCTCCCCCTCTCTCTCACTCTCTGTCACCCTGTCTCTCTCTTACTCGTTGCGTACGATCAACTTAGGGGGTTCAAGAAGTTGAAGCCAAGCGCGACGAGACGCCCTCCCCACCTCCCCCTCCCATCTCCCCGGCCACACGCCGAGCCACGCTTCGCCGGTCCAAAGCGGCGCGCGCCGACTGCCAAATTGAGCGAATCCTCATGTAAAAGTTTCCGAAGCAAACATTCTGCCGCTCCCGCCGCGCGACGATAAACTGAATTCAAAAACGGATGCGACGTGACGGTAGCAGCGGTAGCAGCCAAGCGTGCAGTGCGAGAGTGAGCATGCCAAGTACAGAGGGGAGAGAGAGATGGAGAGATAGAGATAGAGAGAGAAAGAGAGAGAGAGAGAGAGAGAGAGAGAGAAGACACCGCCGCATTGGGGTTAGTGGGGGCAAGGGAGACGGAATGAAGCGAGGAAGAATAAATGAAGACGGAGGGAGGTGAGGGCGCCGCCGAGTGGAGTGCCGAGGGCCGGCGGCCGTGCGGTGCCGTGCCGTGCCGTGCCGTGCTGCTGCTGCTATTGACACCACACCGTTGTTTCTTGTGGCTCCGCCCTCCAGCGCTCCGCCGCCACCGCCGCCACCGCCGCCTGCTTGTCCGGGGAGTGTGGTGCGAGAGGCAGGCCGGGCGGCGGCGCGAAGGAGCAAGGCGAGAGAGGACCGCCTCCCCCACCCCCACCCTCCTCCCGAAATACTATATAGAAGAAGGGAGGACACCATGTCAAGTTTGCCGGTAGCAGGGCCCTCCCGGGCCGCCGCCGGGCCGCCGCCAAGCCCAGCAGCTCAGCGCTGGGCGTGGCCGGGCGTGGCCGGGGACTGATGGCGCTCACACGGACCACATGTGCGGAGCGAGGCGCGGCGGGGAGGCGGCGGGACGGCGGCCATGGCTGGACGCGCAGGAGACTATTGAGTTACCAAGTTTCCCCCGTATAAGAGCCTCCCAGTACTTCTGTGTCCTCTGCCGTATCGGGCGGCCGGTCGGTGTCCGTCCCGGATCAGAGGGCTGCCGGCGCGGCGGTGCTGCGGCCACGCCTCTGGCCAGAGGCGCCGCCGTCGCCGCCGCCGCCGCCTCTGTGCGGTGGGGCTCCCTTCTGGTCCTCCTCGCGCCTTGTGCCGGCGGTACCCCTCGCGCGCGGGTAGTGCTCTTGGGAAGTGTGTTGAAGGGAGTTGAGCAGTAGGTCAAACAGGACGGCGGCGCCCTCAGCGGTCACCGCCGCCGAGAGAGAGAGAGAGAGAGAGAGAGAGAGAGAGAGAGCACAGAGCACCGCCGCAGAGGGAGCGGTGGTGGCGCTCTCTGGTGGCAAGTTTGCGTTGCAAGCGGAGGCCAATTAGGTTTTCGCGTCGGAGAATCGCGCGCGGACAGCGTGCGGCTTTCGCATGAGAAAGTTGCATAAAGCGACACGGATCACTCCGTTCCGTCTTCTGTCGCGGGTAGACGGCGGTTTACTCAGCCAAGTGTAAATGAGTGATTGTCGAGCAGTTACGATAATTATTATTTTTAAAAAAATCGTTGTGGTCACTATTGGGGATTTTCGCGTGGGTGATACATTATCGGCGCAGTGATGTGTCGAGGACGCGCGGGGCCAGCAGCGGAGCCGGCAGGGCGGTTGGGACGGCCACGGCCAGCCCCGGCCTCAGGGGGATGCCACACACACTCACACACACAGAGCGGCCCCACAAACCATACACCCATGATACTTCCGTCGCGCCGAAATGTGACGGGGGAAGTGTAAGACAGAGGGGAAAGAAGCAGTAGTACTATTCCCGATCAGGGACTCTCTGTCTCTCTCCAGCCCCGGCCGGCCGCCCCCCGACTGGTCCCGCCCCCGTCTGCGCCGCCGCGCCGCGAGCATTCCGGGGGGAATCAGAGAAGGCGAAAGAGAGAGATCTGAGGAGGCGGGGCGACGCCGGGGGAGTGGGAGGGAGAGGGCCGACGGGGGCCGACGCGGCGCGGGGCGGCGCGCTCCCAGGGGCACGACATCCACAACCAACTTGTCCCCGGCCCGAGTTCCAAACACTCTCCCTGGCCTCTGTATCAATCAGTAATAGAGACCACTGATGCGGGCCCAGGCCTAGGAGGACTTGCAGCGCGGGGCTCGCTCCCCCCACCGGCACGGCGGGCTCCAGGGTCTTACGCGGGCCGACCCTTGGGGACCCCGGGGGTCTCGGGGTACTCCAGCAGGGCCTCGGGGGCCTCGAGATCGGACCGATTCCCCCCCGGACCGGCGGCGCCGCGAATGAGTCGGCCGCGAATGAGCGTGCAGGCATCTCCAAAGGGGCTCGGCCGAAGGACGGGGGGAGGGCGGCGGAGGCCACCTGGGAGCTGCGCAAGGGCCTCGGAGGCCAGGCCTCGGACACTGCGGGCGAGAGCCGCGTCGAGCCGCACGCCACTCCTCCCCTCCCTAGAACACAGCGGCGAGAGTAAGTACGATTGATTTTTAAAATCCTCATATTTGTCTCTCCGCACTGTCCCCTGTTCTCGTCTTTCTAATCCACAGCAGGTCTCAGCGTTAATGACAGCACGAGCCGCAACCGCGAGGGTGAGCGTGAGAGCGAGAGAGAGGGAGAGAGTGGGGTGGCGGAGGGTGTGTCAGTCAGAGCGGATGCCGATAGGATAGGGGCCCCGTAGGGCGGCAGCGGCGGGTAGGCAGCACACAGCGGAGAGGGGATTGGCATGCCTGGCCGATCACACGCGGCCGCCGGGACGGGCCGGGCCGGGACGGGTTCGGGTCGGAGCGGGTCGGGGAGGGCGGCATGCGGCCTTGCGGAGCCTTGCGGCCCGCGCCCCGTACGGACCACCCGCGCGCGTGCGTGCTGGGCGTGTGCGGGGCGTGTGCGGGGCGTGTGTGAGCAATGCACTGCTGCGAGGCCGGCACCCGGCACCCGGCCCGCCGCCACCGCACGGAGCAACGCATCGCGGCTGAAGCACCCCGGCGGAGTGTACCAGCAGTATTCTCATCCTACACGGCGGCGGCGGCGGCGGTGTCTCCCGCGGGCTCCCCCGTCAGGTCGTTGACAGCGTAAAGCCGTACCTGCAACAGAGGGGATAAAAATAAAAATTAATTTTGCGTCGCAGCGGCCGTCTCCCAAAATGGAGGCCGGAGGTGGGGGACGTGGGCCCGCGGGGCGGCGGCGGTGGCGGCGGCGGCGTATCTCCCCTGTGGACAGCACTTTCCAAAATCGTCGGAAAGAAAATCATAATGCGTGTGGACTGACATTTTCAACATTTTCGACGACCGCAAAATCCGCGCGTTTTGAATGTTTCGGAAGTTTTCCGGGGTCAATAGACACGGCTCTGGCAGCGCTGCGCTATAAAGCACGCGGCCGTGCCCGGCGCCGTGCGTCCCCCCCCCCCCCCCCCCCCCGCGGAGCAAACGGCGGACGCGTTTGGCTGTGTGACCGCGGCGGCGGCGTTGGCCGCGAGTGCGGAGCGTTGTCACGGCCAGCGCCGCTCCGCGCCGCGGCCGCCATACCCCAGTAATGGGTAATTACGCAATAATATAAGAACAGGGCAATTACCGAGGTAATAAATGCATCCGCGTGGCCGTCATGGCGCCGGCGGCCGCGCGCGGGGGGCCGACCGCAGAGGGACATGAGGGGAGGTGTGAGCCCTAATGTGATAATGCTTGTGGCCGCATTAGAGGCGCCACTCGGCTCAGGATCAGCCGCGCGCGCAGGGGGGGACGCTGCTGTAACGTCGTCCTAATCACCACGGGGCCCTATCGGCGGAAAGTGTGCCGCGCTCAGGTCGTTCAATGACGCCCCGCGGCTGAAGCGGGCGTCCCGCACCGCGCGAGATACCACGCGTATAGGAGAGGAATACAGCCGGAGCCGATTGAGGAAAAATCGGGAAAAATTACGGGGGACGCCGCAATGCTCTGCAGCGGTGTGCCTCTCTTCTGACAAACCGGACTCTCTCTCTCTCTCTCCATCTCTCTCTCTCTCTATCTCTTTCTCTCACTCCGGAGACCATTACTCTGTCGGGCAGTAGCGCGGGCAGCAGCGCAGGTGCGGTGCGGAGCGGCGGGCGGAGAGACCAACTTGAACCGTTTACAAGCGGCGGAGGAAGAAGACGCCGCGAAGGTCCGGGAACCGGACGCCCCGCCGCCGCCGCACTCCGCGCTGCGCTGCGAGTCGCACTGCAACTCTCTTATTTATCTCCGCTCTATGCGAGTCGGCGGCGGAAGGGCCCCGAGCGCCCAGCGGGCAGCGGCCGCTTCCTGGTATTCCCGTCTCATCGCGAGCGCTGACTGGAGTCCCGGCCCGGCGGGGACGGTTCACATTCTACGTACTTCCTTACCGTTTGCAATTTGTGTTTAAAAATCGTAAAAAAAACAACAACATAAGATTCACGCCGTTTCCCACTTTTTTCGTGCTTTACGAGACATGAGGAAATCGTATACACTTACTACATTCCCCCCTTTCCCTGTCTTTCTCTCTGTAACTCTCTCTTGCTCTCTCCCGCACTTAACTCTTGCTGTACTGCCGAGATTTCTCTCTCCGCACATCAAAGTGTGAATGTCTTGACGCCGCCCCTCCCACATTCTGCGCTCGTCCTCCCCCCGGCAGCCCCCCGGCAGCCCCGTGCCTGCCTCCGCTCCAGGCTAACTCACTTACCCCTTTCTTTCCTCCGGGAGAGTGTGTCTGAGCCGCCCGAGCCCGGCCTGCCTTCTCTCTCTCTCTTCTCCCGGAAGAAGAAAGTTTGTAAAACCGAAGAGCGAGTGAGAGAGGAGGGCGAGGGAGGGAGAGAGACAGAGTCAGAGAGAGAGATGGAAGAAATGGCATTGGAGTTAACATGAGAAGTGTTCGAAGCGCACGTGAGAGTCGCCTCCAGGAATCGTGAGGGAGTGTTGTCAACATGAAAAGCTTCCGAGCCGAGGAGGGAGGGGTTTGTGGAGGGGAGTAGGGGAGATTTTCGGTAGCGTGCTAAGCAGCGAAGCACGGCGGTGCATCTAATGCGAGAATGCCTTATTCGCCCTCCCCGCTCCTCCCCCCCCCCCCTCTCCCGGAGAGCGGGCACGCGCGCGCTCGGCGACACACGCCCGGGCTAATGTTTATGAATTCTCGCCGCTTACGCGGAGCCGCACGGCAGCCGCGCGGGGGGTGCGAGAGAGAGGGGAGGAGGCCCGGCACGGTACGGTGCGGCCGGCGGCGGGCGCCTGGGCCGCGCCGCGTCCCCGAATGGCTGTTGGCGGCGTGTTGTCGACCTACCACGTCCTTACGCTCGGCATCAGCGTAATTCCAGGACCGTGATTTCCCCCAGGATCGGCGGCAGCGCCGCCGCGGCGCCGCGCCGCGCGGCACGAGCCGCTTACACGCCGCGGCAAACACACCCCCGGCGCGCATCGCGGACCCGACCCGGCGCCGGCCGCCGCTGCCGCCGCCGCCGGCCTCCGAGGCCGCGGGTGACGTTTAGGGACGGGCTTTAAGGGCACTGCGGCGGTGCGGAGGCTGAAAAAGAAAAGGTTTGCGGCGATTACGCCGCCGCCGAGGGATTTGACCCCGCGACCTTTTCGGTGCAAATTCTGGCGTCCACCGAACCCGAAGCCCGGAGTGTTCATCCGTCGTCAACGGTGCGCGGCGGCAGTGTCATGTACGCACACAGTCCGAAGAACCGGACAAACACACACGGAAATGTGTGTCCGCCACGGTGTAGGTGTCCCAGGAGGCCGGGCCGCCCGGGGGACCACCCTGGCCAGCCTGGCCGGCAGGCGACTCTGCTCGGCGCTGGCGGCGGGAGGCAGGCCCGGGGGAGGGGGGGGAGGGGGGGCGGCGGGGGCGGCGGGGGCGGCGGGGGCGGCGGGGGCGGCGGGGGGCCGCGGTCGGGGCGAAGGGCTATCGGATCGGGAACAATAGGTGCGGAGAGGTGGAGCAGGACGGCGGGGGCGGGGAGGGGCGCCGCCGGGGCCGCGTGGGGGGATTGACTTACGGGGCTCAGGACCAAGCTCGGACCACTGGAGGGGGGCGTTCAGGTGACAGCCGGGAGGAGGGGTGTGGGGGGGGGGGGGGGGCTAAATCCCTGCCCGCAAGGAGTCACGGCTCCGCCGAATATTTATACGCGCGGGGGTGCGGTGCGGAGTGCGCGGCCTGGTGAGGTCAGGGCTCATTAGGCCGGGCGGCGGCCCAAAGAAAAATATCAGCTCGGCTGGGGGAGTGGATGAGGAGGCGGGTGTGCGCGGCTCCGTGCGAGGCCGGCGGCGCCGCCGCACCCGCGCTGAGCCCTGTCCTCCGGTGCGGACCCCGGAGCGTCGTGGCGCGCTGCAGAGCCGCCGCACGCCGTGCACACAGTCTCTGTGGCCGGGTCGAAATCGAAGGGCAGCTGGTACAGCGGGGGCCGCCCGGCGTCCCCGGCCCGTGCCGCTGATCCCGCCGTACGTTGTGCCGCGCTGAGCCAGCGCCAAGCCAGCCGGCCGCCACCGGGGCCCCACCGGGACGGGCGCGCCGGCGGCAGCGACCCTAAAGACACATACTTAATTCAGCGCCCGGCATGCCGCCTCCTTCTGCTCCCCCCTCTGATTCCTGTTTCTCTTTCGTCCCCGCCGCCGCCGGTGACCTTGCGGGGGGCTCCGTGCGTCGTCGGCCCCCCCGCGGGGGTGTCGTGTAGCGACGCGCCGCCCCGCGTCGCACCGCAGCGGCCCCGGCGACGGTGTTCGCCCGCGGGCGCAAGGGGAGGCCAAGGCGAGACGGGCCCAAGTTTGCGGTACAACCACCGGTTTACCCCGGCGATGGAGCTTAACCGATACATCCATCACCTAACATTCATCGATCAAACAAGGGCACAACGGAGGAGCGCTTTCTCGCGCCCCGTGTGTGCGGGCCGGGGGGATGGGAGGGGGGGGGGAGTTCGGCCGCTGCCAGCTCGCTCTGCCGCCACGATTAATTCCTGTTAGGAATACGACGTTGTATGCGACGGCCCTGACGCCGGCCGGGGCGCGGGGCGCGCGGCGTTCTGTCGCACCGCGTACAACCCGGCGTTGCCCGCGGGCATACCCGAGTCCCCTGTTCAGCGTCGGACCCTCGCAGCCAGGGCAACCAGCGCAGCTAGCACCTCGCCGGGTAAGGATCTACTTTGTTGCGAGTGGCTCGGGCCAAAGTGGCTCCAGTGTCGATTGTACGGCAGACTCCCATCGAATCGATCCAATCACGAGCGCGGCGGGGGGCGGAGCAGGGGGTGGATCAGGAGGGGGGGGGGGGTCAGATCTGGCCAGGTCTGGTCCATGTCCGCTTATCGCAGTACCGATTCGACTCGAACAGACCCACAGGCGGCGCGACTCGGCCCGCCAGCAACACGCCGCCAGCCCGCCAACAGCCAGCCAGCAGCCAGCAGCCAGCCAGCAGCCAGCCAACAGCCAGCCAACAGCCAGCCAACGGGACCGTAACGGTATGGTGAGCTACGCCAGACCCGGCCAAGGCACAAGCGCACTTCGCAGAAATCAAGAGCACGGAGGAGGGGAGAAGCGTGAAAGAAAAGCAGAGAAGAGAGACGGAGAGAGGGAGAGAAGTGTGTGAGAGAGAAGAGAGAGAGTAGGGAGTATGCAGCAGGGGCGGGGGCGCGGCAATGGGTCCATGGGCAAACCGCGCGGTTAGCGATGCCGCCGATCCGCTGACATCTGTGGCACGGACTGGAATATAAACCGTGACGTGCCCGGAATCAGAAATAATGGTTATGAGACGCATGCAGCGGCCGGGCGCTGCCGCCCACCACGCGCCCACCAGTTTGGTGGTGGCTTGGATTTTCGGGGGGGGGGGGGGGGGGAAAAGAGAGGCAGGGGGGGGGAGGCGGGTTTTTTGTGGGGCTGGCGGTGGTGAGGGTCAACCCCGCAGCAGCAGCAGCAGCAGCGCCTGCATCCTGTTTCACCAGCCGCCCCTCTCTCTCCTCCTCCTCCTCCACGCATCGCATAAATCCTGCATGTGTTGCATAAATAATTGGTAGTTTTCTCGAAATTGTCATGCAGTGCACCGCGCGCCGTGTCCGCGGCGGGGGGTCGCGTGGTTGGAGTGCGTGTCGCGCGGACACGAGCTCCCGGGGGGGGGGGGGGGGGGGGGCAGGCCGCGGCTGCCGACGCCAAAAGTGCACGGGCACGACGCGATCGCACGAATTTGCAATCGGTGGCTGTGTGTGTGTGTGTGAGAGAGAGAGAGAGAGAGAGAGAGAGAGAGAGAGAGAGAGAGAGAGAGGCGGAGAGTGAGGAAGGCAGCTGCTGTTGTTGCTGCCGCCCCTGATGCACGGGCCGCGCGTGGTCAGTATTAATTGGCTGGCTCTGCCGGTGGCCGCGGTCGAGCCCCGCCCAAAGCTTGGCGCCGCATAGAGAATGGGGAGGATAGGCCGGGCTCAGTTGCGGCCCGGACCCCTCTCCTGTGGCTTCCGCGGGGGGTCCAGAGGCGATGCTCGGGCGGCGCCGGGCCGCGGGGGCGACCCCTCGTCATCGTGATCACCTTGTCGTACTCGTCAAGTGTTGTCATTAGTGGCGTATCTCGGCACTTTCAGCGCACTGCTCTTGTGACGAAGAATGTTCCCAGCGAATCGAGTTTTCTATCCATTTTGTGGCTGTTCTGCCCCTGCACGCCCCTGAAAGCCGTCGAGAGATTTTTGAATGTTCGTCAGGATGGACCAGTTCACGGCCAGAGGTCGCGCCGCTTCACCCCTGGCGTCTTGCCTCCACGCTCTCCACCTCCGTGATCGCTGTGGGGGGCGCCGACCCCCAAGGCGCCCCCCAAGGCAGACACCCCCCGGGGCGCCCGCCCACACTGTGCCAACCTATATACCTCCCCTTCCAGGACGCGATAGACGTATTTATTGCTCCCAGATATTTATTGACTATTGTTTCTATTACACATTTATGGACGTTATTTATCGCTTTCAATCCCTTATTTGCACACAAGGCCTTCGGACGGGCGGCGGCAGGAGACCTCAGAGGCTGGAGGAGGCAGCGTGGGGGGCGCCGAGGACTCGCAGGACCCGCAGGAAGTCCCCGGCTTCCTGTTGAGACACCACCACCAGCAGCAGCGGCAACACGGCGGGTCCCGGCCCAGCGGACACCACCTAACGTCAAATATCCGCTTTACATCCCTCCGACTCGCGTGACCCGGCGAGGTATCCTCGAAACGTCCTCTAAACCCCCCGGCCCGCTGGCCGCCGCTGGCTGTGGCCGCTGCGCGCGCGCCAGGCCATTCAGACATCGCCGCAGACTTCCCCCGGGCCCCGCAGCAGGCAGCCCCAGGCAGTCCCCTGTCCGGTCCCCAGCGGCGCCCCCGCGGCCCCGCGGCCCCGCGGCCCCTGCCGCATCCCATCCCATCCCGGCCGGGTCGGCAGGACCCAGAGTGCTGCACTCGCCGATGCCGCTCAAGCTTTTGTGCCGGCCAATAAGAGAGTGTCCCCTCTCCGTTGCCTCGCCCGCGGAAGAGAGAGAGAGAGAGAGAGAGAGAGAGAGAGAGAGAGAGAGAGAGGAGAGACAGGGGGGGGGGCGCTTGTCGCGGTGCCGGTGCAGTGCGCCGTTGTGTCGTTGTGTCTTATCGGGGCTCCTCCAGAAAGAGGACAGCAGTATTCAGAGTTGTTGCAAACGGGACGGGCGCACAACGTTGAGGGGGAAAATATTAATGAAATAAATGATCGGTTATATTTTTAGTGCTTAGTTGTCTAACTCAGCCACCATGTCGGGAGCGACGGCGAACGAGTGCGTGGCGCACGCAAAAGTTTGGTGATTTTACGAAAATATGACGTGGCGAATTTCATAGGATAAATTGGGTTGGTTGGTACGCAGCGATGGTCCGGCCTCCGGCAGGGCAGCCCGGCCTGGTCACAGCCGCCCTACGGGTCGGTCAGCGGCGGCCGCCCGCCCTGCCGGGCTGGACAATATCGAGAGCTGAGTTATAGTGTGGGCCTGACGATAGTGTGCCTGTGTGCGGTGTGGGCCTGACGGTCGTGTGTGTGGGAGCGAGAGACACAGAGAGGGAGAGATAGAGACCGGGCAGGCTAGCCGTGGTGAACGATAGTTGTGGGCGGGGTGGGCACAATAATGGTGTGAGAAACGGTTCGTGCGCTGCAAAACGGACTGAGATATCTCCCACAATAACTGCGCCGGGCGCAGGGGGGACGCGCTCCTGTGTCCGAAATCGCGGGATTCCTTTTTAACGCAAACGGCCGGCCATAAAGTTACGTCCCGACACTCGGCGCGGTAGGTTTTGGAGACAGCGGTAGCAGAGCGGCCGGAATCGCGACGAGGAATAAATCGCTTTCGATTTCGGGGTATTCACTGAATACATTTGTGCGGTTCGGAAAGCATGTTTTTTAGACGCACTGTCTCTCGGAGCGAGTCAGCAGAAAAAAGCCAGCGAACCCGGCGGGAATTGAACTTCGGACCTTCCAGTCGTCAGGATGCCCGCCTGTCCACGCTACCCATCAGCCGCGCTGACCGCCGTGCGTTATGCGATACTTCACCCGCTGCCTCACAGCACAACGTCCGCGGAGTCATTATGAATGTCCTCGCCCCGATACCTTCCACGACCGATAGCGATTACAACTGGCGAACGATTATTCATGACTCATCTGGAGGGCGAGCAAGGGAATATCAGGCATCATATTGCCGCATGCCCTGTATTGGCAGTCACATTGAAAATTTGTTTTCTCGATGGAGCGAGGCAAGGTGGATCCCCTGCCCCTCCCCCGCCACCCCGGCCTGCTGCAACCCCCCCCCCCCCCAACCCGCGCAACCCACACCCCAATTTACTACGATTGTCCCCCCCCCCCTCCCTCTCCCGACATTGTATATTCCACCGCTTGGTCAGTCCGCACACGTGTGTGCAATACCATTTTATTTCCTCGTCCTTTCTCGGCCTGATCCTGTTTCCATTCTTTCATTTATTTCCCGCCCTCACCCCCTCCCCATCTTTATCTCATCTTTCAATTTCCTTTATTATTTTGTCCCCCCTTTTCCTCCCCTTTTACCTGCTTTTCTATATCCCTCCTTCAGGTAGGCCAAGGGGAAAAGAGTGAGAGAGAGAGAGAGAGAGAGAGTGAGAGTGAGAGAGAGAGAGAGAGTGTGTGGTTGCAAGGGAGTGAGCTGCGGCAAAGGAAGAGAGAACGAGAGAGAGAGAGAGAGAGAGAGAGACTCCAAATGCTTATGGACACAGCAGGGCACATGGTGCCAGGGCCGGGTCTTTACATATAATTGCTAAATGGGTGTCCAGCTCGCAGGCCCCTTTCCTCGCTCCCCTCCCCGGCCCTCCCCCGGGGTGGCCACGTTACCCGGTGCTGCCGGCGGGGCCGCTCCCCTGGGCCCCCCTGTGCCCCGTACGGCGGGCCGCCGGGGGGCGGCATGTCGTCCGGCGAGCCACTCCCGCGGCCCGGAGGCGGCCCCCGCGGCACGGCACGGGACGGGTTTACTAGGAAAACACCCGAACACGACGCACAGACCGTGTACATCCACGCTGACCCTCACCTTCATTATTTTATTTTATTTTTGCTACACGACCTGGAAGATAAAAGTGGGAGGCGGTGGCATAGTACGACAGGCGTTTCTTTTGCGATCTGACGTCTGGTCTCGGCGCAATTTCTCATGACGCTAAAGGAGGCGGTGCGGCGGCGGCGGCGCCGCATGACACTTGCGTGCGTCAGGAGGAGGCAGGAGGCGGCGGAGGCGGCGGCAGGGCGCCGCTGCGCTCGCGGTGCTGCGTGCTCCTCCAGCTCCAGCTCCAGCTCCAGCTCCAGCCGCGCACGCCCACCCCGTCTGCTCCCTCTGCCTCTTCTCCTGCCTGTCCCGCACTTTTACAGCGACGCGCGCATATCGCCTCGGATAGCGCGCACCCAGCGCAGGGCGTCATCGTGGTGGTACGACAAGGCCTTATACGGCGGCACGCGGCGCGGCCAGGTGCACGGCGCACAACTCTCTCTCTCTCTCTCTCTCTCTCTCTCTCTCTCTCTCTCTCTCTCTCTCTCTAGCCCGCTGGCTGGCGCTGGTCTGCTCGTACACCGGCACCACCGGGGTGAAGGGTGAAGGCTCCTCCCGGCGGCGGCAGCGTTTCGTACCCGACGCACGTCTCGCGACGGGACAGAGCGGCGGCGGCAGCCGCGGAGGCAGGGAGGGGGAAGGGGAGGGGGTGTATCGCGGCACCGCGGAGCCGCGGGGGACACGGGAGAGGCGGGCGGCTCGGGGGGGAGGGGAGCGGGAGGGTGAAATTTGCGGTAATGCGGGAATATTCCCCCTTATTGCGTGTCGTGATCTGTCGTCGTGCTGCGCGGGTTGTTGGCCCCGGTGGCCGTGTCGCCCCCCGCCGGGATCCCCGCCGGGGTCCCCGTCAGCAGGTCCCCGTCGGGCGCGCCCCGCCCCGACGCAGCAGAGTATGCGCTTCTCCGTGCACGCGGGGACACGGCACGGGCGGGGCGATGGCGGACAGCCGCATGAATACGCATGGCCGGTGTGTGGCGCGCGGCGGCGGCGGCGGCAGCGGCAGCGGCGGTGCCCCGCCCCAACCCCCGGGACCCGCGGCCGCCCGCCGCCGACGCAGGGCAACGCGGAGAGACCAGCAGCGGTCAACCGGCCGCACTTTTACGCGCAGTGCAGCGGCCGGCGCCGCAAGTTACACGGCAACACCACTTGCAGCGTCACGGCCTTTGTGTAGGGGCGCGGGGAGCGACAGTCGTGCAGCGCGGAGAGACGTGGCGCGCCCTAAACCTGCCTCCTGAACTACGCGCCCATCAACAACATGAGGGCAATCAAACTCTTTCCGCGCACCGGCCGCCGTGGCCAAGTGGCACTTGGGAGGGCGGCGGCGCAAGTGCATGCTGTTAGGCACCCCGTAGCGCGCTGTTCGCTGCGGTCCGTGCAACAGCAGCACGCACGCACGCACGCACGCGGTGAGAGGCAGCGACGCGACGGAAAGGGGGGAACAAAAGGGTGCGGGAAAAGCGGCCGCGCGGCCGGGGCGTCGAGCCGGGCAGTCGCGGCGCCATTTTTAAAGGGCGAAAAAGTGCGCACCGCTCGCGCCGAGCTTTGATGCATTTTGACGGCAAAGTCATAAATTTGGTGGCGGGCTAAGCGGACCGCGGCAGCCAGCAGAGGCCGGCGGCGGCGGCGGCGGCTATATTTCGCGCGGACAGACTCCCTGCTCCACTCCCGTCCGGCTGTGCCGCAGCGGCGCGCTGGCTGACCCGCTAAGCCGCAGCTCCCGCGAGACCCCGCCTGCCTCCGGTCCCCGCGCCCCGGTCCCCCACCCCGGGACAGGTCACGCTACTCCACAGAGGGGCTCTCCCCGCAGGGCCCCCCGCAGGGCCCCGGCATGCGTCCCAAGCGGCAGGACTGGGTCACGCGAGGGGGCCATCCGTCGGCTCGGCGCGCCCATGCAGTACGCCGCCGTACCTCGTAGTCCGGTAGCAGGTACTGAGCCGAATAATAAGAATCGACATTTTTTTTGTAGGGTTACCAAAACAAATAAAATGTCGCGCTGCCATAGCGCAGCGGCGCGGCCGTGGCGCCGTCTGAAACGTTGCCGTGACGGACCGCAGTTCCAGACAGCTTGTCGGGCGGTGCAAAGAGGCGCGCAACACGGACGGCTGCGGCCCCGCGGACCCGCGGGAGTTTACGCAATTAGGGGCCACACACTGGGAAGCAGTTGTGGCCGGCGCCGGCGGCCGCACCGCTGCACGCAGCCCGCCGCACCGCAGGACCGCAGGCACCGCAGGCTGGCGCCGGCCGCCCACAGCCGAGAGGGTCGTCAACCGGTCCATCTTTTTGTGTGCGGTTAGCACGCGTTCTGGTGTTACGGTGTTATAGCAGGAAGCTTCTCAAATGCAAGCGGAGGTTGGTCGGGGTGCATGACAAATGCGGTGTCCGAAACAACCATGCATCGCCGTACCCGAACTCCACCCCCACCACTGCAACACCGGCAAGCTGTTTGACCTTTGACATCTCATCACCGCTGCTGCCCCCGGGGACATCAGGGGGCGGGGGACAGCGGGGCGGGCGCATGTCCGCCCGGCCAACGCCCGCCACGGCAAAAGGCTGCCGACATGTCGGCCATGAGGACAAACTTTACTTGTCGCTCAAAACGCTTCCGGGCAAACGACGCGGCGGGGTCGTGTCACATTTCGAACCAGCCGGGCCGCCGCCCCGTGGGGGGTCCTGCTAAGCCCCCCCGCCGCCGTTATCCTCCTCGTGGGGCCGGAGGCGGCCGGGGCGCGGCAGCAGCGGCGGCAGCAGCGGCGGCAGCAGCGGCAGCAGGGCGGGCTTGTTGGGTCAGCCGTGCGTGTGGGAGCGTACATGCGCCGCGGGGAAAGAGCCTGTCGCTAACCCTGTGTAAATATGTACACCCCAAACACACACGCCGCTCCCTCACCCCGCGTGCACACGCAAGGCGGCGGCGGCGGCGATGGTCGGGGCGAGGAGAACACGCTCAATTAGTCGGTGCGAGGTGCGGCGATAATTATTCGGCTAAGTGGCGACGCACAGCACACGGCGGCGGGTATGGCTGCCGGATGGCGGACGTCTTACACGACGGGTTCCTTTCGTACCTTGACGTCTACAACGGGTGCCAAAGAGGTACTACGGTGCGAGTGACGGACACGAGAGTATACCAGCGGAGCGGCGTGACCGCAAGGGCTCGCTCCCGCTCAGCCAGCCTCTGCTGCACCGGGCTGGAGGCTCGCCGACGGCCCCGGCCGGCCCCGCGTGTTTAATTAATTTGAGAGGCTCATCCGCACACCTCTCGCCTCGTCTCCGGGTCTATCGCTCTCTCTCTCCCTCTCACTCTAACCCCCAGAATCCGGATATGCGCTCTCTCTCTCCCGCAGCCGGGCCCGGCCGCGCCGGCCTGAAGTCAGCAGGCAGAGCACGGAAGCGACCAAAAGGTGTCCGGCCCGGCAGCCCCTCCTGCTGCTCCACTGCGCCGGGCAGAGCGGCGCAGGGCGACAGCGGACGTCTTGCTTTGGTACACGTTTTCCAGCGGCCGCGTCCACTACGCGCTTTGCTACCTAATTAATACTTGGCGGGACCAGACCCATCAGAGCGCCATCTCCTCTGTGAGTCTCTCTTGGTGTGGTCCCCGGGGCGCGGTGCCCCCGCCGCAGGCAACGTCTCATAGAGATGGCCACCGCGGAGAGAGAGAGAGCGGGGGAGAGGCGGAGAGAAAGCGAGAGAGAGAGGAAGAGAGAGAAAGAGAGACTCTGGACGGGAGATGGTCGTGGCTGCCCAGACCAACCGCATTTCGAATTACCTGTTCCGGGTCCCGGCTCGCTGCATGGTCGCATCTGCACCCGCGCCAGTCACCACTGCTTGGCCACGGCCTGCAGCGCCGTGGTGTCGCCGCCACCGAAGACTTTTGAGTAAGAGGCTTTTTACTGTACAACAAATCAATGTGTTTCTGGGCCGCGACGAGGACAGCGCGTCGTGTGGCACTCCTTTGAGAAAGTCTCAGGTTTAGCGCACCTACGCCAGCAGGAACAACGCCGGTTTTGTGACAGCATTGACACTGCCTCCTTAAATCTTAGGTTTATCTTCCTTGGGCGCCTATGTACGACGGTAACGCCACTGTGGCCGCTCTTTGAAGTCGCAAAACCGCTTCAAGGCTCGAGTCCATAATTCTAGATTATCATTCGCGAGACAGCCGATTGGCGTTCGGCGGCGGTCGGCGCGCGGCGGCCCAGCTGTAAGGGGCGCCTACCTGACACTTGCTGTCGCGGCGGCCGCGGCCAGGGCACCGCAAGGGCCCTGCGGCCACGGCGGCAAGCGGCAGGGCGCGACCATTTGCGAAATGTGAACCGTTTCGGCCTTGGCTTGCCGCGGCGTGCCGGGCGCCACGCCACGCCCCTTGAAAGTTAGCCAAATGAATCGCCCCAATGACTTGGTAATTAGTTGGGCAGGGCCTAGTGGCGGGGCCGCGGGGCCGCCGGGGGCCGCCGGCGACGTCCCCAAGGGGGCGTGAGGAGGGCCAGGGGATGGAGCGGCCGGGCGGGGCGTCGGCGACGGGGTGGGGGGAGGCGACGGGAGGCGAGGGGCGGGGCAAACATCGAACTATAAGTAATGGATATCGGATGTCGCTGTGTAGCGGCGCCACGGCGCGGCAGAGCTGGCTCTGAATGCTGCTCTGAATATTTGACAGGCGTCACCGTTCCCGGGGGCGGGCGGGCGCGCGGCAGGCGGGCGGGCGGCAGGCGTGCATGGCATGCATACGCAGACGACTTGCCAACTGCATCCGGCCTTGGGGGGGGGGGGGGGGGGGGCGGCGGCACGGAGCCTGCCCGGCCTGGAGGCGTCGCCGGCAGGATAAGGGAGAGGAGGGGGGGGGGGGGGGGGGACTGACGGCCGCGCCGACACGCCGCCGCCGCCGCCGCCGCCACCGCCTGCGAAACCGCCGAGGACGACGAAATGACGTTCGTGATGCGAAAAAGTTGTCCGCCGCCGTTCTTTCTGCTTTATCAGCGCGCGACTTGGGCTCGGGGCCGCCGGGGGCGACAGCGCCGGCATCAGCGACAGGCCCGCGGGGCTCCGCGGGGGGTCCAGGTAATTTATAGCGGAGCGAGTAGCCGACACGATGGCCAAGGTCACCCGATGCCGCGCGGCGACATAAGGTTCCCGCTCCATGGTCGGCCCCGATCGCCCTCGTCAAGGTTATCGCACGGCCTATATAAGCTTTCCGTACAGCAGCGGCAGGCGGCTGAGGGGGGCGGGAGGGTGAGGTGGAGGGGGGGGGGGGGCTACGGCTATTCATTTTCCATCTCACAAATCATATCCACGAAAATAAGAAGCGAGAAAGAGGCCGTATACGAGAGAGAGAGAGAGAGAGAGAGAGAGAGAGTGTGTGTGTGGTGTGGGAAGGAGGGGTGAGGGGGGGTGGGGGCGAAAAAAAAGGGGGAGAAGAATCGAGAGGCGGTGCCGGGCCGGGGTGCCGCGTCCTCTTCGTGTTCCAGCAGCGATGTCTGTGTTTGTCCGCGGCAGAAAGGGTGGCGGCCCCCGCGGCCCCCGCCGCCGCCAGCCACGCTCCGCCACCCCCCGCGCTACTAGGCGGGCGTTGAAATATCTGGGAAGTGTGTGCACAGCATTAAAGGGGGAGGGCTGCGAATGGTGCTGCTGAGCGGCGCGGAAGCGAGATCTCCGATGGAGAGAGAGAGAGAGGGGGGGGGGGGCGGCGGGGTGAAGGGAGAGAGCGAGAGAGGGTGAGAGAGGGAGCGAGAGAGACTACAGCAACAGTCACGCCGCCGCCCGCCCGCCGCCGCAGTCAGTCGCTTGTCACGCAATAACGCGTTATTTATCGGCGCAGCCCTTGCGCCTGTGGGAGTTCGGCGTGAAGCACGGAGAGCGAGAGAGAGAGAGAGAGAGAGAGAGAGAGAGAGAGAGAGAGAGAGAGAGAGAGAGAGAGAGAGAGAGAGAGAGAGAAAGCCAGGCACTGACCCCATGGGGACCACGATCCTGGGATTCCTGCACTCCTCGCCCGGGCAGAGCGCCCGGCACAGACCGACCCTGGCGGGCCGAGGGGGCAGCGGGGGCCGTGGGGGCCAAAAGAGCCGGGGTGCCGCACGTACGTGGGATGGCGGCCGTGAGGGGCCTCCGGGGGTCCCAGAGAGAGTGAGAGAGAGGCGCCCACCGTAAGAGGCACAGCATTGCCGATCTGTGTTTCCTGTTCACTCACTCTCGGCGCCAAAATCAAATCCGCCACCCCTCCGCTTCCCCGCGCCTATCGCGTCTCGACTCCCCCCACCCCCTCCCTCCTACCCGCTATTTGTCTCCCCCCTCCTCGCCCTGCACCTCAGCGGGGCGGCCGCACCAGGAGGGGGCCTAGAGAGTTGTGGGCACGGCGATGTAACCGTGATCCGGAATCCGTCCTGATGATGACAGATTCCCTTCGGGTAGGAACTAGGCCGCGACCGCGGCGCTGCATACCCGTTAAGGCATCCGGCAGCTCGCTTCATTTTTCCCCCCACAAACTTTGTTTTTAAATATTTTTTTTCGTTCCTGCCCTGTTCTTGGAGACGGATAGGTATTTAATCCGGGGCGGTGCGGCGGCGGCGGTGGTGAGACGAGACGGACGGGACGTGCCGCGCGGGATGCCGAATGAAATGAAAAGTCGGGACGAGGGAGGACGCTGCGAGGCACCCCGCCGGTGTGGGGCGAGATTCGCACCGCGGGCTGCCGCTGTACCGGGGGACCGGGGCCGCATAGTGAACCCGCATGCGGCGGCGGCAGCGTGGCGCCTGGAGCGGCGGCAGCCCCGCGCCGCAGACTTGAGCAACATTTTCGGCGGCGCAGCAGTCATGCCGAGTCGTGTCGTCTCTCTTTTTTCTTCCCCCCGCTGCCGCTCCCCCTCGCCGTCGCGTCCTTACGATTTCCTCTCGCGGCCGCGTCCTGCGGGCGATATCCTCCTCCTTTCTCCCCCTCCCTCCCCTCCTCCTCTCCCACCTTCCCGTCCCCCGCTCCGCCCCGCCCCGCGTCGCATTGTTTTCGTCGTGCTCCTTTTGGGTCATGTAGTCGACTGCATCGCCGCCAGTCCGTCGTCGCCGATGTCGTCGTGAGGCAGGGGAGGGGGGGGGGGGGAGATTCTGTTATTGTCTGACAGAATTAGAGGCCCCACCGCCACCACCGGCACGGGAGTGCAACCCCTGGCGGCGTCAGCGCGGCGTCAGCTCGGCGTCAGCTCGGCTTCAGCTCGGCGTCAGCTCGGCTTCAGCGCGGCGTCAGCTCGGCGTCAGCGCGGCGTCAGCTCGGCGTCAGCTCGGCGTCAGCTCGGCGTCAGCTCGGCGTCAGCTCGGCGTCAGCTCGGCGTCAGCTCGGCGTCAGCTCGGCGTCAGCTCGGCGTCAGCTCGGCGTCAGCTCGGCGTCAGCTCGGCGTCAGCTCGGCGTCAGCTCGGCGTCAGCTCGGCGTCAGCTCGGCGTCAGCGCGGCGTCAGCTCGGCGTCAGCTCGGCGTAAGCTCGGCGTCAGCGCGGCGTCAGCGCGGTGTCAGTCAGCTCGGCGTCAGCTCGGTGTCAGCTCGGTGTCAGCGCGGCGTCAGCCCCGGCCGCATAAAACTCCTCCCCGCTTGTCGGCCCGGAGAAGCCGAAACAGTTCGGGAACTCTGCAATCATCTCCGTCATTGCCGCACCGCTGACAAGTGGCGCTCCGTCCGCGGGGGCAGCCGCTTGGAAGGCTGCCATGCATCTGTATCCGCGTCGGCTCCGTCGCCGTCGTCGCCGCGCAGTCGCGCAGCTGCAAAATGCAAATCTCATTTTTGGCCCGGGTGCACACGGCGCCCGCCGCGTAGGCAATCTCGGCTCGGGCGCGCACGCGTGTCTTGCGGGCCGGCCTACCCTAGCGCTCGCAGGCGCTCCGCTGGCGTGTCAAGTCGGAAGCGGCGACAATTTATTTTTTTTCCGCTGCCAAACTACTCGCTCGCGCTAACCCGCGTGCCAACTGGTCGAAAACAAGATTTTCTGGAGCAGCCCAACGTATGCGCGTGGCTTCTGAAGCGGTAGGGACATGCGGGGAAATACGCTCTCGAGGAGCAAACTTTTTTTCTTTGTTCGGTAGGGGAACTTGTTTTTCGTGTGCGAGACCACCAGGCCGCTTGGGTGGAGGCTGCCGGCAGTGCCCCTCTGTGCACGGCTCGGTATGTATTGTAATATCATGCGGCTCGGCGCGGAGGCGGCGGCGGCGGCGGCGGCAGCGGCGGCGCGCCGAGCAGTGTTTACCGCGCGAGGTGCTCTTGCAGCCGTGAAATGAACGCGACGCGATGAGACTCCCAGTGCAGCCGACAGGAAAATGGTGGGCGCGGCGCCCTCGCGGCGCCCTAGTCGCGCCCCTTCCTGTTTGCCGCGCGCCGCCCTCTTTCGGCCCGCTTTATAAGAAGGCGCGCCGGCGGCGGCCGCCACGAGGACCCCGTCAGCTCGGGCAGCGGCGGCCTCCGCTGGCGTCGAGTCGTTCGCGCCCCGCCTCCCGCCTCCTGCATAGCGGCCAGCACCGAGGCCGGCGGGCGGGGGCACCTGTTGCGCACGCTCATCGGCGCCCTCTCGCCGCTCCCTTTGAGGGCTGGCCGATCACAGGCCGCCGCCGCTGCCCTCGTGCTCGTCAAAGAGGCCGCTGCAGCAGCGCGCGGCCGGCGCCGGCATCCCCCCGGGGCAGGATCTGTTTACCCAACGCCTCGTTCTCCCCCGCGCGGCCCCCGCACACCCCTCTCCCCACGCCTCACGTCCTCCCTCCTCCCCCCACTACCCCCTCTGGCCTCCATGTAATAGGAGACCATAGATGTCCGCGAACGGCGGCCGCGCGTAAACTTCAGCCAAGATTGCCCTTTCCGTTTGATCCTGTGGCCGAGCAGGGCATCCGAGGCGAGCGTCGGGGGCCAAGGTCCGCGGGGGTCCGCGGCGCGGCGGTAGCGGCGGCGGTAGCGGCGTCAGCGGCAGCGCGCTCACACGGACAATCAGTGTAACCATATACCAGCGCGGAGCAGCGCGGAGCAGCGCGCAGCCATTCCATGGCCCGTTACCCCTTTGCTGCCTCCAGAGCTGCGCTCCGCTCCGCCACGCTCCTCCACGCTCCGCCAGGCCCCGCAAGCCGAGCCTTGGCTCAGGACCACGCACATAGACACACGCAGCTTCCCTCTGCGTATGATAAATTAGGCGCAAGTAGCGCGTTGCGGAGGCCGAAATGAGGGGTAGGGGGAAGGGGGGAGGGAGATTTGGGGGGCGGGGGGGGGGCTCCTTCCTCTTCTTATCAAGATGGCGCCGTGCCGAGACAACGGGCGTACAACACAGATGCGGAATGAGAAACTCGCCGCCCGCCCTCTCTCGCTCTCTCTCTCCCCCTTCCCGCTCTATCTTTTCCTTATTCGCTGCCCGTTCAGCAGCAGGGACAGGGGGTGCGGGGGGCGTCCGGCCACATAGAGAGAGATCCATTCCGACCACCCCCAAAATGATACTGTAGTATTCCGTCGCACGGCGCGAAACAAAAGGCCGTGCGCGTGCGCCGTGCCTCGTCGTGTCGTGTCGTGTCCAGCCGTGTCCGCGCCGTGCCGGGCGTGCGGCTCGGCGTGGCGTCCGCAGAAAATATGTATTGTATAATGCTGGCCCGGCCCGGTCCGGAACAATCTGCTGGCCATCTCGGCGACAAATGGCGCGTGACCCGCCTGGGAACGGCGGCGACGGCGGCGGGGGGTTGGCGGCGGCCGGCGGGGTGGCTGGCGCGGCGTTGGCGGGGGGTCGGCGAGGACGTCGACGTCCGGGCGTTGCAGCGGCGGACTCGAACGGCAGCGGCGGTGCAGTGGGTCAGGGCGGTGACTGGGCCGCGCGAAATCAAGTCAATTCCGCCTCACTTGCCTCCCCCCCCCCCCTTTTCCCGCCTCGCTCCACCCCTTCTTCTTCCTGCCGTCGGCGGCCCAGATCGCCCGGCCGATCACACCAAGTTACTGAGAGCCGACATGACGGCGGCCGCGCGGCGCGCTGCTCAAGTTTTGGCCGCACTGCGCTCCCGGGCGCGGGGACCGCGCGGCCCACCCGGCCTTGCCCCCGACCGTACCGCTTCCGGGGCGGCGGCGGCGGCGGGAGACTCTGGGACCCCCTGGCTGCTGGGGACCCTGCCGCCGCAGCGCCGGTAGCGGGGCTCTTGTAGCTCACTGACGCCGCAGCGCCTCAGTGACTCAAACAGAACCCCACCGCGGCGTGCGGCGTGTTGGTGGCCGCCTCCCAGCTCCGCATGCCGGCCCGCGGCCCCCGCAGCTCGTCAGACTTGGCAACAACAACGCCGCGGTGGCGGTGGCGGCGGCGGCGGCGGTCTATGCAAAGCGAAAACGGCCCTGATGAGGGTGCCGACCACACCCAGGCCGTGGCCGCCACCGGGGCCCGCCGCTGGGCCCGTAGGCCGGCGTGTGGGCTGCGGGGGGTCCAGCGACGGCGTGCGTATTATTCACGCACACGGCCGACGGCAGCGCTGTCCGGACTCCCGGACTGACCCCTGCGCGGCCCTGGCTCCCGCAGCTCCGGCCCGCCGGCACGGGCCCGCATAAATCAATCACCGGCGATGCCTGGCGTCGTGCGGAGCAGCGCGGCGGCAGCCGCCCGGCCCGCCGCCCCCGCCGCCCCCCCCCCCCCGCCCCCACCGCCCCCGCAGCCCCCGCCGCAGAGGACGCCCGGATACCAACAGGCGGCAGGGTGGTGGCGGTCTTGACCACGCCGGGGGGGACCCGCGATGCTGCTGCTCCGCGCCGACCCGCATGGCCCGCCAGTGTGGGACGTTACGCCCCCCTTGTCCTTGGCCGCCTCCTCCCGCCGCCACCGCCGGCCCGGTTCGTTTAGTTTATGCAGCGAATTCATTGCGCAAGTGGGCCAAGGTGGAAGTGAAGTGAGCTCACTCATTGAGTGAATACGGAATCACCCCGGGGGGGTCCGGCACAGGGGCCGGCGGCGGGGGGGACGCCGCGCCGCGCCCTGTATAAATTACATTAGTCCGGGGCCCAGAGACAGGCGCCGGGCCACACCACGACGCCGTGCCGTGCCGCGCCGTGCCGGCCCCGGTCCCCGCCCGCCCCCGCCCGCCCCCGCCGGCTCGCGGCCCGGACCAGACCGCAGGCCAGAGCCTGGCAGAGCCCCGGCCCGGCTCGACCGCAGGCCACAGCGAACCGCAGCGCCTCTCTGCCGCCGGACCCGACTACTTGCAGTTGCCCGGCCTGTAAGGGGTGGCCCTAAGCTGGCCGCCAGCAGCGTTCCTCCCCCCTCCAACAGCAGCTCCAGGGGGGGAAGAAAACCCCGAGGGCGGCCAGTGCCAACACACCTCCCCTCCACAATCCGGCGGCGGGCTCTGAAGAGGAACAGGTGTGTCGCTGTGGCATGACGAGCGGGGCAGGTCGTGTAGTGTGTCGGAGGTAGAGGACCGAGAAGAAGAAAGACGTCGAGGGGCAGACGGAAAGGGACAAAGGAGAGAGAGAGAGAGAGAGAGAGAGAGAGAGAGAGAGAGAGAGAAAGAGAATGGAGGACAGAGAGAGAGAGAGAGAGAGAGAGAGAGAGAGGGAGGATTCTTTTTAACAATTTTTCCAAAAACATGTTTGTTGAATGAAATGGTTGGGGGCCATATCCGGGCGTTAGGTCGCGTAGAGCTGCACCCTCATTTCCGTTGGCTCATTCCCCAGGCCGCCGCTGCCGCCGCTGCCGCCCCACCTGCACCGATCCCTTTGCCACCCGTGGGAATCGAGTTGAGATTGCAGCCCGCAGGACCGCTTAAAATACTTGGCAGTGGGACGCGGCGGCGGCGGCGGCGGGGGTGGGACAAAGGCCGCGCACGGTGGCCGCGCAGAGTGCAGCTGACACGACCGGCGGCGGGGCAGCGGAAGCAGCCAGCCGGGCCCGGCCGGGCCTCGCCTCCGGGGCGGAACTTTGAAAACGTATGCCAGAAGTAATCGGATAGAAGACGGGTCGTGGCAGAGGGAGGACCGGCGGGCGCAACCAGGGCCCCGTCCGGCCGGGCGGGTTAGTTTATTCGGTCTCACCTTTAAGCCGTCTGGGCGGGGAGGGGGTGCGGGGCGCTGGGGCGCTGCTCCTGTGGGGGCACGCCGAGCCGGCTGCGGCCGCGCGGGGGAGGCGCTCCGGAAAGTGGAGGGCGAAAGGCGACCGAAAGCGAGCGAGGCACTCCGAAACGCTTGCGAAGAAGCGGCCGCGGTAATTTAGTTTATCTTGCTCAGTAGACCAGTGAACGCCACGCGGAGGTGGGCCGGGATGAGAGTGTTTCAAAGCTACAACACAGTGCAGCCGGGGGGAGGGTTGAGCCGACGGGGTCCGGAGTCCGGCTTCGGTGGCGTCGCGCGGGGGAGACGGAGGCACGGGGATGGGGGAACGTGCGAGGGAGAGAGAGAGAGAGAGAGAGAGAGAGAGAGGCGGGAGAGGGGCGGGAGAGACAGAGACGGGGGGAAGGTGGCGCCGGCGGAGATACGGACGATATAAAGGCTGCAGCGGCGGCGGCGGTGGCGCGCGCACCCCATGGCAGAGCTCACGCCGAAAATTCCACGACACGAATTCATCCCGACAACTTTTTTCCCCCTCCGTCAATGTCCCCGCCCGCCGCGACGCGCGAGCACCGCTCGCTCCGCCGCTCCGCCGCTCGCAGCGACGCGACACGGCACATTCCTGATGTTTGTGCGCCGACTGATCCCTGATCCCGCACAATCCTCCTCCCCAGCCAAGTCACGCAGCCCGCGGCAGCCGGCGGGGAAAGGGCGAAACCCGAGCGGTGCACATCATTCGTTCCAATAACGCACATAACAATTGTTATCCCCCGAGTTTGGTGCCGCGCCCCCTCCGCCCCGGGGGCTCCGCCGGGGGTCCGGGGCTGCTGGGGCCGCCAGTGGGGCCCTGGGGGACGCCGGCAGCGGGGAAGGGAGCGCGCGGGGATTTGTCACTGCAGCAAAATGACCTCTAAAATATATGTGGCATGAAACACTCCTGTAAACATGACGTCAACGGCCCAATAAAAATGTTGGGGGATGCTTTCAACGACCACTTTTATCGGGCATTGAGTTCCGGTCGCATGTGGCGGCGGGAGGGGGCGCGGGGGTTGGAGCCGGCGGCGGCGCCGGGTCAGCCGGGTCGGGGCCGGTCGGAGCTCCCCTCCGGCGGCGCGGCGGGGCGTGGCGGGGCGTGGCGGGCGTGGCGGCGTGCTGCACACCTGCGAAGGGGTTAAGAAGGCCGTAAAGCTGGCGGACGGCCCTGCTTTATGGAAATCCGCAGCGTCGCCGCCGAGTCGTCGGACCCCAATAAGGCGGGGTGGGGTGAGGCTGGCTGGAGGCGGCCGGAGCTGGACGGAGGCGGTCACGGGACAAGAAAAGCGGCACGGCTTATGAGCGTGTCCTGTATAGAAAAAAAATAAGGCGTCCAAAAAAATTTTGCAGCAAGGAAATGCACTATTTTCAAAAGTTCACCAAATATGAGTTGGCATTTTTTGTACCCAAAACATTGTTGTAAAAAAATAACTTTTTTAAAAATTTACAAAATATTATCCAGCATGAATTGGAAGGGTTCAAAGAGTAAAAACTTAGAAATAGTCTTTTGGAATTTTCGAAAAAAAAATCGAGAGTGTTGCCAGAGTGTCACAGAGTGGCACCGAAATCACTCATCCGGGTCGCAGTTCGCGGCTCGCGGGTTCGAATACCGGCGGCTTGGCTGGACGTTCACGGCCCGGCCGGCGACGCTATCCGCCGCGGACGTCAAGACGGTAACTACGCGAGCAGCGGCCGAACGCAGTAAAGGCCGTGGGAATGACTCATTCGGCGGGTGACGACGGCACGGCACGGCGCGGCGCGGCGCGGCGGAGTCCGAGACAAGCGACGTGCTCACGGGGAGGTCGTGCACGACGTCGTCGCCGACGACAAGCTGGAGGCCGGGCGGAGCAGGGGGCGGGCCGTTAGGTGCGCCGTGAGGGCCACGCACGCCCCACGTCCCTGCCGTGTGCTCCTGCCAGCGCGGCCGACGAAGGTAACAGCACGTATTCATTTCCCTTTTTTTTCCAGGCGGGGCATATCGTTGTAGGACGACGGCGTCATGTTCCTGTCCGGGCCGGTGACAACTAACTTCTGTTGGGCCTTGTCCCCGCCACGGCCGTGCAGCCGCTGCAGCCGCCGCCCCTCCGAGTGACAGCGGAGGCGGCACCTCCCGGAGGCTCGCTTATGGTGATGATCGTCTCGGACATGGGAAATGAGTGGGGGCCTGACGACTCGCTTTTTCATTTCCGGCTGCGGCCTGCTGTGGCCGCCGCCGCCGGACAGCTCACTCTACGTGGGGCCCCCCGCAGCGGTCGTGGCGGGGGTAGGTGGCACTGTGAGCCGGAAAACCACTGGCTATCGTGCGCCGGGGGACCGCAGAACTCGCACGCTGCGCCGCGCTGCCGCCCCCGCACCACCAGCTCCGGCCGCCATAGCCGCGGCACGTCATGCCACGGACCGCCGCACCCAACAAAACTGATTCTTTAATTCATGGCGTGTTCAGACCCTCTTTCTCCCTCCTTCACTACCTGTTCTCGCCTGCCCCCCCCCCCTCTCTCTCTCGCTCTCTCTCTCTCTCGCTTCCTCTCTCGCTCTTTCTTCTCTCAATCTTGGGGGGGAATAAACACATACAGCCGAGGCACTGTATCGTCTGGGCCTGGGGTAGCGGGGCTCGCGGAGGGGAGGGGTGGGAGGGGCAGCCGCGCCCGCCTTCGCCGCTGCATGGGGGGAGCTGGAAAGCGAAAAATGGCGAGCAGTTATTTGATAACGCGGAACCGGCGGCGTTGTCGGTGGAGACGATAAGCCGAAACAGAGGCTGTGGCGGAGGGATTCGCGGACTTGGACTGCGTCGATAGTAGATTTTGATTTGAAGACGTGGAGTTTGTTACAAAACGCGTGATGTTTTTCCAAAAGAAAAAAACAACCCAAAAAACACGCAAGCTGTGTTGTTATTAAAAGGCCGCCTGCGGTGGGGTGGATAGGCCGCCGGGCCGGCACCAGTGTAATGCGGGCAGCGGGCCTTCCGGGCGGACCTTGCCTCACCTTGCCACGCTCCACCCTACCTTGTACCTTGTACGGTCGGTACCTGAAAGCGATTTATTATTTTGCCGCTCATAACACATGCTGCGGCAGGCCGTGTGAGAGAGAGGGGGGGGGGAGATTTGCGGGCGGCGAATAGACCACGCGCTGTGTGTGTGTGTGTGTGTGTGTGTGAGAGAGAGAAAGAGAAAGAGGGAGGGAGGGAGGGAGGGAGGGAGGGAGGGAGGGAGGGAGAGGACCGGCACAGGCCGGCCCCGCTCGCGCGAAGCCTCTGCGAAGCGCCCCTCCCGCAAACAAGGAAACTGATTTATTAGGTGGGCTGCTTGCAGCTGTGTGTGGAGTACCCCTCGGCCCGGCCCTGCAGCCCGTGCGCGGTCTCATGGCCATCCCATGGACATCCCCTGCATGCCTGGCCTGGAGTGGAAGGGATGACCAGCGTCTCTCTCTCTCTCGCACTCGTCCCTTATCTCTGTCTCTCTTTCTTGTACTCACGTTGCCTCAACCCCTTACTGCTCTCCTAGAAAGTGCGGCCAAAAGGAGCAAACTTAACATGGCAAGAACAAAAGGTCCGACCAGAACGGCGCGGCGCGGACTGTGGGAGCAGCGGGTAGCGGGCAGCCGGGCAGATGGCATGGTGGGCACGGTCAGGGGGGGGGGGGGGGGGGCAGAGGGTGACCCGGACTGGATATGACGGCGGTGGACCGTACGGTCAGGAAAGGGGTGTAAGCGCGGGGCCGGGGTTAAGCCGGTATGAGGTTCGGGAGTGGGAGTGGGGGGGGGGGGGGGGGGTATTACCGTGGCCGAAGGACACACACAGCGAAACGCAGGGCCGCCCCGGAGGCCCGGAGGTCCGGAGGTGCGCCACCGCCACGCCCGCCCCGCGAACACGCACGATAAACAGCGGCACGGAGCGACCGGGTTCTGGACTTTGTTTCCCCCGCGCCAAGTACCCCGACACGCGGGCCGCGCCGCCGCCGCCGGGCCGTAGGACCACAGGGCCGCAGGGCCGAGCAGGGAAGAATGTGGAATGTGTGCGGACCGCAACAGCCAGGGCCGAAGGGCCGGTGGGCCGCGAAGGGCCGGTGGGCCGAGGGCCGTTCTCGAAATAGGCCGACCGGAACCAAGGTCAGGGCGGAGCGGACGCAGCCATAGCGGCGGCGCCGGCCCCGGACTCGGCCGTGTGCGCTGTGCGCCCGCAAGAAGTGCGGTGCGCCGGCGGCCGCTCTGGCCGGGGCGCGGGACGCGAGAGGCACGACGGCGAGTTCAGAAACAGTCCTTAGCCTTGTGGACGCTCCTCGCTCAGTTGAAACGCACATCGCTTCCTGTTTATTGGGATTGAATTTCAGAGAACTCAACTCCGGCATAACTGTGACTGCTCAACTAATTCCCCCTCACCCTCCCCCGCCCCCTATTCAGTGTTCGCGAATGTTTTCTTTGGGCCCTTCCCTTCCTCGCCGCCGTCTCTCACCTGAAACCGCCTGCCCGTGCCCCGTTCTTCCGTTCACAACTCTCTCTCTCTCTCTCTCTCTCTCTCTCTCTCTCTCTCTCTCTCTCTGTCTCCTCTTCACAATGCCACCGTCGAGAGAGAGAGAGAGAGAGAGAGAGAGAGATGGTGGAGAGAGACGATGGAAGGACTGTGTGTGTCTGCGGTCCGGAGGGGTGGCAGGGTGAGGGATCGTGGAGGGGTGGGGGGCTGCAAAAGTATCTCATCTGAGTTATTGGCGGCGAGACGAGGCGGGAGACGAGAAGTGTCATTGGGACCCGGCCGGCCCGCCAGGGGGAGAAGCTCCGGCCCAGCAGGCTCCGGGGGGCTCCGGCCCTGGAGCCGGTGTGTGTGTGTGTGTGTGTGTGTGTGTGTGCGGAGGGACAGAGAGAGGGACAGACAGAGCGAGGGCGTTGTTGGTGTGAGGAGGCCAGCAGCAGCCCAAGGCTTAGCATCTGTGGTCCGCGACAAGGAAGATCCATTTCGGTCCAGGTTGTGAGGGCCGCAGCGGCGACCACAGCCACCACCGCAACACCACGCCATCGCTGCCTCCGTCTGGGCACTGCCAGCAGCAGCAGCAGCAGCTGCAGCGGCGGCTGCAAATGCACTCTTTATTTCGCTGAGTTATTGCCGGCGGCCACCAGTGCGCAGCGCATCGAGGGCCTCGCGGGGGGTGATGCGGACACTCCAATCGCCGAGGAGAACAGAGGACGACGTCGCGGCGGCGGCCGGGGGCCGTTTTATCGGCACCCATTGCAGCCGATAGAGCATCCAGGAGGAGAAAGAGAGAGAGAGAGAGAGAGAGAGAGAGAGAGAGAGAGAGCGAGAGCGAGAGAGAGAGAGAGAGAGAGAGAGAGAGAGAGAGAGAGAGACGGGCCGGCCGCGGCCAGGCTGCAGGCCCCGGTTCGCTTACAAAAGTCCTGGCAGAGAAAGAAAGCGGGCAGCAGCGGGGCCAGCGCCAGCCAGCGCCAGCGCCATCGCCAACCGGGTTCTTCACTTTTTCATTGCTAAAAATTCTATGTTCTTATCTCTCTCAATTTTTTTTATTATTGTTTTTGTTTCTACGATTAGAGGTTGATGTAGTGATATACCTTTCAAAGACGTTATAGGACCGTATCTCTCTCTCTCTCTCTCTCTCTCTCTCTCTCTCTCTCTCTCTCTCTCTCTGTATCTCTCTGGCTTCCTCACTACACCAGAGAGCCCAAAGGGAGAGAGAGAGAGAGAGAGAGAGAGAGAGAGAGAGAGAGAGAGAGTACCTCTGCTTTCCATTTTCTTTCCGCGGAGCTCCACCCCGGCGGCAGAGCCGCGCTGAGTACTGACAGTCTGGCTGGCGGGGTTCATCTGCAGGGCGGCGGTGCGGTGCGGCGGCGGTGTACGCGCGTAGACACCTCGTTCGCGGAGCACTCAGACGAGCGCAGAACCGCAAGTCGCGGGGCGGGGCCGGCGGCGGGCCCGGCGGGGCGCACGCGGAATGGGCCGGGGGCCCCGCCACCCCCGCCGCCCCCCGCCGCCGCGCCCCTAACGAGCACGACCCCGCCATCCGTCCGCCTGCCCGCTGTGGGGCCCCGCTGACCCAAATATGCGCTTTTTAGGGATCGCCAGTCGTCGTCGACGCGTCCGAGCAGCACTACGGCTTCCTTGCTGCGGCGCGCCGCGGAGTGCAAGGCCGCCGCGCTCGGGTATGCCCATCGTGGCTCCGCAGCTGAAGTGGTTAGGGGGCGGACTCGCTACCGCGACGTACGTGGTTCGAATCCTGCCAGTGGACTCGGTGCAGACGCGGCCGCGCACGCACTCTCGATGAGAGGGCTGGGGTGGGGAGGCCAGTAGTTGACCGTGCGGACGGCCGTCGCGCCTCCCCGGGGTCCCCCGTAATGCTGATCGACAGACTAATCAGGGCGGCGGACACGCATTACTCACGATGTGAATGAGAGTGAATGATGAGGCGCCGCGCCGCTGCGGGGGAGTCGCTCGCTGGGGTGTATTTGCCAAATAAAAGCGGAGCGAAAACATGCATGGGCTCCGACCCCCCCCCCCCCCCCCGGCGGAGAGAGAGAGAGGGAGAGAGAGAGAGGGAGAGAGAGAGAGTGAGAGGGGGGAGGGCCGGATGACGCTAAGCATTCGTGTCCCTCTGTATACATTATGATTTTATTTATAGGTTCCTCCTCTCCCTGCCGGTCTCCGGTGCGGTGAGGGTGAGGGGAGCAGGGAGGAGGACACGGGGAGCTCGCCGGGGCCGGGAGACTTTTCTTTGCCAAGAATACTGACGCGCCGCCGCCGCCGCCGCCGCGCCGGGCCCCGGCGGACTCCTCCGGCCCTCCGGTGCGTGGCGGGCTGCGCGGGCCGGGCCGGTCGTTGTAGCCCGGCCCTGTGCGGCTGGTCCGCCCAGCCTACGCCGCGCCGGCCTCTGCCTACCGCGGCACCGCCTCCCCTCATCCGTGAAAGATCTGACAATTACAAATGAGGTTTATAGTAGTTGTCCCAAAACTTTTGCCTCCTCCGTTGCGCGGCGCCGGTTCTCGGCCCACGCTGAGAAACTGGACGAAATGGAGAAGTCGGCCGGATCTGGGGCATGTGAGCCGCGCGGCAGCACCGTAGCGCTGGTCCCGGTTACCCGGGGCGGGGACGGAGGGAGCGCACCGATGCCGCCGTGGTTCTGGGAACACTCAAAGCACCTCTCCAGGCACGACTCCAGACACTCTACGCGGAGGGCGCGACCGCCCGCACTCCCCAATCATCGGGGAACCGTAATACATGTAGCCGCAGAATATTATTCGGCCTTGAGGTAAAAACGGGTGGGGCCCGCGGGACGCCGTCGCCCGTATGCCACCAAGATGAATGAGGAACAAAGTTGGAATAAGATTACATGTATTGCTTTCCAAAGGAATAATTTATTTTTCTGTCCGGTCCGGTCCCCAGTCAGAGAAAGTTCCGACCCGCATCCCTTCGCCTTATCCCGTCGTCCGCTTTTGCTTTCCGGAGGGGGTTGGGAGGGGAAGGGGATCAGGGGAGGGGGAGGGGGTGTGCTCATGGCCGACAGCTGCTGCGTTCACCGGGGGAGGGGCGGGGCAGTCAGTACTACCAAACAGCGAGTAACCGGCCGACACTGAGGGAAAAGCGGCTGGCAATGAACAGCGAACAAAAACACGACGGGGCCGTGAGACAGAGAGAAGCGACCGGGGGGTATATACACATCATCCTGACGAGATCATGACGGGACGTCAGAGTCGACGTGTCTGCCAGTGCAGGTACTGCCAGGCGGCCGTATGGTGAGCAGGGAGCGCGGCGGGCGGACTCCTCCGACCCCCTCGTGCGGGTGCTGCGGGCCGCGCCGCGCCACGCCCCTGTACTGCCTCGCGCCCTCACGGCATGCCCTCGCGAGGTCGTGCGGCGCGCCGCGCCCCCGCGCCGTGAAAAATGTCGTGAAAGAGACTCATTGCGGCGCTGGCGGGGCCCCGCGGGCCGCGCCGCCGCCGCCACGGCTGCGCCTCCGGCCTCCTTCCCTTCGCCGTCGTCGTCGCGGGGCTCATGAGCAATAACGAATGTTTCCCTTCCTTTTTCTTCCCCTATTTTTTTTCTCTCTCTCGTCTTGTTCTCGCTCCCTCCGTGTCTTTCTTTCCCCAGCGCGCAGTCTTGGCGGCCGCGTCCCCGCTCCGCGGTGCCACTCGACGCTGACAGCAGCAGTATTCTCGTGTGGCTGCCGCTGCGACTCCGCGGCCCGCGCCGCCCCCGATGTCACAGCGCCGATGCCCCCCAGACCGCGGCGCCGGGCCGGTGTTCGGGGTCAGGAGCTGTAGGCGGTGCGCGGACGCTACTGCCCCACAGCGCCTCACTGACGGATGGCGCTGACTGACTGGCTGGCTGGCTCGCCCGCGCGCCCCTGTTTGGCCGCTTGGCCGCTGCCCGGGGCCGGCTGCCAGGCAATCAGTCACACCCCCTCCTCGGCGGGCCGCCGCCACCCCACGGGCGCGCCATGCAGCGAGGAGCTAAGGAGCTAAAGAGGAGGATTTGAAGGGGGTAATAGGGTCGAGGGTGGGTGGGGGCCGCAAGGAGGAGGGGGGGGGGGGTCGTTAGGGGGGGCTAAACATGTCCACATCCGAGCACCGACACCCCGCGCTTGCTGCTTCCTTGTTCCCCCTCCCCCGGCGGGCCGCCGCGCGGCTCAAGAGGCGCCGCCGACCCCGGCCGCCGCCCGGCCAGACTGGCTCCGGGGGACTTTGCCGCTCCGCTCCGGGGACTCCTGAGGACTCCGGGGGGGGGGGGGGGAGGGGGGCTGCAGGGGGCTCCGGCTGCCCCAGCCGGAGCGGCGTGGCGCTGCCGCGAGTCGCCGCCGCCGCGTCTTGGCAAGCGTCGAAGAAACTTCCGCAACGTTAGTCGAGCCGGACCGGAATATTTCTTAAGGTTTCACTAAAGAGGCGAGGGTGAGGGTGCAGCGGGGGCGGCGGGGGCGGCAGGGGCCTGATAGTAGAGCGGCCGGGGAGCTGCTCGGGTCGTTCATCACGGCCTGTTCATCCTGCGCGGCGCGCCCCGCTGCCGCCGCCCCGCTGCCGCCGAGCTGCCGCCGGCCTCCCGTCCGTCAAAGTCCTCACCTGTGAGCAGCAGGAGCAGCAGCGCCCTCGGCAGCACCGCGCCGCCCGCGGCCGCCAGAGTCGCCCGCGACATGGTGAACTGCAACACAAAAAAGGAAAGGCAGAGGAAGATGAATTGAACGTCAGCCGCAGTTAAGTGCGCTGGCCGCCTGGTGGCCGTCGGCTGACCGCCGCCGCGGCCCGGCCGTCCGCCTGGCGGCGCCCTCAAGACGCCCATTTCCTCTCCGGAACCCCCCTCCGGAAAGCCGGCGAACAAGGTAAAGGAGTACGCTAACGTGCTCGCTGGCGCCGCCGCCGCGCTGTCGGCGGGGAGGATGCCGCCGCCCTGGGAGACGCCGGGCCGGGTATCACTTCAGCTTCCCCACACCCCCGCGCCGTCGTCGAGTGCTCGATGCCGGGGGTCGCCGGGACCGGGAGCCCCCGCCCCGGCCGGGGACGGCGCAGTGCGCTGCGCTCTCTCCTGCTCCGTTGGCCCACACAAAAGGCGAAAGAAAAGGTCGCATCGGGCCAACTCTTTCTGTTCTTGTTGGCGCACGGCTGCGGACCGGGGCCGCTGGTGGGGGCCGCTGCCGGGGGCCGCCGCCGGGGCCGAACGCTGCCGCCGCCGACCTTTTTGTTTCAACCAAAACCGCCCAGTCTTCTTATCAGTTTACCCCAAAAAATTCCGGCGCGGTGCGGCGCGGTGCGGCGCGCTCTGCCTGCCGCGACGACGACGTGGACAAATGACGCTCAGCAAGCCCGGGGGGAGGGGGAAGGGGGGTCCCTCACCGGTGGTGCAAGTGCATGCAACGTGCGATCTCAACCGAAATGTTGTCCTTTTATTGTACAAGGGACATTTTTCTTGTAAGGTACCCGCCTAGAAAGCGGGGAGAGAGGGCGGCGAGCGGTACGGAGATGATCGCGGCGGGGTCACTGCGTCCGACGCTGCGGGTGCGAGGCCGAGATGGGGAAAGTTTTTCATAGTCGGAAGGCGCGGTTGCCTTATGTCTCCTTCCGTGCGCCTGCCGCCCGCCCGCGGCGGCCTGGCCTCCGTCAGCCGGCGTCGCGTCGCGGACCCCCCGCAGCCCGCGGCCGCGCGCCCCGCAGCCCTGCTCGCCTCTTCCCCGCGAAGCTCGCGCCGCGCACGCGATAATGTAAGGTTTTAGCGGCGCGTTTATCACCCGGAAAAGCACCGCGGAACCGCCATAACGCAGCTTGCGCCACCACGAGATGCACTGCTCCGCGGGGTAACGCCGCGTCCCGTCTGGCGGCGTCTGGCCGTCTGGCACGTAGCGGCGGCGGCTGCGGCGGCGTCTAGGTGCGGGGCCTGCGGGGCCTGCGGGGCTGCTGCAGTCGTGGCGGAATTAGCCGGAGCGAGATAACAAGGGGATGGAGCGAGAGAAAAAAAAGAAGTGTTGATGCGCTGCGGCGGCCGCCGCGCAGCCCCCACTCCCCGCGGATCATAACTCGGAGCCACGCGAAGTGCGGAGGGGGTGCTGCAGGACCTCATCAAAGGCGGGCGGGCTGCGGGGCCGCGCAGCCGCCGGCAGCCGTCGAGGAGTTATTGGTGAGGGTTGTCAGGTCGCAAGGCGGAGGACAGCACGAGGCCCCTCCGGCCGGCCGGGCCCGGGAAGGGGTAAACACCCTGGCCGCTCCCTCATCTCCCTGCCGACGCTGCCTGCCGCTGCCCGGCCGGCAGCTCGCGGTGACAGCTGACGGCTGACGTCTGACGACGGCCGGGAGGGGTGCGCACGACCTCCATAATAGCGATCGGAATCGTTTTGGCCGACTTTTTCTTTATTATTATTATTGCATCTTTTGGAAACATTATTTTTTTCGCCGTCGGCGAGCCTTGCGGTGGCTGGCGGCTGCCCGGCCAGGCGGCGTAAAGTAGACAAGGCGGTGGCAAATGGCAGCGGCGAGCGGCGGCCGCCGGGAGGGAGGGCGGCAGCGGGGGCTGCCCCAGAGCCCCAGGGTCCCCGTCAGCTACACCCCGGCGCCACACTGCGCCTTCTCCCCGCCCGGTCAGGCGCGCTTATTTTGCCGGCAGGAAATGAACCGTCCTTTAAAGGAGGGGGTGAAATTTGGAAACGGAGAGCTTTCCAGATGGCCGCTCGAAGGGGCGTGGCGCGGGGGGCGGGAGGCCCCTTGTCTGCTCCGCGGCCCCCGCGCTGCGCTGCAGTCGCCAGCTGCCGTGGCACTGTCCGCACTCCCCCCCCCCCCCCCCCCCCCCCCACCCCCACCGCCCCTGCCCCCGCGTCCCGCCCCCGGCCGCACGGCCCGCCCCGGGCCAGCCGGGTTAATGGCTGAAAGCTAATTACGCCTGCAATCGCTTGTTTCCCGTCGGATATGGCGGCAAAATCACTTTGTCGGCGAAGACAAACAGGCGCCGCCCCGCGGCCCGCCGTACATCAGCGCCGCCCTCTGGCGGCCTCTCGAGTTTCTTTTGTCGCCGCCGGGGAGGGTCACGCCACACACACACACACACGCTCTCGTGCTTACGTCCACCATGGGAGACATCGAAATCGAAAGACTGTTGTTGAGGCCCGTACACAGGAGGACGCGACGTGCAGAGAAATTACCAAATCTCATTCCGCGCGGGACGGAAAAAAATAAAGAGAAGGGTGGAAAGTGTGTTGTCTTATTGAGATAACGATAAATTCTGCTGGCGGCAGTGGGGGGGAGGGGGGGGGGTCGCTGGGGTTGAACATGACACATCCGCTCCTACGCTCGATGGAAAAGGCGGCGCGGCGGCGGCGGCGCCGCTCTCGCATCACATGGCCCCCCGCGATGTATAACTTATCGTTCAAAATGTAAATGAGCCCCCCGCGCCCTTCCCTCCCTCTCGCAGCCCCGGCCCGTTTTCCGCAGCGGATCGCCACTCGCCGATATGCTGAAGCGGGGAGATGTACGCGTCGGGGCCCCGCGGCACGGCCGGCTGGGCGCCGCGCCACGCTCCGCTGCTATGCGGCCCGGGCCGCCGCACATGGTACGGTACGGTCGTAGGCCGGCCGGGCCGAGCCGACGCCCATCAATGGAGCCGGAGTCCACAAGAAACGAAAGGTCAGAGACGAGAGGCACGGGCAGGAGGAGGGGCGAAAGTGAGGCCCCGCACGACGGAGAAATAGGAGGGGAGGGTGGGGGGAGGTGGTGATGGCGAGTGATGAGCGAGCGAGATAGCGCGCGGGGGACTGCAGGAGAGCGAGACAAGGTAGGAGTTATGGCTGGGATGGGGCTCGGCCCGGCGGCGGCGGCGGCAGCCCGGCAGTGTAGCAAACTTGGTGCACACCAAAGCTGATGACGGGCCGGGGATAGGGGGAGGGGAGGACACCGAGCCGGCCTGCTTGATGCTGGCCGTGATCGGGCCCGTGCCCCCCCCCCCCCCCCCCGGGGGGGGTCGCACCCCCGCCGTCCCCTGGGCACCGGCCAAGCGGCTCCTTCCTGCGCCGCCAGCAGCGGCAGCAGCACAGCCCCACAGAACTTGTTTTTGCGCCGCGCCCGGAGCGGGCGGCTGTCGTGGCCTCATTGGGATGTTAATTCGGTGACGGGGGGCGCGGCGCACCGGAGCCGGGGGCCCCCGGTTCGGTGTGGGGGCGGCGCGGGGGGCGGCGCGGGGGGCGGCGACGAGTATCGGACCCGGGCCCCCACCCTCCGTCCGTGCCGGTCAGTGGCCAGGTAGACCGCTCGAGGCCAGCGTACACCTCCTGGCCGGCGGCCGCGCGCGCCGCCGCCTGCCGGGTAGGCCACCTCGGTCGGTGCGACGCGCGCGTGTCGTGCGGGCCGGCCTACCCTCACGTGGTCAGGGGCTCCAGGGAGGACGCAGGAGGACGCAGGGGGACGCCGTGCCGTGTCGGAGAGCGATGGTGATATCCGCGACGCCGGCGGGGGCCGGCCGCGGTACAGTCGTGGCCGCGGGGCCACCGTGGCGCCCCTCCGCCGGGGGCCATTCTGGAAATTGCAGCGGAAACGGGCGTCGTTTGGCAGGCCTTCAGCGGTGACGCGGCGAGGTGACGGCTCCGGGGCGGCCGGGCCCCACGCCGCCCCCCGACGTCGGAGCACGGCGACTGCCATACCAACACTCAAACCGCACGCAAAGCGGCGAGCGGCCCGCCAAACTTTCTCCCGAGACTAATATTTGGGACATATATTCCCGTATAGCTTTTGATCCGAAACTTTCGCTCTCGCGGACCGATTCACGGCAAAGTTGTAGCGGTCGATCTATCAATCCATTCATCCTTGGGGGAGTCTACCTCGGCTTATTCCCCGCCCCCCTCCCCTCCCGCTTTCTCTTTCTTTCTCTCCCACCCCCGCCTAACCCCATATGGCTTCTCTTTCCACGTCGTCTCTCCTGTGCGCCCGACGCGCAATTCTCTCGCCCTCCTCCCTCCCCGGCCCCGCTTCCTTCCCCTCCCATTACCCGTCCTGAACCTCCAACAGAACGGGACGAAATCGCGGAGAGCGGGCCGAGCGGGCCGCGCTTCGGCCTTATACAAATGAGAAGGCCGGGCCGCGCCGTGCTGTGCTGCGGCTGCAGCCAGGTCACCACTCCGCCCCAATGCACTCACTCTTCTCTCCCCCCCCCCCTTCCCATTTCTCTCTCGCTCTCCATTTTGCGCACACCCGCGGGGAATTTTATGCACAGGCCACTTTGGTGTTAGAAAAAATGTAATTTCATCATCATCCCCCTGCGTCTTAAATGAGTTATCGAAAAGCCCTGCGCCGTTGATGATCGGCACGGCTTAATTTCGACTGCCCCTCCTCCCCCCTCCTCATCACTCCCCTCCTCCCCTCCTCTCCTCCTCACCCCTTCCCTTCCCGCCGCCCGCGTCCCCGGTCGGAGCAGAGCGCCAGTTTCCGGCGCTTCGTTATGCACCCTGCTGCCCGTATAATGAGTGCTGAGTGTGAATACATTTGTCAGGGGCGGGAAGAGGGGGGGGGGGGTGACGGTGCCTACGGCATCACAGCTTCGGCGCCGCCGTGCCCCCGCCGTGCCCCCCGCCGTGCCCCGGGCTGGCTCCGGCCTCACCGCCACGTCTCGAGGGGACAGTTCCCCGGGTGGCGGGGCGTCGCCGGGTCGGGTCGGGTCGGGTCGGCAGGAGGGCTCAGGCCGGCTGAGGCGGGGGCCCACAAGGCGGAGGCGTCGTCACGTCACAACGGCTGGCTCAGCTCGGGCGCACGCGGCCGACACGCCAGCGGCCGACGTCATGGGGGACACTTCGCCCCTCACTGTCGGGCGGTGGAGGTGAGCCCACCTCGTCAGCGACATACTACTGGTAGTTATGTCAGCACCTTGCTGATGCGCCCCCCTCTCTCTCTCTCTCTTAAACATATCTCTCTCTTACTATCTCACTCTCTTAATCTCTCTCTCTCTCTCTCTCTCTCTTACTATCTCACTTTCTTACAATCTCTCTCTCTCTCTCTTACTATCTCACCTTCTTACTATCACTCTCACTCTCTCTCTCTCTTACTATCTCTCTCCCTCTCTACTGTATCCCAGTTGATGACAATAATTACATAAAAAAAACGAGATAAATTTTCGTCCTGTATAAATAGCGGCCCTGACTGACGTCGGAGAAGACTCGCCGGGGAGGGGCTGCTGTAGCAGCGCTCCCCCATCTGTCTGAGAATGAGAGCTTTGAGCGGCTCTTTGCCGCATCCTTTTGTGTCACCTCCGCGTTATTACTCCATGCGTATTGTCGCACGACCAGCGCCGACGCGGAAATCAGATCCGGGCGGGATAGGGGCTAGTGCGGGAGGGAGGGGTGGGGCGGTGCGGGTGCGAAGCAATCAGCAAAAATTCCTTCCAAATTCCGTTTCTGCTCTTCTTTCTTCCTCCATACGGAGTCCGACGCTTCGCTCCATTTCACTTTGGCCGTGCGGACTGATTGCCCTGTTGTTGCGAGCGGAGAGAGAGAGCGAGAGAGAGAGAGAGAGAGAGAGAGAGAGAGAGAGAGAGAGAGGGAGAGAAGGGAGGACGTATACGCAGCAAAGCTACGCGGATAGATTCTCTTCCCTTTCCTGTGAACGACAACCAGACAATGAAAAAGAGCCCGGCAAGTCAATGAGCTCAGTGTAGCACTTCCTCCCCCGCCGCTCGACACCCGCCGCCCCGCAGAGCCGCAGCCTCCACCGCCGCAACCGCCTGCTCCTCCCCTCTGCAGACATGAAAACTCGAAGAAAGTCAACTGGAATGTCCGCACATGCTCCGTGCTCTGTCCTCGGGCGCTGCGTTTCCTCCGCTCCTCCTCCTCCTCCTCCTCCTCCACCTCCTCCTCCTCCTCTTCTTGTTGTTGTTTGTCCAAGGTTGCCCGTCGTCCTAATGCGCAGAGTTATGAGCTTGTCTCCGAAAAAAAAGTAGTTAAGACTGCAGTTGCCGCAAATGCCAGAGCAATGGGACAGCATTTCCGGCTCAGGTCCGCCAGGGTGACTCCGGACTTCCCGGAGGGGGGCGTCCCGGAGCCCCCGCGCGGCCCGCGCGCGGCCGGGCCGAATCCGGTGACTGATGATCCCCGCCCCGCCGGTGCCAAACAGCCGCCGCCGCGGCCTTCTCCGCCTGCTCCCGGCGCGCCGCCGTCCTGCGGCCCGGATGCCACCGGCGGGGCGCACCAAAACATTTTATTGAAAAAGTAAGTCCGGCTCTCTACACGAGCGCCGGGCACGCGGCGGCTAACGACCATATTTACATAAACAACATAAATGATGGTCTTTTTTTAAATGTCATCAGCAAATACACAGCACGGGGGGCGATGTCAGGTTTTGCGTGGCATTAGCGGCGAGTATACCGCGCTCGGCGTGGCGCTCGCCGGCGCCGTGCCAAGGCCAGGAGGGCTCCACAGACGGCCAGGGGCGTGGGCCGGTCAGGGGGGTAAACAACTCCCGGGGGCTTTACAACTCCGAACTGTACACTCATTCGCTGTTTGATACTGTTGCACCTCATCGACGCCGGGGGGGGGGGGGGGGGGGAGGGGTCACTCGCTGTGCTGATATCGTTTTGCGGCCGCTACGCGGCTCGCGCACTGCCCATTCCCTTTGCTCGTCATTGGCCCCTGATTGTATTTTACGCCGTCTCAAATATGTGTACACCGGTGAGCTGAGAATCCTCCGGGTCTTACGTCCACGGCGAGGCCCGTGGTATTCGAACCCGCGACTAGACACCACAGCAGTCGTTACGCTGTGACTGACACGGCCGGGTAAGGAGACATAGTACCCGCGCCACCCTCGCTGCCTGTGGCGGGTTCGAGTACCGAGGCCTGTCATGTCGTGTGCCACACATATGTACCTGTCGTCCGCGGAGTCGCGCCGGGAGTGTATCCGTTATGTGTGTCGCCGGGCTGCGGCAGGTGCGGCAGCTGCGGCAGCTGCGGCAGGTGTGCCGGGCCGGCCGGACCTCAGGACCCTCGCCGCCACCATGACCGGCACTGTTATCCCCGGCGCCGCGGCGCGGGCGGGGCGCGCGGCCGCAGCGCGACACTCGGCGCGCGCCGGCAAGTCCGTCGAGCGGAAGATCGCGGGCGGCACGCGCCGCGGGGGAGGCCGGAGCGCTGGGGCCGCCGCCTGTGTGGGGAGGGTGGGTCCGCTCGGCTCGGCATCCGGCGCGAGACTGGACGCGGCCGGGTGCGGGAGTGGGGCGTAAGCCACCGGCCCGGCGGCCCCCGCCGCCCCCGCCGCCCCGGCCTACGCCACGACCCGCGCACCGGCCCACGCAGGCAGGCAGGGCCGTGCGACACCTCGCCTGCCGCCGTCCACGTACCACGTCGCGCCCGCGAGCAGCACTCCCCGCATCCGCCTCCCGGGGCCCGGCACGGCGCCTCCGGCGGCTGAGGTAGGCCGGCCCGCGCGGCACGCGCGCGTGCGGAAGTCACGGTTGCCTACCCGCCCGGCGGCGGCTGTCCCGGAGCACAGAGAGCAGCACCTGGCCGGCGAGGTGTGCGGGTACACGGACTCACCCCCCAGCACCGCACTTCCCGGCGGGAGCCCGAGCGAGCGGCGACCTTTCCGCGGGACTCGAAGGAAGTCTGCATGATGAGTGGTGTGTGGGCGGGCGGAATGGGGGGGTGGGGGGGGGGGGGGTCGGGGGCCCCCGGGGGCAGGCGGGGCGGTCTCAGGAGGCGGGCCCCGCCGGCTCCGCCGAGCACCCGCGCCAGCCAATCTGTCCGGCCGGCCCCGATATTCTCTCTGAAACTGGATAGGATCTCCCTCCCCTCGCCGCGCACCCCCTCCCCGCGCGTCATCTCGGAGGCAGCCGAAGGCGGGCGCAACGTCTCAAGTAGCCCAGCAATATCACGCACGGGAATCATCAGCCGCGGCCGTATCTCCTCGGGGGAGGCTCCGGTCAGGCCGTATCCGCTCGCCTTTATGGAGATGGACGCACACACACGCACACACACACACACACACACACACACACACGCTCACAGGAGGACGCTGCTGCGCCCCCCCCCCCTGACCTGACAGGGCCCCCCAGCGCCGCCGCGGCCCGGCCCGCAGGGCAGCTCACCCTTCTCTCCCTTTTGATGTGGGACGTTGACCGCGACCCGCCGCCGCCACCCCTTTCCTTAATGACGACCGATGTAAAACAAAGATGCCAATTATCAGCGCTCCGTGCGGCGGGCGGGCGGGCGCACCTTAAGCCGTCTGCTGTGGCGGCGCGTCGCCAAGGTGCGCGCCCTGATGGGTCGTTAACAGAGGGCAGGCGAAAGGCGGGGATACAGGCGACCGCAGGCACCGCAGGCCGCCAGCGGCGGCGGTCAGTGTCTGCCCTACACTAGAGCATGCCACGGAACAGAGACAAAGAGCGCAGCGTTGGCAGGAAAACGGGATTTTAAATTTATTTTATAGAATCCACGCTTTGGGGTTTACCTTGGACTCGAATCTAAAAGGAACTTCAAGAATATTTTAAAATAATTTAGATCTGTTAAATCTCATTGTACTTTTTTTTTGCAAATGCTCTGTTGAAGTCCAATCATCCTGACTCCCCGAGCCCTCTTTGGCTGAAGCAAATTTATCCGGTACTTTATTTCCCGTGTCTTTGACATCCACTGAACATTCCTACAAATGCTTTGGTTGTGTGGAACGACAACGGTCAACGAGGGTCCCTTCGGCCTAGACCAGAGCGCGTCGGAAACGGGCGGCGACTGCCCGAGAGCCTGCGGCAAACGGCGCGCCGCCTGGCAGACAGGCAACCCCATACACGCGGCTGTGTGGCGGGCTGTCCGCGCCTACCTCCCAGGGGCTGGGTGGTGGTGGTGGGGAGGGGTGGGGGAGTAGTGCTGGAGGGCGCCGAGAGATGGTGCCGCGGGTCAGCGGCGGGACGTTAGCTCTCGTGGGGTGCTCCGTCTGGCGCCAGCATCACGTTCCTGCGACTCAACTCGTTTAACTCGCTCAGAACTGCCAGGCGCGCGTCTTTCGCACGAACCCTGGTTCTCGGGAATAATCAGAAGGTGTGGTGCAACCACCTAATGCGATGTCCTCGAAATATTGGCTTTCGTACACCTGTGCCCGTTATTCTAGTGGTACAGGCTCTGCCACGGGACCAAATTGCTGCGGGTGAATCGTGGGGTCTCAGAGATGACCTGAAAAAAGTGATAAAATGTATCTTTCATGACTTTCTACGTAACGTGCCCCCACAGCGACTATAGAGCCGAGCCGCAGCCGCGGAGAGTCGCGTCCGACCAGATAGATTGTTGTCAATTGTGCGTTTTATATTCAAACTAGAATCATCATCTAAAGCCTTGCGTCTCTTTACGAGACTGTCCCGTATTACATCATCAGCATGAGTTTTGGTAAATAGGCCACTGTGAGCCCGCGTTACCGGGGTAAGTTTGAATCTCGCGGCTCTGGGCGGGGAAGAAAACAAAAAGCAGGTAAGAGAATAAAAGGAGCAAAACACACTTGCTGTGGTCAATTAAATTTTTCGTTTTGGTCGAGATCGATGACACGATAAACAGCCACATAACCTTAAATCGTTGTAATGAAGAGATTTCAAAGATCAGAATACATACACCAATATTATCAGTAATTGAATGAAACCGGTAACATAACAAGAACACACCCACCGGTCCCTTTCTGCTACTGTACTGAACCGGGTTCCAGCCCGTCTAAACAAATTAATTTATTTCCGCTAGAAACGTAGGTTGATAACTCTCCTGTTTTAAACTATTCCGACAAGGCAGAAGAATTACTTTTTGAGCATTGAACCCTATCGTGTCCACCCTGTTCTCCCTACATTTAATACTCGAATTCGTTATTGGCAGTCTCGCACCGCCAGTGCCATCTTGCAAGGTTTATTTTGTTGTTGCGGTTGACGCAACTTACAACTTCGTTTTAATTAGATTTAACCGCATATTTTGTATTGTAATTAACTGTGGTAAGTTTTCCTGTTCAGTTTGGTCATTTTTCAAAGGGATTTTGAAACTGAGTTATCATTTACAAGTGGGAGGAGGCGCGTGTAACCTCTATCTCTATCGAACGTGGGCCGCAAGAGGGCCGCTTATTGATTTGCTTCAAATTATCACTTTTTTGCCGCAACAATCTTGGAAGAATTTTGATAGTCGCAACCGTGTTGATGGAAACGCACACTGTGCCTATCTTCTACTCCTTGCGTGCAGTATTTTAAGTGCTCTTCTAGGTTGGGATGACATAGCGCCTAACGCATTTTAAAAGTTTTTAATAGTTTTTGCTGCAATGCCTTTGTACTGTTCCGGACTCTTTATTCAAAACTGATCTCTTGTTCCAAATACTCTTATTGTTATGTCATTGTGTTCTTTTTCATGTCATTTCGTGTCAAATGCTAATGCTGCTTTAACAGTGCAGATACCAATTTTTTCAATGTGAGATCAATTCTTTACTATTCCCTACGGTGTTTTATCCCTTTTACACTTTCTCCGTCAAACAAATTTTCCAATGTACTATATTGTCTAAATTTGAATGTTCTGAATGGGTTGAATGGTTTAAGTTTTGGTTAGGTATATTTTACCACTGTCTTTTAACTTCATAGTTTCATTACAACCTAAATATCTTCTTTTTTCCTTCAATTTTCTCATTGATTGTACTTGGTTCAGTTAATTTGGGTTGGTGTTGTTCTTGCATTAGTGTTAGACGGCATGTACTCATTTATAACCACTGACACAGCTGAATCGTTTCACCCCTTTCACTTTCTGGGCATCTTCCCTTTTTCTTTTGTCCGTGGAAATCAGCTGATGTGTTTGTTTTGATTCTGTTTCTATAAATAGCGTTCCTCCTTGTAGTGTACATTAGGGTAGTCAGATGGTATGGTTGCCAGTACTGCCTCTTCTCTTATTTTTAGCATGTGAGTGGTAATGGTATAGGGGGTGCTGATGCCTTAAGCCTAACCTTCTCTTCTTTCTTGTCCTCCTGTTTATTGAACTTAGAATGGTGGTGTGGCAAGAATCTGCAGGTTTTGACTGCAATTAAGCTAGAACATATGTACCATTGATCGAGTGCCATTCACAAGTTGTCTATGGAGATGAATAACAATTTGCTTGTTAGTGTCCAGCTTCTGTGTAACATGACTTAGTCATTTTCATTTGTCTTCTCAGCACTGAGTTGTTTACCATTGATTTCATTGCCTGGGATAACCATGTATTAACCAGTTAGAGACATAAGCTTAAAAGATAAAAAAAATTCTTTAAAGGAGCATTTAATTTCTCAGCATTTGAGAATTTTATGTAAAGTTCGTGTAACTTTTTTCCAAAACTCGTTTTAGAGCCTTATTTTGTGACTTATTTAATGGTTATTCAATGGTTGTGTGTTGGTTACTTGCTGAGTCGTAGATATTTTCTGTAAAGAAACAAACCATTTATGTGGTCGTATTCTTGAATAAAGTTCATAACATTTGCGATTGCTGTGTTTAGATTGTACTTGGAAAATTTGTTTAGTGTGTGACTTGGAAGATTGTGTTTAAAGACATACGGATGTGAAAAATTTAATTTACCAAAGACATCTTTTAATATTCTGAAAAGTTCCATTTTGAAAACCATTATGTCATCTAGGCACCCCCACTCCTCCTTCCCCTTCCCCTTCCTGAGGGATATAATATATTTCAGGGTCAACTGGGTAGTTCTGAATGGCAGTGTGGATAGCAACATGTGGCCATGAGGGTGTTGCATAAGAGGAGGAGCTATCAGATTCCCCATCTCAGTGTGTGTTCTTGCTGCACAGCATGAGGTGTCTTCTCTTCCTCTGTTGACTTAAGGGATTTGGTTTGGATTTTGCAGTGCTGTTGGGGATTGGGCTTCAACATGCACAACATGAAGTCTGAAGTGGGTGCCAGTGACCATCGTTCAAACGGAGCCCATGGTTCAGAGAAAGTTGCCATTCTTGATGCTGGTGCACAGTATGGCAAAATAATAGACAGAAAAGTTCGTGAACTCTGTGTGGAAAGCGATATTCTCCCTCTGGATACCCCTGCTGTCACTCTCACAGAAAAAGGATACAAGTAAGTTTTTTGATATGGCAACTCCTTTTTTTGATTTGGTACTCAAATTTTATGAGCTGACCTTTTCTTTTATTTGCCTTCTTTAACAGAGCTGTAATTATTTCTGGTGGTCCTAACTCTGTGTATGCAGAAGATGCACCTACATATGATCCTTTTCTTTTTAAAATAGGAATTCCAGTACTGGGTAAGATTCTGTGCTCACTATATGATCTATGTAGTTTGATTATATAACAGTTCACAGAATCATGGTTAACACTTTTTCTTCCGAAAAATATTTATCTCTAGGAATTTGTTATGGAATGCAAATGCTCAACAAGGAATTTGGTGGTCAAGTGGAAAGAAAAGAAGGCCGAGAAGATGGACAGTTTGATGTGGATGTAGACACCACATGTCTTTTATTCAAGGGCCTAGAAAATGTTCAGAGTGTTTTGCTGACACATGGTGATAGCATACACAAGGTAGCTGATCAGTTTAAGGTTGTGGCCAAGTCATCAAATTTTGTCGCCGGCATTGCAAATGAAAAGATGAGATTGTATGGTGTTCAATTCCATCCTGAGGTAATGCATTGTATTGAACTTCTTGCTTTCACTCCTGCCCAATTAATTAATTGAAGATAGGAATTAACTGTCTTGTTTTTGTTGTCAGGTCGATCTCTCTGTTAATGGAAAAACAATGCTGAAGAATTTCCTGTTTGACATTACTGGATTAACTGGAACCTTCACCATTCAGGGCAGAGAACAAGAGTGTATAAGTTACATCAGAAAGACAGTTGGAACAAACAAAGTGCTGGTGTGTTGTCAGTCTACTGTAGCATAGCTATTATGGATTGATTTTTTTGGTTATTTTAAAACTTGTTTGATTGTCTCTTCCAGCTGCTTGTCAGTGGTGGTGTTGACTCGACGGTATGTGCAGCTCTGCTACACAAAGCTCTCCGTAAAGACCAAGTGATCGCGGTTCACATTGATAATGGGTTCATGCGAAAAAACGAAAGTGCACTTGTTGCGCAATCTCTCAAAAAGCTTGGTTTAGATTTAAAAGGTACTGTCACATTCACCTATGGTTTACATCTGGCCAAATCTCCCCCTTTTAGCTTTTAGTAAGAGGCACCTTTTACCCTTTTAGTCATTGACGCTGGTTACAAATTCCAATATGGCTCCACAAATATTCCCATCGAAAGGGAGCCTAATGTCAGAAGTCCGGCGTTCAGGGTCACCAAAATTCTCTGTGAAACAACAGCACCAGAGGAAAAGAGGAAAATAATTGGTGATGTTTTTGCTAAGGTTAGTAGTTTTATTTCAACTGTTAGTTGTATTTTTATTTTGTTCAATGTGCCATCACTTATTTTCTTTTGATCAGATTGCACAAGAAGTAGTGGAAGAAATGAATTTGAGGCCTGAGGATGTCTTCCTTGGTCAGGGTACATTGAGGCCTGATCTTATTGAATCGGCTTCATCTGTAGTTAGCTCCAATGCCCAGGTGATTAAGACTCACCACAATGACACTGAGCTCATCCGAAAACTCAGAGATGAGGGTCGTGTTGTTGAGCCCTTAAAAGATTTTCACAAGGATGAGGTAATTTTTCTGTTCCAACGTGACATTTGGCTACAAGATGTATTCTTTTTACTGAAAATCATAAACGTTTTTTTTTTATTCTCAGGTAAGGCAGCTGGGCAGAGATCTGGACCTCCCTGCCAATCTGGTGATGAGACATCCGTTCCCTGGGCCAGGACTTGCAATTCGTGTTCTCTGCGCGGAAGAACCTTATATGGAACAGGACTTCTCAGAAACACAAGTTTTGGTCAAGATTATAGTAGGATATAATCAAATGGTTAAAAAGAGCCATGCGTTACTAAACAGAGTGGAAAGTGCTACTTCAGCAGAGGAGCGCTTAAATCTTCAGAGAGTATCAAGTAAACAGCGTTTAGCAGCAACACTTTTACCTATCAGAAGTGTTGGAGTACAGGTATGCTTAGTTTTGCTTTTCTCATAGAGCTTGCATGTCAGAAACTTCCTCTTATGTCTCAGTTCTGAAAATGCATGTTTTGCTTCGTAGGGTGACTGCCGCTCTTACAGCTATGTTGTTGGTATTTCATCTGACCAAAGTCCAGACTGGGATGATATGATCTTCCTAGCAAAACTGATTCCACGAGTTTGTCACAATATTAACAGAGTGTGCTATATCTTTGGAGGTATTGTGAAAGATCCAGTGTCTGATGTAACACCAACTTGTCTCACTTCTACTGTGCTAAGCACATTGCGGCAAGCTGATCATCTCGCCACCCAGGTAAATGCAAGCTGCTTTTCACTTATCTGAAAGTTATTTAAAATTGTAAACTTGTAATGCTTAAGATTTTATTTTTCAGGTTTTAACATCATCAAACTGCATGCAGTCATTGAGCCAAATGCCCGTGGTTTTAATTCCTATCCACTTTGATCGAGATTCAGTAAACAGACTTCCATCCTGCCAGCATTCAATTGTCCTTCGACCTTTTGTCACTCAAGATTTTATGACAGGTGTCCCTGCTATTCCAGGAAGTCATTTGCCTGTTGAGGTATTATGATGATAATTATTAACATTCACTTTTTATTTATACTAACAAGCGGGCTAATATTTCATGTCTCTGTCCTGTTGCAGGTCATAGATCGAATGGTTCATGAAATTCAGGGTGTATCGGGTGTCTCAAGAGTATTGTATGACCTTACATCCAAGCCTCCAGGGACCACTGAGTGGGAATGAAAAAGTCTTGCAAGCCTCCACACGTGTGTGTGGCTGGGCTTGCTACAAACTGCACCCCGCACTGCTGTGCCTGCCAAACGGTGTGGCTTGCGAAAAAATGAATCAGGAAAGCCCACATGTGCACTGCTTTAAATTTTGGAACCTCTTTTTTTTTTTTTTTTTTATTTTAATCTCCATGCACAGTGGGGCCATGCTTGGAATTACATTCTAAAGACAGCAAATAGTTTGAAATGATGTATGCATTTTTTTTTAATTAACTTGTCTGCTGGCGTAGTAAATCATGTGCAGGAATTGTAACAATGGCAGCCAGGGATCTATTTTATTAACAGAAGTGAAGCGTTAAGCCTCAATTCAATTACTGATTTGTGTATAATTCTTTGTATATGCTATTCTCTTTTGATTTTATGTACCATGTTTTCTCCAATGAAATTATTCCCGGTTAGTGCGAAATTTATTATAATAACTGAAATAAAAGGTGTATTTTTTTTTGTTAAAATGTTTGGTTTATTTCAAACCTTATCACCCACACATTATAGACTGGTCACGGGTGGCTGCAACAATTATGAACAGAGGTGCCTCGGGCTGGGACATGGCACAAACGGCGTCAAGAGTGACGTACAAATAATAATCGGGCAGGGAGAATAGCTCTCTGAAAATTGAGCATGGTCAGTGATAATCGACGTCGCTGGACTTCTTAGGGGCGGGATGATGGGAGGAGACGGGCTCCAGCCCCAGGTGGAAGTTATATTTCCTGCGTCTCTACTCCATGCAGAGGCTGACGGCTGCACGGGGTAGCTGCCCATCGCTGGCCCGGACCGGGAGAATACCACCGCGTCCCTAAGAGAGGGTTCTTCGCTCCTGGGTTATCTCACACACCCCCTTTGTACACTCAACGACAGACCCGCTACAAACAGGCCCGCGCGACCGCGGTGAGCTAGCGCACATAGTGGGAGCCACTGGGAGGTCATGCTGGCGCCGGACGGAGCACCCCGCGAGAGCTAACGTCCCGCCGCTGACCCGCGGCGCCATCTCTCGGCGCTCTCCAGCACTACTCCCTCACCCCTCCCCACCACCACCCCTCAGCCCCTGGGAGGTAGGCGCGGACAGCCCGCCACACAGCCGCGTGTATGGGGTTGCCTGCCTGCCGGGCGGCGCGGCGTTTGCCGCAGGCTCTCGGGCAGTCGTCGCCCGCTCGTGCCGCGCGTTTCCGACGCGCTCTGGCCTAGGCTGAAGGGGTCCGCAACTCGTGCATCGGTTGACGCTTCGCGGGCTGCACAGACAAACCTCGTACAACACTGGTGAACGGCAGAAGCGAGCACTGTTCTCCGCCCCCTTCCTTCCCGCCTTCATCCCCGCCCCCTAAGCCCCTGCGCTGCTGTCCGGCGCTCGGGTCCGTCCGACAAATCATCCTCTCCCCCCCCCCCCCCTCTTTCTCCTCCTCTTTCCCCTCCGCCGACGCCGCCGCCGCCTCACCTGGAGGTCCGTCGTGGCGCGCCCCTCCCACCCCTCCCCCTGTACCAGTGTTACCTGCACGGGGCGGGCAGGGGGGAGGAGGAAGGAGTACGCGGCGCGCCGGCCGTGGCGGGGGGCCCGCGCCCTGCCGCGGCCGGGATCGAGTCAGTCCGGCTCGGCAGCCTCGGCCCGCACGACGCTACCCCGTGCCACGAACGCCGTCCGTGCGCCGAGACGCCGCGCGCCGCCGCCACCGCCGACGCCGTGAGCGTGGACAAGTGCCGGTCGCCCGGTTTGTGCCCCCTGCCGCGGGCCGGGACCTTGCCGACGAAAGGGACGTCGCGTCGCATCTCTCTCTCTGAAGGCGCGCGTGTTGCGCAGACCCCCTCGCGCGCGCGCGTGTGTGTGTGCTTCTTTGCGTGTGGTCGAGTGGGCGTGTGTGTGTGTGTGTGCGTGTGTGGCCGTCGAGCCGCGCGTTGTTCAATGTGCGCGGCATTACAGCACGGATCTAAAACATAAGCCGCCCTGCGAACAGCAACAGTAAAAAAAAAACAATACGTGAAAACGAAAAAGTGGCCCCACTTTTGCACAGTGTGCGGTGGGCGTTCGCGTGTGCCTGTGTGTGTGTGTGCATTGACGGCCGACCAGCCCGCCAGCGCCGCTGCATTAACTTTTGGGATTACCGCCTCCTCCTCCTCCTCCTCCTCCTCTCCTCCTCCGCTGCTCTGCTCACGTTTGCTCTTTTAATTACTCCGGCTCCATCTCTGCCGCTGCGGATGGATTTCTGCGTAATTCCCCGCAATGGCGGCCGCCGCTGTTGAGCCCAAGGTGAGTCGCCCTCTGCTTTTATTTTCGAGCGCTTTTCCTCTGTCTTTCGCGTGTTCGCCTCCTTGTGGAGTGCGCGGTGCGTGTCGCGGTGTGTGCTCCGCCGGGGCGGGGCGGGCGCGATTGCTTGAAATCAATTGACGCGCCGCCCTGCCGTCGCCGTGGGGCGGAGCAGCTCGACGATCGTGTTCCCGTGCAATCAGTACACACAATTAATCGTCAGAAACGCGACAATTATTAACATTCCCGCAGAAGCGGCGCGGCGCTCACTCATTTGAATGCCCTGCGATGTATGTAATGTCAGATGAACAATGTGCCGCGCAGGCCGCGGCGGGAGACTTTAATGCGGGAGCAACACGTTCACCGCACCGGGAACCATAAAGATGCAACGCTGTCCCGGAGCAGTACCGAGAACCCCTAACGGCGCCACCGAGAATAATAATCGTTTTACAGAAATGATATCATTTTCATTTTTCCCCGTCCGATTTTTTTTTTCGTTCGTTTGTCTTTCTTCTCTTTTCTTTCGCCGAGAGCATATCTTTCCGCGCTGCACTGCCACAGTACATGGCACGGCGTGTCCGTCGGCACGAGAGAGAGAGAGAGAGAAAGAGAGAAAGAGAGAGAGGCACGTCGTGGCGGGGGCACTGCTCGGTTCACAGTGTCGGCACAGTTGGCGCAGTGTTATGTGGAACTGCCTTCTGGGAAGAAGGGCTGGAGGCTCGCCTGGAGGTGGCAAGCGATGCCGTGTGAGCCGCTGGGCCGCGCGGGGCAGTGCTACAGTTGCAGTTGTAGTTTTGGCGCGGGAATGTCCGTCTGTGGAGCGGCGGTCGAGATCCTTCGCAGCCGCGTGCGAACCTTGCTGCCAACGCCGGCAGCCAACGGCTGCCAATGGCTGCCAACGACTGTCAACGCCCCCTACTGGAGTGAATACAGAAATGTCTCGATAACAACAGCCTTCGAGATCCTCCTCAAAAAAAAAATTATTGAGGTCGTAAATTTGACCGAAAGGGAAACCTTTATATTTTGTGGGTGTGTTCTTCTGCAGCAGGGGGTGCGGGGCGTTTTGATCCTGCGAGAATTGATGACAGGTACGCGGTTCTGGCCGCGGGGCCGGCGGCGGCGGCGGGCGGTGGAGCCCCGGAGCCGCGCTGCACGCTCTGTTGATGCTCTCCCACGGAAACACACGGCGCGTAGCGGGTGGGGGTGGGAGGGGGGGGGGGAGCGGGTCAGAGGCCCGCAGGGGTCAGCGAAGAGCCGCGCTCGCGAGCCGCAGAAGAAGAGAATCCGTCGAACGGTCCAATGGACGAATAGGGATTGACGTTATAGGCTGGTAACATTTCGTTACACAGTGTGTATCGGATGGAGGAGAAGGAGGATTCGTGCAAAATTATTGTACGCGCGTGTATGGCCCGCTAATCTGTTTATGTTTGCGTCGGCACTGCGGAGTGGGGTGCGGTGGGGTGCAGTGGGTTGGGGTGCGGCGCGGCCCGTGTCGTCCGTCACGGCGCCTCTGGTTAGCGGCGCGCCGTGAGGACGCGTAGGAATGCCTGCAGAGCGACGGCCGGCTGCGGAGCCGCGGCAGCTGCGCCCGCTGCGCCCGGACCCCTAATGAATGGCAGGGTTCGTCCCTGCAATCACGACGGGCCGGGCTGCGTCGTGTTCGTGGCTCCCGAAACGCCTCGCTTGTGTGTGCGCGTCCGGCAGGGTTTGCTGTTGGCTTATAATCAGAGTGCACGGGCTGCGCCGCTCGGGGGGCGCGGCTTGTTGCGGTGCTCATCACACACAGCTGTCGGCGCCCGCCACCGACCGGGTAGGCCGGCCCGCGCGACACGCGTGCGCGCCCAGGCCGCGGCTGCCTACCCGCACGGCGGCAGGGCGGCGCCGGCCCGCGAGACTGTCTCCGCCGCGCGGCGCGCCCTCAGCGCATTAATGACGCGGATATTTTGCCGCCTGCATGTTTCGACACACTACGAGATTCTCGCGTTACGAAATATTTTAGTAATTGTAGTAAAAAAAATTGTGAAAAGCATTTTTTTTTTCAGGAAAATTGGTCTGATCACTTCTTGTCAGAACTGCTAGGGTACAATTGTTTTTTCCCCAATTATTTTTATGAGACCAAAAAAAAAACACAATAAAAAGAAAATTTTTCGTAAAGGGTTTTGTTTTACTCAGTGTGATTCTGCGCACCAAAATTTCTCGCAGTGCAAACACCGCCGCGCGCCGCCGGGAGAGGCATCGGGCGGGCCGGAGCGTGGGGCGTCACCGCCGTAGCCTCTCCCGCGATCCGGCGGCGATGCTGCGGCCGGCCGGCGGCCCAAACCGCGGATCGACGTGGAGTCGGAATGAAAGACGCAGTCGCTGTCCGCCGGGAGGAAGAGGAGGAGGAGGAGGAGGAGGAGGAGGAGGAGGAGGAGGAGGAGGAGGAGGAGGAGGAGGAGGAGGAGGAGGAGGAGGAGGAGGAGGAGGGGGAGGAGGGGGAGGAGGGGGAGGAGGGGGAGGAGGCCGTGCCTGTTGGGGCGGGCGTGTCATGTCCCCGCGTCCTCACGCCGCCCGCGGGGGAGCCTGCTTCACGGCCGCCGTCGTCCCCCTTATCTAGATAGAGAGCTCTAGGAGGGCCGCGTGCAGTCGCGTCGCCCCGCGCGCTCTTTTCCCACTGTGCGCCGCGGAAAGCCCCTCTCCTTCTCGAGTCCCGCGGGGCACGGGGGACCTGTGCTGCGTGCTTGTCGGCACGCAGGGCCCACGCAGGCAACGCCCTCAGGGGGCTGCGGGGGCGGCGCGGGCCCCGATGACCACCTCGACATCAAACCTATCATCGCCGTTGTGCCCCCCAGGCGCCCCCTCAACGCCTCACGTTCGCTTGGTCAGAGGGGCGGGGCAGGGCGAGGGGTGGGGGGGGAGGGGGGACTCTAAACGCACCCGGCCTGCTTTTGGACGTTGTCATCACCACCATCGTCTTCATCATCGGCACGGCGTGTACTCCGCCGATAAGGTGTTGCAAATGAATGAGAATGGGGCGGGTGATTAAGGTGGCGATAGCACAAAGGGCGGCAGGATCCTGCAGGACGGCGGCGGCGGCCCGCCTGCATTCTCACGCCGTGCCGTGTGCCGTACGGTACGCTACGCCGCGCCTCCCAGGTGTGCCCAGCGGACCGGGGCGGGGAGTGGGTGAGCCCGGCCGGAGTAATTAGCTCTGTTTCCGCCTCTGACCTGCCCTGCCGCCGCGGCCCGACCGGCTGATTCCGAACACTACTGTTGTTGCTTTCCAAGCCCCGTCTCCGTCGCACACGCGGGTCGCTCCGTAACGGAGGGACAGAGAGGTCCGATAGGGGCCCCCCCTGCTGCAGCGGCTGCAGTTCGGACAGGCGGCTGCTGTGTTGCAATGGGCCGGGATCCCGATGCAGATGCGCTGCGCTGCGCCGCCCGGCCGGTGCACCGAGCACCGCGCGCACAGGATGAGGCGCTACTTGCAGCACTCGCAGCGCCCGACGCGACCCTGTGCAGTCAGTCAGGCCTCCGCAAGCGGATGGCCACGGCGCCGAGGGTTGCCGCCATCGCATCGAAAGCTCGTATTGTACTTCATTACGAGGCAGCCGCGCCTCTACGACAGTTTTCAAAGAAATGCATTTGTCGTTGGCCGTTTTGGTTTAATGTAATTTTTTATTTTATTTTTTTTTATTCATTTTAGAGGCAACAACGGGGTGAGGGATGGGAAGTCGATAATAAGCGAGGAGGCCTCTGCGTCACGTACGACATGTCGCGCGGCAGTGGCGGCGGGCTGCTGGGGGCGAGAGACAGAGAAAGAGAGAGGCAGGGGGGCAGGGAGACAGAGAGAGAGAGAGACAGAGAGAGAGAGCCGGGGGGTAGAGGCAAGAACAAGTCGGGGGGAAACAGGGAGTGAGGGAGAGGAGACGGGGGGGGGGGGGGGGGGGGGGGGGGGTTGTAAAAATGGTGTTGCTGGAAAGGTGGTGGGCACCTGCCCTGCCGTGCCGGTGGGGCCGGCGGGGCGTGACGAAGAGGACACGGGACGACACCTCGCATTCTCACGCGCCGGTCGCGGCGGCGGTGGTCGACGCGGCGGTCACCGCAGAGCCTTGCCCGTCCTGCTGCACTTGGCCTCCGCTCGCGGCCGGGCCGGGACTCGAACCCGCGCTTTTCCCGGCCGGTCCGCCGGCCCCGGCCGCCCCGCCGTGTTTACTCATAACCCCCGTCCCGTAACTGCGTTCCGCGCTGTTGTGCCGCCACGGTGAGTGCACGCGCAGTCACCGGCCCGCGATATCCGCGCGCCGCGGCCGTGTCGCGTGTGCGCGCCGCGTGCGTGCGTGGCTGTCACGGTGAGGAAGTGGGCCAGTGCTGCGGTGCGAGGGAGGGATGTCCGAGAGGGAAAGCACACATGAGTGAGTAGACTGTGCGCGGCCGCGCTCACACACCCCCCCGCACACCGCTCCAGCTCTGCGGCTGTCTGGAAAAAAAAGGAAAGAAAATTGCTTCAATGTGTGGCACACGTTGTGGAAACTAGGACCGCGACACGAGTTTCTGCAGGCTGATCCCGAGAGGTCGCTTCGTTGCTCTCATGCCTCCCCTCCGCACTCTCTCTCTCTCTCTCTCTCTCTCTCTCTCTCTCTCTCTCTCTCTCTCTCTCTCTCTCCCCTCTCTCACCGGAATCAGCCTGCTTGCAGGCCAGGCACTATGCACGAGCGGCTTGGCTATCCAGTATCCGGTGGCCGCGGGGCTGCAGCAGGGGCACTGCAGCACTTGCAGCGGCGGCGGCTCTGTGCGCCGTGATTAGCGTGCCAACGCTGCCGCCGCCGCCGCCGGGAAATTTGACACGGCTGGAAAGGAAACGTGCGCGCCTTTCGCTTGACTTTTGCACGCGCTGCTGCCGCTGCGGGCTGCGGGTAGCCGGCCGGGGCCGACACGACACGACGGCCCGTCCGGGGAGGGCTATGTAATTATCGGCGGCTGGGCTTGTGCATGTCACTGGGCCCGCGGTGCCCACGGTGCCTACGGTGCACCCCACGACGGGTACGCCGTGCGGGTACGGCACGGCCGGCGATACCATCACGGTGAGGCGCGCCTCCTCTGGGTCCGGTCTGAGCCGGTCCCGCCTCCCCGGCGGCACGCGGCCCCCGCCGGTCCACGCCAGGTCCCCGCCAGCCCCCGCCAGCCCCCGCCAGGTTCCCGCCAGGTCCCCGCCAGGTCCCCGCCAGGTCCCCGCCAGGTCCCCGCCGGTCCACGCCAGGTCCCCGCCAGGTCCCCGCCGGTCCACGCCCTGTCCCCCGCCGCCCCCTCACGCGCCGCGCCGCCGCGGCGTGCCGAATCGCCCTAACGACCGCCAATCTGACCAAGAAAAGGGGGGAAAAAACAAACGGCTCGCGCGGCGGCGTGTAGTTTTCTAGGATGCAGCAGCAGCAGGCGCAGCGGTGTTCGAACCGGCCGCCAATTTGGGCGCGCTGGGAGCCCGCCGACCGGTGCGGCCCGGATTGGTTCGGCTCCTCGTTGAACCCGCACTGGGATGTACCGCAAGGCGGCGCCAATGGCGGCGTCGGCGGAGGCTGCGGGCCGGGACCAGAGCCGGAAAGGAAGAGTGGAGGTCACGTCACGTGTGAGGCCGGGCGCTGACGCCGAGGATGTCGGCTGGTCATCCGAAGGGTCGTGCTGTCGCTGTGTCTCTCTCTCGCACCCATCAGGGACCGGCGGGCGGCGCGACAGAGACAGAACTGAACAAAAAATTCAACATTACTTGAGAAAGAAAAAATTGAAAAATAAAATAAATAAAGTGAATCAGAATAAAAATGGCGAGAAAAAAAAACAGCACGAAATTGGTTTGAAATGACGGTCTGCCTGCTTCACGAGTGAGGGTCTGTTCTCGGCGGCGCATGTGTGTGCGCCCCGTCCACATGCACTTCCCTCCGCCGCCTCCGCCTCGCCTCCCGGCTGCCTCCCGGCTGCCGGATCCCCCCGCTCCCCTTCCTTTCCCTTCCCGTCCTGCCCTTCCCCTCTCCCTTGCGCCGCGTCCTCGTGTGGCATTCCTTCAGGGAGCCCTTCGCCGGCCGCCGCGCCCCACCCACCCACCTAACCGGCCCCCGGCCCCCCGGCCCGGTGACTGCGATGGCCGCGCGGCCTGCCCCTGCATACCCGCGCCGCGCCGCCGCCGTGCACGAGGATTACGGGACGGCGACTCCTCATACACCGGGGGCGTGGTGGGTGGACGCGCACTGGGCGCGCCGGCTGCTTCGGTCACGCTTGCGCCTCTCGCCCGCGGACCCCGTGTTGTGCACGGCAGTCGAGGAGAGTCCCACGACGGCAACGCCGGCACCACCGGCCTAGCCAGCCGCACCCGCGGGTTCGAATACCGGGTGGGCGCACAGGACGCTGCGCGATGACGGATACCTCAGTGCCGCGGCTCCGGGCTCTCGAAGTTCGTGAGCGCCGTCACCGCCGGGTCCACGCCTTAAATGTCTGTCCCGCCGAGTGCCGTATGAGGAGAGAAAGTCCCCGCCCGTCCCCGCCGGGCCCCGCCGCATTACACCCGTGCGAAACCCGGCGCCGCGACTGCCGACTGTGCGCCGTGTGCGTCCCGTGCCGCCGCCGCCGCCTGCGCCGCCTGCGCCGCGGGGGTCCACGACAAATACTTACCCACCACTTGATTCCCAGTGAGCACTGTTCTCGCGGAGCCCGCGGCGGGGCCGCACTGCCCACACAGAAACTTGTGTGGCGTTGTCCGCCAAACGAAATCCGCGACAACTTCGTGGAAGTCGTCCGGACGTGGTGGTGCCCCCCCCCCCCCCCCCGGCAGGGGCATCCGCACGGGCGCAACGAATCTCCCAACTTTTATACGGCCGCCACGGGAGTGCAGTGCCCCGCAGCACACACGCCGCCGCCGCCCTGCAGTGCGCCATGCGCCTCATGCGCCGAGGCACGCCGCGGCATTACGTATTCGTCCAGCATGAAGGGGGGCCGGAGAGGAGGTAAGAGGGAAGAGACCCCCCCCTCTCTCTCTCTCTCCCATTCACTGCTCGCATCTTATCGGCCTCGCCTCGCCTCTCCCTCCGTGCCCTCCTTCGTGTCCGCCCGTCCCGCTTCCTATCATCTTGTCCCGCCGCGCGCTGCACTGGTTGCGCTCTGCTCCCCTCTGCTCCTCTTCCTCGTATTTTTCGGTCCGTATCCGTCGGCAGCCCGACGACGCCGCCGGGTCCGGGAGTCGCCGCCGTAGCCGACCCGCTCCCGCACGGAGTTACGTGGCCCTGGCCGCCACCGTGGCCGTCGTCGCCGTCGTCGTCCTGGCCGGTCGCCGCTTTGTTGCCGTGGCGACATAAGGCGCACGAGGCGCACGGGCCGGTCCGGGGAGTCCTCGGGCTGCCCTTGGGGCGGCGTGGCGCGGCGTGGCGCGGCGTGGCGGGGGCCCTGCCTGCCGGGCTCTGCATACCAACATGCATGAGCAGCCCGGCACATACGCGCCCGCTCGTTGGCCCGTGTTTGCTCTGCAACCATGTGGCATACGCGGCCGCGGAGGGACGGCGGCGGCGGTGCCACAAGCGGAGGGCACAACGACGTCCAACGCAGTGCCGGTGCAGCCCGCACCGGGTGTGCGTGCGCGCGCGCGCGGCCTGACTTGGTAGTTTACGACGCCGACCCCGCGTGACCCCGCGGGCATCGGTCATGGCGGCGGTGGTGGCTCTATCGGCAGGTAGACGGACGACTCCCCGCCCGCATGGCGGCGCCGGCGCGTCCCGCGTTCCGAAGCCCTGTTTCAATCAATTACCCGCGGGGTTAACGGCTCTGCCGCCGCCGCCGCGCCGCCGCTGAGTTGTTTGCTTCCTCTAATATGAGAAATTGCCGCGCGACGGACGGCGTCGAAGGGAGGGCGGGGGCGTGAAGCAGCGCGGGCGTTCCTCCCGCCGTCACCCCGGCAGCTGTGGTGGGAAGAGTTGGAAGGTGGAGGTGGTACTGGGAAGCTTTGATGAGAAATTCGGCAGGTTGTGCGCGCGATCTCGATCGTGGCAGCGCCGCCTTCTCTGGGAGACTCTCGGGAGGTAACGCGTTGTGTTGTGCTGCGTAATCGCCCCGCCGAGACAGACAGACAGAGAAAAGGCGATGCGGAAGACTGTGTAACACATTTTTCTTGACGCTGAGAACCGGGATTTAGTGACGATGGATAAATATTTTTGTATCGAATTTTAACCCGTCTGTTGACTCGCATGTCATGAAAAATCGTTGATTGAATCCGTGATTTTAAGCAGCGACGACGACCATTTTCTCGCAGTGCCCGCGGTCTGAGATAAGAGATTTAGTGGCTGTCGAATCGAATCCGTCCGCCTGCGCTTGCTGCGCGCTTCCCGTGTCGGTCCCCGGCCCGGCGGCACGGCGGCGGCCAGCGATGCCGACACAACGGGTCGGACGAGCCGCGCGGCGGTGGAGGCATGTGAGCGAGGCGCAGGGGGCCCGCAGGCGGGACCCACACAGTCTCATGCCCGTAGGCCCTTTTTAGGGCTACGCTCCTGAAGGGCAGAGCAGCTACGGCGTCCTCGCTCTGCCGGGCTCCGCGAGGCCCCGCCTGGCTCCGCACCTCCGCGCCTCAATTGCCATCCTCTCCTCCCACCACGGCAAGCGGCACGGCCGCGAACGCGCGCGCGGGCGGCGGCTTCGCCCGTCGGCGACGGCCTCCGAAAACCTCGCGCGGCTTTATTGTGTTACGGCACACTCATCGAGCCCTCGTCGAGAGGCTTTCCCGGACGCGGGCGCGGCGAAGTAGTCGGCGGAGGCCGCGAGAGGAGCCACACGCATCCTCCGGCGAGGGTCAAGGAGGTGCGCGTCTCCTTGGTGCGGTGGGTGGAGCCCCCACGTTCCTGCGGTCGGTCCCTACCCTAAGCCCCCAGTCTAGGCACGACTCTAAGGCCGGCCGGTTTTTCGGGTGTGAGGGCGTTCGTGGTGTCCTGTGAGTGTCCTGTTGTCCGATCAAGATGTTCCCGGCCGAGATAGCGGGGCCCGCAGCTGCGCCGGCACCCCTGCCTTGCCTTCCCTCCTCTTGTTTACGGTGTAGGGAGGGGCGCTATGGCACCGCGGCGGCGTCCAGGCTGTGCGTGTGTGTGTGTGTGTGTGTGTGTGTCCATTAGGCTGACTGGACACGTGTCCCTGTCTCATTTTATTGAGGCGTTGGCCGTGCCGCTATTTTTGGGAAAGTCACCTCGGGACGACTCGACAAACGCCTTTGTCCCCTCTGTCCACTGATCGCTGTCGTCAACCCGATTCATCTCCCATTCCTCCTTCAAGACCGCTGGCAGAACAGACGCGTGCACTTCTTTGCCTCTTTGACGAGCGCCGTTTTTGGCACATTCCGACACGTTTGAGCGAGCGCCGTTCCGGCGGCACCCCTGTCGCCGCCCGCCACCGGCCCCTCCGTAACTCGAACCCGTGTTTACCATTCATTTGCTCTTTTCGGTTCACGCCTCGAGGTCCGGTCGGGTCGGGTCGGGCAGCCCGCCGCGTCGACTATTATTTGCTCTGTCCCGGACCTGCGGGCACCTGCGGGCACCTGCGCCCGGCCCGGCACAAAAACGGGTTTCGCACTTTGAACGCGGCCGCCGTTTAGCCGCCTCATTTTTCTCCGCCCGCCGTGAAAAATTGAGCGCGCCGCGGCGCAGTGTGACGCCGCCGCGTCAACTACTGACGTATCTCGTGTGCGTTAGGGTGGGCCCTGCGCGGTGCCCGGCGGCGGCGGCCGCGAGGACGCGAAAGCGACGCCCATCGGCGGCCGCGGCGCGGTGCGAGCAGACGGCGTGTGTTTGAGCAGCGGCCTCATAATAGTCGTGATTAGCGTGAGTGACAGCGGCGGCCCCTGTCGGCCCCTGGCGGACCCAGGCGGCGGCGGCGCCCCGCGGGCTCTGCGGGGGGTGTTGCTGTCGTGCGCCCCACACATGGCCACGCGCCGGCCCGGCTCATCACCTGGTGGTGACGCCCATATGGGATGCAGCCGAGCGTTCTAATTACGCACTGACCCGCTCCGCCGCTGTGCCTTACCGTTCGGTGTCTGGCCTTGGTATGTTGTTGTTGCTGCTGCTGCTAGGCCCTCCGAGCCGGCTCAGACCCGACTCTCTCTTCGGAGGCCTCGAGACCCGTTGTCTCATCGTCCCCGCTAGGGGCGTGAGATACACCCAACTTTTCATTTGTGTTTCGTTCATTTCGTTCAAGTTTCCCGGCTATTCTACTCCACGTGTGTTTATTGACGTCTGAGAACGGCGGTTTGCACCAGCAGTGTCTGCTTTCGGTAAACTGTGGTGTAGCCTTCATTTATTTTTACCCTTTCCCTTTCTTGGCGCAGCAGTGGAGCCCGTTACGTTGGAAACTTTGTGCCTAAATTGCGCTGTCTGTGCTGTCGGGCTGTTATGGTGTGACTTGTTGATGTCTTCGGTGTGGGGTCAAGGGTTTTCGCTCTCCGCCCGAAGTCGTGCGGTATGGTGAGGTACTTTATAGATCGGGGGCCGCGGCAATGCCCTTGGCTTAAGCCTGAGAAAGCGTGGCAAAGTAATTTCATATGCACTTTCCTGCTCGCTCACCCACCGAAGGTCGGACCGGGTGAACTGGGCGCTCGGCCCGGTCCAAAGGAGTGAGAGAGACAAAGAGTCGGGGGAGCGGGGACATGCGTGTGGAGGGCCACGCCCCCAAAGCACTCAGGCAGGCGCAGGGCTGTGCAGGGCTCGGCCAAGCCTTTCTTCTGGCCGAGTGGTGAATAAATCTTGACCCGCGAGCGCGGCAAATAGTGAAATGAAAAGAAGGCGTAACATGCAGAGGCGTGGAAGAGGGAAGGATCGGAGGAGGCCGTGTAGAGGGGGAGGGGAGGGATGTCCGGGGCACCACAGTAAATCACTTACGCCAAAATGAAAACAACCACCGCCACAGCAAGGATATTACAAATGCGTTGCGTCGTGTACATGCTGGCGTGGCCTACGCCCCACCCATCCCTCTCTTTCTCTCTCTCTCCCTCTCTCTCCCAATCTCACCTCTCACACCCGCGCCGACAAAAATGCCAATCAAGTGGAAAGTGATATTCGTCCGGAATGAAATGTCACGGTGTGGGCGGCGGGAGGATCAAAAAGCAGGGCGGCTGTGGCGGTGGTCCGAGGCCGCCGGCCGCCCGCCCGCCCCTTCCATCCCATTTGACGGCGCGGCGTGGCGTCGTTGTCCGGGGTCAAGGACTCGGGGCTCCCTGAGGCGGCCCGGCGGGGCCCGCGCCTTGTGGTGGCCTGTGGCCCCTCCTCCTCCTCCTCCTCCTCCTCCTCCTCCTCCTCCTCCTCTTCCTCCCTCCCTCCCTCCCCGGCCCTTCGCTGCATTCCGCCCTGATAAATTAAACGGCGCACGTCAATTACCTGCGCGGCGGCGTCCGAATCGGAGCCCGCAGCCGGGGATTCGCACACGCCCCAAGACTCGCACCCATTATTCGGAGCCGTCCAATTATTTTAGGGCGCCGACGGGTCCGACGGTCGCCGACACTTTTGTTTTCGGGCCGGCATCACGTCGGGCGTCGTCACTGGGCATCGGGATTATATTGGAAGGGGTGGGAAGATTGCATTCCCAAATCGAGAGAGAGCCGCCTTCTGGACGCCGCCTCTGCCGGCCACCGAGTTTGATTCCACTTCTTTTTCGTCTCTGCCGCCAGGGCTGGAAGGGAAATGCCGGGGAGCACAGTGTGAAACAAAAGGAGCATCCCGTGTAAACATTTTCTTCTCGCTGGACATTTTCGACTCGTCACCTTCCTCAGGACCTTCTTCTTTGCCCGCCCTCAGCGAGCTTCGGAGAGGCCTTTTCCGGCGACCGCTCTATCTGGATCGTAGGGAACTTGTCTGTGTGCCGGGCGGGACTACGTGAGTCTGGCCGGAACCGCGGCGGCGGCGGCGCTTCGCGATGGACCGACAAACGGATAAAATGGAACCGAATTGCCTCTCATCCTGCCGTCGTCGTCGCCACGGCCCTGCGAGGGACCTAGGCCCTCTGCCGGCGCTGTCGGCCCCGCCGCGGCCCCGCCGCACGCCGTCGGCAAGTTAATCGACCGGAGACCAATCACGACTGATTGATAAATAAATAAGAAAAAGTGGGTCTATAATGGGGGGGAGGCGCTGCATCAAGCGGAGAGAGAGAGAGAGAGAGAGAGAGAGAGAGAGAGAGAGAGTGAGAGAGAGAGAGAGAGAGAGAGAGAGAGAGAGAGTGTCCGAACAGAGAGTCCACTGACCGGGGCCATGCCGGCACCCGCGCGGAGTCAAACTCGGTAAACTCATCTAAACAGTCTGCTACAACCGTACTGAGCGCCGCTTTTCGGAAACTCCCTCCGTGCCCACGCTTATGCCTAATGAGCGCGAGGCCAACTTTCACACGGATTGCTTTTGGCCGAGTGACAGGGCGCGCACCGCGCCGTGCTACACCGCGCTGTAATAGGACACCTCTCGCGTGGGGGCTGCACGGCTGCGCGGCTGCGCGCTCGCTGCAAGTGCCCAGCTCGTTAGGACCACAGGTGGGAGTCCGTGATGGATGCCGCGGACATGTGCGCACACCGAAAGAAGACATCAAGACCCCTGCTGGCGGTAGCGGCCCGACCTGCGCACTCACACACACACACACACAGGCGCGCGCGCACATGGCTGTACTGCATGTAAGTGTGGTTGACCCGCCGCGGATCACAAACCATGCGCTCCTGCCCGGCGCTGCGTGTTGTGCTGATGTCGTGGGCGGGCACCGCGCAGAGCCGCCTACTGGGAAAAAATGAATACATCACGGATGAGCGAGACGGGGCGGTCATTTGCCAGTAAGAGATAGCCCCGTGTGAGGGGAGGTGGAGGAGCGTGTGTGCACTTCTGGCCCATCATTAGGACGTATTCATCACAGGGGCTCGCCGGCGTGACAGCAGCGCGAGGGCCGAGATGGATCAGAGCACAGACGCGCGGCGGAGACTGGATTTCCCATAGCACCCAACCCTTACTCTGCATTTTTTAACCGGCCTTGTCCGACAACAGAACCCACACTTGGCGCGTTGTCCGTGTGCACATTCGTCTGCTGGGTCCGGCCACTTTACATCTTTTACGTATTCATAAAGTTGCCGCCGTGATAGCGGGGCAGTCTTTAGCCCTTTCATATTAAGATGGCGTCGCTGTAAACAATGCCTTATCAATTTGGCCGTGAGAATGCTAAAGGTACTATGCTCCAGTCCATCTCGTGGAAGTGCCTCACCCAAACGAGGCAAAAAGCTCTCGCCTCGCATCACGGTCGTCGAGGCGTGAGGAACGTTTGTTATCAGTCACTGATACGAACCCATCTCAGCCCGTCCCCACTCGCACATACGATCGCGCGCAGAGACCTCTGGGCTGCTCGCTGATTTACCGACGTACTATACGCTGGTACACCTGTCGGCAGTAATTGGGGAGAACTCTCTGGCAGAAGAGCAATTGCTTTAGTACATCAGAATGTGTCTTGGCCGATCTTCGTAACTTCTTTAGAATTTCGTTGCCGTGTACGTGAATTTGGTTTGGGGCAGTTCTGCATAGCCGTCGACTTCGTTCCCTAGAGTCCCTCCTAGAGAATGTCTTAAACAGTTCCAATGGGTTATTATTGTCGTTACGCTTGGAAGCATTCAAGACGAAATGTCCGTGTAAATCCCGTGAAAAAAAGAACGCAGGTAGTAGTGATGGTAATTTACTGATGAGGACAAGACGTTAGCCTTGATTCGTGTAATTCTCGGGCGCCCGCGGGATATCCCCATGGCTATCACCTTCATTTTCGACCATTCCCGGCAACAGCAGTTCCATTCAGAGTCAGTCCACTCCCGTTTTCTGTTCCCTTGACTTGATTTCGGTGCTCCGTCGCCTCCTCCGCCCCCTCTGCCCCGCCCGCCTCCTCCTCGCAGCGCGCTGGGCTCGGGACTCGCCGGACCAGATCAGATCGACTCTGTCGGAGAAGAACGCAGACGCTGCTACAACCTTGGGCCACTGGACACGGCGCTCAACGCATTCCTTTCGTTTCCTATCTAGCTTTCCTCAAAGAGAGTGGCAAAAGATCGCTGCCAGAGTGTTTTGACGTCCGTCGCCTCGGGGTATTGACTCTGGTTCGCTTGCCTGCTGACAATTTTTCGCCTGAGATCGGCGCGGAGACCTTGAATTTAATAACAAGTCTTCTTGCAGCCCGGGCTGGTCTCGTGCCGCGGCCGGCCCCAGAGCGCTCATTAACTTCACCAGCTTCAAGATATATGTCTGCGATGCGATGAGGCGCCCCACAGAGCTGCCAGACCGGCGCTCCTCTCAGGGGCTCCTGGGCTCCTCGCAGGCAGCGTGGCTCCCGCGGCCGGACGCCCGGCAGCCCACCGTATCCCTGACGCCTTGCTGCGGAAGGAAAACCTGACAAGTGGACCGACCCCCGCGGCCGATGGGACGTTTTCGGTTTCGTGGTGTAACCGGCCGGCGGGCCACTGATCACTTCATTGCCGCCGGGGCCGCAGGGCAGGTCACTCCCGTGGCTCTCTGACAGCCGCACATGCATCCAGCAGGTATCTTTATCGTCTCCCGTTTAGATAGGTTTTGTCTCGGGAAGGAGTCACCTCACACAGAGGCGGGTGCGGGGTGGGACCCCCGTCTTCGGTGACATCCCCAGGCCTGCGTGCGGTCCCCACTCACGCCCCCCTATAGCGCTGCCACAGCAGCCGCAGGGACGGACCACCGTCGACGGGGCCGCACCCGCCGGCCGCGGCTCACGGCCACGCCCAGCGTGTGGCTACTTTCTGGTAATTACACCGCTGACAGTAACTGATGGCGTTACTTTTGCCCCTGACGAAGGCAGCGAGGGCCACGGATCCTCCCTGCAGCCGCAGCCGAGGGCTCGCGTCCCCGCCGGCCCCCGCGGCCCCGGCCCGCCTCCGTCACTAATCCTTTGGATTACGGTGCGCGCGCGGTCGCTACGCCGGTGCATACCGTCCGCTTGGGCCTGGAAGTGTGAAAACGCGGCCCGCTGAGGCCCGCTCCGCTCCCCTCGGCCCGGAATGTGTGACTTGTGTGGGAGGACAGGCGTCTCCGGCCGCGGGGCGGTAGGCCCCTGAGACACCGGGATGACGTTATCTCTTTCCCTGTGTACTCACTTTTCTGGATGAATGGGGGGAATGTTCACTGTGGCGGTCCGAAACGAGGCAGAGCAGGCGGGCGTGGCCAGCACGTCGGCCGCGAGGACCCGCCTCTGTGGGAGTCGGTGCCGCTGCCACTCGGGGGCCCACGGTCGGTACGAACGTACGCGTAACCCTTCCTCTGAAACGCATTTCAGATCACAACACCCGTATCTTTTCCTTCCTCTGAGTGGTGGGCTCCCTGGAAGACTTTCACTGCTTTAGACGGCCATATCTCGGCTGCATGCCGCAACAGCAGTGCGTCATGCACAATAACACACATCAAACGCCGGCGACTCTTTGTGTGTGTGTGTGTGTGTGTGTTTCAAGGCTGCCCTCAACAAATATTGAGGTACCTACCGGTAGCTCCATCCATCCCAGCAGCGCTTCCTCCTCCTCCTCCAAGGTGGTCTGTTCGCCCCTTAATGGCCGGCCCGGGGGCCCCCTTTGGGTCCTGCGGGGCCCCGACCCGCACTCCGGACCCACCCACCAGGATACCAGTCTATTGAAGGCCCCGCCCTGCCCCCCGCGCCCGCCGCGTCGCGTCACGCCGCTCTGGGACGGGCCCGCAGGGGAGCGGGTGAAAATTTTTAAGGTGCTAGGTTAATTCATTTTGGTAGATCTCCCTTGTCCGCTCCACCTTCCTATAACACCACACTGTTACCCTACTTGTCCCCTCCTGCGCGCCAGGTGACAGGCGCTAGCCCTGCGGGGCTTCGGGTGCGGACAGCTCGTGCCCATCCAGGGGATGCAGCACTGCTCGAGCAGGAAATGAGTTCGGTGCGCAGGCGGCGTTATCTGATGCACGAGTTTAGGGGGACCTCTCTGCCAGTCGCGTCGGGCATCGGCATGTGGCGTGCGTGCGCTGACGAAAGCGTATTCCGTGCGTATTCCGTACGCGGTTGGCGAAACGCGCGCCCCACTCTGCATGCGGGGCGGGCACGGGTCTCGGCTTACCCGCGCTCGCTCTCACTTTCCAAAGCCTTAACTAATACGTGCGGTAAAAAAAGCAGTCCATGACACTCTGCAGTTAATGCACACGTGGGTCGTAAAGCGACGGATCGGGTATCTCTGCGCCATTTCGCATCGGCAGACACCTGTGCGACTGCGCGCGTGGTCTGCCATGGACACAGGATTCATTTACCTTTTCGCAGGGTGATCCGTACGAACAACAACGACACCACCTTGGCGCGACGGTCGTATCACGCTGACGACGTCTGTGAGGCGTGAGAGAGGACCGCGTGGGAGACGGGCGAACCCTCTATGTTTGAGGAGTCAACCAGCGGGATGTGACCCCTCCGGAAACTCCGGCTCGGCGTCTCACACACATACACCACTCGCGCCTGACTGCAGTTGCCGTCTGTGGCTGCCTGAACCGTGGTAGGCGGGGCGTGTCGCCTCCATATGGAAGAAGCCAATAACCAATTAGCGTGCCTCCCGCGGAGCTCGGCTAGAGGCTAGCCGGGCCCGGCGCGCGGCCCGCGTCCGCAGCGCTCGCTGTGCCCGCTGCCAGCGGCTGCGCCAGGCGCGCCCGGGATCAGCTCAGCCGACTCAGAGCCACGTAACTGCGGAGCGGGCCCCAGACGCCGTAATGCGCGTGCTGCCAGTGTTCGCTGAATGAGCTTCCTACCCGTATGCACAGGCGGCTGCCCGGCACCCCTGGCACCCACACATGAGCGCTGCGCACACTGGCCGCGGTCCGAGAGGTTTCTCCCCCGGCACAATGCACACGGTTCCCACCGGTTCCCATGCTCATCTCGCATGGACCAGCCGCCACCAGCCAGGGCCCTATCCTAGCCTGCCATTGCGAGGCCGGCCGCTCTCTCCGGGACGCCTTCAAATGCAAAGCTCTTGCTAGTGAATAACAAGTTGGCCAGCAGTGTCGTCGCTCAAAAGTATTTCTGAAATTTGCGATGAAAGTACTATCAACATTTTTCACTCCATTTTTTCAAACCAAGCCCGCTTTGCGGGACATTGCTGCGCTGTCTTATTCGATTGCGACATTGATGCTTATCGCTACGTGCGTTTACTCGCACTTAATCGCCGTCCCGGCTCGGTTCTAATTTGTCATTAAAGCAGAGATCTGATTTCTGCTCCGACCGCCAGTCCATTGCACCGCTTGATTCGTTTGTAATTGAATGGGCGCGCTGCGAGGCGGGGTACACGGAAAAGAAAGCGACACGGCGAGTAAGCGCCGCGCCGCCGAACCGACTGTGTGTCGGCGTTTGTGACTGATGGTCCACCCATGCCCGAAAAGTCATCAGCCAAAGTAGTAGCGCCAGCAGCAGACAGAGCAGTGGCTCGGACCGCCTCCTCATGACTTGACTTGTTGCAAGAACGGAAGGCTGTTTTTATAAATGTCTTCCGGTGCTGCACTTGTCCGTCCTGGTGGAGGAGCTGTCTAGGCAACCAGTGCAACCGCAGAGAGGTGCGCAAGTGCCCTGCCCCCGATAGCCACTTCCCTGCAGACGCTGTGCCGGCTGCTCTGCCGAGCTCTGCCGGGCTCTGCCCGCAAGTCCAATACGTTTGCTCAGGCATCTACGGACGGCTAACTCTCATTCCACCGTCGTCGCGGAATGTCCCGCGTTTCTTCTTCATTTTCTTCCTCTCTCTCTGTTGTCTCCTTTCCCTTTCCTTTGCACTACTTTGAGCTGCCAGCGGCCATGAAGCGCACGGACGAGCATGCGGTATGTCGCAAATGTCGAGTGTGTGTCTGCGCGCCTAGAGTCGACTTATGCCGAGCCCTCTTCCGCCGTCCACGGGCAAAAGCCGGTTGACGTGGACCAGACTTCCGCCAGAAAAAAAAAGTCAGCTTAGAGGGTATCCACCTCCTCTCTCTCTCTTTCGCGACTTTCTAGTGAATCGTAGAACACCCGGGACATTGTTCACTTTCATTCGATTCATTGTGGTGGGTGCCTGCCGCCGCCTACGGCCCCGCGGGCCTCCCAGCCCGCTGCGGTTCGGCAGAGATCGTAATGAATATCAGCCTGCCTTTGATAACTCCAAGTCATTTTGGGCCCCCGCAGGCTCCCGCCAGCCGCGAGGCGACGAATCTCGGGTCGAAACGACGTAGCTTGTTTGCGAATCCCGTTGCAGGTACGTCGGCTCGGCCGAGCAGGGCCGCTAGGTCGCCGCGCCGCCGGGCTGCCGGGCCGCAGGGTCCCCGCGGTGTGTACTCCTCCCGCAGGGCATCTGATGGCCCCTCCGACTTCCCCGCAGCGAAAGTAGCGGAACAGCGATGGCACTCAAGGAGACGGAAATAACGAGCAGCAAAACCCCCTTTTCCACTTTTTCCATTATTATTTACTTTTCACACAATGACATTTCGGCAGCCGCAGCAGCCATTTCTTTCCTTCTCTCTCCCCCTCTCCCCCTCTCCCCCTCTCTCCCCCTCTCCCCCTCTCCCCCTCTCTCTCTCTCGGGCTGGACGGTCGGCTGGGCTTCCGCCACGGCTCCTGACGGGCTTCTGCAACGGTCCGCTCTCGATAAACAATGCCGGGACCTGCGGCTGGCACCGTGACCGTCACCGCAGGCTGCTTCAGGCCGCCGCGCACCGCCGCCGTCACCCGGGGTGGGATAATAATTGCTGTTTGCATAGCAGTCGTCAGGAAGCGCACTCATATTCGTCCTCGCTCGCCTTGCCTGCTCCGCCCTTGTTGGGTCGGAAGAGCCAAAACCAGTTTGTGCAGCGGGCGCTCGCGGCCACGCGGTACGGGCCGGAGCCCTGCGGCCGTCGCCGGGACCCGGCCCGGCCTGTGCGCCTCGTGGAAACTGGTTGAAACGAAATCGGGGATGTAACCTGCACACAACGCAGCGGAGGCGGTCGGCAACCTGCTCCGCTCCGCCCGGACTCTTGCATAATTGCGTTGGAAATGCAGTCCGAGGATTGTTATTAGAGAATTCTGAGTTCTGATCGGTTTAGACCCGACCGACGCGACCATTCCTATCAGACACGTTTTCCACTTGCTTAGCACCCCATCACGCTGGTTTCGTCTCAGAGAGGCGCTGTGTGAATGGCACGGGCGTCCTCACAGGCGTCCTGTTGCGGACCGAACAGCAGGCGCCTATCTCTCTCCCTCTCTCCCGCACTCGCAAGCTGAGACGACCTGGGAGATGCGAACGAGGGGGAAAGAGAGATAGAGCGAAACGCCACTCTCCATCGATCTTGCTTTTAATCTTTCCGACAGTCCGCTGCTGTTGCTGCGTATCGCCGGTATCCCATCGCCTAGACCAGAGCCGCCCGGGGCCCATTTACATTCTAGACGGCAATTTGCGGCGCAGTGCCCCGACGCGTTGGGTATCTGCCTCGCGAATATCGGACGGCTGCACCGCAGTCCCCCCCGGCCCCGCAGCCGTGCTGCAGCTGAGCCTGATCGAAGCTGCTTCAACCCGGCAAACAGCCCCGTCCCTTCCGCACACAGCAGCGGTTGCCGGCCGAGCTGCTACGCCACACTGCGGCGGTTGTCGGTCGGTAACGATGCTCGCAGATAACCGCCTTGTGCTTGACCCGGATGGGGCGATCCCATTTTTATCCCGAGTTCTTGATCTCTTACGCTTCCGTTCCGCCGGGAACCGTGAGTCCCATACACGCAGCATCGGGAGAGATCGCGGCTCTGAACATGTTGTGGAGTGCGCCGCCCTCATTACTGGCACATTTCCACTCATTCGCAGTTATTCCGCGAGCGGAACTCTCCCAATTTACACATTACGCCCGCGCGCTCACCTTTGACTCTGCGCCCGTCCGGGGAACGTTTCACTTACCCTCTCCTCTCGTGTTCGCAGGTAACGCATGACGACGGCGAGGCACGGAGGCACGTGCTCAGCGAGTCGAGGAGGCCCGGGGGTTCGGCGGGACAGGTTTGTGGGCCCCGTATGCCAGGGTCTGCAGCAGCTGTCTGTGCAGACAGCCTGGGTACACCACTGCATGAACGAAAGCACCAAGCAGTCTCTAAAACTATAATGGTGCCCAAGTACGATGGCGACGTCACAGAAAAGCATCCGGGCAGGCTGCTTGCCACGTCGCATTTCATGGGAAGGGTTCGCTACTTGCCGTTACGGAGCAGCGGCGGCCCCGGAAGCAAAAATTATATATTATAAGAGCAGCGGCGGAGTCGATTGTGTGAGGATTCCACGGCGGCCGATACATCATGCGGGGCTTCCGGGCCGTTGTCGCGGCGCCCCGTTCGCACGCCCCTGCCTCCTCCTTTCTCTGCGCCGAGGCCTCCGCCGCTCTGCGTTATCTGCTATCGATTACTTTAATACGCGGCGTCCTCGCGAGGCCCTTTGTCCGCGTGACGGAAGGAGGGCACTGTACACGCAGAGGAGGCAGGGGTAGCGTCGAGGCACACGTTCTTCTCGGGGCCCTTTGGATCATTTTGTGCTGCTCATAACAGAGGTATCCCTTGAGTGACTCCGACGGGGAAGTGCCGCCCGCCGCCGCACCGCGTCGTATTGTCGTGTCGTCACACGAGTCTTGCACAAGGATGTCGCCGAGCCTCGAAGCTCTCCCTCCCTCCTCAGCCTGCCTGCCTGCCTGCCGCAGCCTGCCTGGATACCGAGCGCAGTTATGTGGCGCGCTGCTAATTCGTAATGGCGGTGCCCACCTCTCCGCCGCCGCTAAAGGGGCCCGTGACAGCCACAGAGGAGTCGGCGGCGGGGGGACTCACAGGGGCAGGCTGCGAGTGGGAGTGGTGCTAGCGCAATGTAACCAGCTTTGCTGTACTGTACATGCGTCATGTTGCGAGCGAGTGATGCCACCGAATTTTTCATATTTTGGAAGGCATGTTCCCATTCCTTTCGGCCGGTTGAAATTATTTCCCGAGATCAGGACGGTGCCCTGAAGATATTCGGCAGGAGGTAATAAAACACACGGTCTTTTTGTCCCCCCGGTTCCTTCCTTCGGTGCCTTGGAAAGCGACGGATGTGGCCTCTGCAATGTGCACCTGCCCGCACCTGCTGTGCGGCCTGCTGCCGTGGCGTCGCGTCGCGTTCCGAGGACCTGTTCTGCCCGAGCCGTCGCGGCTCAGCCACGGACTTGTCACAAACACCACCAGACACTCCACCGCGCGACTCCCTGCTCCGGCTGTACCACGTCCACTCGCTATCACTTTTTGCTGCGATCGAGAGGAGATTTCGCAGCGCAAATCGATGACGCCGCCGTGCTGTCTTTGCGGTGCGCGTCCGAAGCCAGCGGCACGACGCAGCGCTGCCCGGCAAAAATGCGACTCGGTTTGCGAGGGGACGATCTGGTGCGGCGGTGCGGCGGCCGAGATGGATTGAAGTGTTATCAGGCTCGGCGGCTGGCCGTGGAGTGAGTGATCACCCTCGGCAGACCGCCAGCTCCGTGTCTTCGCAACGGACTCCGCGGAACAGCGGACTTGTTTTTTATATCCACCTTTACTTCAGCTTTTGACGGGTCGTTTGCTTTTGGTGTACTCGAGACACTTCTTGCACGGGCCGAATAGGCGCGGCTTGCTCGGCCTGCCTTCGGCCCGGCGGCGGCGGCTGAGGCGCACCTACGGCGAGTACCTACGCCCCACAGCGTTGCCGCGCATCCCCGCGGCGTGGCGGCGGCGGCGGCGGCGGACCGCGCCGCACATCGGGCAGGTGCCAGAGGCCGCCGGTGGGGGCGGCCGACGGCCGCCGGGTGGCCCCCGCCGCATTTCCCACGCCCATTATTCTAGTGAGTTAGCGGCGTCACGCTGTCGTGGCGACGCCGGCCGATGGCGACCACACTCACTCGTGTGCCAACACTCCGATGCCGTAACCGCGTCCACCGCTGCGGCTGCACCTCATCCCGCGTGCGGCGGGTCTACTGTCAGCGCCTCTCGGTTTTGGGACGAGAGATTTATGGCGGAAGTGTGCGCGCGCACATTCCGACGCCCCCCGCGAGCTGCCGCGCTGCCGCGCTGCCCGTTGGCGCCGCCTCGCTCACTTTGTCCGCGTGCCTCATCGCGCGCGCCGGCTAGTCGAGATAACGTCTTCATTATTAACATGTTTTTCCAGGAGGCTGGAATAATGAAATGCGAGCCGGTTGTAGTTGTTCTGAGGGCTATTCCTGTTGGTTCGGTCTCATGCCAGAGTGGAAGTGGTAGCTCGCCTCTCCCTCCTCATGGCCTCCTCCCCTCACCTTCCCCTCTCTCCCTCTCCTCTTTCTCTCTCTTGCTCTAGCAGCGGATGTGCTCCGCGGCCGAGGTGCACCGTGTGAGAGCGACAGAGACGCCGCCCGGAGCGGAGCTGGAATCAGACTTTTAAATTGGAGCCCCGCCCGCCCGCCCTCCGCTCCCCCGTCGCTCTCTAGTTAGAAAACTGATGCCAAAAAAATGGCCGGGGTACAGAAATAGAGCACTGTCACACACAATGGCCGGGAGAGGTGCCGTCATGTCGGCCTGGCGCGTCGTTACTCCGACACCGCCGCGACGTGCTGAGCTCGTCTGTCTCACTCCGTCTAGCCTGCGTGCCGCTGAGTGATGAGGACGTCTCTCAATTCCTGCGCGCCTTGATTCTGCCGTAAGCCTCACTCAATCCGCGGCCTCCAGACGGACCGAGCAATGACTCGATCCGAACGCCACTTTAATTGAAAGTTGGGCCAACGGCGGCGCCTTCTTGTTCGCAAAAGAAAAGAGGGATTGTAGGAAAAAAGGGGGGCCTTTTCGCCTTGTTAAGCCGCCGGCCAGGATAGGGGCGGTAATCTGCGCCCTGTGTAAGAGGCACTTGCCGCGGCACGATTTAGGTAAAACGAATAGCGTTGCGCCACGGAGGGCGCCGCGCCCGCCGGCGGCGTCCGTCTATCTGCCGGTGTCTATCGCGGTCCCACGGAGCCAAGGATAGATACGCAGATCTATCCCCCCACCCCCGGTCCCATTAGTGGCGTGCGAGCCAATCAGAACACGCGCCGGGCCCCGCCCTCTGCTGCGCCTCCCACGACGCACCCGACAAGAGTCTGTACCGTGAGGTGCCACTCCCGGATTTCGACGAAGCGTTTCTGCAATTTACAAAAACCGTCGGAATCCAGATTCCACCTCCCCGCACCGCGGCTGGTTTCCGAAACGCGATTTTTCTTTTGGTCCGAGCGTGACGGCCCCGTCCTTAGCTCTGCGGCCGCCGATCGCCTGTCGCCACCTGGCGTCTCAAAAAGATTTGAACCGAGCGGGAGGAAGGCGCGACGGGCGGGGAGGGCCGCTTCTCCGTCGTTTAAACTCGCGCCGGGAACACAAAAGGGGCGTTACGGATCGCGGGGCAATCGGACTCGCCTGCTTAGGCAGCGGCCGGCGCTGTCGCAGAGGGAGGGCGCTGCTAGGGACCCCGCGGCACCTCCGGGCGCCTACCTGGAGGGCCTTGGCAGTCCTGATCCGGGGGCCCCGGGGCCTCCGGGGCGCGTCCAACCGTGCTGGCCAGCCACCGGACTGGCGCTGCTCCAGAGCTCCGGCCTCAGGACCTCCGTCAGACCCTCCGTCGGGACCCTCCTGGGACCGCTTGATCACGACGCTTCCGGCGCGAGCTGACGTCAGGGCGTGTGCACGACGGCGGCCGACGGCGGCGGGGGCGAAATGTCAGCCCGGTCTAACAACCTCGCTGTGTCGTGGCGGGGAGCGTTGTGAACGGGGCCAGCGCGCGGCCGGCGGGCCTGCGGGCGGCGCAGCGCGGTCACACCGGGACCCGGATCAACTCCTCGCGGCCCGCGGCTCTCCCGGGGCCCCCCGAAAGCCCGCAGTAACGACTCCGAGGCCGTGTCCGCGTACGGAGCCGCCGCGCGCCGTGGCGGCACGGCAACTCCCCGCCGCTAACCGACCGGCGCACTCCTTAGCGGCGGCGGCTTCAAATCGCAGCCCGGCGCGCAGCCCGGCGCTGCTGACGGCCCTTCTTTTCTTCTTCTTCCCTCCTTGCTGCTGTTCGCGCGTAGCTCGGGCAGTGCGCCGCACAGGTGCAGCAGGTGTCAGGGGCCGCCGGGGCCGCGCTGGACTCTATGCGGTGATAATTACATAGCCGCCAAGCGCTTTTCAAACAGCGGAGAGAGTGAGAGAGAGACAGACAGACAGACAGAGAGGGAGAGACGCCAAGGCGCTCATCGCTCATCATGTGCCAGACGAGTGCAGGTCCGCCACCATGCCACCGCGGTCATGAGAAGGGAACCCATCTCTGCAGGGAGTCATTTCTTTTCTCCCTCCCACCGCCGCGCGGCGCCCACCGGCCAACGAGACGTCTCTCTCTCTATCTCTCTCTGTCTCTCTCTCTTGTCTGGCGTGCGGCCCGCGCTGCTGAGGTAAAGGTCACCCCCCGTGTCCGCCCCCCGGCCCCGCCCCCCGGCCCCCGGCCCCCGGCCCCGGCGGCGACTCTCTCGAGATGGGAATTGGGGCGAAAGTGTCGCCGCCCCTGCTGCTGGTCCGGATCCGCGACAGCAGTCCCGTCTGTCGATTAGTACCCGTTCGGGGGGCCCGGCACGTACGCGAGATAATCTCTGCGGGCCGTCGATTCCGTCCCGTCGTGGTGGCGGCGCCGCCGCCTTGTGCCGCCGCAACGCCTTTGATTAGGTCGGGTCCACGACGAGGGTCCCCGCGTGCCGCACGCACTCGCGGGGATGGCCGTCCGCGAGGAAGTGCCCGGCCGCAGCCTTGGCGGCGGCTGGCGGCGGCGCACCTGCTCGCGGCGCTGGCCCGTCGGCTTCCGCCTCACCTCCGCGCGGGTCCCCGATCCGGTAGAATTAAGCAACGCGCTAGAAACGACCTGTCTGCCGCGTGGGCAGGGCTGCGCGGCGCTGCACAGGGCTCCTGTGCGACTCGCGGCCCGCCTGTCCGCCCATCCGGGACGCTCCGGGGCCCAGCGGACGACGGCTATCTCCGGGAGAGCCCGCCGCGCGGCGCGGTGATTTACTGGGCGATATCGTGTCGACACTCGGACTTTGAGTCCAGGTGGGTGCGAGAGAGAGAGAGAGAGAGAGAGAGACGCCGGCACGCCGCATTTGATTGTGTGAGTGCGAGAGGGATGCCCGAACGGCGGGGATGGCCAACGTCTCTCTCTCTCTCTCTCTCTCTCTCTGTCTCTCTCGCACAGCCCTCGCCGCCGCCGGCTGCGTGCACGCGGATATCTCACTTCTCTGTCACACACTCTCTGCTGCCGCCGAGTCGCGCCTCTGCCCGGAGCGACGACGGAGTGCTGGAGAGGCGGAGAGAGAGAGAGAGAGAGAGAGAGAGAGAGAGAGAGAGAAAGAGACAGAGAAAGGCCATGAGGGGCCCAGCAGGACGACGCGCCGGTTGGTCCCGGGCTTATTACCGGGCAGCGCTCGGTCAGCCCGGTGGTTGCACCGACGCCGGGCCCAGAGTTATAATGCCGATCCAGTTTGGAAACAACGACAACAGTCCCGGGCCCCGCTGCCCGCCGGCTGCTGCCACCGCTGCTGCCACTGCTGCTGCCTCTGTGGTCCCCCCAATTACTATTTTGTTGCGAGCGGCCGAGCGGGCAGCGGAGCGGCGAACTGCCGGGGTGGGGTGGTGCGCGGCCCTGCGGCGGACCACTAATGAATTGTCCATACACACAGCACGCGGGTCGTAGGGTCACACGTGGCGCGCGCGCGCGTGTGTGTGTGTTTGTGTAAGGCGGACTAGCAGCGCACCAACTCACACACACACCTACACACACACACACCCACACACACACACACGGATACGGGAAGTTTACCACACACTGACCATATGGTGCGACTTACGCCCTACGCGTCTTATCTCCTCACCGCTTTTGCGCCGGTACCTTTGGGACCGCCACACCCATCGTTCCCCCTCTTTCTTCCCCCCTCCCATCTCTCTATCTCTCTTTCTCTCTCACTTTATCCACACACACACACACACACACACACACACGCAACACGAGCCAGGCCTAACCTTTTATACTATAGTTTGGGGTGGCCCTCGGTCACGGTGTGCGTCGGGCCTGGGAGGAAAAGTTGGCGCGTGAGCGTGAGAGAGACAGAGCACTCCATCTGCATAGGCCTCATGACCTCTCTCTCTCTCTCTCTCTCTCTCTCTCTCTCTCTCTCTCTCTGGCCGACTGCCACGCCTATGGCACTCCTATTTCTCTCTCTCTCTGCCCCAATCGTCCGGCATGATGGCCGAGGGTCCACCGCTCTCCGGTCATGGCACTTGATACCCGTGACGATGTCGTGCCGCGGCGCGCCGCATTTGCTTACGGCCGAGAGGTGTTCCGCCGCCTCGTGACGGGACAAGGGCCGCGCCGCGGTGGTGAAATCATAACGGCCCGGCGGCCCGCGCGCGAGTCGGCCCCCGTGACGTCCGGTGCGGCCGGTGCGGGTAGAAAGGCAGCCGGGCACAGCCGGGCACAGCGACTCCCTCCCCCGGCGCCGCGCTCCGACTCCATTTATACGAGGGGAAATGTTTGGCGATGACATCAGACGCGACGGCGCCGCGAGTGCGCGCAAAAGGCGTGGTCCCCCGCACTGTAAAAAATTTGGTCAGGAAATTTTTTAAACCGTGTATTTTTCCCTTTTTAATTTTCCCAAAAGATTTCCAGGGTAATCCAAAGTATTTACGAGGATTTTCCGAAAAATTAAAACCTTTTTATTTTCGAGTATATGGATATTTTATAATACATTAAAATTTCTGATTTAGAAATTTTCCTACATTTTTTGGGGGGAAATCGCAAACCGTGCGTGCTATGCAAGTTTCCCTTTGTTGAAATTTTCCAAAATAATTTTGTGACAGTGCACGGCGCATACGAAAGGTGTTCGTTGTTGCACGTCTCATTTGCAGGGACAGCCACCACCACCACTACACTCTTGCAGTCGACAGTTAGCTTCGTTTAGGACGCTAATGAGACCAAAACGCGCACGCGCGCCCTTTTCGGAAAAGAAAGCGCGCGTCGTGGCGCGGGGCCGTGCGAGGAGGGGAATGGTTCCTACGAATTGTGTGTGTTATTATTTTTATTTTTTTCCGCCTTTCCGTTTAATTACCGCCGCCGGCAATGCGTTACTCACTGCCTAACTGTGCGCATCGGAGGGGGGCGTGTTTCTGTTCCCAAGTAAGTAGGCGATGCTGGGAACAGTCGGGGATTGTGCTGCGTGCATACACTCACAGGGCCCGGGCTCCGGGGGTCCGGAGGGCCGCTCAGCCCCCACGCCACACCGCGGCGCCGATGTGAGGCGAGAGCAAAGTGAGTGCAAATTGCTACACAGAGACGCCGCCGCCGCTGATGGCTGGCGGGGCGCGGGGAGGGCAGAGTCCGACCGGGAATTGGGGTCACGTGATGTCGGCCGAGTACGTGAACCTCCTCGGCAGAGGGACCTGTGACCCCGGCGGTGTTCCATTCTAACACTTCTTTAACGCAAGAAATATTTTTTTACCTGCTGTAATGTTTTTATTTAATATTTCACCTGCACCTACACTAGACTACACCGGACGGCGGTGGTGGGGCCTCCGTGAGGCAGGCCGCTGCTGCTGCCGTCGCATCGCGCAAGATCTCGGAATTTATATCTGAATATTATTTGTACAACACAACATCCGCTCGGGCGCTGTTTTGTACGACACGCTCGGCTGGCTAATGCCCCGGCCTGCTGCCGCATCGGGTACCTCCGCACCGCGACGTCACCCGTGGGACTTTAGTGTTACATTGTGGGGATGTCCGCGGCGGTCCGCGCCGGCCGCCGCTGCCCGCAGCCGTATAGCGTACGGCGCCTTGTCCCGTCCCCTCGCCGCCGCGCCGCCCGCCGCTCTAAATCGCCTCCAAGTAAAAGGGAAGCAAAAGGCAAACGAAAACTCGGCGCGCCCCGACGACGGCGACGACCGAGTTTATTGCAGAACGGACGGCGAGCGGACGGCGGCGCGTGCGTCCGTTTTCTCCGGACGGGACGGGGCGGGGAGGAGGGGTCGAGGAGGGCGTTCTCTTGACAGTCGTCGCTCGCTGTAGTGTTTGCATGGCCGCTCCGTCACACGGGCCAGCGCCTCGCGGCCGCCTGCGCGTGCGGGCCGTGCGCTCACGAGGATCAGGACAACCGTGGCGAATCCAATCCAGCCCGATCCAGCAGTCGTGTTTTCATCTGGCCCGGTCCATACGGCACGACAGCGACTCTCGTGCCGCCGTCACTGTCTAGCACGTGGGCCGTAATGGGCTGTAAACTGCCGGAGAGAAGGACGGAGAAAGGGGCAGGAGTCCGTCGCGGGGCGCGGGATGACGTCACGGGACCTGACATCTCGCCGGGCGGGTCTTAGAACTTTTGCAGCGAAATTGCTACACGACTGTGCGGACTCCGTTCTCTTAAGAACACTCCTGTCCCTCTGCTTGCAGATGTACCAGTGACCCGATGTGGAGGCGCCATGGCGAGCTCGAGTCCGGGCCCAGTGGTGGGGCCAGGGGCGGCCGCGGGGGGCCCCGTCGGCGGGCCCGCGGCGCTCCTCCGGGCCGCGGCGGCCAGGGGAGAGCTTCAGGAGGTGGTCCGGCTGCTCGGGGAGGGCGCCAAGCTGCTTCCAGATGAGGTAAGACGACCGGGTGGCCGCCATGCGGGCAGGGCCGCCGTGCGACACCGTGTGCGACACCGTGTGCGACACCGTGTGCGCGATGTGGCCGCGAACACGCCGATGCCTTTCATGATGCCCGGCAGACAGGCCGCGCTCGCAGCCTCCGTCTTCAAGACACGCGGCCCCGTACTTTTCCTTACACACACAGCATCGGCCCGCGTCCAACCAGCCCACCAACCCTACCTCCGAGAAAGCCTTTTGGAAAGATTAAAGGGAACGGGACCACCACCGTGAACGAGTGAGAGAGAGAGAGAGAGAGACGAGAGAGACGGGGAGTGGGGGGGAGGGAAGTGTTGGACACGGCGTCGTGGTGTGGGGGGGTGCGCCGCCTCCCCGGGGGGCGTGTCCGTGGCGGCGGGGCGTCGGGGAGACCACCCAGGAAGCAGCGGGCGGGCGGGCGGGAGGCCTGCAGCGGGGGCTGGATGACCAGAGGACCTCTCGGAGGCTGCGGACGCTGCGGTGTGGCGTGCCGTGAGCCCCCTCAAGGCCGTGTGCCCCCCGCAGCGGCATGCGAGCTCACAAGGCTATAAGCACACCAGTGTGCGCACAGCAGCTCGATTTTTTCTACCGCCGCGGGCGCCTCGAGCCCCAAGTGTCACGCCTCAAAAGTCTCAAGCCTTTTAAAATAAGCCTCACAATCCCAAAGCTCCCAAAGCTTCACGCCCCAGGGCTGAGGGAAAGGAAAATGAGTCGTCCGCGACGCTGCCGCCGCCGCGCCGCGGGCCGTGGCGTCGGCGGGCGGCATCAGCAAACACCTCTCTCCGGACAGGGCGGCAGCGCCGGGGCCCCTCCGAGGAGGCCTCTGGGCAGGACAACGGCATGATGCATTCTCAGCCTCTCCCGACTTAATTGGCCATAACTGCGGCGCGGCGCGGCGGCGGCGGCGCGGCTGCCAGTGCGCTGCAAAACGACAAGAAGTGCGCCCAGAGCCGCGTATCTTGCGGCCGCGGCCGGGCCGTGCGAAGCACCAACCGTCCCGGGTAATTTGCATTCTGGACGAAGTAATCATCCCTCTCTCTCTCTTTCCCTCTCTCTCACTCTGTCCGCCTCACTCTCTATGACGGATTGGATGGGAGCCGGGGCAAATGCGATGCAATAGTGCGAGGTAGACGACAACGACTGCCCGCCGTAGAGCAGCAAAGTGTGAAAGTGGAGGAGAGGATAGGGGAGGGGGGAGAGGAGTGAGAGGGAGCAGGGAGTCATCCGCACCTGCTACCCGGCGCAGGCTTCTCACTCCCACCTCCCTCCTCCCCCTCCGCCTCCTCCTTCGCCTGTCCGGCCATCGGCGCCAACGACGATATACGCAGAACGAGTATCGCAAAGCAATAACGCATCATCGTTGCATGAAAATTTCTCCAATACAATGAGGGGTACACGCACGATCACGAGAGCCTCTCTGCCTTCCCCCCCGAAAGACTCGCGCTGCGAAATGCCGAAATACTTGTGTTGTGTGCCGCACGAAACCGCGCACGGGATGTCTGTGTGTGCGTGCGCGCTGTCGGCCTGCGCAATACTCTACCTGTGTCAGTGTGTGTGTGTGTGTGTGTGTGTGTCAGATGGCCGCGACCGACGAGCACGTGTGTGTGTGTGTGTGTGTGTGTGTGTGTGTGTTCTCGGCGGAGATGGCCGCGACCGACGAGCACGTCCGTGAAGTTGCGCAGGATTTTTAGAGTGCGTGCGTGCGTGCGCGTGTTGAGGTAGTGTGTGTGTGTGTCGTCGTGCCCTTTGAGCACGCGACGCGCCGCCACGGCCGCGTGTTGCGTGCGTGCGTGCTCTAGCACCTGCTGGTCTGCCGCGCGGCACTGGATCACAAACCGATGCCCCGCCCGCCCTGTTCGCGTGTCCGAGCCCGGTCGGAGCTGGAGACAGGGACAGACGCTTAGAGTAGAGCGAGAGGAAGAGAGAAAAGGCTGTAAATACGTGCCCCTTACAACTCAGTCATTTTGTGTGGACGGGTGTCAGGCATCATTACTCGCATGTACCCATACTCCCGCATGCTCATTGCTAAACATCCTGTCGTGCAGTGGAACGGACCGCAGCCGCGCGGTTTGATCCTATGTTTTTTTTTCGGCGCGTTGCGTTTGAACCAGCATCGTGCGGCTGTTTAGGGAGGCGGTGCTGCGGCCTGCCGCGGCTCGGAGACTTGAACGCGCGGTCCGACCCCAGAGCCGCAGCACACGTAACCGTCACCGCGCTCTCGGCGGCGGGTTCGACTCCCGCCCCGCACTGCCCTCACTCTCATGGCGCTCTGTGTGTGTTGCCCTGCAGGAGGGGCGGTCGGCGCTGCACTTCTCCGCGTCCGCCGGCCACGCCGACATCGCCGCCGCCCTCATCATTGCCGGCGCCAACGTCAACGCCACGGACTCGGTGAGTGCGAAAGAGACAGCGGAGCGGCGGCCGACGTGAGTGTGCGCGCGTGGGAGAGAGACGGCAGAGCGGCCAGAGCCCTCCATATTCGTCGAGAGCGCCGCCGCCGCCGCCGTCCGTTTATCGAGAGCTGATCAGTCGGAGCGGCTGTGCTTATTGTGTCGCGGTAATGCCGTGTGTCTTATGGGCTTATGGGAACGTCTCCCGGGGCCCCTAATCTCGGCATTACATCAGGCTGCTGCCTCTGTCGATGCCCCCCCCCCCCCTGCCGGTGACAGGAGCTCGCCACGCGGGCCCACCTGAGCCGTATATGCGGCCTCACACGTTCCCCCCAGCCTTCCAGCCGCCGCGGCCCGCGCACGGTATACGAGTTGACCCGCCAGTGATTGTCGGCCATTGTCATCATGTGTGTGTGTACTGTGTGAGTGTGTGTGTGCGTCACGTACTGTGCTTTGCTTACCGTATTCCAAGAGAGTCCCCCTCGGGGAGTGCGGCGGCAGGGACGGCGGGCGCCATTGTTTGTCCTGACACTCCGTCCCCCAACCCCGCCTCCTCCTCCTCCACTCCGCCCCTCATACGCCCCGCGGCCCAGAAGTGGTTAGAGTGTCATTGCACGGCCGCCGGGGCCGGAGACTCCGTGATGTGACAGTGTGGCAGCGCAGAGGACGCCGCAAGCTCACACGGGTCGCGGGGGTCAAACTGAACCAGCCGATACGGCGTGTCACTTATCGTGTCACCGCGTGATGGGTACCTCCTCTGGTGTCACCCGGACCCTGCTCCACATTCTCATTTCTTCAACTCTGACAAAAAAAAAACAGAAACAATTATTTAAAAAAACTTACCCATATTTTTATATGAATGAAATCAACTGCATTGTCTGAGAGACAATGACACCGACCCATTTTTTCCCCTTTCCGCTATCCGTTTCCGCCTTTGTATACGTCAGGCAGAGGAAGTCCCCCGCCCCCTCCCTCCCCTCCAACCCGCCCCTTCTCGGTGACGAGCCGTCGGTCGCACGGACCGCACAGCCTCGCAAACATGTGGACACCACCCGCGGCGCGTAACAACGGCTGTTGAGATCGGCACAATGCGGACGGGGTGTATATAATGTCTTGATCGAAGACACGACCGGCCCGTCGAGTCGCTTCCCGCGGTCGCTTCTGGTGTCCACATTCGCAGCGTGGACCGACGACACGCGCATCGAGATCTGCGAGGTAGGCAGGCCCGCCGAGCCCCGCTGTCGTGCGGGATTGCCTAGCCGCCGGCTGACGGGCGCCCGGCCCGGCTCGCTTTCCTAGCGTAGTCCGGCCGCTCTGTTCGCCGGGCGTCGCACTTTCCAATGACCGCTCGGCTCCTCCTCCGAGATCCCCAGCCGGCGGCCGTCCTCCCTGCTGCCCCGTTGCTTTGGCATCAGTCCCACACGGCTGGTGCTCCCGGCCAAAAGGCAGCGCGGCGCACGCGGCCCGCCACGCCGCGGCACGACACCGCACGGACAGCCACACGCGTGCCACATAAATTTCTCTCTCTCTCCCGTATGCCGCCCTAGGGGCTGGTGCATGGGCGATGGGTCAGCGGGTGGACGCGGCCGGCCACCACCATCTCTCTGTTCTCTCCCTCTCTTTCTCTCTGTCGAAGTGGAATTATAGCCGCCGCTTGGTGTCTACGGGTGGCGTCGGCCAAGCAGTTTCTCCTCACCGTATGCATGGAGGATGCCACCGACGGGGTAAACTCGCTGTTGCTGACCCACTCAATGTCCTTTAGTCCCCCGGCACCAACCCCCACAACGACCTGCCCGCCTCTGGAATTTCGCTCTCCCAGATATGCGGTGCCGATGACCGGCTCGCCGGGCTGCGGGCTCTGCTTCGCTGCATATTTTGGCTCGGCCGTCCGCGCGGCGAAATGGCGTGTCGATCCGCGTGCCAAGAAGAAAGGCGTTATAAACTGCTGACCGGAGGCGCGGCGCGGCCGCCATTTGTCAGGTCGGCGCGTCCGCGCGCCGCCGCCGCGTCTAGTTCGGTTTTCCGCTGCGAGGCGCGCAGGACAGGCTGCGCCGCACCACTTTTTCATTCAAATTCCTGTTGTCGTCTGCGCGCGGCTCCGTTCGGCTCCGGGACGCCTCGGCACGGCACGGTACTCACGCACTCTGGGTCAGGGTCACTTGGCAAAAAAAAAACAATCGTCACTCTACGAACAATTTTACTCTTAAATTGTGTTCAAGAATTTTTCGTCACAGGGTGCTGGGACAAAAAAAAATGGTCATAAAAGACAATGTACTTCCGAAGACACGGGAGGATGTTCTCAATCGCGAAGAAACGCGAGAAAAGGCACAGGAAACCCCGACAAAGGGGATAGAGAACACTGCTGATTTAATGAATGGCCACGGCCAGGCTGTCCCGTGCCCATCACGAGGTTGATCCACGTCCCCATGTCAGACCGAGCAGTAGCCGCCGCTGCCGCTCCCGTCAGTGTACCGCTCGGGGAAACGGCTCCGATCGTCCGGCAGCCCCAGGCGCCAGCCGTCCCCATAGAGCCGCGCAGCCGAAAGTCGAAAACGGCCCGAGCTGTCCAGTCCAGTGCTGCCACACCGACACTCTCCGCCACGGAGGAGAAGAGGACGCGAGTGGGGCCGACTCTCTCGGGATCAGCAGCGCGGGGAAAGGGGATCGGGCGACTGGGATAACAGTTTATTTCTTCGAAAAAACATAAAATAAAACGATTAAAAAAGAAGAGTTTGGGACACCCGCCGTCCTGCTGCCTGAACGGTACTTGAGTTTGTGCACTTTCATTAGCATCGATTTGCACATAAAGACGTTGGCACGCTGTGTCCGTATGACATTTTAAAGGGCCCCGCCTCGCATGCAGTCGTGCGTCCCGGTCCCGGCCGGGCTCCGCGGCGGGCGCATCGAGATCCGTCCTCTATCATTATGATGTCTCGCGTTGTTTTATCAGGCTGCGCGGAGGACTCTATCCGTCCGGGCCGGCGGCCATAACTCTGCCGCGGCTCCGCTTCGAGGCTGCGCCGCGGCGGCGCTGAGCACCTAATTGTTTCCCACCGCGTTGGACCGGGCCGTGGGGCGGGTAATCTCGGGCGAACGCCATGGTGACAGCATTAATGAATTCACGCACCCGGCCGTGCCGCCCCGCGCCGGCCCCGCCCCGGCCCCGCCCGGCCTTGATCTATCCGTGACAAACACTACGCGCGGCTAATGTATTCGGCCGATCACGCCCCGGATCACGCCCTTCGAAACCTTTTTTTTTCCCCTATGGCACGTCAAAAGATCTGAGAAACGAGTTCAAATTGGGGCCGTGTAGTTTCTAGTGACGGAGAGCCTTGTTTAAAAAAAACCTTCAGAATCTTCTCTCTCTTATGAAAATATTTTTGAAAATTTTGAAAATTGTTTGTGAAAAATTTGAAAAATATTTGTGAAAAATTTGAAATATATTTGAAATATAATTAAATTTGGAAACGTTTAGGAGAGCGTCTGGAATTTTTTGGGGCTAGAAACCCTTGTCACGCGTAACCTTCCCCCGCGAATTCCAGATCATGCCACCGCCGCCCAAAATGCGACGTTCGTTTCGCGCTGGTTTCGGGGTCGGCCGCGCGGTCCTGCGTGCCCATGGCGCCCATGGCGCCCATGGCTGCTATTGTCAGCGGCGCCGCGCTCCTTTTGCCGCGCTCCACTGCGCCCCGAGCGGCGCCCGCCGTGTGTCTTTGTTGAGGGGAAACAGCTGATCGCGGCGGCGGCGGCGGAAGTAACGCGAAGTCCCCGGGCAACGCTGAGGGGCTCCGCGGGCCGGCCCCGCCCGGCTCCGCGGCCCAGATCTGTGTCACACCTCGGCCTCGCCGCCGCCGCCGCCGCCACCTCGGCAACGCCCCCGCCGCACTCACAGTGCACGCGCGCAACGCAGCCTGGGGGCCTCGGAGCGGCGCAGCGGCTGCACTCAGTGTGGCACACCGCGTGCCCCACCCAGACTGACCCCCTAGCAGACAGCTAATGCGAACGTCGTGCGCGCGAGCGCGTGTGTGTGTGCGTGTGTGTGTGTGTGTGTCTACAGTTACACGCCGCGCGCCGTGCTGCGGTGTCGTTTGGTCCGCGCACCACCAACACCTTCTGTGCTGCACCGTATACGGGCCTCTCCTCGCACACCGCACACCCAGTGGGGCACACACATCGCCCAACTGCGCGACTTTCATTTTTATTTTACTGCGCTCGCGTTTTGATTGCGTAGTGTAGCTGCTGTTTTGGCCGGCCTGTGATATGCACAAAGTTGGCCAGCCGGCCTGCCTGCCTGCCTGCCAGCCGTATCGCTCGGCCCGACAGGTCAGGGCACTGCCAAGCTGCCCCGGCTGACAGCTACTGGCTACTGGTTCCGCCCCGCCCCTCCAAAGCTTTATCCCACGGATCTCCGGCACGCGTGCCTTGTGACCTTTGACCTAAATAATGCAGAGTGTCTCGCCACTGCGATAATCCGAAATTGCCGAAGCGCAAAAACGAAAATGAAGTACAGAAAAGCGGGTGGCGCCTCGCGGGGCGTCAGCGATCGGATCCCTGAACCCGTCCCGTTATGACACACGTTTTAATGCTCATGCTCAGCGGAAGAACTCCCCGCGTCAAGGAGATGTCATTTTTATTCCTTTCGCCTCGCTCACTTTTATTGTGTTTTTTGTCGCTCTCTCTCCCCCCCCCCCCCCCCCCTCTCTCTCTCTCTCTCTCTCTCTCTCTCTCTCTCTCTCTCTCTTTCTCTCTCGCGCCGCCCTGTCGCTCCTTTGAATGTCCTCTAAGTCCCCCATAGCCGGTCGGTCTTAAGCCTCGCGGTCACCAGTAAGCCGTCTCTCTCTCTCTCTCTGTCTGTCTCTCTCTCTCTATTTCTTTTGGTCTCCTTCTCGCGCCCCATCCCATATTTCATCGTCGCCACGTTTTGCTCATTCCGCATTATCCGATCCGGTTCCCGCCCGGCCGCTAAATATATATCACATTTATATCGCCGATTTGCTGCGCGCCACGCGTCGTCCCGCAATGTCTCTTTCTCTCTTCCGCGCGACGCGTTTCAGATCAAGAGAGACGGAGACGGGAGCACGCGTGTGTCGCGCGCACCGTCATAGCTCATTTGGTGGGACGTGTGTGGTCTCGTTCGTTGGATATGGTTTCGGGTGCACACAAACACCCCTACTCTCTGGCACACCTCAGCGAACGCATCTCGTGGAGCACACACACGCACACACGCACGCACACACACGCACACACAGCGCACTGCACTGACACGGCGCTCGCAGCGACGCCTGGCAGGTATCGGGACTCGAACCGCAGACCGCGCGCAGGCCGCGCCGCGCCAGCCGGGCGCGCACACACGACTGCGGCCGCTCGGCTTTGACGTTCGCGCACATTGTAACCGCAAGTTTGTGTTGGCGATGGTTAGCCGTGAAAAGAGCTCCGTTCCGGCTCAATTACTCGCAAGAGAGAAAGACGAAGGCGAGCGAGCGGGCGGCGGCGGCGGCGGCGCCTCCGTGTGCGGGGCCTGCGGGGCCTTCGCTGCTCATGTCTCGTCCTGAGAGGGGCCTCAGGGGGCCCGCCGCCAGCACGGTGAGTTATTAACGGCATGTCGAATGGCATCGATTGAAAGCGATGGCTCCGGCAGCCCCATCTTCCTTGCTCTCCCTCCGGCGGCCACTTTTGTCTCAATCTCTCCCTCCAAAAACTTTTCTTTTTCTTTTCCGGCGGCAATCGGGCAGTGGCATAAACTGGCTGGTACTTACTGAGCCTCTGCCTCAACAGGACGAGCCCAAACTTACTCGGCTCGTGGAGTATTTCCCCTCACGCTTTGCGGGCCTCGCGTCACTCCGTCCACAGCCGCCGGCAGCTTCGGCAGCTTGCGGCGATTACAAGCGAGTAGATGAAGCGAGCCTTCCCCTCGCGGTGATGGATATTCGGCTTGGTGGGCCCCGCGCCTCGCACTCCACGACTCTTTCATCTTCCGTCAACGAGATCAACGCGCGGCGGCGCCGTATGCCGCCTGTGAGAGCCGCCCTGCATCCACGTACCTCGGCGCGGACAGCCCCCCCGGCCGGGACCCCCTGCGAGGCCCCCTGCGAGGCCCCCCTGCCGGGCCCCCCGCCCGCTACACGCGTGGACTATTGAGTAGAATGCATCCTTTGAGGCCGCGGCTGCCGCTCGCGGTACACGCGTACGAGACTCGGAGATAGCGGACTTTTCCTCCGCGGACGACGACACGAAGCTGCTGCGCCGCGAGGGAGACAGGATTTTAATTATTTTATACTCCTCCACGCCGGCCGCTCGCTGCCGCACGCTCGCCGGGGGACGCCGCCGAGAGACGCGCAGCGACGCACTGCATACAATGTAGTATGGAGAAGGCCGGGGCTGATTGGCTGCGTGTCACTCACGTGTGTGTGTGTGTGTGTGTGTGTGTCGGAGGGCCCTTCTTCACAGTCGAATTTATTTTTCCAGACAAACACGCGCGGCTCTGTTGGCGATAATAATTCTGCACTCAGGATTTGTTTTTAAGGGTTTTCGCGAATTGCTAATCTATCATTTTCGGGATACTGACTCCCACGCTGTTTCGCACGGGGAACGTTCTAGCGGGGGTTAGCGGCTCGCGGCGGCGGTGTGGTGCGCGGTCTCAGCAACGATACGTCAGCCCTCCCCTCGCGACCTCTGACATTTCGGCTCCGCATGGCTGGGCGCGGTCCATCCAGCAGACACGGCACATAGCAAGGCGAGGAAAAAAGTGTAATCTATTTGGTCCTGAGCTCCGGCCGAGGCGCGCTGTTGTGATCTATCCATCATCGCAAATCTGGTGCTCGCGTCGCTGATACGTGTGATTAAACTTCACAGTATCGACTTCCACTTCTGCTGGCGATCCTACAAAATCAAAGTCAATAAATCCGTTATCTTTTTTTCCCCTCTTCGCTCCCAATAGGAGAGGCGTCTTCTTTTTTTATTCGCACGCCTGACCTGTTGGATTGGATAAATAACTTTCGCGTTTTGACATTTCCAATCTGCTCTAAACCCTTTTCTGCGCGGAGAAGAAAAAAAAACAGAACGGAGGGAAGGTTTATGCTAGTCATGCGGCCCCTTTGCCGCGGCTCCCGCGGCACTGCAGCGGCTGACCTCCGTGCAATACGTTCCATTTTCTCCCATCCGCTCTAGTTCGGCAGCGAGTCGCCTCCTGTTTTACGTCCTCTTCCCGCTGCCCCGACGAGTTTTCTCCTTTTATTTCCCCCCGCACTTCCTGCGCCGGACCCGCGATATACGTGCGCGCCTGTCGTAGGGCGCCGTGCGGGGTAGGCAATGTCAGCTCCCCGCCGTGCGCCGGAGTGCGCCGGCTGCCTACCTCCCAGGCGCCCTCCCCGCGTACAGCGCCGTGCGGGGTAGGCAAGCCCGCCGCGTATACGCTTCGCGTGTTCACGACTCCCTAATCTCATGTCCAGCCGCCACAGATCTTGACCTACTGCATCCTGCCCTATGCCTGTCCCTGGCGGTGCCCTATTCCAGCCTGCCCTACACATTCGCCTGCCGGTCGCGCCTGCCCCACGGCGGAGCACGGCATCTAACTATCTCACCTCGCACGCACGCTGCTTGGCTGCCAAACCCGGACCCCACGGGGAGTCGCGGGGGTCCGCAGGGAGTCGCGGGGGTCCGCGGGGAGTCCCCGTTTAAAAAAGTTTAGTCCCAGAATCGTGCCGAAACAAGCTCCGAAAAAGCCCGGCGTACCGCGGGCTACCCCGAGAACGGCCCGATGCGTATTCGGGCTGCCCCGCTTTAAGTCCGGCAGTGCATGGGTTGGGACTGGATCAGCCCGAAAACAGCCCTGCCTATTCTGGGGCTGCCCGAAATCGGCTCCGCCGTGGACCTCAGTTCCGGAACACGCCCGAAACGAGATTGCGGGCCACTGTCGGTGCTATCCCACCTATCAGGACTTAAAAAAATTTTCGAATCTGTGTTAATATTAGTGAATTTAGGTACCTAAAGCCGAATAGAAGTTTCAAAAATTGAATTTGGTCCCACTGCATCTATGAAATTTGCATTATTCTACACGCAAGTGTCTAAAAAAAGGTGCAATAACTAATCTATTCTTTCTTGTCATTGACCAGCTACGAACTATCGCGGCAGACGGTGTGGGAGAAAATAGTAATAGGTTACGTCAAAAATTGTTTGTTTGAAACGCGAGTCAGAAAGTGTCCACAGGAGCCACTGATCAACATATTCAAAGATGGCGACAGCAATTTGTGGGATCCCCCCTCTCACACGCTGCCCGCAGGGACTTAGAATCGTTTCGCCGTGTGTCCTGGCGTCGAGTGGGAGCCCTTCGGCTCGCCCTCTCTCACAAGCGAGGCGCGCAGCCTAACGGATAGCGAGCGAGGTTCAGGAGTGAACTGTCTGCGGAACGGATCTCTACTGCTTTTATTTTTACCCTGGGCCGGGAGCCGATTTCGGACTTCGGACTCATTTCGGACTCACCCGGACAGGAGAGCCGGGCTCTCGGGCCACACCCGAGAACAGTGCTGAATTTGCGGGCTTGTTCCGTGACGGGGCTGTTTCTGGGGCTGGAAATTTTTAAACGGGTCGCGGGGGTCCGCGGGGAGTCGCGGGGGTCCGCGGGGAGTCGCGGGGGTCCGCGGGGGGTCCAAGGGGGGTCCAAGGGGGGCAGGCCGGCATGACACTTACTGAAGGCGTGTCAAGGCGAGGCGTGGCGCAGCGCGGCGCGATGGAAATCGCTTGTTTAGCATGGGCCGCTATACTCGAAACAACACCGGGACACGCGGCCACTGATTGGCAGTTCTCCGTTTCCGTTCCTCTCACTTGGGCGTCTCAAGTCCGCCGCCCGGAGGCGACGCGACGCCGGCCCGGGCAGATATCTGCCTTCACCTTATTCGTGAATGTTTGCGGCCGGGTATTAAGTGCTCTAGAGCAGCAAAGTTCTGTGAGGACGCTTGCGATTTTGGCACAGTGTGAATCACGTTGCTAGTCCCGATACACACACACCAGGGTTTGCTCGATGAGCCGGGCCGGAGCCGGGCCTGAGCCGGGCCTTGGTCCTGGGCTGGGCCTCGCCTCGCAGCGTGGGCGGGTCGGCCCACAGAGCGCGAAACGATCTGCCGTGTCGCTGGCGGCGCTCCCATATAGACGTGTCCGCGAGATGGGTTCTGGGAATAGGCTCCGCGCGGAGGTGGCCACCGGGTGTGGAACTCTCATCCCGGTGGGTGTCAATACTCTGCAGGACCTTGTCATCTTCTCTCTCTCTCTCTCTCTCTCTCTCTCTCTCTCTCTCTCTCTCTCTCTCTCTCTCTCCTCCCAAGCGGCCGCCGTCGATCGGGCCGCTCAGCAAGCAGCCCGTCAGCTCCGTGACACGCCTCGTCGAGATGCGTACACACTGGGGGCGGGGCGCACGTCGAGCCCCCCAAAAATTGCAGTCGGATTTGGTCTCCATTTTAGCTTTTGAAAATAAACGGATAAAGTCGGCGCTGCGCTCGCTGCCTGTTCTTGTTGTTGTTGTTGTTGTTGTTGTTGTTGCTGAGCGGGCCTTCGGGACGCCATGTCCGCGGCGGCACTCGCGCGCGTATGAAGCGATAGCGGTAGTTAGGCGTCTATTACCTAGGAGCGGCTCAATATAACAACCGGACGGGCCGCCGCGGTTTCACCCCGATCCGATCGCTGCAGCCGCGCTCCGGAACGTTAACCGGGCCGCGTCCGGCACACGAGTTGCGGCGGTCTGTCCGCCGGCCCGCCGCCTGGCGGTGTCCCTTTTTCGAAAGCAAAAGTCCGACATGTACTTACAGCGTGGCGAGGCGTCCGGCCACACCGGCAGCGCCGGTAATGTGACCTGGCCGGGCCGCCGCCGCCGCCGCCGGTGTTCGGCGATTAACGGCGGCGATCTAACCGCGCCTGTCTGTCTGTCTGTCTGCTCGCCTGGCCGTCTGTCTGTCTGTCTGTCTGTCCTGACGACGGAGTTACACTTTCGCCCGGGCGACGCCCCACCGGCCAAAGCCACCAATCACGGAAAAAGGCTAGGGATGGCAGGAGAGGCAGGCAGGCGGCGGCGGGAGTCGGGGCGCTCTTGCTGCTGCTCAGCCGCCTGCGAGAGCGATGCCAGCGGGAGGCGCCGGGGCCCGTTACAGAGCTACAAAGACAAAACAGCGTCATGTGACCTACCGCCCGACCGCCGCAGCGGCGCGCGGGAAACTGCCGCAAAAGCGGGAAGGTGAGGGCAATGGCTCGGAGAGAGAGAGCGAGAGAGAGAGAGAGAGAGAGAGAGAGAGAGAGAGAGAGAGGAAGAAACAGAGACGAGAAGCTAAGGAAGACAATGCGACGGTAAGCGGGCGGAACGGAACGCAACGCGTCATCATGAGTTCGTTTTCTCACGCGAGCAGTCCGCGTCAGAGTCCGCGCGCGGCGCGCAGAGCGGAGCAGCGATGCAAACCTTCTTTAGGGTGTCCCTGCCTTGGTTCGGTTTGTGGTGGGCTGGCCGCGTGCGCGAGAGAGACGGGACGCTGATTTGACGGGGGGTCTCTCTCGCACTGCGGTAGTCATACACGGGGCGACGACGGGGCAGGGTGGCCACGGGGTAGTACTGTGTGGAGGGTGGACTGCGAACCCTTTCATTCTCGGGGAACGGGTTGTGGCGACGGCGGCGGCGGGGCGGGCGGTACGTCGTGGTGGGCAACCCGGCCTGTGTGGCGACCAGCAGCGGGAGCTGCGAACAGTGAACGGGATCGTCCTGCAGGAGCGGACGTAAGCTGAGTTGAGCCACGGCGGCGGCGGCAGCGGCGGCAGCGGCGGCAGCGCATCGGGGAGGACATGCCGCAGCCCGGCGAGATGCAATACGACTCTCGCCGGGCCCCGCCACCAGCTGCCGCCGCCGCCGCCAGCCCCGATACGGTCATGGGCCCGCACTCGGTCCCCGCGCGGCTCCCCGCAGACCTCCCCGGACCCGGCCGGACCCGACGGCAGGTGACAGTGGCCGCGGCACCAGCAGCGCCTGCAGCTTAGCTACGTGGGTATGACACTCCCACAGCGGACTCTGGCACCGCCGCCATGTGTGTGTGTGTGAGCGTGTGTGTGAGTCCGGCCTGCTGGGGAAAGCGCGCGAAACACACACACACACACACACACACACACACGCACGCCGCCGCCGTATGCAACGAGGAGGGAGCTTCTGTCCTGCGCTGCACCAGCCACCGCGCGCGCGCGCGGCTGCAGTTCATGGCGCGCGGACTGGTTTTAGAAATTTTCACACTGCAAAAGGGTAGAGTGAAAAAAAAGGAGAAAAAGAAGTGAGTGATGAACGCGCGGAGGGGACGCGGGGCAAGTTCTCACACCGGCGGAGGGTCCCCCGCGCCACTCTCCCACGGCTGTGTCAGCGTCCTCGCCGCCGGCCCGAGTGGCCGTGGAGCAGGGAAACACCGCGCGCGTCAGGACAACTATCGGTCGTGATTTGCCGATGACGTCTCGCGATGGCAGTGGTGATCACCCCGTGGCAGAGTGACGGCCTGCGATCCGAAAGGGAGGGGGGAGGGGGGCGGCAGCCGACGCGGCGCTCCTAGCTGAGGGGCATTAATCTCAATCACCTGATTTGCGCCGGGCCACCCATACAATCGCGCGGGGTACGGCGCCGTGGCCGGGGCGGACAGTACCAACAGAGACCGCCGCCGCCGCCGCCGCCACGACGCGACGCGGTCAGAGAATGACCGCGACAGCGCGGCCAAGGTGCCGCTCTGAGAATGGCGATGAATGATGGTCCCGGGCCGGGCCGGGGCCGGGCGGGGCGGGGCCTCGGAGCGCGCCGTCGTCGAGGCCGCGCCGGCGCCGCGCGGCTGCGAGGTAGGCAAGCCACGCGTGCACGCGTGCCGTGCGGGACTGCCTACCCCGACACCTGCAGGCGCTCCTGATGGCGTGGTCGCCGGCAAACGGGGCGGGCGGTTCTGGCTGGGTTTTCAGCCACATCTCTCTCTTTCTCTCTCTCTCTCTCTCTCTCTCGGTTCTCTCTATCTCTCTCTGCCTCTCACTCACCGGCACAGACGCCCCGTCTCATTCTAGCCTCCGAGAAACCTCCCTGTTTGTGTTGGTTTCCTCAAAGTTATGGAGGCGGGGGCGTGGCGGCGCGCGTGAGGCACTGCCGCTGTCACGAGAGCTCCGCGGGGTGCTGCAGGTCCCCGGCAGCGCAGCGCTGCTGTCGTTGGTGAGGCGTGTCGCACACACACACACACACACACACGGCGCCGCGCTGTTTTGGACGCGGTACCCCCCGCTGCTGCGTTGGTCCCCGCCATACGAGCGTGACCTATGCGTGCCTGTGTGTGTGTGTGTGTGTGTGACCAGGCTGATGTAGGTCGCCCAAAACTCACAGTAGTTCCACCCCTATGCGGCGGCGTCTGCGCCACAACCGCACGACGTCATTTCGCTTCGCCCCACACACACACAGAGAGAGAGAGAGAGAGAGAGAGAGAGAGAGAGAGAGGAAGGGAGGGAGGAACACGCTTACCGCATGGCGCCGCGTGTTCTTTTGGAGGCGTAGCGTTTTGCGTCGATGCCCTTCTTCGGACGTGAAATATCGGCCACGATGACCCGAGTGATTTATCTGCGCTGGACAAATAGTTGGTATCGATTTATGATGACATCCGGGAGGATTCCTTCCGACGGTTCATTAGTTTTCGGACAAAGCGCAGCGCGGGATGGCCGTGTCGCCTTGATCCCCCGACGCGGGGACGAAATCCTCATAGATTTCGCGTCACCGCAGTCGCGGAAAATAAAACCTCGACAGGAAACGGCGCCGGGTCTTCTGTGTGGACCCGCGCTGTGCCACACCGCGGCGCTGCGCGCGCGGTTCCGTCTTCCGAAACGCCCCGCCCCGCCTTCTCCGTTTGGACACCCAACTCCTCGTGGCCGCGCCACGCGAATTTTTCATAGTCTCCGAGGAGGATCTTTATGTGGACAACTCCGCGGGAGGGGCGGAGGAGGATGACGGGCCGTCGTGCGTGCCACGTCCTCGCGGCTGCGGTGGGACAGAGAGAGAGAGAGAGAGAGAGAGAGAGAGAGAGAGAGAGAGATAGGAGATCGCGAGTGTGGGAGGGAGACAGAGAAACAGTGGTGGAGGCTCTTGGCGTGGCCGTATCATGTCCCGTGTCATGTCCAGCGGGCGCGGCGCGCGGCCGGCGCGTACCGCCGCAACTGCCGAGGCCACGGCGACGAGATACGTGGTCATTAAAGAAGAGAAAGAAAAACGGGAAAAAATGGCGCTGCTCGTGTCGTGGAGGTTTGTAGTTGTTGGTTCTGGGACGGAGCGGGGCGGCGGGCTTCTCCTCCATTTGCACCGTTTTCGGTTGGGAACTGTCGTGAAATTATTTGAACGGTTTGCAAATAATAATTCTTCCTGCTAATTCCGTTTTCTCAACAAAACAAATCTACGATTTTTTTTTCTCCTTTTCGCAAATAAAGGCAGCGCGTCGGCGTCCTTTACGTCGTTTGTTTTTTCGCGTGTCGTCGTGCCGTTGCACTTAGCCGGGGATATTCATTCGCTCCTCGGCGCCGCGAGCCGCGAGAGCCGCGCGAGCGCCGCGCAGGCGACGGAGCCGAGCCGCCGGCAGGTATAATCTGTGTCGCCGCGGCCCGCGGCCCGGGCGAGGCGGGGCTGCGGCGGTAGTTAGGGAGTAGAGGGACTCACTTCACGGTTCACTCGGCACCACCGCACCGCAGCCAATAACTATAAAGGTAAAGTAATTCTCGCCTCGGACGCCACCAACACGAGCATTCGTCCCGCTGCGACCGCCTCCAGCCTCCTCCTGGTGGGGCCGGCCGGCCGGCCTGGCGGCGCTCATTCCGACCAAATTAAAAGTGGACGAAAATCATCATAAAGTCCGGAGGCGGGGGCCCGCGGGCCGCTGCGCTGCGTCGCCAGAGAATCGGCGCGGCTAATCGCTCCGACTGACAGCGGAGACCTGAGCGGCCGACAGCACGGCAGAGCGCAGCGGAGACCCCAAGTGCTCGTCCCGTCTCTTTCGCACTCAGCCACCCTCAGATTCGGACTCTGTCAACAGCCGTGTGTCCTGCGCCGGCGCGCCACACGGCCCACTAACGCAGCGTACACCCGCCGCCGCTGCTGACCCTCGGTAGGCACTGAGCCGCGCGTCGCAGGGTGGGAAAGTGGACGTATTGCAGCGGAATGTTAATGGGAGGGGAGCTGCTAGGAGCGGCGCCGGCCGCGGCTCCCTCCACTGGGTTTGTGGTCAAGTGGAGAAAAGCGGTCGGCGGGGTGCTGCCGGCGCCACGGCTGACACACACTCTCCTCTCATTCCTACACGATCCCCTCCACGGCAGCCGTGCGCGGCCGGCGCGGACAGCGCTGCATTGTCATTTGGACCGCTTAATCATAACTTTTTCGACTTGACTGATGGACTGACTGACTGACTGGCTGAACGACTGGTCCGCGAGCGAGGCAGAAACTCGGCGGCCGAATAATCGCGGGCATTTATCCAACGTGTGGAGGGTTTAAAGCTTGCGGTCCGGCGGTCGGCGCGGCTCGCCGGGCTTCGCGGGGACCCGTGTCGGGACGGACGCGGGTTCCAGCGAGGGGTCCAGGACCGTCATCAGCGCGTGGGCAACCCTACACGGCCCGCAACGCCCTGCAGGACAGGGGGCCCCGGAGTCCGGAGGGGGAGGCACCGGAGCTGTCTGGCTCCGCCAGCTACCGGAGGTTTATATATACATATATATATATACACACCGCCCCGGGGCCATAGGCCATTACCATACAGACTGGCACGTCGTTTACTAATCCGTGTTTCTGTCAATTTTTTATACGCGCGCCTTCTCGCATATGAAAAGTGCCTCGGTTATTATTTCCGTACCGATACGAGGCAATCATCGGCTTGAATTGTTTGTGTGTGTGTGTGTGTGTGTGTGTGTGTGAGAGAGAGAGAGAGAGAGAGAGAAGAGAGAGAGAGGCGTCGCGAGGGGCGGGGGCGGCAGAACGGCCGCTTCGTGACCCGCGTATCTGAGTCATGTCGCTTTGTCAGAACGGCGTCGCATTTTTTTGCCCCGTTTTTTTTTTATTTCCTTTCAGCGTTTTCAACAGCCGCCACGGCTAACAGCGCGCGCGTTGGCGGCGGCCCGCGGCGGCGCGGGGCGGGGCCCGGCCGCGGACCCCCACATTAGGGTCAGTGAGATTGTAATTAAAACACATCAAGACAGCAGGCGGGCGCGACGCGCGGGCAGGGAGTGGCGAAAACTAGCGCCCCTGTTCCGGAGCGAATTATTCGAACCACTACAACAACTTCTTCACACACACACACACACACACACACACACACACACACAGTGTGGGCGGGCTCCGTTCGTTTCGTGTACACATGTAACATACAAAGTATCTTCCGCACAGAAGTTATAGTCGAAGAATGTCGGAGCACGCGAACGTCTGGCGGCGGCAACACCCCGCCGAACACGGAGCATTTTGTTTGAGCGTGAGACACGATCGCGTCAGCAGGGGGTGGGCCGCTGCTGTTCCCGTGCGCTGATGTGTGTGTGTGTGTGTGTGTGTGTGTGTGTGTGTTCCGTTCGTCTCTCTTTACGTGGTTCACGGACGGCAGCGCGGGGCTGTACGGTGGGAACGTCGCCTCCTCATAGAGAGGCGGGCTGGAGGGCGGTGATTACCACGTTAGAGAGACGCGGGACGCTGCTGCAGAATCGCGGTCAGTAGATTTACTGGAGCACCGGGCGGCCGAGGCGGAGGAGGCGCGGGGAGGGCGGGGCCTGCCGTGCCTGTGTGCCGTGCGCCGTGCCCCGGAGGGAGGGAGGGAGAGAAAAAAATTAATTACGGCTGATGAGGCGGGAGCATTGACAGTACACTCCCATCATTTGCATAGACCGTAACGACGACGGACGCGCCGCGTGCGGGGGAGAGAGAGAAAGAGGAGGGGTGGAGGACAGAC